>CM055118.1:96200174-96843924 GCA_029206835.1 Rana muscosa | reverse complement strand
ATACTCCATTTTACAACACTTTCCATCTAAGGCTGGCAGTAAAACATCAAAACAATCTGTTAAGACCTATCACACTGTAGCTTTTGACTTGTCCAACAAGCAGAATTGGCACTGTTGGGATTGAAGCGTGCCTAATAATATTTTGGCTAACAAAATGAATAAATGCCTAAGCGCTTGATGCACCTAAACGCGTTTGAAAAAACGTTGCTTAGGAGCAATTTTGCAGCTGCTTTTCTCCTGCCAGAAGCAAAACACTTTGGAGAGCCCCATTGTGCATGAAGCCATAGGAATGAAAGATAGGTGTTCTGTAGCCCAGGAGGCAGGGCTAACGAGGCTTGTTGGGATTTCAATGTTTTTTTTAAACTTGGGAAAATGCGCACATATTGCATAAATTAACTCCATTGCTTAAATAACCACAGTATTATTAAATTTTCTATAAGGCAGCTCATTTTTTAAGTTTACTGATCCCTTATTTCTCCTTTACATTTATAATCGGATTCATTTAGTAGTCTTAGCAGCACAGTAAGGGGTCACGCTCCCCTGCACAAAGATTTATTGACACAGAGAGCGGAGTCGGTGAGTCATGGTCTCTGCGTCATCTTTGCTGCATTAATGAAACAGTACAGGGCTCAGCTGCAATTATACTTATGATGAATAGAGATTAATTGCCATTCAGCTTTGGTTAAGTAAAGGCTGTGCCCCAGAGTGTTTGTCAAAAGCTTAAATGTGAAATAGATTTTCCGTGCTTTCATAGAAAGTGAAGTGCTTTTAAGTCCAAATAGAAATTGAATTCTAATGTAACAAAATCCTATTAAATCCGTGTTTAGCACACAGTGTGGATTTACCTATAGATGTTGCTTGCACTCTTCCCAAATACACCTTTCTTAAAAAAAATTATAAAAATAGAGCTTATAAATATTTGACTCTTTAAAAGTCCCGTGGGCTAAATATTTTTTGCTGTATGCATACTATTTGGGACTGACATACAACCTCTACCCATCTCACATCAGCTCTTTCTTTCTGTAGAACTTATAAATAGATGCTCAATAAAAGCTCTTACTTAACAAAAAAGACATGCTAACTTTATAATCTACATTGCCCACTCTGATCTGTAACGTAATTAAAATGTGTAAAACCATTATCTATTATGTTGTGGTGTAATGGGAGTGAACTTGCCTACTACGTGCTGCTAATTTCACCTTAGTATTGCAGGGAATGCAGAAGTTATACTTTTTGATGGTCACGTGGTATATAGGATATCAGTAACCCCCTTCCTACTTGGATGGGGGCTAAAATATATGTCCAGTCATTCATATGTACTCCCCAACCTCCCTCTCACTCTTTAAGGTCTCATTCACATTGGCATACCTATCTGTACACCCAATAAAAGGGCTGTCTTTGCCCCCACGGGATGTACAGTTGTTCCATGCATCCACACACAGCGTAGTGTCTGCACGGACAAAGCTGCTGGTCCCAACTTGACAACCATGCGGGTGCGAGTTCGTGTTTCAGACGCAGACAGTGTGCATTTGGGGACATGCATCTACACCCGCATGACTGTTTGCATGTTCTCCCTGTGCTTGTGTGGGTTTCCTTCGGGTACTCCAGGTCCCTCCCACACTCCAAAGACATGCTGGTAAGTTTACTGGCTCCAGTTCAAACTGGCCCTATTATGTGTTTGTATGACCTTAGATTTTGAGCTCCTGGAGGGCAGGGACTGATGCCCCCAGAACTACATCTCCTTAAGGTCCTTTAAAGGCACAATTTTTGGACATATGCTATTTCTGATTAGTCTGAGGGTACTGAGACACGACAGCTTTGGAATACAGTTTACACAGGAAATGCAGCACACACTGCTCTTATAGGCCGGGATGAAATGTTTGGAAATTCACTAGTCCTGTCCTTATGACTTTTTTTTTTCTGATTCACATTTCAGGGTTTAAGAGAAAGATACAATCAAGATGCCCATGAAGGACCTGCATGCCCACCATACCAATATCACCAACACCCATACAGCCCTCCTGGCTTAATTTACCAAGGCTTTGATGATTGGCAAATCTGCTACCCACCTCCAGTTTTTAACCTAGAACATAGCCAAGTCCAAGACTTGCCTAATGGTCCTCCAGTGAGTTATAACGTCCAGCTTGTTTTATACTATAGGTCTTCTATACATCGACCTACTCTAACTCTTACTCTGTTCACAGCCTGCATATCATTGTAAAGTCCCTATTGCAGCTCAGCGTCCACATAAACCAAAGGGATTAGAGATGTCAAAATCTAGAATAAAAGAGCAAGGTGAGTAATGTTTCCGGCCTAATCTTAAAATTTCACTTGGCTGTATTTTAATCTTGATAGTACAAGAAAAGGATAAAGGGAAATGTTAGAATATGTACTTTCTGTGAACAAACTGGTTCTTTACCCAGCAGAGGGTCATATAAATAGTAAGTTATTGACATTTCACTTAATCTTTGAATACACTATCTTTAAAAAACAACCAGAGTAAAGTTTAAAGCCCAACTGAACTTTCAGTTTAGATTGGCTAAATACATTATAGGAGCATTAAGATCTAAGGTGTGCCAAGCCATATACAATTGTGCTCATAAGTTTACATACCCTGGCAGAAGCTATGATTTCTTGCCCATTCTTTAGAGAATATGAATGATAAAACAAAAACTTTTCTTTCACTTATGGTTAGTGTTTGGCTGAAGCCATTTATTATCAATCAACTGTGTTTTTAAATCATAATGACAACAGAAACTACCCAAATGACCCTGATCAAAAGTTTACATACCCTGGTGATTTTGGCCTGATAACATGCACACAAGTTGACAGAAAGGGGTTTGAATGGCTATTAAAGGTAACCATCCTCATCTCAGATCTGTTTGCTTGTAATTAGTGTGAGTGTATAAAGGGTCAATACGTTTCTGGGCTCCTGACAGACCCTTGCATCTTTCATCCAGTGCTGCACTGACGTTTCTGGATTCTAAGTCATGGGGAAAGCAAAAGGATTGTCAAATGATCTGTGGGAAAAGGTAGTTGAACTGTATAAAACAGGAAAGGGATATAACAAGATATCCAAAGAATTGAGAATGTTAATCAGCAGCGTTTACCCTGGATTCACACTAGTGCGATGCGGGAACCAGCGCCATTCCGGTGCAGGTTCCCGCATTGCTCCTCTCCCACAGGCAGTTCACACTGCCTTCTGATAACTGCTGCGGGTGTCATTACCAAGTTAATGACCCCCCCAGTTTAGTTCACAGATGTGAACTCGCACAGAAATCGGATCGCATAGGTGAGAACACCCATGCGATTCGATTCTAGTGCAGGGAAAAACAAGTCCCTGCACTGTTTTCTGCGCGAATCCAATGCAAGTTCAGCCATACAACTGTATTTCTGAACTCGCATGGCTCACAGATCGCATGTGATCGGCACTTGCAGTGCGGGTGCAAATCACTTGCGATCTCTGAGATTGCGCTAGTATGAAAATGAGGGGTTCTGTTGAAACCAAACCACGGTCAGGTAGACTAACTAAAAATTCAGCCACAACTGCCAGGAAAATTGTTCAGGATGCAAAGAAAAACCCACAAATAGGTTCAGATGAAATACAGGACTCTCTGAATACATGTGGTGTGGCTGTTTCAAGATGCACAATAAGGAGGCACTTGAAGAAAGATGGGCTACATGGTCCAGTGGCCAGAAGAAAGCCATTATACACAAATGCCAAAAACTATCCCGCTTACAATACGCCAAACAGCACAGAGACAAGCCTCAAACCTTCTGGCACAAAGTCATTTGGAGTGATGAGACCAAAATTTAGCTTTTTGGCCACAACACCACTACATTTGGAGAGAAGTCAACAAGGCCTATGATGAAAGGTACACCATTTCGACTGTGAAACACGAAGGTGGATCGCTAATGTTTTGGGGATGTGGGAGCTACAAAGGCACAGGAAATTTGGTCAAAATTGATGGCAAGATGAATGCAGTATGTTATCAAAAAATACTGGAGGAACATTTTCATTCATCAGCGCATGGGACGTACTTGGACATTCCAACATGACAATAAACCAAAACACAAGGCCAAGTCGACCTGTCATTGGCTACAGCAGAATGAAGTGAAGGTTCTGAAGTGGCCATCTCAGTCTCCTGACCTCAATATTATTGAGCCACTCTGTGGAGATCTCAAACGTGCAGTTCATGCAAGACAGCCCAAGAATTTATAGGAACTGGAGGCTTTTTGCAAAGAGGAATGGGTGGCTTTACCATCTGAGAAGATAAAAAGCCTCATCTACAAATACCACAAAAGACTTCAAGCTGTCATTGATGTTAAAGGGGGCAATACACGGTATTAAGAACTGGAGTATGTAAACTTTTGATCAGGGTCATTTGAGTAGTTTCTGTTGTGTCTATTATTTAAAAAGGGTAAACACAGTTGACTGATAATAAATGGCTTAAGCCAAACACTAACCATGAGTGAAAGAAAAAATTTTGTTTTATCATTTATATTCTCTGAAAAATGGCCAAGAAATCATAAATTCTGCCAGGGTATGTAAACTTATGAGCACAACTGTAGTTTATTTTCTTTCTAAAACAGCCACAGCCTAGAGTAGAAAAGCCGTTCTCCTGCCAGCATGCTGTTTGCACTTGCCTGAAGTTCAACTTTAACACTTCCCCATCCCTAACACTTAGAAGTGTAGGATCAAAAAAGAAAACCTACATACTCACCTAGATGGCTGCAGCATTGATTCGAGCTGCAGCTGTCCCCTGCTGAGTCTACAACAGGAACTGATAAAAGACCACTGATCACTCAGTTTTTGGGTCCACTCTCAACACAGAGCAGTGACTATCAAAGCTCTGCCCCTCCAGCACTAACTGTAATGCTAGACAGTGGAGGGAAGCGGCTGGCTGAGGCTTTCAGCAGCGGACTGTGAGGCTGGGCCAGCTGCTGGTCAGGAATCTGGGCAGGTCCCATTTTTGTCAGGATCTCTGCAAAGATTGGACTGGCTCTGTGACATCAGCTGACTGTGGTCTTTAGCCTGCTCTCAGCTGAAGCTGGGTCACAGGCCATGCTTTTCCTTTAAGCAAACCCCCAAAGGAAACCCTTAACACTGTAGAACATTTTAGAGACCTAACCATTGTGGTGCTACTTGACATATAAAAAGAATCTGTCTCTTTGCTCAATGAAGGGAAAGTAACAGATTCTCCTTTAGGACACACCCACCCACTGATACCTTGTCGTACTCTTTCAGCTCCATTTGAGAGTGCTAAGAAATATTAAATGAACCAGGTATGGGGCAACATGTAACCTTCTACCCTTTCTCCAATGATGTAGTGCTTGGACACAAGTGGCCAATCGCCAGGCTCGAACAATGACATGTGGGGGAGAGACTAAGGTCATTTACTCTATGTAAGATCTGACACAGGGTTCCCACAGGGACAGATGGTGGTGGTGGGGAAGCACGGGGATGGTAAATTATTAGTGGGTCAGGAGTGCCCTGGAAGAGCAAAGTGATATTGTCTGCATAACACCCCCAACACTTAACCACTAAAGAGAGTCCTTGATCTTTAACCTTTGCCCCCATCATCTAATTCCACTGCTGCATAGTCGTTCTGTCTTGTACTGGGAAGATTGGCAAGTATGATGAAAACATAGTTTTAACACAAAGATCCCGGTGTTATAAGAGACTTTTTCACCTGCAGGAATTCTGTACGTGGGTGTTCATGTTTTGCTGCTCAGATGTGTTTCCAATACATTTTCTTATGCCGCATACACACGATCATTATTCACGGCGGTTAAAAAACCGCCGTGAATAATGACAGGAAAAACGAGGGAACCGCTTGGTTCCCTACACACGTCCGTTTTTCCTGACATTTTTTTTTTTGAAAAACGACCGTGTGTGGGCTCCGCGGCAGTGTTTCCCTATGGGAAAACTGCCGCGGAAAAAAACGACGGGAAAAACGACGAGAAAAATTAGAGCATGTTCTAATTTTTCTCGTCGTTTTTAATGCCGTTTTTCCCGTCGGGAAAAATGACAAAATGCCCACAGACGATCGTTTTTCTCGTCCAAAGGAAAAAATGTAATTTTTCCCGACGGGAAAAACAGTCGTGTGTACGCGGCATAAGGTTCTGGAATGCTTTGTTTCAATTGGCTTGTATTGAGTAGTAAAATGTTATGACCCCCAATCCTATGCTACTCAATTCTCCTAAATCCAAATACTGAAAGTGTTAATCTCTCTCAGCTGCTGTGTGCCAACACAATATAAAAACGTATACATTCTAATGCTAAATTGGCATTTTTACTTTTGCCACATGTCTTGACATTATGGGGTTGATTTACTAAAGGTGGTGATTTACATAGGCAGTTAGAGTGTGCACTATGCAAATGCAGTTGCACTCAGCAAGGGCCTTTGCTCCAGAGCTTAGTATTTGAGGTAAATCTTCACTTTGCAAAGAATCACATGCAAGGAAAATCGAAAAAAAACACATTTTTACTTGCACAAGATTGTATGAAGGAAGTCGGCTGAGTTCTCCCTCATTTACTAAGCTCTGGAGCAACTGTACTTGCAGAGTTCAACTGCCCTTGCAAAAGTGCAGAGTCTATTTTTCTTTAGGAAATCAACTTCATTGTGTTTTTTGTGAACAAAGTCTGCCCTATTCTGCTTATAATATTCCTTTATCGTACTACCCCTTGAGAAATGGTCTGAATGTATTGACAATCTTCTTAATTGCACTAAATCTATCACAATTAGGGAAACTGCAATTAAACTATTTACCAGATGGTAATATACTCCAGCCAAACTCCATTCTACATTTCCCTCAGTTCCCCATACCTGCTTTAGAGATTGCACCTCAATCGGTTCCTTCTCTCACATTTTTTGGGATTGTGAAAAAGCATCCCAATTATGGAAACGACTCGAGAAATTTTCCTCCAAAATGTCAAACAACATTATAACCCTTCCCCTTCCCAACTGTCTCTTGTTCGCCCCGATCTTAGGTTTGAACACATTTCAATTAAGAATAGTCCATACAATTTGTGTATCCATCCATTGGCTAATAGGTTATCATTGTAAATCCCCATCGTTACCAATTTCCCAATTGAAAATGAGAATAAACGACATTTACCTTATGGAAAAAAAAAAATCATACCTTACATAATACCACGCACCTACTGGATAAAAAATGGAACCTATGGTTCACATACTGATGCCGCGTACACACGATCATTTTTCCCGTCGGGAAAAATTACATTTTTTCCTTTGGACGAGAAAAACGATCGTCTGTGGGCTTTTTGCCGTTTTTCCCGACGGGAAAAACGGCATTAATCACGATGAGAAAAATTAGAACATGTTCTAATTTTTCTCATCGTTTTTTCCAGCATTTTTTTCCGCGGCAGTTTTCCCATAGGGAAACACTGCCACGGAGCCCACACACGGTCGTTTTTCTCGACAAAGAAAAAAATGACGGGAAAAACGGTCGTGTGTGGGGTAACATGCCGTTCCCTCGTTTTTTCATTTTTTTTCATGTCGTGATTCACGGCGGTGTTTTCACCGCCGTGAATCACGATCGTGTGTACGCGGCATCAGACTACCTTTTAGACCCAAACTAGAATCCCCTTTCACAACCAATTCATTCATGCACGAAAATAACTCCAGATTCCAAAATACTGCTCAATCATTTATTTTCTATTTGTAATAAATGTAAAAAAAAAAAAAATTAATAATCTTTTCCTACAACGCTTTATTCTGTCATAAATCATTATAATTATTGATTGAATATACTGCAATTCTCTGATGTCATGTTTGTACCATTATTTTGTACACAATAAAAAAGTTTGTAAACATAATATGCCTTTATTGTTCCCTACTAGCTAATGAAGATGCAATGCAAAAATATAATAAATATATCTCAAAAGTGATCTGTTTTTCCCTAATATAATACTTTCTTGTGGATGCATTTGACCTGTTTTTGAGTCTGATGCCCATGGACAAGATGTTTGAAAAAAGACTGAACCACTACTTGTAAAAATAATTTTACCTATGGCCAACCAACCAACCACATTCCAGTCATTTTATGTCACTGATTGATTGATTAATGTAGGCATTAGACACTTTCCTAAAAGTTTCATCTATTGAGTCCCCCATATTAAATCTGGTTACTATATTCACTTTTTTTTTTATTTGTTTTAGATGGCGCCAAACGAGGAACCCAAAATCCTCAAAGACCAACCTGAGTGGGTACTATGAAGACAACAACGCTGATCCACTTTGTTGTGGCACTCCTTCCTTTCTTTGTGTGGGATCATTACATCCTTTTAGCCATTTTGTTGGTACCGCATCCTTTCTGCATGTAGCATTGTTACGTCCTTTTTGCCAGTTCCTGAGCTTACAATGGTTGACATGTTTAGCACTTGGTGGCAGGCTGAAGATTGGTCAGTGATCGAATAAAGATGGAGTTATTTCAAAAAGCCCAATGTATCAAACACAATTTGAAAACCTTTACTAGCCTATTCTTTTAGTTCAACCCATGTATGATGACACGGTCCAGCTAGGCTTAAATAATTACTATATTAATATTTAATTTATCACTAGAACGTCTCTAATTGCCTGTGAAGGCTTTCATTTGAGTCTGTCAGTAAACATGATCTCTACTGTCCCTACCACTCCAGTCTAAACATACCCAGTTTAAACAATATTGTCATAACTTAAACAGAGGAAATTGCAGTTAGTACTACAAAGTTAAGAAAGATAAAATATATTAGTGGGTTGCATTAAGCAAACACAGGGAATGGAATTATTTTTGCACTTCTTCACACCCACTTAAAACTTTTAGTGTACACAGAATAAGTGGTGTAATTTTTATAGGATGGGGCAGCCCCCTAATTCACCAGGAACTAGTGACATCCGTAAAAGTGTAGTGCATTGCTATCATAGAACAGTATATTGTACTATCTTGTTATGGTAGGGATCCTCTGCAGCCAATATATGTGGTACAGTATGTATACTCTATATGACAGGTCCATATGAAACTCCTGATTCTCATTTGTATTTGATGAGACATGCTTGTCTTCCGCAATTCACCCCGTTAGTCTTGCTTAGCAGCAAATAAGAGTTGGCTCCACGTGTACACTGCAGAGATGGAGCAAAGACTGATTATGCTATAGTGAATAAGATCTGGATGCTAAGGCTAAAAAAAAAAATGCCTCTTCTAACAGTTTTAAAAATTTTCTTGATGATTTTAGTGATGATTTCAATATACTGTTTCAGAGAGGTGGTTGGTGGTTGGAACACGCAGATGAGATAAAGAATGGTGGGAGATACACATTGGATATATGATGGATTAGCAAGAGCTGTGCTATTCAGGACAAATAGAGGATCTTTGTATGTTTAACACTGTAGCTATGCAGAAAGTCAAGGCTTGAAAGATCTTGAAAGTAATGAGTACTTGATGCTCTGCTCCCAAGTCTCATTGTCTGAGATGAGCTATGAGGTAGCAGTTATGCTATTTCATGGGGTTTTTAAAGTCAGGAAAGCCTTTTGCAGTACGTGTATGAGGTATGTCCAGCTGGTACGGGGGTCTGAGCCAGATTCTGAACACCTTATTTATAACTCTTAGTAGGCTTGGGAAGAATCTGTAGTTATCAGAAAGTATCTGGGTACCGCAAGAAGGGCCTCCACTGGGACCAGTGAAAGGCAAGCTAGCAGGCCCCAGTGTGGATCAGTCGATGATGGAGGTTTTTGGACAATAGGAAGTCATCTTTCACCTGGTTTCCCTTGAATGTATGTCTGAGTATCAGGGAGTTTTTCGGTAAAGGAAAATGGTCACTAAATTTGCAGTGTTGCCACTGCTAACCTCTTCTGAAAACAAAAAAAAATAATTTCAACCACGCTGATGCTTTGTTTATTATAGTTTAAGTAATTAAAGTAGAACTAAACCCTCCCATCCTTTACCACTAGACGTGGCACAACTGTTTAGATTTGCCATGGTGATGCACCTATGATGAGCCACCATTTGAGGGCTTGAACATTGGGTTGTGATCTGACATAAGCACATAAGCAACTATGACCGTTCTCACCGGAGGGATACTTTGAATATAACTTTTTGGGAAACCTGTAAATTGGTGGGTTTAGTTCCACTTTAGATCCATCTTTATTGCCAGGTAGAAGAAAGTAAAATGGACAAAATGGAACATTTTGACAGATTTTTAGGATATTACCTAAAGGCAGGAAGTGGCTAACATATTTTATCACCTCCGACTTTAATTTGCTGTATGTATAAGTCTGTATTTATGTCTGTATTGAGGCAGGACATAGCCAAGCAGCTAGCATTTACAGCTTATACAGTATATTTCTAATGTGACTGATAGCACTTTAGGACATGAATAGAAACCATTGTACAACATATGTATCAGGTGATAATTGATCCATGTATGACACATGAAAGGTTGTATTGGCAGACTGTCCTTGCGTGTAATTGAGGAGGTTCCATTTTTTTATTTACCTCTCTTAAATTGAACAGAGATAAACATTAATTTCTAATACAACCAATGACTGTATTATACATGGAATAATGGGTGTGCAGGTGAGTGGATGGTCATTATAGGGGGTCTGATTGTTCCATTTCACAAGATCAGATCCCTGTGTGTATATGGCCAGTTTTCTTATTTTAGATGTGAAATAAGCTGAACAGGTAGTGTTTGATGGGATGAAAGTTTTCAGTAACAGATACAATAATATTGTATGAGAGAGTCAATATTCATCTATTGTATGTGAAGAATGCTGTGGAGACATACAGTATCACCCAAGCATAATCTGAATATTCATCTATAGTAAGCCTATGTACAGTATCTATAATTTGCTTGATCTATCTAGTTTTTGTACTTGCTTGCTGAGCTGAACTGTATGCGGTACTGACAGAATATACAGTAATATGTATACAGCATTTTCAAGCTCACCTAGTTGTCAAAGGCTTCACATTTCAATGCCCAGCCTGTGAGAAGACATGTCCATTGCACTTGTAGTAAGGCACATGGTGGTGGCCAATTAAACTTGACAACATCAACCCTGACTATCAGACCTATTTAAGAAAGTCTATTCAGTAGACAGTATAACCCCTGGGATAACAGACGCCTTCTTGGGGAACAACCCTGGGACCTATCTACGACAACCTAATTTCTAGTAGCAACTGTTCAGCTGCCAATTTGTCATTTCTGCAATGCAAAGTTGAAAACCAAATAGGGATTCAGATTTTTTGCTATGTTCAAGAGGACATTTTCATTTTGACACACTTTTCATACCCTACTGTCATTAATACAGCACTTTCCCTTCCTTCATAAAAGTAAAAATACAAAAACTCAAACTGTTGATAGAAAACCTCTCCTTTTTTTTTTTTTTACTTGCTTTTGCTCCCTTTTGCCATTTTGTGATTTTTAATTATATAAATAATATCTGAAAGATAAGTCAGCACTCATGGGCTTAAATGTTGAGAAATTTTTGATAGGGTTTATTTCTACGTTTTAATGAGCCTAAAGCTTGTCCTCCTCAGGACTTGCACCTTGTCAAAACTTTAAAATAAACGTTATCCTTAAGTGTTCACCAATCAAGCTCCGTTAGTGCCACTTTCTCTTTTGGATATGTATCTTATAGTTTGCTGAGCACCCAGGCCCAGTACAAAACACTCTGCTCCTGAGCTTCTGTCAGAAAACTTTTGCAAAGAGTTTTTTTATTTTATTTTATTTGGTGAAGCAAAGACAACTTTCATGAAAGTTTTTTAATGTTGGTGACAATTTATTTTTATTCTTCCAGTGCTAGCTGTCTGTACGGTCATTCTGATTCTATGACTTCAATATTTTTAGTCACTAACCCAAAACAAGTATACAGATCAGAAAAGTCAGAATTCTTATCTGTATACTTGTTCTATGTCAGTCATGGAGTTTATTCTTTCGCACACCATACTGGAATGAACCATGTGGTTAAGAAGTTACTGCAATGACTCACGACTAGTCACAGTATAGGATATGGATAAGAAATGTTTTCAGCACAGCAGCAAGTGCAAAGCCCTTCTTTATTGCATGCCTGATGAAGGACCCCTGCGTGGTCCCAAATGTTGTCTCTCTGTGTAATCATGTAATAAAGAAGAGCTTTGCACTTTAAAATAAGCTTGTTGGTGTGCCGATTACATATCTTATTCATGTTCTGGGTTAGAAATATGGAGGCTAAAGGATGAGCATAACCACTAGACACCTAGCAATGTCAGAAGGGGTTAGAAATGGCAGCCTGTAAATTTCTCTAACCAAGTAGAAGCCCACGAGTGGAATATGGAGTTGATCATGTTGGAGGGCCTGATTATCATTCCTCTGTTCAAACTGTTTTACTACCCTATTAGCCAATTAAGAAAGCTTACAGAGAAAAAGTACTTTTGGAGAAAATAATTGGAGAATGACATTTTGGCTGTCGAGTGGTGCAGGCAATTCTTATCAAGACCATTTGATAATTCAAGACAATTTGTGACCCAAGAAGAGAAAGACACTGCTGTCATTTATCTACAGCTGTGACAGAAACAGAATTACTAAAATGATAAATCGGACATAAGACACAACATTTGTTGCTGTCCGTGGACAGAGAAGAGTTGGCATTTTATTACATGCTGGAGTGCAGTCAGATTATTGATTGTTAAGACCCATTCACACCATATGCATTGGGCAACATTTTTTTTTTTTTTTAATACTTACATATGTTGCATCTGTCACCCCACCAGTTCTAAGGCTGAGAGCTAAGCAATCAAACAACGATGAGAGGCTGAGCCGTGTGATGGTCAAGGCATGTGGGCGGATCCTAACCCTATGGTCATGATCTTTCCTGAGCCTGGACCGGCTCTGTGACGTCCGATGTATGCTGAAAAGGGGTCACAGGAGTGCAAAATGATTTGCACTCCTGTGATCCACAGGAAAAATACAGCCAAACAAGCGTTGACTGTACTTTTTCCTTTAAGCACAGACAAGGAAGTTTGTCCTATGTCCTATTGTTTCAGCTCACACCAATACACTGTGTTGATGTGCACTGAAAAAAGTAGGATAGGATGTATTTTTACACCGAACAGCATATTGCAACATATTACGGTGCATAAAGTTGAATTGTATCTCCTTTTGTGCCATAGGATAAACAGTATGATGCATCGTACTGTTTTAAAACACTGCCCCTATGCAACACACCTACAAAGCATAACGCATGCCCAGTTGTGTAATTGGGCCCTTATTCTCTGTGAGTGGTTGCTGTTGGTAGCTGCATGTTATGATTTGTTTTTTATTTTTAATATTAAATGCTGAAATTTAGAATTTTGTGTTCCACAATAATTGTTAATATTTGTTTATATTCAGTTACTTATTTTAATACATTTACAATAATTCATGTATGTAAGAAAATGTATGTTTGTGAATTCAGTTGTGTTAATAAGTGTACAGTATGCGATCACAAACTAGCTGATACACCTGATTACCTCCTGAAAGCCATAAAGGCTTGTATGTTAAATATGTAGTCAAACCTGTAAACCAATTTATGTAATGCTTCATTCCAGGTTTGTTAATAAAGTTTTTTTTTTTTTTTTTAACCTATTGATTGTTATTCTTTATTATGAAAACGTTCAAACACCCTTGTTCGATAGACAGTGTTGAGAACAGTGTTCCATAGTGATCAATTAAATTTGACCTTTCTAGTCTGACTTCAGCAAAGTGAATTCTGATTGGGTGTCATGGATTACTGCTCTTAAAGGGTCACTCCACACAAAAGTGATATTTTAGTTGGGCATTTATGTATCCTCTATCTGACTCTCACTGATTCAGAGGGTCAGCTCTTCAGGCAACATGTCTGATATGCTTTTTCCATAGAATTGTCTTGGCAATTATTATTTTTTTACGAGGTAGGTCACTACATCTTTCCTCAACCCTTCCCAATTGCTGAGCCTGGGACTGATGTGCAGAATGTGATAACACATGTACTTAGCAAGTTTGTACACACATACCAGGGTCAATTTAGATAAGAGCCAACTAAACTACCAGTCTTCAGAGTACGGGTGGAAACCCACGCAAGCACATGGAGAACATACAAACTCATTGCAGGTAGTGTTCATGCTGAGATTCAAACCAAGGATCTCGTTGTTGCAAGACATACTGTAAGTGCTACATACTAAGCCACTGTGCTGTCAAGTTTAGCATCAAGAACTCTCTGCCATACCTTCCCATTCTGTTAGTGCCCAGCTGGAAGTTTTTAGTGTTTTCAGTATTTTTCCTTGCATACTCCATCCTATCCTTTCTATATGTTTTTACCAGTTCCTGTTTTTGCTGTTGATTCTATCACCATTACCTATGGATGCTTGGTGCAGAGGGAAGAGCCCAGGTCTGCATAATCAGCACTGACCATCTGTCAATTTATGAATCTGACTGCTCAAAAGACATGCGAGTTTCAATCCCTTGCACGTGTGATGTAGAAAGATTGTAATTTTTGCTTTCAGATCTGAAGGAAATCACATCACATGAACAGAATTATTGAATTTAATATAGAGGTCAAAAACCATTCTGCCTAAATGAATCTGTTTATGAATGGGCATTTGCAACTAATATACAGAACAGTAAATACTATAAATGTTGGAAAAATTCTGCATTAAAAGGCCCAGTAAGCATGTGTAGGACCCTCCTAGTTTAGGTGCTAGGATGTAAATAGTTAGACTAGTGTAATTTGCTCTTCCACCTAACAGTGGGACTAGAGGCAAATCTATCTTCAGATCTGCTTAACAGAATGCTATAATTTATTAGTTAAGGTTGATCCTGTGTTCTGGTGCTGTTGAGTTTGCTTGGACTTCTCCTGCCTCCTAGAAACTAGTAGAGCTTTCTAGAACATGGGTGGAAGTTAGGAAAATAGGCAGCATGAGTATGTATCAGTCCCAGTCAATTACAGGGGAGGTGCCCCTGAGCATGCTGGGATTGGCCTCTGGGTCCTTCCCTGCCCAGATGGAGTGCACCAGCCGGGGGTGAGGCAGGC
This sequence comes from Rana muscosa, assembly GCA_029206835.1. Classification (NCBI taxonomy): domain Eukaryota; kingdom Metazoa; phylum Chordata; class Amphibia; order Anura; family Ranidae; genus Rana; species Rana muscosa. Next base: position 96,828,895 of record CM055118.1, on the reverse strand, counting down.
TTACCATGAGTGGCACTTGCTGTAAAGCGGCTTTAGGTGGCCGACCTGAGAACCTGAAGCAAAAGTAAAGGAGTGACCCTGGTGCCTCAGAAGAACTAACTGAAAGGGAGCCGTGCTTGAGGATCTGTTTGCAACTCCGGTGAGTACAGACCAATGATCTTGGGGCCTGTTCTTTTTGGCTACCCATTTGTGTTAGTACAGTTAGCCAAGGGTTCAACAGAAAGTGATCTCTGGCTACTGATCTGAAGAGCTTGCCCAACTGCTGCTACTGCATGGGACTTTGCTCAATTCTATCACTTTTGGACTGCCGAGCAGTCTGCTGTAACTTTCTTGTATCTGAAGAGCTCTTTCTTCCTGTCCTGCTTTACAAGAGACTTTGCTCATGCTATTAATTTCTACATTGCTACACAAGAGAAGTCTGCCAACTGCTCCCAGCAAGGGACTTCACCTGCTACTAAATTCTAAATCAGCTAGAGTCCTCAAGTTGTACATAGTTTTATTCCGGAGTATCCTACTACAAAGCCCCTACCCTATCCAAGTTCTCCAAATAAAACAACATCCCCTAGAGTGGTCATTAACTACATTGAGCCTAAGTGTGTGTACCTGGCTGCAGAAAATACCTTACACCTGGCTTCGGGGGTAGCGCTACACATGCTTTATGCCCGCATATGGGCAATACATATGCTCATGAAAATGTCTCAAAGTAGCCCACAAGATGACAACTTATTATAGACTGCTGAAAGGGGAAACAATTATGTAGCTAAGACACACACCTATACATTTTGGTGTGTGCAGGCAAAGTGTTTGGGATGTACAGTATATACAGTAGGTGGCTGATCTGTTGTACTAGGTGTTACTGTTCTTTCAGCAACAATAAATGCTCATATTTCCAGGATCTGTATTTGAAAATGGAGTTACATGTGCAAGCATCATTTAGTGCTCTCAGGTTGTGCATAATGCAGGCTGAACAATTACGTTACTATACCATGAACATTATTTATTAATATTACTGCTTAGAGCATGCATATAAAAGCACCAATGAATTTATTAGAAATTATGTATTTTAAATGCAAGTGCTGTTATCCTAAATTTGACTTTGTAATCCCATGTACAGCAGCACTTAGACTGTAAGAGGAAGGGGCAGTCAGTAATTGCAGCCAATCAGGTGTCCTGTGTGCAATTTAGCTGACAGGTGCAGAGACCTGAACTTTTCAGCCTTTTTGCTACTCTTTCAGTGACCAGTCACAGGATGGGCACAGGGAGGTGATCAGGCTGTTTTGCTTAGCTGCAGTAGAGGGCCAGGTCAGTAAGCTGGCTTTGCTGCATGCTTTTGCATTATGTGCAATCTTAGCACTGGATTGACAGAAATACATATCTTGTGAAAGGTAAGTTAGCTTCAAAATATGTATTTTAATTTGTGTATTTATCTGTTTGCCTAGAATTAAAGATGTAGGGTCATTCACATTGCGTGGAGTGTGTTTATGCACCCAGGAGTGACAGCTTCCATTCAAACACAGGCAGCAACCTGTTAAAAATCAATGACAGGTTGACAAAAGCAGCAGCTGTATGGATCTTCTTGCACATCCTAGCCTTTACATTCGTGCAGGGACAGACATGCAGACAGGCTATGCAGCTATTCCTGTACAAATGTAAACATTTAGAACTCAATGACAGCAGCGGCTGTTTGCATCCTCCTGTGTATCTAACAGACTGCTGGGGGTGGCTACACAGAGAAACTATCACTTCTAGGAGCATAAACATATGCTGCACAGGCATCCACGCCCATGTGAATGAACTGTTTAGTTAGTATGTGAGTGATCAGACATCATTTCCTTTAGTCTTTTCTAATTCTGCTCTTGCAGTTTATAAGTTACACACACTGCAAGAAAATCAAGCTGAAAGGCTCAGCACATGTAGGGATCTGCTGCCTTCTACTGTCTGTATTTGTAAATATCTTTTGCTTATTAATTACCGCAGAGTTGGTTGCAGACAGGTATTTCCTGTCCCTGCTAGTTGGGTCAGAAACCCCAATTGGAGGACTGTGATGTTCTATAACGGGGAGTTTCCAGGAAAAGGACACAAAGAACTGAGCCACATGACCATAAACACAGGTAAGGCTGTATTTCACCCAGGCCAGAAGCAGAGACACATTGTAAAGTTTTCTAATGTTTTAATAGTTTAACTGCAGCTGATCATAGCTTCTTGAGTGGGTATCTAAATCCTTGTGAAACACTTATTTCTGTCCTATTGTTATATTAAAATGCACAATTCCACAAAGTCTGTGCTACTGTATGTATGTAGTGGTCAACTTCCCGGATATTAGTAGGTGAACCTATATATTGCAATAAAGTTTATGTAAAGCGCCTGTTATTTGAGCTAACCCTGTCTCTTCTGGTCTGAGATTTTTAGATCAGGGTTCAAAAACTAGCATAGGCATTCCGCTATTCATCTGAGTTTCTCACTTGAGCTAAGGGAGGGTCAGTTCTCATCTCTCCCAGACCATGACAGCTGACATTGCCACCTGTATACCCAACGGGAGAGGAAAGCCGGCAGCACTGCAGTGGGGGGTTTGGGCACACAGGGGGGATCAGATCTGGGCAGGACAGGGAGGAATAACGAGGCGGAGAGTGGGCAATTACAGCAATGATGCACGTGTGTGTGTGTGTCCCTCCAGCAGCTGAAAGCTGGTGGGAGGGAGAGGGGGAGAAACTGACTTTCAGCTGCTGGAGGGAGAGACACAGTGCATCATTCCTGTAATTGGCCCCCTGCTCCGTCGCACCGATCCCCCTCCCTGTCCGGGCCCCCCTGTGTGCCCGGGCCCTCTACATGAGCACCGGTAGTCCTCCCCTATTGGCCCTGGTTAGAAGTCCAGTTGCATGACGGATTAGAAACCACTAGGGACCAAGATGCATAGTTGATAGGCTGATTCTTAGTTTCTGCTGGTGAGAATCTGCGTTCCAGGCTGGTTGAACAACGGTTGAATTATCTTCCCACGACCTCTGATTTTGTCTTCAGGTCTCTGACTCAAAGATGGACTCTACATCTCGATTAATTCTCAGAGACCCATGCAACTAAGTTTGGCTGCAACATTTTTTTGGAAGTATCTATGCACGATTCTGCCAGGACTCTTGTTGGATCCTTTCTGATAATGCATGTTTGAACATTGGATGTTTACACTATTATTTATCTTTTCTTATATAAAGCTTGTATTATTTCCATACTGATGTGCATCTATGTGCTACTGGTTGATGTTATATGCTGGTTGCAGTAGTTCCTTTGCTCCCAATTACTTAATTACTGCTTAAATTGCTAATTTCCCAGGAAGGTAATCCCCTCTGTTCTCAGAGGCCCTGCCAACATTGTTATCAAATCCAGCCATCCACATAGCGAAGGTTCCGGATCTCTTATTTATCTACAGGTCTAATGGGTTTTATTCACATAGATATTAATTTTCTCCCACTTCTTATCAAATGTTTGATAATTTACAGCGAAAAACATTTGGGACGTTAAAGTGTTAATAGAAACTGATGAAGGTTTATGTCCAACTATCCAACATGAATGAACAATTGAACAAAAAGTAGAGTATTGTAAACACAGATAAAAACCATGACTATACAATGTGATTTTTAAGGTGCATGACCTTAGGATGTGGTGCCACTTGATGTGCTATTATTGAGGTCCTGTATCTTAAAAAATCTCATTGTATAGTTCTTATGGTTTATCGCTTTTTAAGGCAATGTGTTACTATTTGTTAGGTATACTGTCCAAGGTTTTTTGGTAATTGGTGTTGTGAGCACAGACTAAGGAGGAATAATATACTGCACATATCTGCTTATGAGCTGCCAAATATAACTTCCATCTGAAAGACGGTGAAGGAAGGCCACACCGCATTGAAAAGGAAACTCTGTTTGTGCAATCTGCCACCGGTTTCAATGTTAACTTTATGACACCCCAAAATAGGTTGCAAAAGGCAGTACGATTGCAAGAATCAAAACACATGGGTGTAAACATCCATGCAATCTGATTCCGGTGTGACAAAAAAAGATGCTTGCACCTTTTTGCGAATCGAGCCCATACAAAATAAATGGGCTCAAATTACGCACCGCACAGGTGTGAACCCAGGCTCATGGAAGTGAAGTTATATATTAGAGGACTGTTAACCTATTAAACCAGAATTTAAAAGCAGCGGGAGAATTTAAATGTTACTAGCACAAATGTTTTTTTTTTTTTAGTTTTCTTTACTGTGAGTAAAGTTAGAACCCCTGTCAGGGTTTTATTGCTGTCTGTGTTCTGCTCAGGAGTTTCACCCTCTCAGATGACCATTGTTTTCTGGTAAGCAAGCACATCCCACCTTACTTGAGAGACTGGTGTGCGGGGAAACCAACGCTTCACCGGGCGGCCATCGGGTCCAACCAGGAGCTTCTCAAAGTGAGTAAAGTTAGAACCCCTGTCAGGGTTTTATTGCTGTCTGTGTTCTGCTCAGGAGCTTTACCCTCTCAGATGACCATTGACACTTGGACTGATAGTGATAGCTAATCTAAATTACAGTTTTCCAGTGGGGACACCTGTTCTGCTGACAACTGTCTAAAACCCCCCACACTGGAAAGATGTCCGTGTATTTCCTATGTGGCTTCAGGACAGGAAGTGGAGGGAAATCTCTCCAATGGGACACAGAAATAAAAATAAAAAGTAATGTGTTGTAACAATTTTCTACTCTAAAAAAATAAAAAATAAAAAGGCATGTCTACAGATATACTTTAAATGTTTATATTCTTCACAAATGCATGCAAGACTCTAGAGTTTCTTTATGAACAGGTAATGTTTATTGAGAGTCGGCACAGTTACAGCATCACCCCAGAGTTCAGGCAGAAAGCAGTAAGCCTCTGATAAAGCTGTAGACCCATCCCAGGATGGTAGAGATACTGGAATGCACTGAACAGCAACCTACCAAAGTCCTGGTTTCCAGGTAGGTCCCGTACTGATGTACTTTCAGACCCAACTTTCATACAGATGGTATCTCAGCCTACCTTAGGTGTCCTGCCAACTACCCAAACATTTAGCAATAAGAGCACAAAAAATATATAAATCTATATAAACAAGCAGGGCAACATTAAGCAATGGTGTTGACAAATGATTAGTTTTGGTCCCTTCCCAGCATCATGACTCTCTGAAGTCCGGACTGTGTTTTCTGGTAAGCAAGCACGTCCCGCCTTACTTGAGAGACTGGTGTGCGGGGAAACCAACGCTTCACTGGGCGGCCATCGGGTCCAACCAGGAACTTCTCAAAGTTCCACTTGATATCACCGACCTTGAGGGGTTCCCAGAAAAGACGATTCTGAGGATTTCCAAAAGAATCACCCACAGGGGGGCAGGAGTTCTGAAGACAGAAGAATTTTTATTTAATGATGTGGGCTACATCGCAGTCCATTTTCTAGCATAACATTTGCAAACTTTTTTTTTTTTGACCCCTCCACAGGTGAAACATTTCGGGTTGGCAAGAATTGAGTGTATAAATCATCACCTAAAATATAAAAACTACTTAATGGAAAGCTGTCCTTTAAGGCATACCCCCAGCCCATCTGATCTGAGTGGGCTGCGCTCAAGAGGAAAAAGCATACCTTAAGCGACAGCTTGAGCAAAGGTACAGGTGTCTTTTAGGACATATAGTCTTTCAGTCAACACATATTTTGAGATACTATTGCAATATTTACTAGGGATGCACTGATATATCAGCCGCTGAAAATTATCGTCCAAAAATAGGGTTATTGGCATTTTGCCAATAGTAATAAAAAAGGTGCCGATAATGGCATGCTGCATCCTGTTTACTTCAATGCAAAATGCCCTCTATTGACTTCAATGCAAAAATGCCCCCTTTTGACTTCAATGCAAAATCGCATCCCATTGACTTCAATGCAAAAATGCCAGCCACATTATTTATTTTATATTTATTATTTGTATTTTTATAATTTTTTTTTTAAAACGGTCCATTTTAGTTTCGGTTTTTGGCCAAGTGCATCCTGATTTTTCAGTTTCAGTCCAGAATTTTCAGTTTCGGTGCACCACTAATATTTACCTAAAGTAATTATTCAAGTGACTCTCAAAATTTTGTTTGGTGCATCTTTTCCATATTTTTGTTAATTTAATTAAATGTGTTAAATATAGGGAAATTTATAGATTAGCCACTAGAAGAAGCAATCACCCATCTTGCAATTACTCAATCCCCATTTTACTGCTGAGATATCAGCTATATAGCAAATTTAAATCAGTCAGCCGGCCCAGAGACTTGCATTGTAAAAAATGAGCAGGAAAGTATGTAATGTGCAAATAGGGCTGCCTGTATATATTTATTATTATATTACCGGTATTTACATACCGTATTACTGCCCCATATACGGTATGTATGTATAGAAAAAAAAATGTAATACTTCAGAATTCAGAATATTTTATTAGTCCCAAAGGGAAATTATTATTCATACTACCTTTAACAAATGCACCTGTGAAAAGTAGACTTGGGTAAAAGATTTTAAAACATTTCCATGTAAAGCTGCAAACTTACTGTCTATGTTAGTCTTAAATAGGGTGGGGAAGAGTAGGGCCCTCTGTCTTCTAGCTGTCTTTTGTCACCACTTGGTAGATTCACTACTCTAGCTGTCTATTTTGCCATTGTCACTAAGTCAGAAAGTATTGGAAAAATCTAAATTTTAGAGTTGTCATGAGAGGCACATTTTCCAATAGGGAAGATGTTCTGATAACTATCTACATATTTCCTCTACTTTCTGTCTTGGAGATGCAACAAGTTGTCAAAGGAAAATCTTTTCAGTGGGACACAGACAAAAAAATATAAAAAATCACCTGATAGGGGTTTTAATCTTTTCTTACTCTATTCAAAAACTTTAAAAAATGCCATGCATACATTTTAATAAAAACTAAGTGCCCTCAGATTTTTTTTCCAGGTGGGCAGAGATTTTTAGGCCTCTTGACGTTTTAGAAGCTGGTTCTAGGGGCGTCAGCATTTTTTTTCCTGCCTCTAAACTCCCCTGCATGTTAGCCTATGTGCACACATGGGCTTTTAACAGTGTTTAGTGGCAGGGGCTTTTAAAGGCACCAAAAAAAAAAACTTACTGCCGGTGCATCCAGGAGGAGCAGACTTTTGCCAGAAATAACGTTTGAGGCTTGTAAACACATCTAAACGCATGTTACCGACAGGCACGTTTAGCGCATGAGTGTTAATTAATTTCAATGGACAGAAAAAAGTATTATGCCACGTACACACGACCGTTATTCATGTCATGGAAAAAAAATAAGTTTTTCTTGACGTGATTTTTCGTGTTTCCTCTCAAGCCTGCCTTGCATACACACGTTCATGAAAAAAAAACGCTCGAGCAAAGCGCAGTGACGTACAACACGTACGACGGCACTATAAAGGGGAAGTTCTATTCGAATGGCGCCACCCTTTGGGATGCTTTTGCTGATCCTCGTGTTAATAAAGTTTGGTGAGAGACGATTTGCGCTTTTCAGTCTTCGTGCTTTTCAGTCCATTACAGCGTGACGAATGTGCTATCTCCATTACGAATGCTAGTTTTACCAGAACGAGCGCTCCCGTCTCATACTTGATTCTGAGAATGCGTGTTTTTTTCCCCTCGTAAAAGCATACACACGACCGTTTTTCACAACGTTAAAAAGAACGACGTGAAAAAATAGAGCAGGTTCTAATTTTTTTCGGGCATTTTTCTCGTTGAGAAAAATGCTCTGGAGCATACACACGACCGTTTTTCACGACCATTTTTAAAAATGGAATTTTTCGCGTCATGAAAAACGGTCGTGTGTACGCGGCATTACTCTGGTCAATGAAACAAATTAACACCCGAGCACTGGACTCCTGTAAACTTGCCTAAATGCTTGTAAAGGTTTTCTGCCTAAAAGCTGCTGCCAGGAGCAAAGACTTCTAGGAAAGTTTGCAAAACATCCTGTGTGCATGAGGCTTTTAATTTGGCTCTTTTCAAGAGCTATGAAGAATCTTTTGCACGGGAGTGTTAGATTACAGGGCTGTGCTCGGTGGTTCCACCTGCTGGCTGCTATATCGCACTGTAGTGCCGGTAAAAGATCTGTAAGCAACTATCTTCCAGTTGCCTGCTCCCACCCCCACAAAGTATTCAGTGGCACTCTTTCAAACTGTCTGGTAACTTCTACACTGCTGAAGAGGTAGATAGAGGGACAAAGAAGGAGGAGGAGAGAGCACCCTGTGTTTTTTTCTTTGTTAATGTAGAGTTCAGAAACTTTTGACACTTTAAAGCCCCGTACACACGGTCGGACTTTTGGCCAACAAACTTCATTTTGAGCAAGTTGGACCAACAATCCGACCGTGTGTACGCTCCATCGGACAAACTTTTTTTTTGTTTGTTTTCATCGGACAAAAGTTGGGTCTGCAAACGGACAAACTTTTGGCCAGCAAAAGTCCGATGGAGCAAAGTCCGACCGTGTGTACAGAAAACCATCGGACTTTTGTCTGATGGACAAAACAACTAATGTTTAAATCAACCAACAATAGCAGAAGTTGACCAAAGGGTGGCGGTAAAGAGCAGAAAAGAGCAGAAAAACCACGTGATGTTGCAAAAAGTTTTGGGAAAGTTTGCAGAAAAGTCCTGTGGTCACCTCCTCCCCACACTCCTTCAAAGGACCAAAGAGCCCCGCGTAATGGTAGCCCGACGGCTTCTCCAGTGCCCCGCAAAGCACGCATCGCCTAACAAGAAACATGAATACCGTCCTTCTGTTTCCACCTCACAGCTGGACTCTGGACCACTCCAATTCGCAGGTAACTTTATACAGCAATCCCTAGGGAACACTGGCAGAACGGTTGGTACCCTCTTTCCCTCTTGGACAACTCCCGAAGGTTTCCCCGGTCGCCCTAACTTCCTTATGTCGGGTCAGAGACTACCTTCTCCCGCACTGATTGTCTTTTCCTCCTTCTCCTCACACTGTATTCATTCTTGCTCATCGGCTGTACCCTTTTTCTATTGAAGCCTTCTTCCTACATTCTCCTATCTACTCCAATGCAGCTAATGACATGTCGATATATAATCCCCCGATTGCATTATGTGCTGTCTTTCTCCCCACAGGCCCTACTAGCTCCTAGCTCCTGAATTTTCTGCTTTACAGCACTGAGGGTGGTCGGGGATCCGAGGGGGACATGCACAGGTGTGTGGCCTACGTGGATGTCGGGTAGAATCCATTCTCAGGTTTGGGAATGGGCGTGCCCCCCTCGGATTTAGACAGCCTGCCCTTAACCCCTGGGTATGATTTTGTTTACTATGTTTTTGTTTACTATGTTTTGTTTGCTATGTTATCCATATTTGGATTTTTGATGTCAGCCATAACTGCAGATGCATACTTGTTCACGGTAACGCAAGCTGTACGTTCTGTTCTGTTCTGTTTTAACTAATTCACCATGTTACTGACTCTGTTCCCTGCATATTCCTCTAAACCAAAGTATATGCCCCCTATTCTCTGTCATGTGACATCTGAAATTTGAGCAATACACTTAATTTCTTATCCCCCTCTTCCACACAAACCCCCAGATTACACAATGCTAAACATCCTCCTCTAATTGCCGAATAAATGCCCTTACAACTCCACAGCCTTCATGCTTTATGAGAATAAGCCGTTACACACAGCCCTGAAGTCACCTACGAATCACCCTCTCACCATGTCCTTATAGGATGACCTGTCCGTCATCTACACAACAAGATTACTCCTCTGACACCAAAATGAGCCATAGATGACGCTAACAATCAGCAGCGTCTGTTATCCTTAAGACCTCATAGAGAGACGCAGACCTCACCTCTCTCTAGTTGAACTCCACCTACCGCTCTCACACACAGCGGACTCTGGTAGACACCGCTGAACCTCACCGGTACCCCCACTCCTAATTGGTGGGCTTGCAGGTCAAGTCCCACACCCGGTATAATACCCCATCCCCCTACCTGTCCCCTCCTTCCTCCCTGGTTATCTTCCTCCTCAACGTCCTAACCTCACCTACCCCACATCTTCCCTTCTCCCCATCCGCATAACCCCCCCCCCTTTCTTTTCCTCCCGTCTCTGACTTCCCCATATCCTCCCGCCCCCCACTCGCTTAAACCTCTACTACCAACATGAGCCCCGATAATGTCCGAGGCGCCAACCTGTCCCTAAAGGTAGTCTCCCTTAACGCCAAAGGACTGAACATACCTGAAAAGCGAACACAACTCTTTTCCCTCATGCGCAGCATGAAAGCTGACATAATCTTCTTACAGGAAACCCACTTTTGTAAGAAATCAGTTCCCAACATGACTAATCGCCTCTTCCCCCATAGTTTCCATGCCACCTCACCTATCTCGAAATCCAAAGGAGTCTCCATAATCATTTCCAAAAACCTTCCCATCCAAATTACAGACACTCACCTTGACGAACTAGGCAGGTATATCTTCCTAAAAGGGACACTCAGGAACAAACCAATCACTTGGGACGAGTTGGGGCTGTATATGTTAGCCAAAGTTCCCTTTTTTAGGGCTGTAACAAGACACCTAACCAATTTCCAAGAGGGTATTCTTATACTGGGAGGGGATCTCAATGTACCCCTGAACCCCCTTTTAGACACCTCGTCGGGGAAATCCCACCTACCATACAGGGCGCTCCGACAAATCAGAAAATGTTTCCAAGAACTCTTGCTCCACGACACATGGCGCACCTTACACCCGAACGTAAAGGATTTTACATTCTTCTCCGCCCCACATAACAAATATTCACGACTAGACTACATATTTCTTACCCAACAGGATCTCCCGTCCCTGAAAGCAGCAACCGTCGAACCGATGACCTTCTCGGACCACCACCCTATCTCAATGACCCTCACTTTCCCTGAAAAAGTATACCGCTCGCAAATTTGGAGACTAGACCCTTCCATCCTGACAGACAAAACCAAAGAATTAGAGATTCAAACTTGCCTAAGCAATTATTTCACTGAGAACAACACCCCGGACATTTCTAAACTTACTCAGTGGGCGGCTCACAAATGTGTTGTCCGAGGGAAATTGATTTCCCTGGGGGCCGCAATTAGAAAGGAAAAACGGGCCAAACTGGCTGATCTCTTTTCCAAACTTAATAAACTAGAAGCACTACACAAACGAAACCTGGCCCAGCAAACCCTCGTAGAACTACTAGAGACTCGTACACTCATTCAGGAAGAATTGGGCCATCACCTCAGGAAGAAATACACTCTATCTCAGAAACTTTTTTACGAATTCGGCAACAAAAGTGGCCATCTTCTTGCTCAAGCCTTACGCAAGAAAAGGGCTGCTAATACGATACACCACATACAATCCCCCACGGGTAAACTCTCACGAATAACAATGACATAGCCAGAGAGTTTGAGAAGTACTACTCGTCCCTATATAATCTAGATAAATCCGAACCCCCTACTACCTTATCGAATGACAGACCCAATGATATTAACTCGTTCTTAGACCAATTTGCTCCAGGAAAGCTCCCCACTGACACCACCACGATTCTGGAATCCCCGATCTCTATTCAGGAATGGAAAAAAGCTTTAAAACAACTTAAGCCTGGTAAGAGCCCGGGACCTGATGGTCTTTCCGCCGTATATTTCAAGACATTCTCAGACCTTCTTCAACAACCCTTCCTTGACGCCTTCAATACACTCTCTCCCACAAATCCTTTCAAAAGCGAAATGTTAGAAGCACATATCGTTGTTATCCCCAAAGAAGATAAGGACCCCACCCAAACGGGAAATTATAGACCAATCTCATTATTGAATGTAGATGTCAAAATCTTTTCTAAGATTTTGGCAAACAGACTCTTACCGCTTCTCCCTTCCTTAATCTCTCATGACCAGACCGGCTTTATCCCTGGACGTGAAGCCAGGGACAACACTGTTAAAGCAATAAACTTACACCACCTTATGACACAGACAACCCAAAAAGGCCTGTTTTTGTCACTCGATGCGGAGAAGGCGTTCGACAGAGTAGCTTGGGACTATATGACAGCGGTTCTGAGGGCCATAGGATTGGGCCCATATATGTTAGGCCTAATCCTGTCACTATACACGGGACCATCTGCTAAGGTACGGGTCAACAATACTCTGTCGGACGCCTTTCCCATCGGAAATGGCACAAGACAGGGCTGCCCCCTGTCCCCCATCCTCTTTGTACTCACACTTGAACCATTCCTCCGTAAACTGACATACAACCCAGATATCCAAGGTATAAGTTCCTCCAAAAGAGAATATAAATACGCTGCTTTCGCAGACGATATTTTGTTGTTCCTGTCGAACCCACTGATCTCCCTACCAAACCTTCTTTCTGAATTTAAACAATTTCAGTTCCTCTCCCACCTTAAAATTAATTTCTCGAAATCCTTTGCCCTTAATATAACATTACCTCAACACATAGTTGATCAATGTAAGGCTAACTTCCCGTTCCAATGGAAACATGATTCCATCACATACCTAGGGATACAACTCCCTTCCAAACTCTCAAACCTCTACGCTAAAAACCATGTTCCTATCCTACACAGAATATCCTCTGATCTTGAAACATGGAACAAACCGCTTTTCTCTTGGTTTGGCAGAGCGGCGATCCTCAAAATGAATGCCCTCCCGAGAATACTCTATATATTGCAGGCGATCCCTATACATATACCTCCGGCCTTTTTTAAATCTTATAGAAACATATGCACTAAATTCTTATGGGGGAACCGTAGACCCAGAATCAGCTTTATGCAGCTCACCCGACCTAAAAGACTTGGGGGCATAGGCCTCCCCAACCTTCTCAATTATTACACTGCTACACACCTTACCAGGATAGTGGACTGGAATACTCAATCTCTCCACAAAGATTGGGTTTCCCTAGAAGCATCTTTTTCTGCTCTCCCTTTGGAGTCTCTCCCATGGTTACTCTCACCCCACGTCCCCTCTGAATTACACGTACACCCACTTATAGGCCCAACCTTGCAATGCTTCAAAAAGCTTTGCTACCGATCACCCATATCTTCGATTCCCGGCCCACTGACACCTGTAAAAATGAACCCTGGGTTCCCACCAGGTATGCACGCAAAGTTTCTTACCGATAACTGGACACAGAGCCCAATTAGATCACATCAGTTCTTCCTCCGGGGCAAACTATTGTCTACATCCCAACTCTCCTCCCAACTAAACAAGCCACCCATTCCCCCTTGGACATATATTTTAATTGCTCATTTTCTAAAATCCCTTAACAAGAATATACAATGCTCCAGAGAACTCACCCCTTTCGAAAAGCTATGTATCCAAACGACACCCCAATCTCATCTAGTTTCTACCACACATGAACTCCTCTTCGCCGAGATGAAAGCTAACGAGACCTTAGCCTGTAAGAACTGGGAGTCAGACCTCTCGGTATCTCTTTCAGCGGAACAATGGGAACTAATTTTCCTCAACATACATAAAGGGTCGACGAATGTGTCGACCCAGGAAAACGGCTTTAAGATCCAATCTAGATGGTACCGCACGCCCACCCTTCTGCATAAATATAATCCCACAATCCCAGAGGTTTGCTGGAGATGTCTCCGGGAAAGGGGAACCCTTCTCCATATCTGGTGGTCCTGTCCATCTCTAAAAGACTTCTGGGAAAAGGTATGCCATATAACCTCTCGAGTCACCTCATATCATTTGGACCTTTCCCCTTCTCAATTCCTTCTACACCATTCACCCCTGTCGCACAATTCCTATCACAAATCCCTAGCAATGCACATGATCAATGCGGCAAAGCAGTGTATCCCTTGTACACTGGAAATCGACTCACCAACCAACCATAAAAGAATGGTTTAACAGAATATGCAAAATTGAGGAAATGGAAAATCTTATACATATTGCAAGAGAGACTCCGTCATCATTTAGTAAAAAATGGGCCTGCTGGTTACACTATAAAACGACCCCAGAATTTGCAAACTCCCTGAACCCTGACAAAGGATAAATTACTCCTCTGAGAATTGTCATTAAAAATCTACGACGTGCCAGGATCTCCCCTTAACCCTAAACCTTACAAAGACACCTCTCTCCTCCTATATCTCCCCCTATACAGATCCGCCCCTAGTTTCTCATAACACGCCCCTTGAACACCCCAAGGGGTCGGGGAAGTCAGAGACGGACCCCCTGCCAACGCCATCCCTTCCTGCCTCACTCCCCTCCCCTCGATCCCCACCCCACCCCTTCTCCTTCCACCACTTACCCCCTCCTACTTTCTCATCCACAAGCTTCTGTACAATACAACCACTAACATAGCTCCAGCCTACACTCCCGCATTCATACACTCTCAACGAAATAAACCTGTTTATAGCTCCTTCCCTCCCTTTCTGCCATATTGCACCTGTTGGCCTTTCCCTCCCACACAGACCAAAAGTCCATAACGGCATCCGTGAACCTACCTAGCTCTAACCTACCAACAAGATCTATCCCCGTCAATGGTAGTGGACTTTGACTAGACCCCACAACTACCTTGAATTAAGGTAGCCCACCCCAACACGGCCTAGTTCATGAAGGATGCACATAGCCATTTCATTTTCACTACCCGCAAGTTGAATTGTATGTGACACATGTTATTCATCCATGTTTTGTGGTTGTATTAATACCTTATTGTACTACTATTGTTCAAGATATCTGTAAATGCTTTTTACATTTCAATAAACTGTTTTTGGAAAAAAAAAAAAAAAAGTCCTGTGGTGTGGTATGCTATGGGTGTGCCCGGCCAACTCCTTTCGGACGAAAAACCACGGAAAAGTCCGATGGAAGACGACCGTGTGTATGGGGCTTAACAGTGCCCATGTCCTGGGTTGTCCCTCAGGAACCAGGACCCAGACAACAACAACAACCAAAAAAAAAACAACAACATATTGATGGATATTAACCCCACCTCACCCCCCACTTTCTATCCAAAATATAAAGTTTTGGCTATACATAAGCTTTAATCACTTGTGCAGCCCTAGGGTGTCGAAAACAGGTTTGAAAATATAAAGGTGGCTCTAAGAAATTGCCTTCTGAAGACTGACCTGACTGGCTAGTAATTGGGAACTATAAGAAAAGACTTCAAAATGCAATAAATTGTGTTGAATATTCAGAGTAGGTTTTGTGTTTTATAACCTGTTTTTAGGTACCTTTAAATAGGTGAATATTTTTTGCTCTTTCTTCCCATTAACATCTCCTTTCTCAAATAGCTGGAAGTTTGGAACAAAGCCGCCTCCGGGACGCACATGTCTGTAGAAAAGGAACAAGCTACATCAGAGTATTGTATTGTTTGTATTGGGTCACATTAATACTGTCACTATTGTTAAGGGCAAACAAAAAAGCATACATACACCAGTTGGGGTGAGATGTATGTAATTCCAAAGGCTTCTTTTCTGCGGGAATGCAGGGAAATGCAGATCCAGCACCTTCAGGACTGACTGTATGTAATGGCAAAGGGTGTTGGGGTGTGCTGCAGGGTCTATTGATGCTAGCTTCTGGGGAATCTATTCTAGCTGATCTATTTTTGCAGGGGGGGGTAAATTGTTACTGAGGAGGTCTATTATTGCTGGGGGGGACCTACTGTTGCTGGGGGTGGGTCTTATATTGTTGGGGGGGTCAGTTGTAGCTGGGAGAGATCTACTGTTGGGGGAGGGGGTCTATTGATGCTGGCTGTAGGGAGATCTGTTGTTGCGGCCGGGAGTCTATTGCTAGGGGAAAAATTTGTTGCGAGTGGTCCATCCTTGATAGGGGGGGATCTATTGTTGCTGGCGGGGGGCCCTATTGTCACTGGCTGCAGGGGATCTATTTTACTGCTTTTCTTGTTATCCTTACCAAATTCTGTTCAGATTACTTGGCACCACAAAATGATACGTGGTTCTGTATTCTAGGATTCTGGGAGGTGGAACCAAGGAATGCTGCTTGGAGGTGGGTAGCAGCGGAGAAAAGGGCTGACTCGGAAAGGGGGAGTTTCTTCACCTATTCTCTAAGAAAAAAACCCTGGTAAATTCCAATCTATATGCAGACATGGTGCACTCCACTGTGCCTAGTTTATTTTGTTTCAGTAGGGCTTTTAAGGCTGTGACAGTATTAGAGCTCCTAGAGGTACAGACCCAGATCTGGTCCCAGTTGCCTTCGGTTACCATACCACCCAAGTCTTTGTCCTATTTGGAAGTGTAAGTGGGGAAAAAGTATGTATGGATTACATAAGTTGGGAGTATACGAAGGAAATCATACCTGGGGTATGGGGGTTAGTAGCACAGAGGCTTTTAAAGTTTTCTCAAGTTAGATCTTCATCGTGACATCTCAGGTTATATCAGTAGTGCTTGAACTGGAGTTAACAAAAAAAATAAAACCCTGGGGGTGGGGTAAGGATGGAAATGGTTTCATTCATTCATATTTTGGATATATGTATTGGGTTACATTTGATCCTTTACCAAAATGCAACAGCGTTTGTATATTCCCATTCAAACATAGGGTTCCCCATCAAAGTCAGTGGGGAGAGGAGGCAGCTGAAGTACTCAGG
Organism: Rana muscosa; assembly: GCA_029206835.1. Lineage (NCBI taxonomy): Eukaryota > Metazoa > Chordata > Amphibia > Anura > Ranidae > Rana > Rana muscosa. The sequence goes on along the minus strand of CM055118.1, from coordinate 96,812,342 downwards.
GAGTGGGCAGTGATGGCTTATTCACACCAGCTACACAAGATTGTTAATTGTTATAAGATTTTGTAAGCTTTAATAGAGACCCACAGTGGGGTTTCTTGCATGGCATGCGATCTGTCCTATTTGAGCTGCGTAATATTTTGAAATGTGAGGTAAGCCAAGGTCACCACCTTTTTTCTCCATTTTTCTTTATTTTATTTTATTTAACAAGCTAAATAAGTTTTAGAGACAATGGAAATCTATTCTGTGGACTGGAAGTATTTTTCACTGCATCCTAGGGAAGTCTTACATGCCAAATAAAACAGAACTCAAGTCAGAATGGGGCTTCCCCAAAATAACGTGGCCAAACACCTACGGCTACTTATAGTTTTGCATTTTTGTACTTGAGTGTACATCATCCCCAACAATTAATTTCTCTTAACTTCTCCATTTTGGTCCCATCAAATATACCAATAAAAGTGTTATTTGTTTTTGTACTTTTCAATAAGAATAACAATTACCTGTTGATCTGGTCAAAACTGTAGACATGACCGGCATCTTGCTCACTCTGTCCCACGAAGCCTAATCAGCCCCCCCATCCCACCTCAGTTTTTATATTGGACTAAAGAACAACTGCCCTCTGGGTTGTTGAGATGAAGAGACAGGGGAGAGATTCAGTGGTTTAGCAAAAGACAACTGGACAGGGCTGACACCATTTCTTGTGATTTGTGGGCTGTATTATAAGCCCACAAAAGAATATTGGTAGCCAAGTGCTTTTCTTGTAGATCGGTTATTTTTCTGCACTTGTAGTGTAAAGGGACAATGCATGGCAATGTGCATATATGGCATTGTTGTATCTCTGTTTTTTGCATTTTGCCCTTTAGTAATGAATGTTAGTCAATGATTGGCTTCCATTGTTTCCCACAAACACTTGCTTTGTGCATTAGGTGGAAAATGTTTGCAGTGACAACTATTGCTAACTTACTTTAATCCGTTAAGAATTTCATCATTGCTTCCAGGTTCCTGTAGACCAAATTGATTGCAGGGAAATCCCAAGATGACAAACTCAGTACCTCTCAGTTCTTCTTGTAGTGCATTCAGTTCTGAAAGAAAGCCACACGTGTAGTAGAAAATGTTAACGTTACCTGTAGGTTCCACTATTTCACTATTAAGGTAAACAATAAAACATTTGGTGAATGGCACACTAGATTTAAAACCTTGCATCATTGACCTAGAAAAAGTATGTTGATCGGGACAATCAGAGGATCTTATGTGAATACTTTAGGTCAGCATGACAGCCAGGTAATGGACTTTTTCAGAAATGACCAGTAAATCTTTCTGTTAAAAGAAAATTAAAAGTAAAGGTTGCATGTTGAATCAAATGCAGATACCCTCTTAAACCTGTAGCACCCTCCTAGGTAGGTGCTAGGAAGTGTATATAGTTTTTGGCTTTTCTATGTACCGCCCTCCCCAATTTAGGGGGCGCTATGTTCAAATTTAGGGGTTAGTCTGAGCCAATAGTTGGGCTCAGACTGTTAATTTCCTAAAAACTTGCTTCTGCTCTGGTGTGATATTGCCTGGCTGCAGTGCTCCCTGTTGCCTGTAGGTGGCACTGTCATCTCCGGCTCAGGTAGAACCACAGGGAGTATCGCAACACCATTGGGTGTCCTCTCTCGGCAGCTGTGCAGTAGGTGTGGTCAACTTGCTGTGCATGCTGGGAGAGGGTACTTAAGGGGCAGACGCCATTGAGCGTCAGGAGATCCAGGGGACCCCTTGGTCCTGTTCGGCATGTACCCCACCTTCGGTGACCCTCATGGCGGGGGGTGCGTGCGTGTGTTTCGGTCTCGGGCACCTTTAGCCCAAGGCTGCATCGCTGTAAATAGGCCCAGCACCTTTGGCCTACACCTGAATAGGAGTCCCAGGGTACCCAAGTGAGGTGTGACCCGCTCTGAAGGAGAGGAAGCCAGGGGAGGATCGGTCCCAAGGGGATTAGTGAAAAATCTGCTGTCTCGGGAGAGGCCTGGCTACCTGACAGAGGGAAGGATTCCTATCCGCCAAAAGCCTGGTAGCGTGCCCCGTTGGCACCTAAGGTCTTATTGTTACTAGGCCGGGAAGTTCGGGACTTAAGGATTCTGAGGTAGAGGATCCCCTGATCGTATCCCAGGGAAATCGCAAGTAGTTGTTTTGTGCTCCACACCGGCTGCTAGGACCGCTCTCAAGGGAATTATCCGGGTGAGCAAAACCCACTCAGGCTTGAGTGGCGACGAGTGTTGCTTAAGTGTTGCATGCCTGAACCTACCTCCCTGTTCATATTCTCTCATTCTAACTTTCCTGTCAAGTTACTCAAGCAACGTATTAAAATAAACCTTTTTATTGGGGTTTAACCTACTGTATGGACATTGGCCTTCTTAGAGTAAAGAAAAAAAATAGACTTCTTCCTACACACTAGGGTGAAGACTCCAACAGAGAGAGGTAACTCGCTGCAGGACCCAAGAGAAAGAAATCAGCGGCCCATACTGTCTGAGGCGATACATGGAGGTATCGCTACACTGCTTAACAGAGAAGTAGACAGGCAAATTTAGGTGCCGTCTGCTTAACAGAGAGCAGTGATTGATTAGTGAGGTCTGTTTATTGTGCTCTGGGTGCTCATGCTGTCTTGATGTTTTGCACTGATCCAATAGCAAGACGGCATATTGGACAGTGGGAGGAAACCCTGACAGATGAGAGCATAGATGTAGATACAGACCTGGCCAATTAGAAGGGGATGTTCCCCAAAGAATGCTGGGTGCCTGCATTTAAGTCTGAGGAGCACATGGGCTCAGGGTTTCAGTCAAGCCCACCTCTAAGGAGAGATGTTCTGGTGGGGAGAAGGCGGCTGCCTCTCCCCAGTGTGGAAGGCCATGCAGCTTCAGATTGCAGATCTAAGGGCCTGAAGCCTGCAAGCTGACTGAGGGATAAAGGAAGGAAGGGTTCCTGTGCAAGCTGACTGAGGGAGAAAGTTTAAGGATCTGTTCGTGTGTCACTGGTATAGAGTGTCACTTGGAAGTTTGAAGGGGGCTACCAGCTGTCCCTGGACATTTTGTGAGTACAGACCCTGAAGGGATCCTTGAGACTGAGTGTGTTGCTGAAATCTCCCTCTGGTCCTAGAAGTCAGCATACTGAGTGTGTGAGCTAAAGGAGACACTGGCTAGTGTCTTGAAGACTTGAGTCTAATGCAGTACTACAGTCTGCACATGCCTTCAGTTATGTTCAAACGTGTGCCTGAAGCCATGATTCTTTGAAAAAGTCCACAGTTGTCTATTGGAGGCTTCTTATGGGCTCCTGATGTGTTCATGATGATAACAAGATACTGTATATGTGCAGGAACTTGGCAGTACCTACAGTTCAATCATGCTGCAGTTTTACTGAGTTTTTATTTTTTAATGACTCAAATAAAGCTAAACAGGGGTCAGCCTAGCCCTCCCCTACAGGCCAATAAAAGACAAACTCTAAAGCGGGACCCCTGGAAAAATTCAAAACTACCCTTGCAGTGAGGCTTCCCAAATGCTCTGCTTTGTCTAGGATAAGAATAAAAATCAGTTCTGCTTACCTTATCCCTTGCACCCGAAGATGTCCTCCGCTCAATGCAACCTGTCCCTTGAAGCTGCCTCTATACAGCGCTCCAGTTGCAGGCTTTTTGACATCATCATGTACAATGCATCATGTGCAATACAGGACCATCAGTCCTGCATTGCAAGTGAGGATGCCAAGGGTCTGCCCACAACCAAGAGTGTCAGAGGGAAGAGGGATGTAGCGGTGTGCTAAATTTAGGGGAAGTGTTTGAGTGGTAGTTATACTCAAACACCCTAATTGTCAGGGTTTTTGTCAACCATTTTGTCCGCAGGGAGAGTATCGGTGTACAGTTCCCTGTGGCCTACAGGTGGCACTGCCATAGTAGGCTAGGGTTGAACCGCTGGTACAGTGCTGTCCCTTGTGTGTCCCCTCTCAGCGGCCATACAGTGGGTGTGGTCTACCTGCTGTGCATGCTGGGAGAGGATATAAAAGGGGCAGACACTGCCTGTTCGGGGTCTGGTGTTCGTCTTCCACCCCAGGATTGGGGTTCTTGTTCCAGTCCGCCCTGGGCACCTTTGGCCCAGGGGCGGAGGTCGGTGAATCAGTCCCAGGCACCTTTAGCCCTGGGATTGCGGCAAAGGCCTGGGCCCAGCACCTTCGGCTGGAGCCCAACAAGGATCGAGGAATCTCAGGGTGCCGCCTTGCGAGGGGACCCGCATCTTAGATGAGGAGGCCGGGGGAGGAACCGCTCCGAAGGACCGGTGCGGAAGTCACCGTGAAGGAAGAGTCCTGGTAACTCTCTGGAGGGATGTCTTCTCCTTAACAGAGGCCAAGTTCACCAGGTCTGTGGCAGAGACCAAGTTCACCGGGTCTGTGGCAGAGACTTTGGGTTAAGTTAGAGCACTATTCTGGCTGCTAGTCCCAAGCAAGAGAGACTATCCAGATGGGCTGAGTCTGCTTGAGAATCGGAGCAGTGAATTGTACTATGTTTGTGCCCGGACCTCTTCCACACCTTAAGCTGTCCTGTTCTCACTCCAATCTTTCCTGTCAGAGACTGTGTTTTAGAAGAAAATAAAGTCTACGTTGGAGTTGCATCTGGTGTGGACCTTGAAGTTACTAGTGGGGATATAGAGACTTATCTTTATTCAACATAGAGGTGAGAACCATTCTCTGGCTTTTTGACTCTTGGCTGTGGAAGACCCATCAACAACACCGCTCAACCTCTTATTACAGGAGGGTACGGGCTTGTGGTGCGGTGTGCCCTTCTCTTCCTGCGAGGAGCCAAACAAGGCAGGTAAAAGAGGGTCTGTGCGCTACAGGGATAAGGCAAGAAAAACTACCTTAACAACACATTGTACAAAAATAAGCATTTAACTCTTGCATACAGGGGAAAGTCCTACTACAAAGGTAGTTTTAAAATTTTCCCCAAAAGTGTATATCTAAGCATAACTTTTTTATTTTTAGTTTTGGATGTAGTGTGGAAAAGTTAGACCCTCTTTTAAGGTTTTTCATTGCTGCAATTCACATCTCAAGTTGTCCTGGTGACCACTGTTACCGAGACAGAAAATTAGGTGAAATACAAAATTTTGAACTTCTCACTAGAACAAGTGAGGGAAAATCTTCCGATCGGGACAATTGTGCCGTTGACAACTGTCTAAGGTGGGAATTCTCATTTTGGTTGATTTCATTTAATTTCCTGTTGCATCTCTGGGACAGGATGTGAAGGGTAATTTCCTTAGCAGTATGGATGAGCTTCGAGTTCGAGTCAAACTCATGTTCGACTCGAACATTGCCTGTTCGCCCGTTCGGCGAACAGTGAACAATTTGGGGTGTTCGTGGCAAATTCGAAAAGCCGCAAAACACCCTGTAAAAGTCTTTCATACCTGGGGGGTGTATATAGTATGCCTGTAAAGTAGCACTTGTTTCCTGTGCTTAAAACAGTCTCTGCACAAAATGTCATTTCTGATGGAAAAAAAGTCATTTAAAAGTACTCGCGGCTGTAATAAATTGCCAGTCCCGGCAATACAGAGAAAAGTCATTAAAAGTCATTGATAAAAAAAATTAAAATAAATGCGTGGGGGTCCCTCCAAATTCAATTGCCAGGCTCTTCAGGTCTGGTATGGATATTAAGGGGAACCCTGCGCCAAATTTAAAAAAAGAAATGGCGTGCGGTTCCCCCCAAAATACTATACCAGACCCTTCAGGTCTGGTATGGATTTTAAGGGGAACTCCGAGCCAAATAAAAAAAAATGGCGTGGGGTTCCCCCAAAAATCTACACCAGACCCTTCTCTGACCACGCAACCTGGCAGGCCGCAGGAAAAGAGGGGGGATGAGAGAGCATGTTGATGGGGACAAGGGCCTCATCCCCACAACCCTTGCCCGGTGATTGTGGGGGTCTGCGGGCGGGGGGCTTATCGGAATCTGGAAGACCCCTTTAACAAAGGGGACCCCCAGATCCGGGCCCCCCCTTATGGAAATTGGTAAGGGGTACATTGTACCCCTACCATTTCCCAAAGAAAGTGTAAAAAATTGCAAAAAAACACACAGACACAGTTGGGATAAGTCCCTTATTAAAAATAAAAAAAAGAATAAAAAAAAAGACTCCAGCGGTGGTAATCCACTCTCGATCTCCACTCCAGCGATGTTGTATCCTGCGATGGATGATCTCTCCAGGCTCCAGCGACGAGGAACAGCACACGGTCCTCTCTTCCCTGGATCGGAGACACCCCAGGAATGACGCGGCTTCAGCCAGTGACAGCTCTTATGTAGCTGAGGGCGGGGCCACCCATCACGTGATCCCATCCCCCTCTGATGCAAGGGAAAACCCGGGCTTCCCCAGTGATGTGACGGGTGACCCCGCCCCTCTCTGATGCAAGGGAAACATGCGTTGCATCAGAAAGGGGCGGGGTCACCCGCACGTCACTGGGAAAGCCTGGGTTTCCCCTTGTGTCAGAGGGGGACGGGGTCACGTGACGGGTGGCCCCGCCCTCGGCTACATAAGACCTGTCAGGCTTCGCGGCGTCATTCCCGGGTGTCTCTGCTCCGGTGAAGAGAGGACTGTGTGCTGTTCCTCGTCGCTGGAGCCTGGAGAGATCATCCATCGCAGGATACAACATCGCTGGAGATCGAGAGTGGATTACCACCGCTGGAGTCTTTTTTTTTTTTTTTATTCTTTTTTTTATTCTTAATAAAGGACTTATCCCAACTATGTCTGTGTGTTTTTTTACAATTTTTTACACTTTCTTTGTGAAATGGTAGGGGTACAATGTACCCCTTACTAATTCACATAGGGGGGGCCGGGATCTGGGGGTCCCCTTTGTTAAAGGGGTCTTCCAGATTCTGATAAGCCCCCCGCCCGCAGACCCCCACAACCACCGGGCAAGGGTTGTGGGGATGAGACCCTTGTCCCCATCAACATGGGGACATGGTGCTTTGGGGTCCAGACCCCAAAGCATCCTCCCCATGTTGAGGGCATGTGGCCTGGTACGGTTCAGGAGGGGGGGCTCTCGTCCCCCCCTCTTTTCCTGCGGCGTGCCAGGTTGCGTGCTCGGATAAGGGTCTGGTTTGGATTTTGGGGGGAACCCCATGCCATTTTTTTTTACATTTGGCGCGGAGTTCCCCATAAAATCCATTCCAGACATGAAGGGTCTGGTATGGATATTTGGGGGGAACCGCACGCCATTTTTTTTTATTTGGCGCAGGGTTCCCCTTAATATCCATACCAGACCTGAAGGACCTGGTAATTGAATTTGGGGGGACCCCCACACATTTTTTTTATCAATGACTTTTCCCTGTATTGCCGGGACTGGCAAGTCATTACAGCCGCGAGTACTTTTAAATGACTTTTTTTTCCTTCAGAAATTACATTTTGTGCAGAGACTGTTCTAAGCACGGGAAACAAGCACTGCTTTACAGGCATACTATATACACCCCCTAGGTACGAAATTTCAAGGAATATTTCACTTTAATTGCTTCACTTCAAGCATTATTAAAATCACTGCTCCCGAAAAAACGGCAGTCTTTAAAACATTTTTTTTCATTGATACATGTCCCCTGGGGCAGGACCCGGGTCCCCAAACAATAACTTGCATATAAGCCTTTAAGATTAGCACTTTTGATTTTTCATGTTCGTGTCCCATAGACTTTAACGGGGTTCGGATGTTCAAACGAATTTATTGCCTGTTCGCATGTTCTGTTGCGAACTGAACTGGGGGGTGTTCGGCTCATCCCTACTTAGCAGTATACAAGCAGAAAAAAAAAATAACCTTTCAGGTGTTTTAACCCAACCCTACTCTATACAAAACATACAAAAATGAAGTTTTGGCTATACATAGACTTTGCACACACATATACACCTAAGTCTAATGGGATGTCCTACAAAATGGTGTATAAATAAAGCTGCTTCCTGATGACTTCATTTTGACGAAAACACGTTCGAGGCGGATCTTCTGGTTGTCACATCCGGTTAAATCCCTTCTGTTAATTGGAGCGCACATTGGCTCTAGTAATATACAGGCTAGTAATACTTCAGTGCTGATTGTTGGCACTTTTAAATGTGAGCATCTTATGTATATGGTTTTATTGCATTTATTAAATAAAGCTACTACACTACACTGTTTTTATTCCTTGGGTTTCTGTGATTTGGCTGAACGGAGTGAATGATAGAGGGATATCCATTCCTCATCCACCCTGCAATGTCAATTAAGAGCATACTGATCTTCTTTCTTAGTAAAGAGGTCTAATGCCCTGTACACACGATCGGAATTTCCAATGGGATAAAATCCGATGGAATTTTCCGTCGGAATTCTGTTCAAGCTGTCTTGCATACACACTGTCAGACCAAATTCCAATCTTCAAGAACACGGTGATGTACAACACTATGACGACCGAGAAAAATGAAGTTCAATGCTTCCGAGCATGTGTCGACTTGATTCTGAGCATGCATGGTTTTTTCTCTGTCGGAGTTCCACACAGACGATCGGAATTTCCGATAGGATTTTTTTCCATCGGAAAAAAATAAAACATGTTCTATTTCTAAACTCTGATGGAAAAAAGTCAGATGGGGCCCACACACGGTCGGAATATCCGATGAAAAAATTCCGTCAGACTTTTTTCTTTGGAAATTCCGATCGTGTGTACAGGGCATAAGTGATCTGGTGAGTGATTTAAGTATCTCATTCCACCCGGTGGGGTCAGCATGTTTAGGCCTGTTTCACACCTATGCATTTTTTAGTGCATATTCACTTTTGCAGAAACACACTACAGTCCATTTATGATGGTTTGCTATGGATGTAGTTCACATTTGTGCATTTTATGGAAAGAGCCAGGGTTTTTTTTCTGGTTTTTGATTCCATAGACTTCAATGGTTTAAAGATGTGCAAAACGCAAAAAGCACCTGCAATATGCAAACTGCAACCTGCACAAGTGTGAATCAGGCCTTAATGTGGTGGAGGACACACCGAAGAATAAGAAGACAGAATACGTTGAAAAACTGTCACAATACATATTATTCACATGGACTGCAGTTCAGGATTTTCACATTTGTTCACGTTTAATGAAAAAGTGTCACTATTGTATTAGCTTATGGATTTAAATTTTTTCTTTTAACTTAAAAATTTGTATTAATATATTTATATGGTTCTAGTTGATTTATTCACTTATCCACTGTTTTGTATTTACAATCTAGAGAGATTGGCAGATACCAGATTGGTTTGTTCACATTTGGTATTGATATTCTATTAGTAGGGATATCTGGTATTGACATTTGTTTTTTTGATTTCACATAAGCGCCCCCTTTTGTTTTGGATTTATAAATAAAGCTGTAACCTAGTACCTGCCCAAAGCCCCAGTGTTTGAATTTTAGATTAATTTGAACTGTTATTTTTTTTTAATCAGCTGTTTCCAGTAATATGATCCCCTCCGGTGGGACCATTTTTCTTTGTTGCAGACTTTACTGCCCATCTGAGAGAACTACATACCTCAAGCAGAGCACAAGAAGAAGCAATTAAGGATTTTCTTACCACGTTCTCATCTTGTGCTGGAATACACATTCCTACATCCTGTTTGTTTTGTTGCTATTGCCATCAGGGCTTAGTCAAATAATGTAATGTGATGTGGGTTTATTTGCCACTACCAGCCTGTTCCCAGGATCTTGCTGACAAAAGACAGTTCACTGTGTATCTGTATAACCTTATTAAATATTTGTCTGAATACAATTCTACTGAAAGTAAAATGAGTTTAATCACAAGGTGTACCACAAAAATATAAAAGATATTTCCAGTAAACAAAAAGAAACACACTAACCCTCCCGTCGGCATTCAGCAGCTGCCAGAAGAAAATGTTAATATTCAATGTTATATACAATATTATTCTTTTTTTTTTAATTTTGACCCTTTTCATTTAATTGTGGCCCTCACTCTCCAAAAGGTTGAGCACCCCTGAGATAAAAGAACTCTCATGCACATGTGTGGGCGTTAATGTCATCCTGGTCACACCAATTCAGATGGCTGAAGATCCTGACCTGAACCCAAGGTAAAAATTTTGGGCTGACTAGAAAGCTTGCAGATGTAGCATCACTGGAGGGGAGGAAACAAGAGTACCTGGAGCAAAGGTCTCTCTTTATCTCTCTCTCTCTCTTACAGGGAAAGGAGAAAGCGGAGACTTGAAGAAAACATACTGGAATCGTGTCATCTTAGGATAGATAAGCGTTTTGCATGCGGTTACCATTCAAGTCTATGGAGGTAAAAATCACATGCCGCTATACACTTACACAGGACCCTTTTCAAAATCGCACTAACATCGCACTGCATATATGTGAACAGCCTCCATATAAAGTCATACATTTTCAATTGTCATGTGATTCCATATGTAGCGCCCTGCTCCCAATGAGTGGGCGCTATATGTTAAAATGTAGTTGTCTGGGCATTAGTTTAGCCCAAAGAGATTGTTTATTTAAATTGTGGCACTGTTTCAGTTCGGTTGGTTGCATGATTTTCCCCCCACCGGTGGGTGTCGCTGTCACCGCTGGTTGGGGTTGGAAAGGCAGCAGGCTGGACATATTGGGTATCTCTTTCCCAGCAGCAGCCCAGGGGGCGTGGTGAACCCGCTGTGCATGCTGGGAGAGGGTACTTTAGTGACAGATGCCATTAGGGTGGAGGAGAGTTGGGGGTCGTCTTCTTCGATCCTCACCTGAAGGCCCTCCTGGCCTCATGGTTGAGTTGGCAGTTCCCGCCTCGGGGCCACGTTGGCCTGAGGCCTCGCAACTGAGATGTAGGCCCGGGATTTGCTGGGACCTACTGGTCCAGGGATGATCCTGTGTCGCCTTGCCTGATGGAAGGGACCGAGCAATTGAGGACTCAATTGGAGGATGCACCTGGATCCCAAAATCTACCTCACAGTGCTGCCGGAGCAGCTGAAAGATCCTGGCACTGAGAGCTGTGTTCTTTCTGAGGGAGCTAACCCAGTGAGGGGTTATACAGGTCTGTGGCAGAGACTATTCTATTGAACAAATTCCAATACCAAGTCTGTGGCAGAGACTATTCTATTGATCGAACTTCGCACCGGCTGCTAGGCCAGTGAGATTGGGCCTATCCGGTGGTGGCTGAGTCCAGCGTGGAGACAGTCGCTCCTCTGGACCGAGGAAGTTTCCGTGATTGACAAGAGGGATACCTGAGTCCTCCCCATTCCTCTACCCCCTCTGTTGGAACGTTTTATTCAAACACAACTCTTGAAAGAGACTTTGTGTCGGTGCAGATATTTCCTATGGATAGACTCTTCAAGGAGAACCCCTGAGCCGAAGATTTGGAACAGTAAGGTAACATACAAAGACCCACAACTAAACCAGCAGCTCCTACGGGGGTACCGCTACACTTGGGGGCTCGTCCGGGATATTTGCCGTTACCCTTAGCAACTAAAAAGACTGTTCATTCTGACCTATCCACAGAGGGAGAAGAACTGTGCTTAAAACGGGGAGAAACTTGCGATCACTTCTGAACCGCGTGGGCCGTGGGCGGAGTCAAGGAAAAGAAAAAGCCCGCGAGCTACATGCTAAAGAGAACAAGTGGGAGGAGTTCCGCTTGTTTGCCGCGTGGGACGCCACATGTGTGTCAAACACCCTGAGAGACGGAGCATCGCCATGTCTTCAATGCTATCAGGACAGTCTATCGCTGGACCCAGGATGATTCCTATGGGTACCGCTACAAGTACCATGCTGCCCGAAACTGTATTCACGGATGCTGGCATTCGGTTGAAGCCGCATGGGCGGTTCATGCTCTATACAGTTGGTGATGTGGAGGTGCTGTGTAACAGGTGCAATGGACTGGCTATGAATCCCCGTCCTTTTGTACGATGCGGGGAGTATCTGTTCTCAGTGGAGCAACCAATTGTGCCACCCTGCGCTTACAAAGTTGACTCGGCTACGGGCAGCGTGACCGAGGAAGCTGCTGCCTTTGACCAGATTGTCCAGTCTATGCCTGCCACATCCACTACAACAGCCATTCCGGAGGGAGCTGGTGCTGTTATCATGGTGAAAGAGTCACCGGCGGACACCGCTACTACCGTTACTTCAACGGTATCCCCTTTCGCTGCACCTATCTTCGCTAAACCTGTCCAGAAGAAGGTGGGATACGTGAAGGCCTCCCGCGGTAGCGGTAGAGGCCAACCCCAGAAACTGCTGGAGCCGGACCCGAGAGAGGTGATACCCGCGGGAGGTCCATGTCAGGAACCGGTAAGAAATCTGGGGATCAAGTGCCTGGGACTGTACGTACATATTTACCGGCAGAAGAGTGGGAGGACTCTAAATTCGATTCTCTGTCGGATATCGGAGATGATGACTTATTTGAGACCAGGTCTCACGAGTTGTTGTGGAACAACATGAAGGATGTTGACTCCGTACATAGTTTTTCGGAATTGATAGCCATGGATTCCTGGGAAACAACACCTACTGTAGAGTGGAAATCCTCGCTTGTTACAAGTGAGATCCTGCCCAAAGTTACCAATGCATATGGGTCAGGAAAACTGTCTACGAATTCCATGATACTCAAGTCTCCAGCCTCTTGCATACCTCCAGGATATGGAAGTTACCATTCATTGCCTAGGCTTGCTCGATCACAGAGACTACTTAATAAACGGGTGGCTACTGAGTATGGACTCGAGTTCCCCTATGTTCTTAGGGAAATTATGCAGGAGATTGCGGCTCACAGAGAGGAATGGTACCATGAAGCTGTGTGGAACTATCTAGAGGTGCTTTCGGAAGATGGGCCATTCTTTCATTATGGATGAACGTTTTAAAGGATGTCTGCTATACTGGAGCTATGGTCGGCACATCTATGCTGACAAAGTGGTTATCTGCCGACCCGGAACGGGATGACCATGTTTATTTCATCACTACTGTGGACAAGCAGGGAAAATCTCTGACTCTGCCGGATCCTCACTTTTACTGGTGATCCATTATAGTGACCATTCCAGTTTTGTCACTCTGCAAAGAAAAAAAGAGAAAAAGATTTTGTTTTATTTCTTTTTTTTCTTCTTTGAAGGACTTGGGGTAACTAGCTAGTTATTGCTAGGGTGTTAGAGATGTAGAGTCAAGATTTCTTTACCCGGTCCAGTACCTCAAATGGGACTCTGTGTGTTGCTCTTCGACCACTAGGTGGCGAAGGTTTGCTTAGTCAGCAAAAACTGAACTTTTCTGCACTTAGTTGTTTAACAAAAAAAAAAGTAATATATATGTGTGTATATATATATATATATATATATATATATATATATATATAGGGAAAGAAAGTTTTATCTCTTCAGAAAGTAAGGCTTTGCTTCCATTGTACAGAAATGTTTAGAATATCTACCTGTGTGTGTGCTGTTTTGTTTTTCAGGTGTCCTGGATCTCCTTCCAAGCTACTGTAAAGTTGGGTGGGTTAGATAGAGAGATAGGAATACTGTAGTGTATAGTAATATGATTATTGCATGTCTATGTAAAATGTGTATTTCTTGTTACCTTACCCTTCCCTTCCCTATCCAAGTTCTGGGACTCAGGTAGATGACCCTCAGGATTGAGGGTCATCATCTGTTGTGGAGGGGAAAGTATGTAGCGTCCTGCTCCCAATGAGTGGGCGCTATATGTTGAAATGTAGTTGTCTGGGCATTAGTTTAGCCCAGAGAGATTGTTTATTTAAATTGTGGCACTGTTTCAGTTCGGTTGGTTGCATGATTTTCCTCCCACCGGTGGGTGTCGCTGTCACCGCTGGTCGGGGTTGGAAAGGCAGCAGGCTGGACATATTGGGTATCTCTTTCCCAGCAGCAGCCCAGGGGGCGTGGTGAACCCGCTGTACATGCTGGGAGAGGGTACTTTAGTGACAGATGCCATTAGGGTGGAGGAGAGTTGGGGGTCGTCTTCTTCGATCCTCACCTGAGGGCCCTCCTGGCCTCATGGTTGTGTTGGCAGTTCCCGCCTCGGGGCCACGTTGGCCCGAGGCCTCGCAACTGAGATGTAGGCCCGGGAGTTGCTGGGACCTACTGATCCAGGGATGATCCTGTGTCACCTTGCCTGATGGAAGGGACCGAACAATTGAGGACTCAATTGGAGGATGCACCTGTCTCCCAAAATCTACCTCACAGTGCTGCAGGAGCGGCAGAAAGATCCTGGCTTTGAGAGCTGTGTTCTTTCTGAGGGAGCTAACCCAGTGAGGGGTTATACAGGTCTGTGGCAGAGACTATTCTATTGAACAAATTCCAATACCAAGTCTGTGGCAGAGACTATTCTATTGATCGAACTTCGCACCGGCTGCTAGCCCAGTGAGATTGGGCCTATCCGGTGCTGGCTGAGTCCAGCGTGGAGACAGTCGCTCCTCTGGACCGAGGAAGTTTTAGTGATTGACAAGTAAGATACCTGAGTCCTCCCCATTCCTCTACCCCCTCTGTTGGAACGTTTTATTCAAATAAAACTCTTGAAAAAGAGACTTTGTGTCGGTGCAGACATTTCCTATGGATAGACTCTTTAAGGAGAACCCCTGAGCCGAAGATTTGGAACAGTAAGGTAACGTGCAAAGACCCCCAACTAAACCAGCAGCTCCTACGGGGGTACCGCTACACATAAATTCTGGAATTCTTAGAAATCGCAGCAATGTAAACCAGGGCTAAGTATCAGGAAATCTTTCAGACTTAGAGAGAGATCAGGTCATAGATGAGTAATTAGCTGCTAATTTTAGCTTTTATAGATCTTAAGTAGCTAGACAGACCCACATTTAGTTCCTAAATTTAAAGGATAAGTTCACCTTTCATAACATGTTCAGGGAGTAACATGTAACATGTTTCGAATGCACCACCGACACCCCCAGTGTAAAGGGGTTTTATCCTTTAAGTCTAATATACAGTAAATGTGGGATTTAAACTTACTGGCCTCCGACTACCATGAGAATGGGTTTGATTTATTAGAAAATCAGCCAGTGTATGGTAAACTTAATTTGAACCTGTAATTTGAACTAGGCAAATAAACGAATAGAAGGTAGTGGCGTTACAAGGTGTTAATCTGTTTGGGGGAACATATGACATGATCCCCGTTTCCTAGTGTGTAGTAGTTGCTGCCTAAGTGGCCAACCACCAGGCCTGAGCATTGTCACATGAAGTACAGGAATGTTTAGAGGTTGCAGCAGCAGATCTGGGTGGTGAAGGCAAGTAATTTCTAGTGGTGCCTACGGTTAGGTAAAACCTTTTCCTTGCCTAGGCAAATACAAGTTTGTGTTGAACAATATTAGAATGTATTTAATATTGCATTGGTTTGGAAACAACTGAACGTAACTTACCTATGTACTGCATGGTGAGCCCTCAGTAGGTGGCCACATTCACAAACAGTACGGTCTTCCCCTGATATTGCTTGAAGGGGACGAACTGGCTTCCATCTAATGTGAGGCCACCATAGTCATAGATGGTTCCAGTCACAGAGTTGTAGCAGTCAGTCTGAGACAAAACGATCACAAACAATTAACTTCTGGATGAACATAACAGGCATTTTAGTTTCAGATGAAAAAGATAGATAGTAAAACTAATGTAGAACTGATCCTTCACATAAATACTTGGCATCTTCTATATTTATACTGTAACCTGTAGAACACACATGGGTATATTTTTAGGACATGGGTGAATCTAGGTACTTTCGGATATCTACTCACCCCTTTTCTGCAGGAATTGTAACAGTTTTTAGTAGTGTGCACAAGGCCCAAAATGATGATACAAGCTTGTAAATGTGCCATTCTCTATGGCACTGGGAGGATTTTCATTTGGGTCCTGTTGGTGACTAACAATGTGATGAGCATTCTAGGTAGCAGAACTATGAATGGCGAGAATCATCAGTGCATCATTCATTAAAGTGATTGTAAAGTCTAGTTTTTTTTTTTTCTATAAAAATAACAAAGCATATTATACTTTCCTGCTCTGTGCAGTGGTTTTGCACAGAGCAGCCCAGATCCTCCTCTTCTTTGGTCCCTCTTCAGCTCTCCTGGCCCCTCCCTCCTGTCGAGTGCCCCCACAGAAAGCAGCTTGCTATGGGGGCACCCAAGCCTAGTCACAGCTCCCTGTGTCCATTCAGACACAGAGCCCCTGTTCGGCACCTCCCCCTCTCTTCTGATTGGCTAACTGACTTTGATAGACAGTAGCGGATGGCTGAGGCACTCGTGGACATTGCTGGACAGAGATGGGGCTCAGGTAAGTATTAGGGGGTGCTGGGGCGGCTTCTGCACACAGAAGGCTTTTTATCGTAATGCATAGAATTCTGCCTTTAAAACCGCTTTAAAGTGTTTGTTAACCCACATCATGTACGTTATATAATCCGCTCTGCCTTATAATGATGTGTCCCCCTGTGTGTGTGCGTTGTATAAAAAAAAAAAAGCTGTATGTACCTTATCTGTGAGCGCTGATGAGCGGTCACGCAACGTGCCACATCTCTCCTCTCCCCGTCTGACAGATGCAGCGGAAGAGGCCAATATTCCTCCGCTGACATCAGTCTGAAGAGGAGAGGAGGAGAGAGCCGGAGAGAGCCGACGTGTCACAGATAAGGTATATACCTGTACAGCTTCTTTCTTTTTTTTTTTTACAACACACACACACAGGGACATATTATTAAAAGGCAGAGTGGATTCTATAAAGTACATGAGGAGGGGGGGGAGGAGGACACAGGAGCAGAGAGGAGAGACAGCAGGCTGCGGATGACGTAGGCACGCAAACTGACCACTGTGTCAGGGCTCAGCAGCCATGATTACCATGGTCAGTTTACATAGCAATGGGGAGAAACTGGCAGGATCAGCCAGTTTTTTTAGGTGTTACAGGCGGCCAAATGACACAGCCATTAATGTCTAAACCACTGGCAACAAAAGTGAGTACACCCCTAAGCGAAAATGTGGTTCAAAGTGTCAATATTTCGTGTGGTCACAATTATTTTCCAGAACTGCCTTAACCCTCTTGGCCATGGAGTTCACCAGAGCTTCACAGCTTCACAGGTTGCCACTGGAGTCCTCTTCCACTCCTCCATGACGATATCACAAAGCTAGTGGATGTCGGAGACCTTGCGCACCTCCACCTTCCGTTTAAGGATGCCCCACAGAGGCTCAATAGGGTTTAGGTCTGGAGACATGCTTGGCCAGTTCATCACCTTTACCCTTCTTTAGTAAGGCAGTGGTCGTCTTAGAGGTGTGTTTGGGGTCGCTATCTTGGAAAACTGCCCTGCAGCCCAGTCTCCAAAGGGAGGAGATCATGCTCTGCTTCAGTATGTCACAGTACATGTTGGCATTCATGGTTCCCTCAATGAACTGTAGCTCCCGAGTGCCGGCAGCACTCATGCAGCCCCAGACCATGACACTCCCACCACCATGCTTGACTGTAGACAAGACATACTTGTCTTTGTACTCCTCACCTGGTTGCTGCCACACACGCTTGACACCATATGAACCAAATAAGTTTATCTTGGTCTCATCAGACCACAGGACATGGTTCCAGTAATCCATGTCCTTAGTCTGCTTTTCTTCGGCAAACTGTTTGTGGGCTTTCTTGTGCATCATCTTTAGACGAGGCTTCCTTCTGGGACGACAGCTATGCAGACCAATTGGATGCAGTGTGTGGCATATGGTCTGAGCACTGACAGGCTGACCCCCCACCCCTTCAACCTCTGCAGCAATGCTGGCAGCACTCCTACATCTATTTCCCAAAGACAACCTCTGGATTTCATGCTGAGCATGTGCACTCAACTTCTCTGGTCGACCATGGTGAGGCCTGTTCTGAGTGGAACCTGTCCTGTTAAACCGCTATATGGTCTTGGCCACCATGCTGCAGCTCAGTTTCAGGGTCTTGGCCATCTTTATGTAGAGCAACAATTCTTTTTTTCAGATCCTCAGAGAGTTCTTTGCCATAAGGTGCCATGTTGAACTTCCAGTGAGCAGTATGAAAGAGTGAGAAAGTGAGAGTGATAACCCCAAATTTTACACACCTGCTCCCCATTCACACCTGAGACACTAACGAGTCACATGACACCGGGGAGGGAGAATGGCTAATTGGACCCGATTTGGACATTTTCCCTTAGGGGTGTACTCACTTTTGTTGCCAGCGGTTTAGACATTAATAACTGTGTGTTGAGTTATTTTGAGGGGGCAGCAAATTTACACTGTGATACAAGCTGTACACTCACTACTTTACATTGTACCAAAGTTTAATTTCTTCAGTATTGTCACATGAAAAGATATAATAAAAAATATTTACAAAAATGTGAGGGGTGTACTCCCTTCTGAGAGATACTGTATGTCAGACATATCATCCAACACGGCTTTAGAAGTGAAAGGGCAGTGGATGGTCTTTTTTTTACTTTTCCATCCATCAGGCAAAAGAATTTGGAAATTTACATAACCAAAGCAGGTTTAAGGTTACAATAAGGTGGGATATACACGCACTGTTCTCACTGTTTCCCATGCTATATAAAAAAGTTCTACTTAAAAAAGAACACAACACGCAGACACAACCAAGGGGACTAGTAATATCAATTTAGAAACTGCCAACCCTGTAATACCATTGTAGCAACCTCTACATAGGTAGGTGCTAGAGATAGTTTTCGGTTAGGGCAGGTAAATTTAGGCAGGCCTAGCTGGAAGCTAGGCCTGTTTGTTTTGATTTGTGAGGGTTGGGGGTGGCTTAGAGTAGCAGCTGTGACTCACGGGTAGCATCACTCCACTGTCATCACCTCCCTCCTTGCTTCTAGAGGATTCTAGTAGAAGAGATAGGGAAGAAGGGTGGAGCTGTTTGAGGTGTTTAATGGAGCCCTGACCAATCCCAATTAGGATCGGCAAGGGGCAGGCCTCCTTGAAATACCTGGAGTCAGCCCAGCTGGGGAGGAGTTGTCGGGTGGAAGAACTGGAGATGGAGCACTAGGCTGTCGGGGACTTTGACGGCGCTCTCCATTCTGGGGGGGTGACCTTGGGCCTGGGGATCTTGTGCAGGACGGAGCCCTTCTAAAGAACCAAGAAGGATCTGGACAGGAGGCACAGAGAGGAACCAAAGAGGACAGCAAAAGCTTGTGCTGCCAGGCAAGTCTCCAGGAAGGAATCACCGGTTGCAGCCAGGAGGGCTGGTGAGTGACAGGCACAGTTGGGAGGATTGGAGAGGCATGCCTGAGAAGACTGGGAGAGAGCAGTCTGGGATGGGCGCAGAGCCACCAGTAAGGACTGTGATGTCACGGGCAGTGGGGTCAGGCAGCTGCAGCCAGGAGGGCTGGCAGGGCCTGAAGAGGGCTGACTGGGAGCAGTAGTCCACCATAGGTCAGCTAGCACCAAAGACTTCCTATTCTTTTGCTACATTAAAGGGGCCCACGGTCCCTGCCTGAAAATGGCAATTGCTAAGGCCTGACTGAGTCAGTGTTGGGCCTAACCATGTGCTTACCCATCCAAGTTCAAATCCCCTCAATAAAAATACAAAAAAAAATGTGCACAGGATTGTTCATTGTCTCATGAGTGACTGAGGAGTGAATGACAGGTTGGGCAGGGTGACAGGTGGACCACAACTTTCAGCAGCCCCTACGGGGGTACCGCTACACCATAATGAAGAAAGAAAGTCCACTTGAGTTTTCCTTAGTGTGACATTTACATAAGCAATCCACATTCAGGCCGAATTCTGCAGTCTACCAATACATATGAAAAAGGGATACCTATTAATGCTGCAGAAATGTAATCACAATGTACTGAGCACACGCTCCCTGTATATCTAATCCCCACAGCTGACTTTTTAATATTATCATTATTTCTATGTACTCTAGGGATTATTTAGAAACATTATTAGTGTTTGCTTGAAGTAAGTGGTTATAGTCAGGTACCAACAGCAGCTGATCCCTAGTAAAAACAAAAGCCGCCTGAGCATTATGAGTATACATAAAAAGGCAAATACTTTTTTGTAGGGAGTGGGGAAATGTTAAAACCCTGTCAGTTTGTTACTTTTTGGGGCCGTCCGTTTGTTCTGCTGCCCATTTTCAGTGAAAAATCTATTTATGGGAAGTCCAAAACTTCACAGTTGTTACCAAAACAAGAGTAGTGGAGAAATCCATAAGCGTTCTTGTTACAACTGTCTAAGATGGGATTTACCCTTACTTACTGTACGTAAGCTATCCCCCCACTTCCTATTGTGTCTATGACAAAGGAAGTGAAGAGAAATCCCCCCCCTGGGTCACAGACGAAAAAAGTTACCAAGGTTTTAGCCTTTCCTACTCTATCAAAATTAAAAAATATGTTTTTGCTTTAGATATATTATTATATAGACACTTGGCTTAACCAGTCATCTTTCAGTTCTGGTCATAAACCTATATACACTAGAGGGTTATCCAGTTGTAGATATACAATATGGATGCCAGATGATTTTTCCTATAAACTATCTTCTTAAAAAAAATACACCACTTCACATTGGCTTGCATATTTGTGACTCTGGCAAGGCTAGGACATTTACACCAGTGATGCATTCTACTAAGCAGGTGGTCTCATTCTCATTGATGTTCCTCTATATCAGGGATATGCAATTAGCGGACCTCCAGCTGTTGCAAAACTACAAGTCCCATCATGCCTCTGCCTCTGGGTGTCATGCTTGTGGCTGTCAGGGTCTTGCTATGCCTCATGGGACTTGTAGTTCTGCAACAGCTGGAGGTCCGCTAATTGCATATCCCTGCTCTATATGAATGTAAACAACTGAGTCAGGTGAACAGTTTCAAGTGTCTGTATGTACCATAAGTGACTTTAGAAATGGAAATAACTTCATACTCCTAGGAACATGGCCTCCTTGTTAAAGCTCCCAGGTCAACCTTCCACTTTTTTCCTGCGGCTTTTTCAAACTTCCATTTAAATAAAATTTTTAAGCAAGAGTTTGCTATGAATATGTAATGGTTAACATGTGGTTAATCTCTCATATGTTGTATACAATCTATGGAAGCCATTTAGGACCAAAACTCCTAAACATCTCAATTTCTACTGCATTGTGGAGGTCAGTGATAAAAAGGGCAAAGATGACTAAAGTTGCAGAATTACTTTTTAATGAATCCATGTGCTGTAACCCCCTTGTATTTTGTTTACCGTATTTATCGGCGTATAACACACACCCTACCTTTAAGAGGGAAGTTTCAGGAAAAAACCTTTCCACAGCCCCCTCCGTATAACACGCAGGCATAGTTTACCCTCTATTTTCAGGGTAAAAAAGTGAGTGTTATACGCCAATAAATACAGTAATTTTTGTGTGTTTTGGGACACACCTGGATATATAACTATCTTTACCTGTTGGTCCTGTCCACCCTCTTGAACTGCTGGATTTTGGTCTGTAGCTCTCCACTTGTGTCGGTTTGCCCCAAATAGGCACAATAAGTCTATAATCTTAACAGTATGCTATTTAGCAAGCCAGAGGTTGTCAATCTACTAAGTAGAGTAGGGACTGGCCAGAGAGGGATCACTTTGATGAAGCAGCCTAGCTTGAATATGTAAACTAAGGCCTCATTGACAGGCCATACTAGAGCAAACACCCGTGCAAGGGCTGTGTTTACCTGTACGGGGATACACATGTGTTCTGTGCATCCCTGTGCAGGTAGTCCCATTGATGTCAATTGGGACACTGCGGATGCAGGGACACAGTGTTGTGGCTCTGAACACCGACAGTCTCTATAAACAAAGCGCCCATTCATAACCTATGGGTTTATAGTTTATATGAGTCTATATGAGCCCCAAAGTTAACCAAAAATTGACAGGTGGCAATTTTCTTTTATGGATTTATTGGCTAGGATGTGTTTAGAAAACTATCAAAGGATTTTTTTTTTAACAAAAGCTATGGCAATTAGACTTGTGCACAACGGAAAAATTTGTTTCAGTTCGTTTCTTGTGCACAACGGAAAAATTTGTTTAGTTTCGGTTTGTTTCTTTCCGGTCCTGTTAATTCGTAATCATTCGTAATTTTGCTAGACGGGATTTTTCGTGTTCGGACTAATTCGTATTTTCGCAAGCGACATTTTTCGTTGAATTTTTCGTTGCTTTATAATTCGTACTTTCGGTAGAGTACATTGTTTTTCGTTGATTCTGGACACAACTCCTACTTTTGTAACTTTTTTTGGGTTCGTTGATTCGTAATTTTCCGTGTCTCTCTCACAACGACGCTGCCTATTATGCCTAATGTGCTTCGAATGGATTTGTACTTTTCTAAATACATAGCGGTTATTTGTAACGCGTCGAAATCTCGTATTTTACTTTCGTTTTTTACATGCGGCTATAGCCTCCGCCCCTGTACACCATTTTGAGAGGGTTCAGCACGGTGAGGGAGAAGCAGAGAGCAGAGCAGAGTGTTATTGTGCTTCGAATGGATTAGAAATCTCGTATTTTACTTTCGTTTTTTACATGCGGCTATAGCCTCCGCCCCTGTACACCATTTTGAGAGGGAGTTCAGCACGGTGAGGGAGAAGCAGAGAGCAGAGTGTTATTGTGCTTCGTATGGATTCATACATTCTTAACTTTTTTCATAACGAATTATGCCGAAGACATTCGGGCATTCGCTATTTGCGGTATAATTTATTTCGGATTCGGTTTTATTCGTAATTGCTTTGTTCGGAAATTCGAATGCTTCCGAATGTCCGAAAGTTGCTAAATTCGGACGAATTTCGATTCGTTACGAAACGAATTGCACAAGCCTAATGGCAATCATATCCCATGAAATATTGAGGCTGCCACTGTCCAACTCTTTGGGTTCGTTATAGCTCAGAGCTCTTTTGCAGCATTATTCCTGGGACTACAGCAATTTAAGAAGTCCCAAAAGGCTGCCTTTAAATATATTCAGTCCTAGTACATCCTGAAACATTCCTTTAGGAATTATTATTTTTAAAACTATTTTACATAGCAACGTGTAATTTATATTCAATGGCATTTTTTGATATTGTAGCAGTCCTATTAAAGTAGCTTAAAATAAGTCCAAATATGCTGAATCAAAACACTTTTATGTATTCAAACAAGCTTTTCAGTGATTAAGGGGCCTTTTTAATAAAGCATTAATGCAGAGTAGAACGCCACCCACGGCTCCCTGCTGCAGGAACACAATGTCAAACGCCGCTCGCTGATCTCAATGGAAAAAATAGGAAGATTGTATTGCATCCAGTTGCTTGTGGTCGTGAGGTTTTGTTTTTCCAGTATTTTAAACAAGCAGCAGATGTTGTTTTCCCTTTTTTAAATGGCCAAGGAGAAAGTATTTCACCCAACTGGCAATGAGCTTGTAGCTGGACGGGAAAGTTGTAGAACCTTCTTGTAAACAGGATGCTGAACAGATGGTTGTGTTTTGGTATATCTTGCTGTCATATTTGTAAAAACACAGCAGCTAAAGCTGACTATAGACACGTGAGTTCGGTTGGATGTGCAGGCACATTACAATTGGCCACGCCCACGTTAATAAACACGTACACATGGACTGACAAAATGAACATATTTATGTCATGGAAGAAATTGAGCCTCTGCCAGATGGTGACAGCTTATTTTAGAGGAAATGGCATTGGCCAGCAAAATGTTCCCTAAAATCTGTAAATTGGGGATCTCAGCCATAAACAAAAAATTTTTGTCCAATAATAAAACTTAAAATTATCGAAATTTTACAGGTAATGTAAGGAGAACTTTACCCATAACCACTTGATAGAAAATAATGTTCTTTAGCAAAGAACATACATTCCACATTAATAATTGTTCCTATCTCTTCCTGCCGGAGGCTGCCATTTTGCTGAAGCCCAGAGCCCCTGAGTAACCTGCCAGCAGATCAGGCTCTAATGGCTCTGAGTTTTGGCACAATGCCAAAAATGGCGAGCAACTGAGCATGTGCAGAGCAGGGTGACACAGTGTATTACTGGATTTTAAACAGTATAGGCACATATTTTTTTAATGATTTACATACAGTAGCTATACCAGCAAAAAGGGGCCAGCATGAAGTGATCTAGCAGGACTTAATTTTTTGACTAAAGTTCCACTTTAAGAAATATCAGAAGGGGTTGTATAGGTGCAGCTTCTGATGCCATCATTCTCATCCTCTATCGTTTTTGGCAAGTCACTGTCCTAGAACACATATGCGAATATCAGAGGTCCCCACCCGTCAGTCACTAAGCAGTAAAGCAGGGGTAAAGATGACAACTATACAAAAAGAAAAGAGTAAAACTTGTGCTTGGTGTATGGGACCGCAGCACTCACAAATTTCTGAATACAGGACATGAAATATTAACTACAGTGGGACACACACACTTTTTTTATATTTAACTGTTTGTTAAAAGTTAGCAATGACAACTCCCATACCATTATTGTGACTGGTCCCCTTTAAAGTGAGCCTGTATGGATAAAAATTTAGAAGTTGCCATTCTAATTTGCTTTTAAAAATGCCTCACTGCCTAGGGATTCGCTGATCTGGAATAAGCATACAGCCACTGAAATTGCAAAAGTCTTACAGTATTTCACAAAAGTGAGTACACCCCTCATATTTTTGTAAATATTTTATTATAACTTTTCATGTAACAACACTGAAGAAATGACACTTTGCTACAATGTAAAGTAGTGAGTGTTCAGCTTGTATAACAGTGTAAATTTGCTGTCCCCTCAAAATAACTCAACACACAGCCATTAATGTCTAAACCGCTGGCAACAAAAGTGAGTATACCCCAAAGTGAAAATGTCCAGATTGGGCCCAATTAGCCATTTTCGTTCCCCGGTGTCATGTGACTTGTTAGTGTTATAAAGTCTCAGGTGTGAATGGGGAGCAGGTGTGTTAAATTTGGTGTTATTGCTCTCACTCTCTCATACTGGTCACTGGAAGTTCAACATGGCACCTCATGACAAAGAACTCTCTGAGGATCTGAAAAAAAGAGTTGTTGCTCTACGTAAAGATGGCCTAGGCTATAAGAAGATTGCCAAGACCCTGAAACTGAGCTGCAGCACTGTGGGCAAGACCATACAGCAGTTTAACAGGACAGGTTCCACTCAGAACAGGCCTCTCCATGGTCGACCAAATAAGTTGAGTGCACGTGCTCAGCATCATATCCAGAGGTTGTCTTTGGGAAATAGACGTATGAGCGCTGCCAGTATTGCTGCAGACGTTGAAGGGGTGGGGGGTCAGCCTGTCAGTGCTCAGACCATACGCCACACACTGCATCAAATTGTCATCCCAGAAGGAAGCCTCTTCTAAAGATGATGCACAAGAAAGGCCGCAAACAGTTTGCTGAAGACAAGCAGACTAAGGACAGGGATTACTGGAACCATGTCCTGTGGTCTGATGAGACCAAGATAAACTTATTTGGTTCAGATGGTGTCAAGCGTATGGGGCGGCAACCAGGTGAGGAGTACAAAGACAAATGTGTCTTGCCTACAGTCAAGCATGGTGGTGGGAGTGTCATGGTCTGGGGCTGCATGAGTGCTGCCGGCACTGGGGAGTTGCAATTAATTGAGGGAACCATGAATGCCAACATGTACTGTGATATACTGAAGCAGAGCATGATCCCCTCCCTTCTGAGACTGGGCCGCAGGGCAGTATTCCAACATGATAACGACCCCAAACACAACTCCAAAACAACCACTGCCTTGCTAAAAAAAAGCTGAGGGTAAAGGTGATGGACTGGCCAAGCATGCCTTCAGACCTAAACCCTATTGAGCATCTGTGGGGCATCCTCAAATGAAAGTTGGAGGAGCGCAAGATCTCTAACATCCACCAGCTCTGTGATGTTGTCATGGAGGAGTAATAAAAAAGAAAAAATGGCGCAAAAAGAGTTCTGGCAGAGTATAAGATCCAAGAAATCAGTGAATGTTAATGATGCAAACACCAGCGGCAGCTACCATGAGCAGAAGCAGGCTCTGTAAAACATAATGAAGAAAGGAAGGTGCGCCAAACTAAGTGCAGTAAGTAAGGCTTTTTTAATGGCAAATTAAAAAATGACAGCCAAATGGCTACTCACAAAATTCAGGACAAATACAGGCATGTAGAGGGTTAATGGTGGTCCGGAGTCGTCTCAAGCAGTCCTTAGGGGAGATTTAGGTTACAGATCAGGAAGTAGCTGAGGATGGCTGAAGGCAGGATTTAAGGTAAGCTGAAGGCAGGTTATGGTGTCAGCAGAGGAGGACAGGGCATCCAAGCTATGGATGATGAAGAAGGCCCTGTACCGCTGGGACATCCAGGAGACAACCAGGAAATTGCCGTCAGCGTGCGCTTCAGCGTGGAGCGCAGCGTGCCGTCAGACCGGAAGTGACGTGGAGATCGAACGGACCAATGGGATGACGCGTTTCACAGCATCACAGCTGTGAAACGCGTCATCCCATTGGTCCGTTCGATCTCCACGTCACTTCCGGTCTGACGGCACGCTGCGCTCCACGCTGAAGCGCACGCTGACGGCAATTTTCTGGTTGTCTCCTGGATGTCCCAGCGGTACAGCGGTACAGGGCCTTCTTCATCATCCATAGCTTGGATGCCCTGTCCTCCTCTGCTGACACCATAACCTGCCTTCAGCTTACCTTAAATCCTGCCTTCAGCCATCCTCAGCTACTTCCTGATCTGGAACCTAAATCTCCCCTAAGGACTGCTTGAGACGACTCCGGACCACCATTAACCCTCTACATGCCTGTATTTGTCCTGAATTTTGTGAGTAGCCATTTGGCTGTCATTTTTTAATTTGCCATTAAAAAAGCCTTACTTACTGCACTTAGTTTGGCGCACCTTCCTTTCTTCATTATGTCATGGAGGAGTGGAAGAGGACTCCATTGGCAACCTGTGAAGCTCTGGTGAACTCCATGCCCAAGAGGGTTAAGGCAGTGCTGGAAAATAATGGTGGCCCCACAAAATATTGACACTTTGGGCCCAATTTGGACATTTTCACTTATGGTGTACTCACTTTTGTTGCCAGTGGTTTAGACATTATTGGCTGTGTGTTGAGTTATTTTGAGGGGCAGCTGTATACAAGCTGTACACTCACTACTTTACATTGTAGCAAAAATCGAATAAACTCAATTGTAGTCATACATTTAGGCCAAAATGTATTCAGCCACATGTTTTTAGTAAAAAAAATGTCAATAAGCGTATATTTATCGGTTTGCGCAAAAGTTATAGAGTTTACAAACTAGGGTACATTTTCTGAAATTTACACAGCTTTAAATTTATGACTGCCTATCTCATTTCTTGAGGTGCTAAAATGACAGGGCAGTACAAACCCCCCCCAAATGACCCCATTTTGGAAAGTAGACACCCCAAGGAAATTGCTGAGAGGCATGTTGAGCCCATTGAATTTTTTATTTTTTTGTCCCAAGTGATTGAATAATGACAAAAAAAAAAAAAAAAAAATTACAAAAAGTTGTCACTAAATGATATATTGCTCACACATGCCATGGTTATATGTGGAATTACACCCCAAAATACATTTTGCTGCTTCTCCTGAGTACGGGGATACCACATGTGTGGGACTTTTTGGGAGCCTAGCCGCGTACGGGACCCCGGAAACCAAGCACCGCCTTCAGGATTTCTAAGGGCGCAAATTTTTGATTTCACTCCTCACTACCTATCACAGTTTCGAAGGCCATAAAATGCCAAAATAGCACAAAACCCCCCCAAATGACCCCATTTTAGAAAGTAGACACCCCAAGGAAATTGCTGAGAGGCCTGTTGAGCCCATTGAATATAATTTTTTTGTCCCAAGTGATTGAATAATGACAAACAAAAAAAAAAAAAAAAATTACAAAAAGTTGTCACTAAATGATATATTGCTCACACATGCCATGGTTATATGTGGAATTACACCCCAAAATACATTTTTCTGCTTCTCCTGAGTACGGGGATACCACATGTGTGGGACTTTTTAGGAGCCTAGCCGCGTACGGGACCCCGGAAACCAAGCACCGCCTTCAGGATTTCTAGGCACAAATTTTTGATTTCACTCCTCACTACCTATCACAGTTTCGAAGGCCATAAAATGCCAAAATCGCACAAAACCCCCCCAAATGACCCCATTTTGGAATATAGACACCCCAAGCTATTTGCTGAGAGGAATGGCGAGTATTTTACAGCTCTCATTTGTTTTTGAGAAATGAAGAAAGAAAATATATATATATATATTTTTTTTTTTCAATTTTCAAAACTTTGTGACAAAAAGCGAGATCTGCAAAATACTCACAATACCTCTCAGCAAATAGCTTGGGGTGTCTACTTTCCAAAATGGGGTCATTTGGGGGGGGGGTTTGTGCTATCTGGGCATTCCATGGCCTCCGAAACTGTGATAGGCAGTGAGAAGTGAAATCAAAAATTTACACCCTTAGAAAGCCTGAAGGCGGTGCTTGGTTTTTGGGGTCCCGTACGCGGCTAGGCTCCCAAAAAGTCTCACACATTTGGTATCCCCGTACTCAGGAGAAGCAACAGAATGTATTTTGGGGTGTAATTCCACATATGCCCA
Organism: Rana muscosa; assembly: GCA_029206835.1. NCBI lineage: Eukaryota > Metazoa > Chordata > Amphibia > Anura > Ranidae > Rana > Rana muscosa. The sequence continues at coordinate 96,783,888 of CM055118.1, read as the reverse complement.
TGGCATGTTTGAGCAATATATCATTTAGTGACAACTTTGTGCAAAAAAAAAAAAAATTGACGTTTTTCCGCAACTTGTGTCAACATATAAAATATTCCATGGACTCGACATGCCTCTCAGTATATAGCTTGGGGTGTCTACTTTCCAAAATGGGGTCATTTGGGGGGGTTTTGAACTGTTCTGGCATTTTATACACAACATTAGGAAGCTTACATCCACTCTTCTAACCACTTGAAGACAAAGCCCTTTTTGACACTTTTTGTTTACATGAAAACATTTTTTTTTTTGCAAGAAAATTATGTTGAACCCCCAAACATTATATATATTTTTAAAGCAAAGGCCCTACAGATTAAAATGGTGGGTGTTGCATTTTTTTTTTCTACACAGTATTTGCGCAGCGATTTTTCAAACGCATTTTTTGGGTTAAAAAAGTAGGATTTTTAAAACAGCTTACCTGTAAAATCCTTTTCTTGGAGTACATCACGGGACACAGAGCAGCATAGTCATTACTATGTGGGTTATATAGAATTACCTTCAGGTGCTGGCACTGGCAACTTCCAAAACAGGAAGTACCCTCCCCTATATAAGCCCCTCCCATCCGGGAGTACCTCAGTTTTGTAGCAAAGCAATACGTGTCCCCAAAAGAGGGGTGGGAGCTCTGTGTCCCGTGATGTACTCCAAGAAAAGGATTTTACAGGTAAGCTGTTTTAAAAATCCTACTTTCTTGTTCATACATCACGGGACACAGAGCAGCATAGTCATTACTATGTGGGACGTCCCAAAGCAATGCCAAATGAGGGGGGGGATACACCATACATAAGCTGGGCGCCATCAGGCATGAGGATCTTTTGCGGCCTGCAACACACTGCGCCCAAAGGCGACATCCTCCTGACTTCTAACGTCCACCTGGTAGAACCTAGTAAACGTGTGTACTGAAGACCATGTTGCGGCCTTACAAATTTGAGCCAGGGAGGCCTGGTGATGCACTGCCCATGAAGTTCCAACTGCTCTCGTGGAGTGCGCCCTAACTTTGAACGGAGGCGGTCTACTTCTCAAGCCATAGGCTTGTATTATGACCTGTCGAATCCACTTGGCTAAAGTAGATTTTGATGCTGCCTGACCCCTTCTGGGGCCTTCCGGCAGAACAAACAAAGAATCCGTTCTACGAATCTGAGCAGTGGCTTTTAGATAAGCTTTAACTGCTCTTACTACATCCAAAGAATGCAATAACTTTTCCTCTACCGAGCTTGGTTTGGGGAAAAAAGAAGGAAGAACCACATCCTGGTTCAAGTGAAACCTCGATACCACCTTAGGAAGAAAGGCTGGGTGAGGGCGTAATACTACTCTGTCCTTATGAATAACCAGATATGGCTCCTTACAGGACATGGCGGCTAATTCCGACACTCTTCTAGCCGAGCATATGGCTACTAAAAATATCAATTTTCTGGTGAGTAGAACCAAGGAAATGTGCCGCAAAGGTTCAAATGGCTGCTTCTGCAGAACCGACAGAACCAAATTTAGATCCCATGGGCATATGGGAGCTTTAATCGGTGGAATAATACGAGTCACCCCTTGCATAAAGGATTTGACAAGTGAATGCATAGCCAGGGGCCTTTGAAATAGTATTGATAAGGCCGAAACCTGGCCCTTGATAGTACTTAAGGCAAACTTCCTGTCTACAGCCCACTGCAGGAAGTCCAGAATTCTGCCTATAACGTACTTACGTGGATGCCATTTTCTGGCCTCGCACCAAGTAATGTACGCCTTCCAAACTCTATAGTAGATCTGCCTGGATACAGGCTTCCTGGCATTGATTATAGTTGATACCACAGAGTTAGAGAAACCTCTCTTCTTTAGGATGTGGGATTCAATAGCCAGGCCGTTAAACTTAGAGTTAGTAAGGAAGGGTGGTATATCGGTCCTTGCGAAAGCAGGTCCGGACGACGTGGAAGGGTCCAAGGACTCCCCACAGACATTTTGATGATCTCCGCGTACCAGGCCCTTCGGGGCCACGCTGGAGCCACCAGGATCACCGGCTTCTTCTCCAACCTGACTCTGCGAAGGAGTCGAGGCAACAATTGTAGCGGAGGGAATGCATATATCAGTCTGAACTGATCCCAAGGGAACACCAGAGCATCCGAGCCGCAAGCGAGGGGATCCCTTGTCCGGGAGACAAATCTGTCCACCTTTGCGTTGAATCTGGATGCTAGCAGATCTACATCCGGTGTTCCCCACCGCTGACATATTGCTCGGAAGACCTCGGGATGAAGGGACCATTCCCCTGGGCATAACTGTTGGCGACTCAGAAAGTCCGCCTTCCAATTCTCCACCCCTGGAATGAAGACAGCTGATATACATGGGACATGCTTTTCTGCCCATTCCAGGATGTGACTTACTTCCCTCTGGGCTGCACGACTCCTGGTGCCTCCCTGATGATTGATATATGCCACTGCTGTGGCATTGTCTGATTGAATTCTGACAGGGGACCCTTGGAGTCTGGATGTCCAGGCTACTAGGGCGTACCGGGCTGCTCGTATCTCTAAGAGATTGATGGGCAGGGTTTTTACTACATTTGACCATCTGCCCTGGAGAGACCATTGCTCCAGTACTGCCCCCCAGCCTATAAGGCTGGCATCTGTAGTGACCACCTTCCAAGATATCGAGCTGAAGGGTTTTCCCTTCTGGAGATTCTGGGGGATCAACCACCAGCAGAGACTCTTCCGAACGGAAGGGGACAAAGCCATCGGGAAGTCTAGAGCCTGAACTTTTCCGTTCCAGGCTGACAATATGGCCCTCTGTAAATTCCTTGAGTGGAATTGGGCGTATGGCACAGCTTCGAATGATGCTACCATCTTTCCTAGCAGCCTCATGCACAGGCGTATGGACGGCTGTCTTTTTGCACAAAGCAGACGGACCAAGCCCCTCAAAGAGGATACCTTGTCTAGAGGTAAGAAAATCTTCCTCTGGTCTGAATCCAGCCGTAGCCCTAGATATACCAGGTTTTTCACTGGCTGTAGGGCTGACTTGTCCAGGTTGATGACCCAACCGTGAGATTCTAGATACTTGATTGTATCGACAATTACCACTTCTAGCTTGGCAACTGAGTGGTCCATCAACAACAGGTCGTCTAGGTATGCCATTATCGTTACACCTCGTGTTCTTAGATCGGCCAACAGTGGGGCCAGAATTTTTGTGAACACTCGTGGTGCTGTGGCCAGACCGAATGGTAAGGCTCTGAACTGAAAATGGCGCCCTTCTACTGCAAAGCGTAGAAATTTTTGATGACCTGGAAAGATGGGAACATGCAAGTAAGCATCTTTGATGTCGATCGAGGCTAACCATTCCTCCCCTTGTAGGGCAGCGGTGACCGATCGGATCGACTCCATCCGGAAAGACCGGACGTTTAGAAATTTGTTTAGACTATTTAGGTCCAATATGGGTCTTATGTCCCCGTTTGGCTTCGGGACTGTGAAAAGGTTTGAGTAGAAACCCAACCCCCACTCTTCCATAGGAACCTCCATAATTACTCCTTGGAGCAATAGTTGTTCTAACGCCAATAGGAGAGACCCTCTTTTCAGAGGGTCTCTTGGCATGCCTGACCACATAAAATGGGAAGGAGGAGACTCTTTTAACTCCAACTTGTATCCCAGAGTTACTGCGGAGAGCACCCATCTGTCTTTGATCGTCTCCCGCCAGGTCTCTGCGAACAACTGAAGTCTTCCCCCCACCCGTTTGAGTGGGGGCAGCCCTTCATAGGCTTGACTTGGAGGCTGGTTTAGTACCCCTTCGGATCCAGGGTTTCTTATTACCCTGTGACTGTCCCTGATTTTTACCCCCTGAGTTTGACCGAGGAGGCCGTCGGAACTGCTTAGTAGCCGACGTCGCAGGGATAGGAGAGGTAGTCCTCTTAAAAGATGGACCCCTAGACCTCTTCTTACTCGGTAAGAGAGTACTTTTACCACTGGAAATCTTCTGGATATACTTATCCAGGTCCTCGCCAAAAAGGCGTTCCCCATGAAATGGGAAGCTAACTAAGAGCTTCTTACAGGGAGCTTCAGCAGACCAGTTTTTGAGCCACAGAAGCCTACGCATATGTACCAAAGACAGCGGGAGGCCTGAGGATAGAATCCTTGATGGCGTCAACCGTAAAGCATAATGCTCTAGGCAGATCAGCCAGAGCCTGGGCCTGCTGGTCTGGCAAATCCCTCGGGACCATTTTCATTTGATCCTTTAAAGCTTGGCAGACCCCAATAGCTGCCACTGCTGGCTGTGTAACAGCCCCTGCTGTGGAAAAAGCAGATTTTAATAAAGATTCCAATTTTTTATCCACTGGATCTTTGAACATTTGAACATTATCTACTGGACATGTCAGTGATTTGTTCACAGAAGAGATGGCTGCATCCACCGTAGGAACATTCCATCTCTGGGTGAACTTTTCCTCCATGGGATAGATCACCGGAAATTTTTTAGGCGGAACAAATAGTTTATCAGGATGTTCCCAGTCCTGGTATATAAGTCCTTCCAGTAATGGATGTATTGGAAAGGAGCAATTAACCTGGGGAGCTTTTAGCGACCCCAATGAGGAGACAGCAGTAGTTGATGGTTCAACAAGAGGCATTTTAAATGCAGATCGAACCATGTCAGTTAGGGTCTGGACCCACAATCTTTCAGTCTGTGATGCTGAAAATGGTTCATCTACTGTCGATTCCTCAAAAACAGAGTTAACCTCCTCCTGATCCCCTTCAGGTAGGTCGGTCCCTTCCTGGGACTGTTGCTCTGCCAACAGGCACTCTAATGGAGGTGATGGAGATCTGGCATGCTTTCTTTCCTGTAGAGAAGAAGCGATCAATGCTGCCAATCTCTGCTCCAATCCCTCCAGAGTTGAGGAAAAAACCTCCTCTGTTATATATGCAGGAGCAGGTGGACTGAGGACAGCCGCAGTACCTGGCACTCCCGGGGGTTCCTTATGGGTATTAACCTCTGATTTCTCAGGGGAGGAGGGTGCAGATGACTGCTCCAGATCCTCAGAGCCCGATGGAGACCCCCTACACTTCCTGAGAGGTATATCTCAGAGTTTTTTAGGCGGCATATTCCTTAGTTCAAAGCTGAGGTATTCCAGCCGCAATACACCCCTTACTGAAATAGTCTAATGCAATTTTGCTGCTATGTACATCAGTGGGTGTCTACTAATGCGTCTTTCTGGGGATGCCTGTATCAACCGCCCGCTGTAAGCCCCTATACCATGCTACCAGCTCCTTTTCATGCTCTGTGTCCATAGCAAGCAGCGTGGACTGAGTCCTTTTATCTTGCTGGGACGCCCGCACATGCGCAGAAGCGCTGGGCGCACAGAGCGCGTCATCCGCCAGGCTCCGCCCCCTTTTTTGAAGCTAAATCTTTTAAAAAGAAAGCGTGTGTGCGCGCGCGCGTGCACGTGTGCGCTCTTGGCGCCATGTACGGAGAGGAGCCAGGGTCCATGTTTCACCAGGACTCGGGGATGGAAGGAAACTACTTGGCAGCATGACAGAGGAATGCAGCTTCCCTGATAGAGAGCTCACTCATCTGCCTGGACTTTCACCATGGAAGGAAATAGTCCCAAGAAAAAAGACGTTCCACAGCGGCCTCTAGTGGACAAACAAAGGTACCGCACTTTTGTCTTTTTTTTTTTTTTTTAAAACCTCCTTTATGAAAAACATTTCCAGGTTTACAGTTTTTAAAACTTCCTTTATGAAAAAACATTTCTAGGATTTCTTAGGCATATACAGCTATTAGCGGGAATACCTTTTAGGTAACAGGCAGAAAGACATATTAGGCTTGGGGGTCCCCTCAATAGAACCAAGTTCCTGAGGGGCCCCCACTTACCTTTTCCCCGCCGCAGGACTTTGTTTGGTCCACAGAAGCCCAAACTTCACCTTTCACGGCAGGCATTGTACTAGACCTTCAGGGACCGGGTTCCCAAGGATTCCACTCCCCTGGACCTGTATAGCACCCTGCACAGATAGCCTCTTGGTTTTGGGTATGACCAGAGCTCTGGATCCCAGGGTCCAGCCCTCCTAAGAGAGGCATTACAGGCAAAACCTTGCTCTTCTCTGCGAGGCCCGGGTACAGACCGTTTAGCTATGAAGCTTTTTTGGTCGGATCCGGAATAGCTTGCTAAGGCCCAGAGAACCTGTACACAAGCCCAGATGAATACATGTTAACCTTGGCCAACACCTTAGACACTGGCAAAAAACTGAGGTACTCCCGGATGGGAGGGGCTTATATAGGGGAGGGTACTTCCTGTTTTGGAAGTTGCCAGTGCCAGCACCTGAAGGTAATTCTATATAACCCACATAGTAATGACTATGCTGCTCTGTGTCCCGTGATGTATGAACAAGAAATACACTTTTTTTAATTTTAATGCACTAAAACACACTATATTGCCCAAATGTTTGATGAAATAAAAAAGATGATCTTAGACTCGGCCTATATAGACATAGATACCAAACATGACATGCTTTAAAATTTCGCACAAACGCGCATTGGCGACAAACTACATACATTTTTAAAAGCCTTTAAAAGCCTTTACAGGTTACCCCAGTAGATTTACAGAGGAGGTCTACTGCTAAAATGATTGCCCTTGATCTGACCTTCGCGGTGATACCTCACATGCATGGTGCAATTGCTGTTTACATATGACGCCAGACCGACGCTTGCGTTCGCCATTGGGCAAGAGCAGGGCAGGACATGGGTGCTTTTTTTTTTTTTTTTTTTATTATTAATTTTGCTTTTTTATTTTATTTTTAAATTGTTCCTTCCAAGTATTTTTTTTTTAATCATTTTTATTGTTATCTCAGGGAATGTAAATATCCCCTATGATAGCAATAGGTAGTGACAGGTACTCTTTTTTTGAAAAAACTTTAGTCTTCTAGACCCTAGATTTTTCCTCTGCCCTCAAAGCATCTGACCGCACCAAGATCGGTGTGATAAAATGCTTTCCCAATTTCCCAATGGCGCTTTTTATATCCGGGGGGCATTCCCTCCCACTGCTTGTAAAAGCAGTCCAGAGGCTAATTAGCCGCTAGGATTGCTTTTACATGAAAGCCGGCATTAGGAGCAAAATCGCTCCTCCGCCCCTGCTGCCCCAATGCTTCGGCATATTTGCTTTTTTTTTTTAACTGTGGTGGTGAAATCACCTCCTACAGCACTGGAGTCGCAGGGATCAGGCCTGTCTCTGCGAACGCTGCAGTTATGTGTGTTTTTGTTTTGTAAGTGACAGTGATCGATCGATACTGCACTTGGGTGGCCTGGGCTGGACGGAGGGGCAAAACGCAGGTGCCAGCAGGTACCTGGGCTGATCCCGCTAACACTGCGTTTTTGGGAACCCTAAACTGCTGGGGACGCTAGTATAGATCTGATCAGATCAGATATTGATCTGTTCAGATACTATACCACTAAGGGGGGTGTATGCTTCACGCGTGGGTGTTAGCGTTACTGGCACTAACCTGACGCTGCCTGGGGTGTGACTCAGACCCTCTCTGACGCTAAAACCTAATTGATATCACCCGCCGGGCGATCAGGGGGTTAAACCTTTATTGGGTTATATACACGGCGGGTGCCCTGACACTATAAAAAGCAAACTAACTAACCAGCGTCACCCGTAACACTTATATGGTGATCACTGGTGAAAGGGTTAACTGGGGGCAATCAGGGGGTTAAAACCTTTATTAGATAATATATAGGGGTACCTGACGCTATAAAAACCTGCGGCGAACCTAAAAAAAATTACCAGCTACCGATCTGCATCACCGACACTAAGACAGCGTTTAGAAAAACGATTGCTTAGCGACAGTGGTGATGGGGGTGAAAGGGTTACCTGGGGGGGCGATCAAGGGGGTTAAACCTTTATTAGATAATATATTGGGGTACCTGACGCTATAAAAACATGCGGCGAACCTAAAAAAAAATACTGGCTACGATCTGCATCACCGACACTAAGACAGCGTTTAGAAAAACAATTGCTTAGCGACAGTGGTGATAGGGGGTGAAAGGGTTACCTGGGGGGCGATCAAGGGGGTTAAACCTTTATTAGATAATATATTGGGGTACCTGACGCTATAAAAACCTGCGGCGAACCTAAAAAAAATTACCGGCTACCGATCTGCATTACAGACACTAAGACAGCGTTTAGAAAAACGATCGCTTAGTGACAGTGGTGATAGGGGGTAAGAGGGTTACCTGGGGGGCGATCAAGGGGGTTAAACCTTTATTAGATAATATATTGGGGTACCTGACGCTATAAAAACATGCGGCGAACCTAAAAAAAATTACTGGCAACGATCTGCATCACCGACACTAAGACAGCGTTTAGAAAAACAATTGCTTAGCGACAGTGGTGATAGGGGGTGAAAGGGTTACCTGGGGGGCGATCAAGGGGGTTAAACCTTTATTAGATAATATATTGGGGTACCTGACGCTATAAAAACCTGCGGCGAACCTAAAAAAAATTACCGGCTACCGATCTGATTTCACAGACACTAAGACAGCGTTTAGAAAAACGATCGCTTAGTGACAGTGGTGATAGGGGGTGAAAGGGTTACCTGGGGGGCGATCAAGGGGGTTAAACCTTTATTAGATAATATATTGGGGTACCTGACGCTATAAAAACCTGCGGCGAACCTAAAAAAAATTGCTGGCTGCCGATCGGCATCACTGACGCTAAGACAGCGATCAGAAAAATGATCGCTAAGCGACAGTGGTGATAGGGGGTGAAAGGGTTATCTGGGGGGTGATCAGGGGGTTAAAACTTTATTAGGGGGGGTTAGGGGGCTACACTGGACCTAAGACTAAACTTTGGTGACACTTTTACAGTCACAAATGTCACTGATTGCAGTGATCACTAAATAAATGGTCACTGCAATCAGTGACACTGTGACTGGGGGCTGGGGGGGGGTGATCTGGGGGGTGATCTGGGGTGTCTGGGGGGGCCTGGGGGGGCGATTTATGTCCCTATGTGTCCTGGTGTCAGTGTAGTGTTGTGTGCACTGACCTGATATCTTCTCTTGTACGGCGCTCGGTATATGTGAGCGCCGCACCAGAGATGACATCACTTCCTCCTGCTCCCTCTGTCTGACACAGACAGAGGGGGCATTTCCATTCGCCGGGAGCGATCGCGAGGGGGTGGCCAGAAACGAATGGCTGCCCCCTCATCCCCGAACGCTCCCGGACACTTAGCCACCGCTCACTGTATAGGAGGGGGGTCCGATTGGACCCCCCAACTGTACAAAGGCAATCACGTACACTCTACGTGATTGTGCCTGTCGGTGCCATTCTGCCGACGTATATATACAGTGAGCGGTCGTTAAGTGGTTAAAGCCCAACTCCAGGAATTTATCAAAACCTACCGTTACAGTGCTCCCACACCCAAATCCCAGCAAGAATGAAATGCTCTTTCGGTCTAGCAGGATATGAAACAACTGTAACACTTACATGATCCCACTCCAGATGACTCCAGCACACTCCTTCACTCCCTCCGGTGCTCTGGGTGGTTTCTCAGCATCATCACATACAATGCAGGCCTATAAAACCTGCATTGTATATAGAGGTGGCAGAAGTGCGACCACGACCAGGAGCGCCCTAGAGAGGAGGCTTTTGCGGGACCAATTGCAGTGATTGAGGGATCCTGCTTGATTGAGGAATAGGGTAAGTATTTCTGCACCCCTAGACTGTAAATGTTGCTATTTCCTGGGGTTGGGCTTTACCCATCATACACATTTCTGATAAATATCATTTAAGAGGTATGGCTGTAAAATGACAAATGTTTTTAGTATTCCTTATACAGCTTGTTATGTTGTGATTCTGCAAACTGCTAAGATAGCCACACAATCTTGCATGCAACTATGCTCTCCATCTGTGGCAGATTACAACTATCTACAACTGAATGCAATCTTCACATAGATGTGCAAATATTTCATTGTCAGCTGATAACTACAAACTACTTCCACCAGTCACTGGACACTGTCCAGCAAACACCTGGTGTACAGCTATTATATAACCTTACTCTGGTAATGCAGGAAGATGTAGTTTGGCAATAGAATAGCGCGCCCATAGATATAATAGGGGTCAGCCATGCAGACACAGTATGGCTGACCTTCGCAAACTTTGCTGTCAAATTGTCCATCTGCTCTTGTGCATGTAAATACACAGATTCCCTTGACAGCCCTTTCCTCCTCCTAATTGTAGCACTACCCCCGAAGCAGATTTGGGTCCTCTGCTCTTTCCTTGGCCCTAGAAGGAGCCCCACTCTCGCTGACACCACAGAAATACCTTGCCCAGGGGTCTCCCAGTAGTTACAGCAAAAAGATACACACCAGCTGTGATAAAAGTGTCAGATTTGGTAGAAATAAAATGATAATGGCAAGGCAACATTTTAGAGATTAACCAATAAACACAATGATTCAACTCAGTGACCATACAATATAGTCAAATGCTCCTTTAAGTCTGGCCACCTATGTCCTGCAGGACCAAGGGCATAAATAATAACCCTATGACTGGAAGATTGCTCCCCAAATGAGACGTACTGTATATGGATAACAAAGAAATGCACATTCTAGCTCACTTGTAGGCCCTCAGTCCTAATAGTCTAGGTTTAAGCCTAAAAGAGAGAGAGAAAAAAGCTGTTAAACCTCCTGCACACAGTACTGCCAGAAGAATAGACCCAGGGTTTGAACAGTCTGAGAATTGATTTTGCCAGCTAGATGGGGCCCTTACGTTGGCGTGTAATGCAAGGTGCTGTCCCTTTATGATGTGGAACCAATGAGATAGTTCCCTTAAAGAGGCAACGTTTTTGGCACAGGTCACTTTAAGGGAACAAAGTTGTTGGCCTGGTTCACTTTAAGATATAGAGTTGTTAGCTCAATTCACTGTAAGATATGAAGTTTGAACTTAGGCTGCAAAAGCACCCACTTTAAGTGGCCCAGGTCAAAGTAAATGTAGCTATAGGGGAGAATTCTGCCTAGCAAGGGTTGACTTAGTTCAGCAACCTGCGGGTCTTGATAGCAGATAAAGAAAGAATGGCAACTTGCAACAATGAAGAGCACAGGTTTATTTGGCTCTGATAGGGGTCAACTTTAAATAGTTTTTATAATCTTGACAGGCTTGGCTGGCAACATGAACTAAATGTAACTGGTAGCAATGACGTGTGGGTAAGGGACCCCCTCACCCAGTCCTTTTTCAGCAACACAGAGAAGCATCAGTCATCTTGCGGTGGGGGCCCCCTTTAACTTAGGATGCGACTGTGGTGGTCAGGACATGATCCTGCAGCTGAAGGGTCTCCGAAGAGCAGTCCTTACCTCGTGGCGTTCGACTTGACAGTCTCCATTTCAGCTTACCCAGCTGTACACTTCGGCTCAACCCTATCAGACCTAGAAGGACACAGCTCATCACAGACTCACATACACACCTTCCAGCAGCAACGTCTCTCTCCAACTCCCCCTTTGTCTCTCTGTGCTTTTTCTTTTATAATCCTCCCGCCCCTTGGTGATTGCTTATGGGCTCTGTAGTTTGACATAGGCTTTACTGTGAGGAAAGTCTTGCTTCCAGCCTACAAAGGCTTTAAACACCTGTATTGGGGCTATGGCAAATAAAAGTACTAAATGCTGCCATCTTGTGGATAAATAGGGTTCTGCATTCTCAGTAACAATGCACAGTGTTACATAATACTTTGCCATGTTGCCTGTTACTCCACTTGCAAATAGCAGGAAGTCCCAGTCATATGGAGATTGGAGGGGGGGGGGGTTGTTATTACCCCAGTGTAAGCTATGGCATAGACTGTGTGCAGGAAGGAGAAGGAGCAATGGAGTAGGGTTTGGTCTACCAAGAGCATAAATATGCAAAGCGACAGGTTCACTTTTCAAACAACCTTTGATGATGGAAATCCATCCTGTGAAGTCAGAATGTCTACATTCTTGTTCTAGTTTTTTTACTCTAGTAGTGTGGTAGTAGTGAAGCACAGTTGAAGATGACATCCCAGGAGGTTGAACCTTCAGAAACAAATCAGCAATGCAACTCTCATGCTTTTTTTGTGACAAGTCTTCTTTAAGCCGCTGGTTACTCATTTAGGGCTTTTACTACTTGGGTCATTCTTGATTTTCTAATAAATGGTCGGCAATAATTGCTATTCTCCTTTGACACAAATTGGCTTTTCAACATATGGAAGTGAATGTGATCTAGTCCATGAGTCACAAAGCCCCACAATAACCAGAAACGTTATTGCACTGTGCTTCCTGTCTGGCTGGGAGTACATCTAGTCTATAAAGCAGCTAAGATGCATTGACTTTGTACAGCAAAGTCTCCAGTCATTTGCAAGCAAGTCAATTTTCCACATGGGTAGCACATATGATGTTTAATCTGTCTCACAGCTCTTCCCATATCATCTTTCAGACTTCACTAATGGCAGCATCGTGATTCAACAGGCAGCACTGATGTATTGCAGCACTGTGATTCTGAGTTTAATTATCACCAGGGGAAATTATTATTGTCCCTGTACTACAGTGTCCTCTAAAAATTATTAATTGGTTTCTAAAAAAAATGGCAAATACAGTAAATATAATTGCAGCAGGTAAATCAGTCTGTAACCCCCTCTGAGGAGACAATATTATTTTTAATTTTAGAAAATACTGTTTCTACCTCCCTCCCCCCCCATCCTTTTTTTGTATCTCAGTTCTGCAGATCTCTTGCTGCCTCTTTGGAGCCACTTTCTGTCTATATGTACTTGCTCCAGCATGTCACTGTTCAAGATGGGCTTCTGATGGTTAGAAATTGTAGCCGAGTGCTCTGTTCTCCCTTCTCCACGCTTGTTTCCCTTCCCATTTCCCCCCCCCCCACCACAGCCGGAACACTGTGGAAACGGAGCAGCTGGGGAGTGGGCTGGACTGTCTGTGTGCTCTTTTCTGCCCTTATCTCACGCCAATTTAGAGGATCGCCACCTGCTCTGTTTCTTTTTGCCTGGCAGTGGCAAGTGACAAATCAGAGAGGTGGAGGGGAGGGTGATGAGACATGTAGTCCCCTTGAAGGCACTGCCCATTGGAAATAATAGAGCATGGACTACAGCCCCCTGCTAGCCCTGAAAAAGAGAGGAGAATAGAGCAGGATGTTCCCGGGAAAAATCCTTCTAGAGAGACCGACCAGGAGAGCAGGAGGATCTGTTACAGGTTGTCAGAGAGAGACTGAGCCACTGGAGCATACTCTACTGAGCTAAGAACCAGAGTAAAGAGCTGCGACCTGTGTGCAGAGAGAGACTGAGCCATTGCCAGAATACAGACTTACTGCTCTACAGACCGGAGTTGCCCAGGCAACCCAGAGTGAGCAGATGTCCAGCTAGAGGGATCATTGCTGCGGTATCTCTGGGTCTGGTGAGAAGGCCTTGTGGCAATTACTTGCTACCACTGCTGGAGACTGAGCCACCAGGAACTACCTAACCAGCTACCTTATAGTTATAGAACTGCCTGCAGACCTTGTGGACTGTCTCAAAGCATGCCAACGGTTACTGGGCCCCAATTTTTACCTGGCTGAAGAGTCAGGACTAAAAACTGCCCCTAAAAGTTGCTGCCCCAAGACCATTGCCCCTTTTGCTTTGTTAAAGAGGAACCTCTTAGGAGACGCCGCCCAATACACACCATATGGTGCCAGCTAATCTCTTATGCCTCGTACATACAATCAGTTTTCCTGACAAGAAAAGTGCGATGTGAGCTTTTTGTCAGGAATTCTGACCGTGTGTATGCTCCATCACAATTTTTCTGTCAGAATTCCTGCCAAGAAAAGATTGAGAGCAGGATCTCAATTTTCGTGACAGGAAAAATTCCTATCGGGAATCGCGATCGTCTGTATGCAATTACGACGCAAAAAAACCCACGCATGCTCAGAATCAAGCAGAAGAGCCGAACTGCCTATTGAACTTCATTGATCTCAGCTCGTCATACGTGTTGTACATCACCGCGTTCTTGACGTTCGGAATTTCAGACAATATTTGTGTGACCGCGTGTATGCAACACAAGTTTGAGCAGTTTTCCTGCTGAAAAAAAAACACAGCTTTTCTGTCGGAAAAACTGGTCATGTGTACGAGGCATTAGAGTTCACTCGAAACCTGTGAAGTAGTAGTATCATTCTTACTGCACTTAAAAGGGGTTGTAAAGGCTTGTGTTTTTTCTGCATTAAGGTGAAAAAACACCTGGCAGTCACTGGCCCCCCAACCCCCCATTTTACTTACCTGAGCCCCTTCATCTCCTCGGCGCGGTCCTTCTCTTCACAGAGTCCCGGATTTGATTGGATAGATTGATAGCAGTGCAGCCTTTGGCTCCCCCTGCTGTCAATCAAATCCAATGACGTGGGTGCAGGGGGCGGGGGTCGAATCATACATTCGGCGTCTATGGATGCCGAGTGAATGACTCAGGAGCGCGCCCGCTAGGGGGTTATCTAATGCGAGGAGGAGCCGCGAGAGCCGCCGAGGGACCCCAGAACAGGATGTTCGGGGCCACTCTGTGCAAAACTAGCTGTACAGCGGAGGTAAGTATGACATGTTTGTGATTTACAAAAAAAAACAAAACAAAGCTTTAGTATCAGTTTAATGTTACTTATATTGTTAATATCTGTATTGAATTCAGTTAGTGGTATAGAAACTGATCTTAGTCACTCTGGCATAGTTGTTACTCTGTCTAGCAGACTGTGTTAAAATTTGCCCACTGTGCGCTTATGTATGCTCTACGGCCATCTATTCTAAACTAGCATGAATAGATGAAGTACATTTATTACTAAACAGGGATGTGTTTATTTTTCTGTTATTAACTCACAGCCAGGCAAAGGGTATTTCATATTGGTGTCTTTATACGTGCTTGAAGTGATTTATATTCAACCAGGTGTCAGAGGGGGATGAGGTTTTTCTTGGAGTTGAGGCTCTACACAGAGAACCCAAAATTACCATGGTGAGTTTTTTGTAATTGTTTTGTCACAATTTTTTGGGAAAAAGAGGAAATTAAATAAATAAATAAAAATGTGTCAATTTAACAAGTTAATTCTCACACACAGCATAGGCATACTTATAATTACACCCCAAAACATGTTTTGCTATGTCTCCTGAGTATGGGGATACCACATATGTGAGACTTTTTCACAGCTTAGATGCATAGGCAGCCCAAAATCAAAGGAGCACCTTCAGATGTTCTAGGGATAAATTATGCATATCATTTCCTGACTATCTATTACATTTTGGAGGCCCTGGAGCACCAGGACAGTAAAAACACCAAAATGACCATATTTCTGGAAAGTAAACATCCCAAGGTATTTAAGAGGCATGGTGAGACTTTTGAAGACTTCATTGTTTTTTGCCACAATTTGTGGGAAAATGCAGGACATTGTATCTTGTGAATCACACAAATCAACAAATTGTATCAAAACTAGTATCTAGTAACTAGTATCAAAGCTAATGTACTAAAATGGTCACCTCTAAATGAGTGGTCAAGGAATATAGCTTAGCATAGCATCACCTATAGCTGTTCCAGTTCCTATAAGCCAAGCAAGCCTAGCCTACTGGTACATGACTACCCCCAGGAATATCATGTTCACTGACTAGGAACTACAGAAGGCTGAAGAAAGGAAAACGAAAAGAGTGCCTGTGGTTCCAGGAGTGTACTTGCCGGCAGGGGATGGCTAGGACTGGTGTCTTACCATAACATAGTCAGTCGGATGTGCAGATGGGTCAGTTCAGGTTGCAGGCAGAGACATGGTCAGCAGGCAGGCAAAGGATCGGTGTAGGCAACAGGCATAAATGTGGTCATAAAACAGGCCAGGATCATTACAGGCAGCAGGCAGAGACAAGACTGCACTGGTGTAGTGGTGATCAGGAACATTGTTGCTGGCTGCATTGGTCCAGGGACACTGGGGACTAGTGTGGCAGCATTCAGGAACACTGCTGCTGAACTATACTGGTCAGATGACACTGGGACTGGGGTGGCGACAATCAGGGACACCATTGCTGACTTGTGTAGTGATACTGCAACTGGTGTAGTGATACTGCAACTGGTGTGGCGGTGACCAGGGACGCAGTAATTGGTGTGGCGGTGATCAGGGACAATATGACTGATGTGGCAATGATTAGGGACACTGTAACTGGTGTGTCGGCGATTAGAGAGAATATGACTGGTGTGGCAGTGATTGAGGACAAAATGACTCGTGTGGTTGTAATCACAGGACACTATAACTGCTGTGGTGGTGATCGGGGACAATATGACTGGTGTGACATAGAACAGGGATACTGTAACTGGTGTAGTGATGATTAGAGAAAATATGAATGGCGTGGTGGTGATTAGCAACCAATAACCCTGTTCTGCAGGAACCATGTACTTATTCAGGTAAAGTAACCTCAGGTAATTACTGGCCGCCAACTCTGCTGTTCTTCAAAGTCCTCCAAGAACCACCCAGTATTGTCAAAAGGGAACATCAAAGAGGAGACGGGAAGCCTCCAATAGAGAAATACTGTTTGTTAAGAGCTTAAAATGAGGTGAAATTACACTTACAATAGTTTAAAATATGTTAGGCATTCATACAAAGTGTTCCAGGAAGTGCTGCTGGTGATCCAGCGTGCGTTCCACCCGACCGGAAATTACGTAACTGGAAGTCCCACACAACGCATTTCATCATACAAATGCAATGTCCTCAGGAGCTTTTCTTATATATACTCTTTGGTTTGAGCATATTCGTATTTGTTTTGTTTCACCAGAACTGGTGTGTAGGGATGAGCTTCGTGTTCGAGTCGAACATACGTTCGACTCGAACATCGGCTGTTCGATCGTTCGACGAAGATCGAACGATTTGGGCCGTTCGCGCCAAATTCGAGTGACGCGAACGGCCCACAATGCACTACGCCATCGCAGTGTCATCCAGGCGCTGTGATTGGCCAAGCATGCACTGTGACCCCGCATGCTTGGCCAATCACAGCGCCGGCAGCGAGGAGAGCAATGATTGGCCACAGGCAGGATGCCTGTGGCCAATTATTGCTGAGGGTGTTTAGTACACGCCCCACACTATAAAAGGCCGCCAGCACGGCGGCCTAGTGTAGTGTGTTCCGGAGCAGGGATAGAGCAGCATAGGCAGGGACAGTGACTTTTATTTCTTTCTTGCTTAACCTGGATTCCTTTAGTTTAGGGAAAGAGAAGGATAGGTAGGGAGAGTGTCAGTGTGTTTTGTGCTTGTGCTATAGTGTGCTTAAAAAAAACATTTTTTCTAGGGACAGAAAACTGTAGGTAGGGAGAGTGTCAGTTTCTTTCACTGTGCAAGTCCTTGTTTCTAGGGACCTGGAAGGACAGTGAGTGAATTCTCCTTGTGCTATATTGTGCTTAAAAAAAACATTTTTTCTAGGGACAGAAAACTGTAGGTAGGGAGAGTGTCAGTTTCTTTCACTGTGCAAGTCCTTGTTTCCAGGGACCTGGAAGGACAGTGAGTGAATTCTCCTTGTGCTATATTGTGCTTAAAAAAAACATTTTTTCTAGGGACAGAAAACTGTAGGTAGGGAGAGTGTCAGTTTCTTTCACTGTGCAAGTCCTTGTTTCTAGGGACCTGGAAGGACAGTGAGTGAATTCTCCTTGTGCTATATTGTGCTTAAAAAAAACATTTTTTCTAGGGACAGAAAACTGTAGGTAGGGAGAGTGTCAGTTTCTTTCACTGTGCAAGTCCTTGTTTCCAGGGACCTGGAAGGACAGTGAGTGAATTCTCCTTGTGCTATATTGTGCTTAAAAAAAACATTTTTTCTAGGGACAGAAAACTGTAGGTAGGGAGAGTGTCAGTTTCTTTCACTGTGCAAGTCCTTGTTTCCAGGGACCTGGAAGGACAGTGAGTGAATTCTCCTTGTGCTATATTGTGCTTAAAAAAAACATTTTTTCTAGGGACAGAAAACTGTAGGTAGGGAGAGTGTCAGTTTCTTTCACTGTGCAAGTCCTTGTTTCTAGGGACCTGGAAGGACAGTGAGTGAATTCTCCTTGTGCTATATTGTGCTTAAAAAAAACATTTTTTCTAGGGACAGAAAACTGTAGGTAGGGAGAGTGTCAGTTTCTTTCACTGTGCAAGTCCTTGTTTCTAGGGACCTGGAAGGACAGTGAGTGAATTCTCCTTGTGCTATATTGTGCTTAAAAAAAAACATTTTTTCTAGGGACAGAAAACTGTAGGTAGGGAGAGTGTCAGTTTCTTTCACTGTGCAAGTCCTTGTTTCTAGGGACCTGGAAGGACAGTGAGTGAATTCTCCTTGTGCTATATTGTGCTTAAAAAAAACATTTTTTCTAGGGACAGAAAACTGTAGGTAGGGAGAGTGTCAGTTTCTTTCACTGTGCAAGTCCTTGTTTCTAGGGACCTGGAAGGACAGTGAGTGAATTCTCCTTGTGCTATATTGTGCTTAAAAAAAACATTTTTTCTAGGGACAGAAAACTGTAGGTAGGGAGAGTGTCAGTTTCTTTCACTGTGCAAGTCCTTGTTTCTAGGGACCTGGAAGGACAGTGAGTGAATTCTCCTTGTGCTATATTGTGCTTAAAAAAAAACATTTTTTCTAGGGACAGAAAACTGTAGGTAGGGAGAGTGTCAGTTTCTTTCACTGTGCGAGTCCTTGTTTCCAGGGACCTGGAAGGACAGTGAGTGAATTCTCCTTGTGCTATATTGTGCTTAAAAAAAACATTTTTTCTAGGGACAGAAAACTGTAGGTAGGGAGAGTGTCAGTTTCTTTCACTGTGCAAGTCCTTGTTTCTAGGGACCTGGAAGGACAGTGAGTGAATTCTCCTTGTGCTATATTGTGCTTAAAAAAAACATTTTTTCTAGGGACAGAAAACTGTAGGTAGGGAGAGTGTCAGTTTCTTTCACTGTGCAAGTCCTTGTTTCTAGGGACCTGGAAGGACAGTGAGTGAATTCTCCTTGTGCTATATTGTGCTTAAAAAAAACATTTTTTCTAGGGACAGAAAACTGTAGGTAGGGAGAGTGTCAGTTTCTTTCACTGTGCAAGTCCTTGTTTCTAGGGACCTGGAAGGACAGTGAGTGAATTCTCCTTGTGCTATATTGTGCTTAAAAAAAACATTTTTTCTAGGGACAGAAAACTGTAGGTAGGGAGAGTGTCAGTTTCTTTCACTGTGCAAGTCCTTGTTTCTAGGGACCTGGAAGGACAGTGAGTGAATTCTCCTTGTGCTATATTGTGCTTAAAAAAAACATTTTTTCTAGGGACAGAAAACTGTAGGTAGGGAGAGTGTCAGTTTCTTTCACTGTGCAAGTCCTTGTTTCCAGGGACCTGGAAGGACAGTGAGTGAATTCTCCTTGTGCTATATTGTGCTTAAAAAAAACATTTTTTCTAGGGACAGAAAACTGTAGGTAGGGAGAGTGTCAGTTTCTTTCACTGTGCAAGTCCTTGTTTCCAGGGACCTGGAAGGACAGTGAGTGAATTCTCCTTGTGCTATATTGTGCTCAAAAAAAACATTTTTTCTAGGGACAGAAAACTGTAGGTAGGGAGAGTGTGAGTTTCTTTCACTGTGCAAGTCCTTGTTTCTAGGGACCTGGAAGGACAGTGAGTGAATTCTCCTTGTGCTATATTGTGCTTAAAAAAAACATTTTTTCTAGGGACAGAAAACTGTAGGTAGGGAGAGTGTCAGTTTCTTTCACTGTGCAAGTCCTTGTTTCAAGGGACAGAGAAGGACACCTGAAGGTAGCCCTTATTGCTTTTTTCCCATCTCCCTGCAGGCCATCTATTAGAATGTCTGGAAGGCAAACAAGGAGAGGCAGACAGTCAGGAGGCAATAAAAGAGGGCAAGCAGGCTCTGTGTCTGGGGGCAACAGTGCTGGTCGTGGACGCGGTGCATTGTCATCAGCACATGGCCATGGGACACGCTTGTCCTTCTTTTCCGCAGCTGGACATGTTGAGCCACATCATGCCGAAGACTTGGTAGAGTGGATGACCAAGCCCTCCTCCTCCTCCTCATCCTCTCTCACCCAGGCTCAGGGTACTGGCAAAGCAGCTGCCAAAGCGTCCTCTTCCCTGGTATCAATGTCAGACTCATCATCAGTCACTCCTTCCCTAGACCCACCATGTCCTCCTCCTGAGGAGTCCCCCGAACTGTTTGAGCACAGTGTTGGGTACATGCTCCAGGAGGATGCCCAGCGTTTCGAAGGGTCTGATGATGAAACCCAGCTACAGGAAGGCAGTAGGGTGAGAGCAGACAGAGGGGATGCTCAAGAAGGACACCAATCTGGCAGTCATGTTCCAGCAGCTGCAGCATACTGCCAGATTGGCTCCAGTGATGAGGAGGGAGGGGATGATGAGGTCACTGACTCCACGTGGGTGCCTAATAGGAGAGAGGAGGAGGAGGATGAGGAGGAGGCACATCTCCAACGAGACAGGATGCCTTGGTGGCCAGCGTAAGGGCAGTACACCGACGGAATCACACCGCAGAGCTCCGCCTGTGCAGGGCGCTGCCTCTGCCCGTCATTCAAAAAGTTCCTTGGTGTGGGCCTTTTTTGAGGCTAGTGCATCAGATCGCACAGCTGCTGTTTGCAACATATGTCTCAAGCGTATATCGCGTGGCCAAAACATCAGCCGCTTGGGTACCACATGCCTGACCAGACATATGTTGACCTGCCATGCAGCTCGTTGGCAAGCCTACCTCAAAGACCCACACCAAAGAACAAAGCGGACCTCTCCTTGCACCGCATCAGCTGGGATCTCCAACCCCACTATAACTTCAGTCCTCTCTGAAACATGCACTGAGAGGAATGAAGGTGTAGAATTAGGTGTGTCACAGCCAAGTACTTGCGGCCACTCTGCTAGCAGTACACCGACGTCCGATTCTAGCAGGCAAATTTCCCTGCCCCAGCTGCTGGACCGTCGAAAGAAGTTCACTCCCAGCCATCCACATGCCCAGCGGTTGAATGCTAGCTTGGCTAAATTGCTAGCGCTTCAACTGCTGCCTTTTCAGTTGGTAGACTCGGCCCCCTTCCGTGAGTTTGTGCAATGTGCGGTTCCTCAGTGGCAGGTTCCCAAACGCCACTTTTTCTCACGGAAGGCTATTCCGGCTCCCTACCGGCATGTGGAAGGCAATGTCTTGGCCTCGCTGGACAGGGCGGTCAGCGGTAAGGTGCATATTACCGCTGACTCATGGTCCAGCAGGCATGGACAGGGACGTTACCTTTCTTTCACGGCCCATTGGGTCACTCTTTTGGCAGCTGGGAAGGATGCAGGACAAGGTGCAGTAGTGTTGGAGGTTGTCCCACCGCCACGCCTCCAAAATGCTACTACTGGTTGTGACACACCTCTCTCCTCCACCCCCTCCTCTTCTTCTTCCTCCATGGCCTCTTCCTGTGGTTTGTCCTATGAACCAGCGGTGCTCCGTAGCCGTTCACGGGGCTACGCAAGTACGCAGGCAAAAAGATGCCATGCCGTGCTTGCGCTGGTGTGTTTGGGGGACAGAAGCCACACTGGGGCAGAGGTCCTGTCTGCTCTGCAGGGCCAGGCCGAGAGGTGGTTGACGCCACGCCAGCTTAAGCCAGGAATGGTGGTTTGCGACAATGGCACCAACCTCCTCTCCGCCCTCCGACAGGGACAACTGACCCATGTGCCCTGTGTGGCTCACGTCCTTAACCTGGTGGTGCAGCGGTTCTTGGGCAGGTACCCGGGCTTACAGGATGTCCTGAGGCAGGCCAGGAAAGTCTGTGTGCATTTCCGCAGATCTTATAATGCCAGTGCTCGCCTGGCTGAGCTGCAAAAGGAGTTGAACCTGCCCAAGAACCGCCTTATATGTGACATGCCCACCAGGTGGAACTCAACGTTGGCCATGCTGCAGCGGCTGCACACGCAGCAGAGGGCCATCAATGAGTACCTGTGCGACTACGGCACCAGGACAGGGTCAGGGGAGCTTGGTTTTTTTTCTCCACGCCAGTGGGGCATGATCAGGGATGCATGCACTGTCCTGGCACCATTTGAGGAGGCCACGAGGATGGTGAGCAGTGACAGTGCATGCATCAGTGACACTGTACCTCTTGTCCACCTGTTGGAGCACACGCTGCGTGGAATAATGGACAGGGCACTTGAGGCAGAACAGAGGCAGGAAGAGGAGGACTTCCTTGCCTCTCAAGGCCCCCTTTACCCAGACAGTGTTCCTTCTGTCCCACCCATCGCACAGGAAGAGGAAGAGGAGGAGGAGGAGGAGGAGGAGGAGGATTGTGTCAGCATGGAGGTGGAGGCTGGCACTCAGCATCATCAGCAGCAGTCTTTTAGGGATGATTTACAGTCCCAAGAAACCAGTGGACTTGTACGTGGCTGGGAGGAGGTGACTGCGGATCATGTCGTCCTTAGTGACCCAGAGGACTCCGGAGCGAATGCCTCAGCAAACCTACGCTGCATGGCCTCCCTGATCCTGCAAAGTCTGCGGAAGGATCCTCGTATTCTTCGGATCAAGGAGAGGGACCATTACTGGCTGGCCACTCTCCTTGATCCACGGTACAAGGGTAAGGTTGCGGACCTTATGTTACCGTCGCAGAGGGAGCAGAGGATGAGACAACTCCGGGAGGCCTTGCAGAAAGGTCTGTGCAACGCGTTGCCAGAGACTGGGAGGTTACAAACTCCTGGTCCAGGACAACGAGTTGCTGAGGCTTCGGCCAGTCAAAGAAGGAGCGGTGGGGAAGGTGGCCGTCTGACCGATGCGTTCAGACAATTCTTTAGTCCGCAGCCCCAAAGTATGATTGGTTCCAGCAACCATCGCCAGCGTCTGATAAACATGGTGCAGGAATATCTAGGGGCAAGGTCAGACTTGGACACCTTCCCCACCGAAAATCCTCTGGCTTACTGGGTCTTGAGGATGGATCACTGGCCAGAGCTTGCACAGTATGCAATTGAGCTACTGGCCTGTCCTGCATCCAGCGTTCTTTCGGAACGCACATTCAGTGCTGCTGGAGGATTTGTCACGGATCACAGGGTGCGCCTGTCCACCGACTCGGTTGATCGACTGACTTTCATCAAGATGAACCAGTCTTGGATCACCACCAGCTACCACACACCTGATGCTGATATAACAGACTAATTGATTTTAACATGTCACGTCCCTTCAAGACTGATGCTGATGCTGAGTGCCTTTGCTGTTATGTTGACTGGCTATCCTCCTCCTCCGAGTCCTCAATGATACGATTGATGATGATAGCTTGGAAGATCATTTTTGTTTATGGGTGCCGCCACCAGTGGCTAAGGCCCAATTTTTCAGCCCCTGTTTTACAGGGGCGTGTACTTACAATTTTTTTAGCAATAATTTGCCATAGGGCTCATTGCTGTGCTCCAAGTACAGTATCTGTGAGGGGTTGTAGTGTTGTGCCACCAGTGCCTAAGGCCCAATTTTTCAGCCCCTGTTCAACAGGGGCATGCAATTACAATTCTTGATGTAATAATTCACAGCAGGGCCCATTCCTGCACCCACCAAGAGTAAGTCTGAGGGCTTACAGTGTTGTGGCAACGCCACCACCACCACCACCACGAAAGGCCCAATTTTTCAGCCACTGTTCAAAAGGGGCATGTAATTACAATTCTTGATCTAATAATTCACAGCAGGGCCCATTCCTGCACCCACCAAGAGTAACTCTGAGGGCTTACAGTGTTGTGGCAACACCACCACCACCACCACCACCACCACGAAAAGCCCAATTTTTCAGCCCCTGTTCAACAGGGGCATGCAATTACAATTCTTGATTTAATAATTCACAGCAGGGCCCATTGCTGCACCCACCAAGAGTAACTGTCAGGGCTTACAGTGTTGTGGCACCAGCACCACCATCAAAGCCCCAATTTTTACTACCACTGTTCAACAATTATATGTAATTAAAATTCCTGATATAATAGTTGACAGCAGGGCGTTCCAGCACCAACCAAGAGTAACTGTGAGTGCTTACAGTGTTGTGCCAACACCAACAACTAAGGGGCCTATTTCTGCAGAGTATATACGGCAGGTCCCTACTTTCAAACATCCAACTTACAAACGACTCCTACTTGCAAACGAAAGAAGACAACAGGAAGTGAGAGGAAATCTACCCCTAGGAAGGAAAATTCTCTCCTGTAAGAATAAATATGGGAGAAAGGTGTCTCCTCTGTACTGATGCTTTATCAGCAATCCTTGTTTCAAGAAAAACACCACATTTCAAAAACAGTTGTCATTGGGACGGAAAGTGAGGTGAAATGTTCTGAACAGGGGCACAGACAGCAAAACAAATGTTACAGGGGTGATAACCCTTACCTATGTTTCCCAAAAAGTTTAAAAATAGATTTTTGGGCTGGAGCTACAGTTCAACAATGTACCTGTTCAAAATTACAAACACATTCTACATAAGAACAAACCTACAGTCCCTGTCTTGTATGCACCGCCTGTATACGGCTGTTCAGAGTATATAGGGCCTTTTTTATTTTATGTGCGGGGTTCCCCTTAATATCCATACAAGACCCAAAGGGGCTGGTAATGGGCTGGGGTAGGGGGGGGGGGGTCATGGGGTAGCTATGCCATTTTTCTTAAAGATTTTCATCCATATTACCGGGACCAGACATTACATTAAAGCCGCAAGAAGTTTTAAATGGCTTTTTTTTCCTTTAGAAGTGTCATTTTGTGCAGGGACAGTTCTAAACACGGGAAACACGTGGCACTTCACAGGCATACTTTAGACACCCCCCAGGTACGATATTTAAAGGAATATTTGACTTTTATTTTTCACTTTATGCATCATTAAAATGACTGCTCCCGAAAAACGACCGTTTTTAAAACTTATTTTTGCATTGATACATGTCCCCTGGTGCAGAACCCGGGTTCCCAAACCCTTTTTAGGACAATAACATGCATAATAGTTGTTATAATTAGCACTTTAGAATTCGAACGTTCGCATCCATTGTATTTAATAGGGTTCTAATGTTCGTACGAACTTTCGGTCCGTTCGCGGGTTCTGGTGCGAACCGAACCCGGGGGTGTTCGGCTCATCACTACTGGTGTGGCAGTGATCAGGGACACGGTAACTGGTGTGGCAGTAATCAAGGACAATATGACTGGTGTGGCAGTGATCAGGGACACGGTAACTGGTGTGGCTGTGTTTAGAGACATATGACTGGTGTGACAATGATCAGGGATACTGTAACTGGTGTGTTGGTAATTAGGGAGAATATGACCGGTATGGCTTTGATTAGGGACAATATGTCTGGTGTGGCGGTGATCAGGGATAATATGACTGGTGTGGAGGTGATTAGGGACACTTAGTGGTGTGGTGGTGATTAGGGGCACTGTGAAGGGGTGGCCATTATTGGGGACAATGACTGGTCCGACAATGGCAGTGATTAGGGATACTGACTGGCAGCAATGGTCTAGTGGCATTGTACTGCTGTGGCGGTGATCAGAGATAATGGCTGGCGGCACTGACATACAGTGATATAAGAGAAGAAAGCCATTGTACATTATCACTGCCACAGCAGAACAATGTCACCACAATGAAAAAATAATAATAATAATATAATATATACAGTATATACACACACACACACACACTGTATAATATATATATATATATATGTAGCGGCCCCCTCTCTCTCCTCTGAATTCTTCTGGCTCTTTCTGTTGTCTAGGGGTACCTCTGAGGAGAGAGTGCAAGGTCACCACGCCAAGTTCCCACTGCAGGTGTGTGTGTGTAGTGGGAGACAATTCTCTTTTACCTTCGGGTCGGTGTTCTGCATCTGGAGCCTCCTCCTGGTTTCTCGAACAGTGTCTGCCAGTAAATGAGCCCCACACCACTAAAGTCCAACACTCCTTTATTCTTCTCATAGAAAAGTGAACACAATCAGTTGGACTCCCTCAACGAACAGAACAGAAAGGGGGTGTGGATGCGAGTAGGCCCAGGCACAATGAACTCTCCTACTTCCTTCCCAGAAGTAGGTTTCTGCTCCCTATCGAGGAAGACATCCCTCCCGGCAGTCTCCGGAGGCTCACCCATCACTGGCAATTTGCTGCACCAGGTCTTCAGGTAAGTACCCCCTCCGGTCCCTTACGCCACTGGATTCGGGTACCCCCTCCCGGGGTCCCCTAGGAAGTTCCTCCCTCGCGGAGCCTTAATCCGGGACCCTCAGTCCCGGACCGCCATCCAAGTACCTCACCCCAGGCTAAAGGTGCCTGGGATGGAACACGATCTCCGAACGTCCTCCAGGCCTAGGCCGCCTAGAGGACCGACACGAACCACCGCCCTCAGGCTGAAGGTGCCCGGGACTCGACTCCTGCCACCAAAAATGGCCGCCCCCTTTATACCCCCTCCCAGCAAGCACGGCGGGTTCCCCGCCCCACCATACAACCGCTGAGAGAGGCCAAAAAGAGGTACGACACTGCAATGATGGCTCAACCCCGGGCCCAAAGTGACAGCGCCACCCGGTGGGCCCCAGGGAACCATACACCACAGTTTCCCCACCAGATTCAAACAGAAAAGCACATACCCGCTACATATATATATATATATATTATATATATATATATATATATATATAACTACAGTTATCACATGGTACATGGAGACGGTGCTTGGCCCTGTACCATGTGATCCATGTGACCAATCACATAGCTTACAGTAATTCTGATTGGCTGCATGAATGACAGCCATCTTTCCTACTGGACATGCAATTGCTGTGATTGGTCATAGCGATCACATGGTACCAAGGCAGAGCACCGTCGCTCGATACTTGGGTCGGTGAACCAAGTCGGTGTCGTCACACGATCATGCAAGCCCTCGGGGGTGCGCAGGACGTGCAGATCTGGAAGGACATACAAGTATGTCCCCCCAGATCGCCATTTGTCCCACCCAGCCGTTTATATGCATTGGCCAAACTGGAAGAGGTTAATGAAGGTTTTTTTACTTCCACCTTTGATGGTTCTGGTTGTGTAATCGTAAATAAATTGAAATCGGTGTTTAAACTATGTGAAGTAGTTAGGGAAAATATGTAAAGAAATTCAAAAAGGCAGAGTTGCTGGTCCATTTATTCAACCACCTTTCAAAGATTTTAGGATTTTCCTGTTAGTTATCATTCCAAAGAACAGCATTCCTTTAGACTGATACGTAATTTTTCTTTGCGCAGTGGCAGTGCTTAACTATTGTCCATTATGTGACTTTTACAACTCTTTACAAAAATTCAGATTTTAGGTTTCGGAGCCCTTTTAGCCAAAGCGGATATCAAATCTACATTTTGGCTTCTGCCTATCAACCCGCTCTCTTTTAAATCCTTGGGTTTTTATTTTGACAATTGTTTTTTCTTTGATAGATGCCTCCCAATGGGTTGCTCTTTTTTTTTGTTCCTATTTGGAGGCATTTTCCACATGTATCGAATAGGTAGTTAGTGTACGTTCAGTTTCTTCTTTTATCTTACACTATTTAGATTACCTTCTTTTTCTAGGCCCAGCTTTCACTAATGATTGTAGAAATGTATTAGGTTCATTTCTAGATTATTTTGTGGAATTTAAAGCAGCTGTCCAGTCTAAAGCCTCGTACACACAATGAGAATATTGTACCGTGTTTTTTTTTGCATGCTAAGAGGTTTCTAAAGTTACAAAAATTCTCGTATGACAGAATCCAACTTTGTAAGTGATGTAATATGTTGTATTGTATAATGTATTCTTTCGTTTCCGAGCATGCGTGGTCTTTGTCTTTCCGATTATTTTTTTTTGGACGAATACTGTACTGATTAAACAAAAATTATTTTTCTTTTTCGTACATCACGGGACACAGAGCGACTTAGTCATTACTAATGGGTTATATAGATTACCTTCAGGTGTTGGCACTGGCCAATTCCAAACCGGAAGTACCCTCCCCTATATAAGCCCCTCCCATCCGGGAGCACCTCAGTTTTTTGCCAGTGTCTAAGGTGTTGGCCAAAGAGTAACATGTGTTTTCACTGGGCTTGCGTACAGGTTCTTTTGGGCCTTAGTAAGCTGTTCCGGATCCCACCAAAAAAGCTTCATAGCTAAACGGTCGGTACCCGGGCCTTGCAGCAGAAGAGCAAGGTTTTGCCTGTAATGCCTCTCTTAGGAGGGCTGGACCCTGGGATCCAGAGCTCTGGTCATACCCACGACCAAGATGTTGTCTGTGCAGGGTGCTATACAGGTCCAGGGGAGTGGAATCCTTGGGAACCCGGTCCCTGAAGGTTTAATTACAATGCCTGCCGTGATAGGTGAAGTTTGGACTTCTGTGGACCAAACAAAGTCCTGCGGCGGGGATCAGGTAAGTGGGGGCCCCCAGGAACTTGGTTCTATTGGGGGACCCCCAAGCCTAATTTGTCTTTCTGTCTGTTACCTAACGGTATTCCCGCTAATATCTGTGTTTGCCTGTAACTACTGAAAATGTAAAATTTTAATAGTAGTCAAGAAAAAAAAAAAAAAAAAGGGACCGCGGTACCTGTGTTAAACCACTAGAGGCCGCTGTAGTCCATTTTTCTTGTCATGTGGATCTTTGGTTTTCTCAAGTCAAAAGATCCAGGCAGTTGGTAAGTTTCTCTGTGGGAATCCACTTCCTCTGCCCTGTTGCTGCGCTCATCCACCGCACAGGCCCTCCGGCAAAAAGGGCCCTGGCTCCTAGTCCCTGTTTGATTTCGAAAAGGGCGCCAATGGCGCACGGGCGCGCGCGCGGGCGCGTGCACGCGCCTCCTATGAAAAAAAAGGGGCGGGGCGGGTGGATGACGCTCGATGCGCGCCGCGGCGCTTCTGCGCATGTGCAGGCGTCCCAGCATGGTTAAAAGACACAGTACAAGTGTCAGCTGGATGCAAACAGAGCTAGCAACAAACAGTGGCACACAGAGGCGGTTGATGCAGGCATCCCCATAGAAAGGCACTTTAGTGGACACCAGCTGGTATATAGCAACAACTGTGTTAGACTATTACCAGCAAAAATTGGTGTATGACGACGGGAATACCTCAGCTTTGTGGTTAAAGGATATGTCGTCCAGACGCTCCGGAAATAGGTCTTCCAGGAAGCCAAAGGGGTCTCCATCGGGCTCTGAGGATATTGGGCATGCTTGTACTGCACCAATCTCCCCTGAGAATTCAGAGGTCAGTAGCCGTAGAAACCCCGCAGGAGTGCCTGGTGCTGCGGCTGTCCCCAGTCCACCTGCTCCTGTATATATAACAGAGGAGGTTTTATCCTCAACTCTGGGAGGATTGGAAGAGAGATTAACAGCATTGATCGCTGCTTCCCTGTCACAGGAAAAGCGCGTCCGATCTCCGTCTCCTCCTTCAGAGTGCCTGTTAGTGGAGGAACAGCCCCACACAGAGATCGACCTACCTGAAGGGGATCAGGATGAGGTTGATTCAGTTATAGAGGAATCAACAGTGGAAAAACCTTTCTCAGCATCTCAGGCTGAAAGATTATGGGTTCAGTCTCTGACTAACATGGTCCGATCAGCATTTAAAATGCCTCTGGCGGAACCACCATCCACTACGGTTTCCTCGCTGGGGTCGCTAAAAGCTCCCCAGGCTGTCTGTTCCTTCCCAATCCACCCTTTATTAGAAGGGCTTATTTACCAGGATTGGGAGCATCCTGATAAAATATTTGCTCCCCCCAAGAGATTTCCGGTGATCTATCCCATGGAGGATAAGTTCATAAAAAAATGGAGGGTCCCTACAGTGGACGCAGCCATCTCTTCTGTTAACAAATCACTGACATGTCCAGTAGATAATGTTCCAATGTTCAAAGACCCAATAGATAAAAAATTGGAGTCTTTACTAAAATCTGCTTTCTCTACAGCAAGCATGGTGACACAACCTGCGGTAGCAGCGATTGGAGTCTGCCAAGCAGTGAAAGATCAGTTGAAACAAGTCTTAAGGGACTTACCAGATCAGCAGGCTCTTGCCCTAGCTGACCTGCCTAGAGCCTTGTGTTTTGCGGTGGACGCCATAAAGGATACAATCCAACAGGCCTCCCGCTTTACGCTGTCTATAGTACATATGCGTAGGCTTCTGTGGCTCAAAAACTGGTCTGCTGAAGCTCCCTGTAAAAAACTGCTGGTTAGCTTCCCATTTCATGGAGAACGCTTATTTGGAGAAGATCTGGACAAATATATCCAGAAAATTTCTGCCGGTAAAAGTTCACTCTTACCGGTTAAGAACAAGGGTAGAAGTCCTTCTTTTAAGAGGCCTACTTCTCCAGTCCCTGGCACATCGGCTGTGAAACAGTTCCGACGGCCTCCGCGGTCAAATCCAGGGGGCAGAAATCAGGGACAATCACAGGGTAACAAGAAACCCTGGGTCAAGAGAGGTACAAAACCTCCCCCTAAGTCATGAAGGGTTGCCCCCACTCAGTCGGGTGAGGGGAAGACTTCAGTTGTTCACAGAGACCTGGCGGGACACCATCAGAGATGGGTGATCTCCGCAGTAAGTCTGGGATACAGGCTGGAGTTAAAAGACATTCCTCCTGCCCATTTTATAAGGTCAAACGTGCCAAGCAATCCCCAGAAGAGTGGATCCCTCCTTCTGGCACTAGAGCAACTATTGCCCCAAGGGTAATCATGAAGGTTCCCTTGGAAGAAAACGGGTTCGGGTTTTACTCGAACCTTGTCACAGTCCCCAAACCAAATGGGGACATGAGGCCCATATTAAATATAAAAGGGCTAAACAAGTTCCTACATATCAGGACCTTTTCGGATGGAGTCGATCCGATCGGTGGCCACCGCCCTACAAGGGCAGGAATGGTTAGCCTCGATCGACATAAGGGATGCTTATTTGCATATTCCCATCTGTCCGGCCCACCAGAAATTTCTACGCCTTGCAGTAGAAGGGCGCCATTTTCAGTTCAGAGCCTTACCTTTCGGTCTGGCCACGGCACCACGAGTGTTCACAAAAATTCTGGCCGTACGATTGGCCAAACTAGGAATACAAGGTGTAACGATAATGGCATATCTAGAGGACTTGTTGCTGATAGACCACTCAGTGAAAAAAACTAGAAGTGGTCGTTCACAAGATAATCAAGTATCTGGAATCTCACGGTTGCATTATCAACCGAGACAAGTCAGCCCTAAAACCAGTCAAAAGCCTGGAATACTTGGGGGCTAAGACTGGATTCAAATCAGAGAAAGATTTTCTTACCTCCAGAGAAGGTGTCGTCTTTGAAAGATTTGACCCACTTAGTGGGTACAAAAAAGAAAAACCATCCATACGCCTGTGTATAAGGCTGCTGGGAAAAATGGTGGCTTCATTCGAAGCGGTACCCTACGGTCAATTCCATTCAAGGAACTTGCAGAGGGCCATACTGTCAGCCTAGAACAAAAAAGTTCAGGCTTTAGACTTACCAATGTCCCTGTCCCCTTCCGTTCGCAAGAGCCTCCATTGGTGGTTGGTGCCCCAGAATCTGGAAAAAGGGAAACCCTTCAGTCCGGTTTCTTGGAAGGTGGTCACTACAGTTGCCAGCCTCATAGGCTGGGGGGGCAGTACTGGAGCAATGGTCTCTCCAGGGCAAGTGGTCAGAAGCAGAGAAGGCCCTGCCCACCAATCTCTTAGAGATACGAGCAGCCCGGTATGCCCTAGTAGCATGGACATCCAAACTCCAAGGGTCACCTGTCAGAATTCAATCAGACAATGCCACAGCAGTGGCATATATCAATCACCAGGGTGGCACCAGGAGTCGTGCAGCCCAGAGGGAAGCGAATTGCATCCTGGAATGGGCAGAAAGGTATGTCACAGCCATATCCGCGGTTTTCATCCCAGGAGTGGAAAATTGGAGAGCGGACTTTTTAAGTCGCCAGCAATTATGCCCGGGGGAATGGTCTCTTCACCCCGAGGTTTTCCAGGCAATATGCCAGCGGTGGGGAACACCGGATGTAGATCTGCTAGCATCCAGATTCAACGCAAAGGTGGACAGATTTGTGTCTCGCACAAAGGATCCCCTAGCTTGCGGTTCGGATGCCCTAGTGTTCCCTTGGGATCAGTTCAAGCTGATATATGCATTCCCACCGCGATTAATCCGCAGAATCAGGGTAGAAAAGAAACCAGTGATTCTGGTGGCTCCAGCGTGGCCCCGAAGGGCATGGTACGCGGAGATTGTAAAAATGTCAGTGGGAAGTCCTTGGACCCTCCCACATCGTCCGGACCTGCTTTCGCAAGGACCGATATACTACCCTTCCTTACCAGCCCTAGGTTTGACGGCCTGGCTATTGAAGCCCACATTCTAAAAAAGAGAGGGCTCTCTAATCCTGTGGTATCTACCATGATCAATGCCAGGAAGCCGGTATCCAGGCAGATCTATTATAGGATCTAGAAGGCGTACATCACGTGGTGTGAGGCCAGGAAATGGCATCCACGTAAGTACGTAATAGGTAGGATTCTGGACTTCCTACAGTGGGCTGTACATAGGAAGCTTGCCTTGAGTACTATCAAGGGTCAGACGGCCTTGTCAATATTTTTTTCAAAGGCCCTTGGGTTTGCATTCATTAGTCAAAGCTTTCATACAAGGAGTGATGCGTATTAGCCCTCCGGTTAGTATTCCCATATGTCCATGGGACTTAAACCTGGTTCTGTCGGTTCTACAGAAACAACCATTTGAACCATTGCAGCACATTTTCTTGGTTCTTTTCACCAGGAAATTGATTTTCTTAGTAGCCATTTGTTCGGCTAAAAGAGTATCGGAATTAGCCGCCTTGTCCTGTAAGGAGCCATATCTGGTTATCCATAAGGACAGAGTAGTATTACGTCCTCATCCAGCCTTCTTCCTAAGGTGGTATCGAGGTTCCATTTGAACCAAGATGTGGTTCTTCCTTCCTTTTTCCCCAAACCTAGTTCGGTAGAGGAAAAGTTATTGCATTCTTTGGATGTAGTAAGAGCAGTTAAAGCTTATCTTAAAGCCACTGCTCAGATTCGTAGAACGGATACTTTGTTTGTTCTGCCGGAAGGCCCCAGAAAGGGTCAGGCAGCATCAAAAATCTACTTTAGCCAAGTGGATTCGACAGGTCATAATACAAGCCTATGGCTTGAAAAGGAGACCGCCTCCGTTCAAAGTTAGGGCGCACTCCACAAGAGCAGTTGGAACTTCATGGGCAGTGCATCACCAAGCCTCCCTGGCTCAAGTCTGTAAGGCCACAACATGGTCCTTAGTACACACGTTTACTAGATTCTACCAGGTAGACGTCAGAAGTCAGGAGGATGTCGCCTTTGGGCGCAGTGTGTTGCAGGCCGCAAAAGAGCCTCATGCCTGATAGCGCCCAGCTTATGTATCCCTCCCCTCATTTGGCATTGCTTTGGGACGTCCCATTAGTAATGACTAAGTCGCTCTGTGTCCCGTGATGTACGAAAAAGAAAAAGGGATTTTTATAACAGCTTACCTGTAAAATCCTTTTCTTGGAGTACATCACGGGACACAGAGCTCCCACCCCTCTTTTTGGGACACTTATTGCTTGGCTACAAAACTGAGGTGCTCCCGGATGGGAGGGGCTTATATAGGGGAGGGTACTTCCGGTTTGGAATTGGCCAGTGCCAACACCTGAAGGTAATCTATATAACCCATTAGTAATGACTAAGTCGCTCTGTGTCCCGTGATGTACTCCAAGAAAAGGATTTTACAGGTAAGCTGTTATAAAAATCCCTTTATTCTGGTATCGTACGAGAATTTTTTTTGTGTTTGGCCCTCTGGATAATTTAGCATGAACTGTCATGATTGACCCTCAAAAGCTGTGTACTAATGACCAGATTATTGTACGATAGCTTTAAAAGTGGTATTTTTCGTCCGATTTTCTGATTGTGTGCACACGGTTTAAGGTTAAAAAATTTAAAGTTAGAAGCTACAAAAACTGTAATAATAGGACACTCATCTGCCCCAGGATCCAGCAATGTACTCACCTGGCTGGTTTATTTACCGGGCTTCTGTCCCGGGCTACGGCATACTAACTAGAAATGGGGAGCGGGTACCTGTTAAAAAAACAGGTATCCGTTCCCCCCCCCCCCCCCCCCCCCCAGAAAAAAAAATTATGTCCCAATTGTTAAGGAAGAGGGGGGAGGAAGAGGAAGAGCGGAACTTCCCCGTTTGCGTGAAGTTCCGTTTTAACATTTCCTTGGCACATGAGGGTTTTTCCAACTGGCATTACTACTAACAATATTGCTATGGAGTTTAAATTGCTGAATTATAAGATTGATAAATTAAAAACCATTATATCTATGTTTATTATAAGAAAAAAAAGTTACATTGAAAGAAATGCAAGGACTTTTAGGTCTTTTGGCGTTTTCTTCTAGAATTCGGGTTGGTGGCCTATTCTCTGGACACTTCTACCTTGCCCTCTCCAGATTAAAATCTCCCTTGACCCATATCAGAATTACTACTGATTTACGTGAAGGTTTAATAGTATCGTCTCAATTTTTAGAAACATTTTATGGTAGATCATTTTTTCAAGAGGAATTCATATCTGATGTTTACAGATGTGGCTGGATCAATAGGTTTTTCAGCAATTTAGAAGACCCATTCGTGCGCTAAACTATGGCATCCTTCCTGGCTTTATAAGGGTTATTTAAAAAATGTGGTTCTTCTTGAGCTATTTCCTATTTTAGTTACTATAGAAATCTGGGGTAAACATTTTCAAAACAAAAGAATTCTTTTTAGCACAGATAATAAAGGGGTATTATTTGCCATTGCCACCAGTGATGGCTTTATTCAGAGGTCGTTTAATCAGAGGCCGTTATTTACTGTATCTGGTAAATGGAATGAGATTGCAGATTCCCTTGCAGATGACCAGATTTAGGTTACTTTTTCCAGATGCAGACGAGAGAGGAATCAAATGTCCTCCACATCTCGGGGGAACTAATTTAGATATTATTTGTGCTAACATTAAGAAATCCATTTCCCCCTCCACTCTGGTTGCTTACTCAGCGGCGTGGATACAGCAGCTTTTGCTTAACCACTTAAGGACAACCCACTGCATATATACTGCGGCAGGGTGGCTTTATTGCGTGAAACAACATACCTGTAAGTTTTTTCATGCAATAGATAGTGTGGGCGCGCGCAGAGGAGGAGCCGATGCGCACGTCCGACGGATCGGATGTCCCTCGGCCACCCGCGATCTCTTGACAGAGAGGCAGAACGGGGATCTGCCTATCTAAACAAGGTGGGTCTGCGTTCTGACATGGGTGAATATGGAGATCGTCTGTTACTAGTAATCAGGAACAGCGATCTCTGTGTTGTTTCTGTCAGTCCATCCCCCACACCGTTAGAAACACAGTGAGGGAACACATTTAGCCCTTTTATCGCCCCTGATGTTATCCCCTTCCCTGACAATTTTATTTATACAGTGATCAGTGCATTTTTTTTAGCACTGATCACTGTATTGGTGTCACTGGTCCCTAAAAAGTGCCACTTAGAGTCAGATTTGTCTGCTGCAATGTCGCAGTCCCGCTAAAAAACGCTGATCGCTGCCATTACTAGTAAGAGCAAGAAAAAAAAAAAAAGTCCATAAATCTATCCCCTATTTTGTAGACGCTATAACTTTTGCACAAACCAATCAATATATGCTTATTGTGATTTTTTACCAAAAATACATATTGGCCTAAATTGATGAAGAAATTTGTTTGTTTTTTATTAATTATTTTTTTGGTATATGTATTATAGCAGAAAGTCAAAAACATATATATATATATATATATATATATATATATATATATATATATATATATTTTAAATTGTCGGTCTTCTTTTGTTTATAGCAAAAAAAAAAAACGCAGAGGTGATCAAATACCACCAAAACAAAGCTCTATTTGTGGGGAAAAAAATACATCAATTTTATTTGGGTATAGTGTCGCACGCCCACGCAATTGTCAATTCAAATAACGCAGTGCCGTATCGCAAAAAATGGCCTGGTCATTAAGGGTGAAAATCCTTCCGGGGCTGAAGTGGTTAAAAGGATACAGAAAAGTTGCTTTTCACCCAGATAATAACAATGCTGGTATAGCATGTTTTTCCTCTTATGAAGCAATTTTATTTAGAAGCAGGCTTTTCACTGCCTTTCTTTGCAGCTTTAGCCTAGGTTCACACTTGTGCGATCTCAGACATCACATGTGATTCGCACCCGCACCGATCACATGCGATGTCTGTGCGATGCGAGTTCAGCCATACAGTCGTATGGCTGATCTCGCATTAGATTTGCAGAAAAAAAAAGTGCAGGGACTCCCCCCCGCACTGAAATCAGATCGCATGTGTGTTCTCACCTATGCGATCCGATTCCTGTGCGAGTTCACAGTTCGCACAGCGATCTGTGAACCAATCTGGGGGTGTCATTAACAATGTATTGACACCCGCAGCGGTTCGCAGATTGCAGTGTGAACTGTCTACAGGAGAGATGCAATGCGTCGCACAAGTGTGAACCTAGGCTTTAGGATTTCAGAAGTGGTTTTCATTAACCACTTGAACGAGGATTTACCCCCCTTCATGACCAGGACACTTTTTGCGATACGGCACTGAGTTACTTTAAATGACAATTGCATGGTCATGCAACACTGTACCTCCCCAAAAAAAAAAAAATATATAAAAAATTTTTCCACAAATAGAGCTTTCTTTTGGTGGTATTTGATCACCACTGCATTTTTTATTTTTTGTTCTATAAACAAAAAAAAAAGGCAATATTTTTTACTTTCTTCTATAAAACATATTCAATAAAAAAAATTGAGAAAAAAAATTGCTGGCCGCACAGTTTGAAGCAGTAGATTGCCTTGTACTACGAAGTGCTGAAAAAAAGTACTGAATTGGGCACATAGGAGACAAGGTATTTTGCCTTGTCAGTGTGGTGGGACTTCGCTGGAATAGCCGCCCAACGCAGTCCCTCCACATCTGGTGTAAACCACCCCTAAAAGTTTCATTTCTGCAACAGAGACACTTTACAAATACAGTAAAATCTTGGATTGTGAGCATAATTCATTCCTGAAGCTTGCTTGTATATCAAAGCACTTGTATATCAAAGCAAATTTCCCTATAAGAAATAATGGAAACTCAAATAATTCGTTCAACAACCATTTATTCATAGGTCCTTCAGTTTATAGTCCATATAAAAAGATCATAGCAAAGGTTTTGTAACTATAAAATGTCCATCCACAAATGGAAACCTCCACAAGGGGATTAGAAGCCAGAAGGAGCTACAGAGTATAAAAAAGAAGAGAGGCGCCTCTAATGCTGCGTACACACGATCGGAAACTTCAACAAGAAAAGTCTGATGTTAGCTTTTGGTCGGAAATTCCGACTGTTTGTAGGCTCCATCAGACTTTTCCTGTCGGAATTTAGCTGGTTCTCAAATTTTCCGACGGAAAAAATTCCAATTGGAAATTCCGATCTTCT
Organism: Rana muscosa; assembly: GCA_029206835.1. Taxonomy (NCBI): domain Eukaryota; kingdom Metazoa; phylum Chordata; class Amphibia; order Anura; family Ranidae; genus Rana; species Rana muscosa. The sequence goes on along the minus strand of CM055118.1, from coordinate 96,746,562 downwards.
GTAGCAATTCCGACGCGCAAAATTCCGATGCATGCTTGGAAACAATTTGACGCATGCTGGGAAGCATTGAACTTAATTTTCTTGGCTCGTCGTAGTGTGGTACATCACCGCGTTCTTGACGGTCGAAAGTTCAGAGAACTTTTGTGTGACCGTGTGTATGCAAGCCAAGCTTGAGCGGAATTCCGTCGGAAAAACCATCCAAAGTTTTTCAGACGGAAAATCAGATCGTGTGTACGCAGCAAAAGTGTAGCAATATGGTTACATTTAACTACTTGCCCGACCAGCGAACGTTGTTATAGGGCGGCAGGTTGGCTCCCCTGCGCAAATTGCCATAGCTGTATGGCGGCCGTGCGCGACCCTGGCGCCAATGCGTGTGGCCGGCGGCCGCAATGTCCGCCAGCCACCTGCGATCGCTCCTCAGAGAACCAGAACTGGGATCTGTAAATGTAAACAGACAGATTCCCGTTCTGACAGGGAAATAGAGAGAGATCTGCTGTTCCTAGTGATCAGGAACAGCGATCTCTTACCTCCTCCAGTCAGTACACTCCCCCCACAGTTATAAACACCTCCCTAGGGAACACTTAACCCCTTGATTGCCCCCTAGTGTTAACCCCTTCCCTGTCAGTGACATTTATATAGTAATCAGTGGCTATTTTTAGCTATTTTTAGCTCTGATCGCTGTATAAATGTCACTGGTCCCAAAAAAGTGTCAAAAGTGTGTGATCTGTCGCAGTCCCGTAAAAAAAAACAAAAAAAACGCTGATCACCATCATTACTAGTAAAAAAAAAGATTATACTAATAGCGCAAAAAAGAAAAACAGCAGAGGTGATCAAATACCACCAAAAGAAAGCTCTATTTGTGGTGAAAAAAAAGGACGTCGATTTTGTTTGGGTACAGCGCCGCGCGACCGCGCAATTGTCAGGTAAAGCGACGCAGTGCTGTATCGCAAAAAAATGGCCTGGTCATTAAGGGGGCAAATCTTCCGGTTCTTAAATGGTTAATGAAGGTACAACATTTAGCAACTCACATGGTTGATGATTAAAAGAGGCACATCTAAGTATGCAGGCATCTGGGGTAAAGCTGTCCACATAGACCGTCCTCCTCCCCACCGGCTCTAACCGCTGTCAGTCTGCAATCGTGAAATGGAACACTACCCTGCAGTAGAACGATCTGAAAGCGAGGCTTTGAAGCGCTCGTGGAGCGCAGCGTGGAAGGGACGACGTCAATGGCAGTGCGGAGGATGGTCTATGTAGACAGCTTTACTCCGGATGCCTGCATACTTAGATGTGCCTGTTTTAATCATCAACCATGTGAGTTGCTAAATGTTGGACCTTCATTAAATGTAACCATATTGCTACACTAAAGCCCCGTACACACGATCCGAATATCGTACGAAAAATGTCGTCCAAGGAAGAATCGTACGATAATCGGATCGTTAGTACAGAGCTTCGAGAGCCGATTATGACAGTTCGTCCGATATTATTTTATCGGACGTGCACGAAAATTTTCCTCGCACGATAACAAATCGTACGATTTTCATTTAGTCAGTACAGTTGTCGTCCAAAAATACAATACAAATACATTACAACACATGACATCACTTCCGATTTTTTTTTTCTGTCGTACGAGAATTTTCGTGACTTTAATAACCTATTTAATTTTACTTGCGACTATTTAGCGAAAAAAGTCGTACGATCTGTCGTACGATATTCGGATCGTGTGTACGGGGCATTAGAGGCGCCTCTCTTGTCTTTTATACTCAGTGGTGACATGACGCTACTTGCATATCAATACATCGCTTGTATATCAAGCCAAAATGTATTTAAAAATTTTGCTTGTCTTTCAAAACGCTCTCAAACTAAGTTAGTCTCAATCCAAGGTTTTACTGTATTGGAAATGATATTAGCATGTTTTAGGACTGCAAATGTTTTAGTGATCAGGTTTACTTAACATTAGATGCTGCTTTTACTATACAAGTCCATCTTTCTGTTTAATAATAAACAGCAATGAATTAAATAGCACAAAATGACAAAAAGAGCAGAAAAGAAAATATGAATGAAGATATAGTGCAGCAATATCATAAAAACATCAATAATAAACAGTCATGTTCTTAAATAGATGGCTTACTTACCGACTTCTGGTCGTTTTCTTTCTGCGCCAGGACAGTCAGGAGACAAGGCAGCAGCCAGGACAAGGTGGATGTGATACCCATCCTGGGCTAAGGGTGCAGCCCCAGCAATAGTCAGCAGAGATGTGAGCAGTGCTGCTTATCTCCCTCCACCTCAGTAATACTGACACATTCCAGGGATCACATAATAACATGCTCAAGGCAGAACCACTGCCAGCCAATGGGAAACCAGGAAGGGGAAGATAAGGAAAAGCTGGATAGCTAGACTGTCATAGAGATTCCACTTCAACTTTCCAAACAAAGCCATCTCTGATGTGTGTACAGACATGATGTGGGCTGTGCTTTATTTGTATGGCGGTCTACTCACACTGCAAGCTAGACTGCAGATGTGGGGAAGGCAAAAAACAACACAGCCAGAGCCAGACAGGCAGCTGAAGGAGGCTGACTTCTTTTATTTATATAGTGAAGAGCGATTCCAGAGCTTTTCAAAAGACTCGTCACATCAGTCATCTTCAAAGGAGCTTACACTCTAATGTCCATACCACATACAGACACGCGTAACGCGCAGGGGGGGGGGGGGGATAATAGGGCACAAGCAAAATAAGCTACCGGGTGTTGGTTGTAATTGACATAGGAAACTGAGTTGCAGAATTTAATTTGAGGGAAACAACATCTTCACAGGTTCTAGTCATGTTTTTGTATGCTGGGTTTAAACTTGCAGTTATGTAACGATAAAACTAGGGTTGCCACCTCATCCCTTTAAACCCGAACACAGATTCTGAGGCTAATTTAATGCAGAGATAAGGCACCAAGTGAGTTTAATTACCACCTTAAAAGTAGTTGTAAATCATCTTTGAAAAAAAAAACAAAAAAAAAAACTAACACCTGCAAGACAAAGGCTTAATGAGCTAGTATGCATAGCATACTAGCTCATTATGTAATACTCACCTGAGATTGAAAGCCCTCGCTGCGTTCCCCGACACAGCACCGGCTGCCAACATCAGTCCCGCGCATGCGTGCGGGAGCCGCCGGTAACAGCCTAACTGAAGCAATGACACGTCGTGCGCATGTGCCGATGACTTTGGCACATGCAGACACAGGGGATATCTCCTAAACAGGTTTAGGATATATCCAGGGTAGCTACAGGTAAGCCTTAATATAGGCTTACCTGTAGCAAAAAGTGTGTTGTAAGGGTTTACAACCACTTTAATCAGCCACAGAACCTGTGTAATTATTTTGTGTTCGGGTTTAAAGGGATGAGGTGTCAACCCTAGATAAAACACGTGGTTGAGTCACATTTTTTTCTGCCCCCAACTACTTCCCCTTAACTACTTAAGGTCCACCCTATAGCAGTTTTACTGCTACAGGGCGGCACCTGTGTGCCAGGACATGTATATATACGTGATCTGACACTTCCCGAGAAGGGGGCACGCATGCTTACACATAGCAGAAGCCTATCAGCAGGTGCAGGGTACCCGATGCCCGCAGGCACCCACAAATCGTTTGGCAGATATCAGAAACAGATATGTAAACAAGTCAATTCTGACAGGAGGGAAGTAATGGGATTTGTGTCCCTGCAAATGAGCAGTAAATATGTGCAGTACAATAGTACAGATGGTATGACGGCACACCCGAAATTTAGAGGTGGTGAGCAGAGAAGGCTATGACAATATACACAATGTACAGAGTCGTACAGGGTATGTAAGAAAGTAGGTCTATCTCCTGTCTCTCCTTTAGGATTTGCATTATCAAAGGATTTCTCATTGCTGACTTCCTTAGATATTGCAAAGCTGGCCTTACATGCACAACGTCTGCTGAAAATCTAACAGATTCCCCCATTCTTACAAAACAGCAAGTGAGCAGTATGTATGGGAGAGGAGGGCAGAGGGTATGACAGTGGGCAGTATGTGTGGGAGAGGAGGAGAGAGAGTATGACAGTGGGCAATATATGTGGGAGAGGAGAGAAAAGGGTATGACAGTGGGCAGTATATGTGGGAGAGGAAAGAAGAGGGTATGACAGTGGGCAATATATGTGGGAGAGGAGAGAAAAGGGTATGACAGTGGGCAGTATATGTGGGAGAGGAAAGAAGAGGGTATGACAGTGGGCAATATATGTGGGAGAAGAGAGAAAAGGGTATGACAGTGGGCAGTATATGTGGGAGAGGAGAGAAGAGGGTATGACAGTGGGCAATATATGTGGGAGAGAAGAGAAGAGGGTATGACAGTGGGCAGTATTTTGTAAATCTAACAGATTCCTCCATTCTTGCAAAACAGAGCAGATAGATGAATCTCCTCTGCTGGGTATTGTATTCTGACAACCAGTGTCTGAGGCTCTCATAACACATGAATAGTGAAGGCAGCTGAGTGGCTAAAGTCACTGCTTGGCTGACAATTTCTGCCCAGCTCCTTTGATCTACAGACTGACGTTTGTCGAGCCAAGTGGTGTTGGCAGGGATATCCATTTATGAAATATTAGATGACTCTACAGGAAACAGTCAAGATTCGACCCATGTATTTTTTTAATAGCTTTACAACCACTTTAAGGCCACTTTCACACTGAGGCGCTTCTAAACTGCCAGTAAAAACACTGAGTGCTTTTGAAGCGTTTTTCAGGCGCTTTTGAAGAGCTTTCCATTCATTTCAATGGAGAGGGAAGTTTTTTTACAGCCCTGCCAGCACACTGCCCCAGTGTGAAAGCATTCGTTGATTTTAATGGAAACAAGTTTTCGTGAGCTTTTTAGGCGCTGTTTTTAGCGTGAAAGCGCCTGAAAAGATCCTCAGTGTGAAAGTGGTCTAAGAATGCTTCCAGAAATGAAGTGTCAATAGTTTATCAATTTATAAAATGGAAAGTAAATGAATAGAAGAGAAATCCAAATCAAATCAGGCAGGTAGGTTGTTCCAAACATCTTGGAGAACTAACCACCGTTTTTCTGTGGATGTAGGCTTCCTCAATGGGACTAGAGACCAAAATCAATTAATATCTTAAACTTTAAATATAATAAATAAATAATCTTTAAACTGTGGTATGATTGGCTGCGGCCCTGTTATTACTTGTATGACGATACACAAATAACAAAAAACATGTTCGTTTATTTGACGATATAATACTTTCCAATTTATATAATATAACGTGCCAAAGGTTCAGCTTTACAAGCTCGAACCTACCAACTTGTACCAATCAACTACTATCCCCTTCAAAGGAAAGGATATTAAAATGGGGAAGGACCGCGACAAGGGGAGGGAGGGAGGGATGCCTTTTCTTCTGCTGCAGTCGTTCTGGTAAAACCGTTGGTCTGGATGTCTTTTATAGCCTCTTCTTTTTTCTTATAGGTTCGTTGAATCACCTGACCAACTGAAGAACTTTCTGGAAAACTTATGTCAGCTGACAGGTAAGTGACCAGTTATAACTGTATTTTATTATTTAAATATACAGTGCAGAAAACTCATTGATTTGTTCCTATTCCAATAGGTAGGGGGAGCTATTGCGCTCCCCCTACTTTCAATCCTTCTGTCTCTTCATGTAATCCTAGACAGACTCAATGGTGTTGAGATCAGGGCTCTGTGGGGCCAAACCATCACTTCCAGGACTTCTTGTTCTTCTTTACCCTGAAGATGGCTCTTTTTTTTTTGTAAATGTATTTTTATTGATTTTCAATAACACACACAGTAAAACAACAGCAGCCGACTCAGCACAAGATAGCTCTTAATTAGTGATGAGCCGAACACCCCCGGGTTCGGTTCGCACCAGAACCCGCGAACGGACCGAAAGTTCGAACGAACATTAGAACCCTATTAAATACAATGGATGCGAACGTTCGAATTCTAAAGTGCTAATTATAAAAACTATTATGCATGTTATTGTCCTAAAAAGGGTTTGGGAACCCGGGTTCTGCACCAGGGGACATGTATCAATGCAAAAATAAGTTTTAAAAACGGTCGTTTTCCGGGAGCAGTCATTTTAATGATGCATAAAGTGAAAAAAAAAAAGTCAAATATTCCTTTAAATATCGTACCTGGGGGGTGTCTAAAGTATGCCTGTGAAGTGCCACGTGTTTCCCGTGTTTAGAACTGTCCCTGCACAAAATGACACTTCTAAAGGAAAAAAAAGCCATTTAAAACTGCTTGCGGCTTTAATGTAATGTCTGGTCCCGGTAATATGGATGAAAATCTTTAAGAAAAATGGCATAGCTACCCCATGACCCCCCCCCTACCCCAGCCCATTACCAGCCCCTTTGGGTCTTGTATGGATATTAAGGGGAACCCCGCACATAAAATAAAAAAGGCCCTATATACTCAGAACAGCCGTATACAGGCGGTGCATACAAGACAGGGACTGTAGGTTTGTTCTTATGTAGAATCTGTTTGTAATTTTGAACAGGTACATTGTTGAAGTGTAGCTCCAGACCAAAAATCTATTTTTAAACTTTTTGGAAAACATAGGTAAGGGTTATCACCCCTGTAACATTTGTTTTGCTGTCTGTGCCCCTGTTCAGAACATTTCACCTCACTTTCCGTCCTAATGACAACTGTTTTTGAAATGTGGTGTTTTTCTTGAAACAAGGATTGCTGATAAAGCATCAGTACAGAGGAGACACCTTTCTCCCATATTTATTCTTACAGGAGAGAATTTTCCTTCCTAGTGGTAGATTTCCTCTCACTTCCTGTTGTCTTCTTGCGTTTGCAAGTAGGAGTCGTTTGTAAGTTGGATGTTTGAAAGTAGGGACCTGCCGTATATACTCTGCAGAAATAGGCCCCTTAGTTGTTGGTGTTGGCACAACACTGTAAGCACTCACAGTTACTCTTGGTTGGTGCTGGAACGCCCTGCTGTCAACTATTATATCAGGAATTTTAATTACATATAATTGTTGAACAGTGGTAGTAAAAATTGGGCCTTTGATGGTGGTGCTGGTGCCACAACACTGTAAGCCCTGACAGTTACTCTTGGTGGGTGCAGCAATGGGCCCTGCTGTGAATTATTAGATCAAGAATTGTAATTACATGCCCCTGTTGAACAGGGGCTGAAAAATTGGGCCTTAGGCACTGGTGGCACAACACTGCAACCCTTCACAGATACTGTACTTGGAGCACAGCAATGAGCCCTGTTGCAAAGTATTGCTTCAAAAATTGTAATGACACGCCCCTGTTAAACAGGGGCTGAAAAATTGGGCCTTAGGCACTGGTGGCACAACACTGCAACTCCTCACAGATACTGTACTTGGAGCACAGCAATGAGCCCTGTTGCAAAGTATTGCTTCAAAAATTGTAATTACACGCCCCTGTTAAACAGGGGCTGAAAAATTGGGCGTTAGGCACTGGTGGCGGCACCCATAAACAAAAATGATCTTCCAAGCTATCATCATCAATCGTATCATTGAGGACTCGGAGGAGGAGGATAGCCAGTCAACATAACAGCACAGGCACTCAGCATCAGCATCAGTCTTGAAGGGATGTGACATTTTAAAATCAATTAGTCTGTTATATCAGCATCAGGTGTGTGGTAGCTGGTGGTGATCCAAGACTGGTTCATCTTGATGAAAGTCAGTCGATCAACCGAGTCGGTGGACAGGCGCACCCTGTGATCCGTGACAAATCCTCCAGCAGCACTGAATGTGCGTTCCGAAAGAACGCTGGATGCAGGACAGGCCAGTAGCTCAATTGCATACTGTGCAAGCTCTGGCCAGTGATCCATCCTCAAGACCCAGTAAGCCAGAGGATTTTCGGTGGGGAAGGTGTCCAAGTCTGACCTTGCCCCTAGATATTCCTGCACCATGTTTATCAGACGCTGGCGATGGTTGCTGGAACCGATCATACTTTGGGGCTGCGGACTAAAGAATTGTCTGAACGCATCGGTCAGACGGCCACCTTCCCCACCGCTCCTTCTTTGACTGGCCGAAGCCTCAGCAACTCGTTGTCCAGGACCAGGAGTTTGCAACCTCCCAGTCTCTGGGAACGCGTTGCACAGACCTTTCTGCAAGGCCTCCCGGAGTTGTCTCATCCTCTGCTCCCTCTGCGACGGTAACATAAGGTCCGCAACCTTACCCTTGTACCGTGGATCAAGGAGAGTGGCCAGCCAGTAATGGTCCCTCTCCTTGATCCGAAGAATACGAGGATCCTTCCGCAGACTTTGCAGGATCAGGGAGGCCATGCAGCGTAGGTTTGCTGAGGCATTCGCTCCGGAGTCCTCTGGGTCACTAAGGACGACATGATCCGCAGCCACCTCCTCCCAGCCACGTACAAGTCCACTGGTTTCTTGGGACTGTAAATCATCCCTAAAAGACTGCTGCTGATGATGCTGAGTGCCAGCCTCCACCTCCATGCTGACACAATCCTCCTCCTCCTCCTCCTCCTCCTCCTCCTCCTCTTCCTGTGCGATGGGTGGGACAGAAGGAACACTGTCTGGGTAAAGGGGGCCTTGAGAGGCAAGGAAGTCCTCCTCTTCCTGCCTCTGTTCTGCCTCAAGTGCCCTGTCCATTATTCCACGCAGCGTGTGCTCCAACAGGTGGACAAGAGGTACAGTGTCACTGATGCATGCACTGTCACTGCTCACCATCCTCGTGGCCTCCTCAAATGGTGCCAGGACAGTGCATGCATCCCTGATCATGCCCCACTGGCGTGGAGAAAAAAAACCAAGCTCCCCTGACCCTGTCCTGGTGCCGTAGTCGCACAGGTACTCATTGATGGCCCTCTGCTGCGTGTGCAGCCGCTGCAGCATGGCCAACGTTGAGTTCCACCTGGTGGGCATGTCACATATAAGGCGGTTCTTGGGCAGGTTCAACTCCTTTTGCAGCTCAGCCAGGCGAGCACTGGCATTATAAGATCTGCGGAAATGCACACAGACTTTCCTGGCCTGCCTCAGGACATCCTGTAAGCCCGGGTACCTGCCCAAGAAGCGCTGCACCACCAGGTTAAGGACGTGAGCCACACAGGGCACATGGGTCAGTTGTCCCTGTCGGAGGGCGGAGAGGAGGTTGGTGCCATTGTCGCAAACCACCATTCCTGGCTTAAGCTGGCGTGGCGTCAACCACCTCTCGGCCTGGCCCTGCAGAGCAGACAGGACCTCTGCCCCAGTGTGGCTTCTGTCCCCCAAACACACCAGCGCAAGCACGGCATGGCATCTTTTTGCCTGCGTACTTGCGTAGCCCCGTGAACGGCTACGGAGCACCGCTGGTTCATAGGACAAACCACAGGAAGAGGCCATGGAGGAAGAAGAAGAGGAGGGGGTGGAGGAGAGAGGTGTGTCACAACCAGTAGTAGCATTTTGGAGGCGTGGCGGTGGGACAACCTCCAACACTACTGCACCTTGTCCTGAATCCTTCCCAGCTGCCAAAAGAGTGACCCAATGGGCCGTGAAAGAAAGGTAACGTCCCTGTCCATGCCTGCTGGACCATGAGTCAGCGGTAATATGCACCTTACCGCTGACCGCCCTGTCCAGCGAGGCCAAGACATTGCCTTCCACATGCCGGTAGAGAGCCGGAATAGCCTTCCGTGAGAAAAAGTGGCGTTTGGGAACCTGCCACTGAGGAACCGCACATTGCACAAACTCACGGAAGGGGGCCGAGTCTACCAACTGAAAAGGCAGCAGTTGAAGCGCTAGCAATTTAGCCAAGCTAGCATTCAACCGCTGGGCATGTGGATGGCTGGGAGTGAACTTCTTTCGACGGTCCAGCAGCTGGGGCAGGGAAATTTGCCTGCTAGAATCGGACGTCGGTGTACTGCTAGCAGAGTGGGCGCAAGTACTTGGCTGTGACACACCTAATTCTACACCTTCATTCCTCTCAGTGCATGTTTCAGAGAGGACTGAAGTTATAGTGGGGTTGGAGATCCCAGCTGATGCGGTGCAAGGAGAGGTCCGCTTGGTTCTTTGGTGTGGGTCTTTGAGGTAGGCTTGCCAACGAGCTGCATGGCAGGTCAACATATGTCTGGTCAGGCATGTGGTACCCAAGCGGCTGATGTTTTGGCCACGCGATATACGCTTGAGACATATGTTGCAAACAGCAGCTGTGCGATCTGATGCACTAGCCTCAAAAAAGGCCCACACCAAAGAACTTTTTGAATGACGGGCAGAGGCAGCGCCCTGCACAGGCGGAGCTCTGCGGTGTGATTCCGTCGGTGTACTGCCCTTACGCTGGCCACCAAAGGGCATCCTGCCTCGTTGGAGATGTGCCTCCTCCTCATCCTCCTCCTCCTCCTCTCTCCTATTAGGCACCCACGTGGAGTCATTGACCTCATCATCCCCTCCCTCCTCATCACTGGAGCCAATCTGGCAGTATGCTGCAGCTGCTGGAACATGACTGCCAGATTGGTGTCCTTCTTGAGCATCCCCTCTGTCTGCTCTCACGCTACTGCCTTCCTCTAGCTGGGTTTCATCATCAGACCCTTCGAAACGCTGGGCATCCTCCTGGAGCATGTACCCAACACTGTGCTGAAACAGTTCGGGGGACTCCTCAGGAGGAGGACATGGTGGGTCTAGGGAAGGAGTGACTGATGATTTGTCTGACATTGATACCAGGGAAGACGACGCTTTGGCAGCTGCTTTTCCAGTACCCTGAGCCTGGGTGAGAGAGGATGAGGAGGAGGAGGAGGGCTTGGTCATCCACTCTACCAAGTCTTCGGCATGATGTGGCTCAACATGTCCAGCTGCCGAAAAGAAGGACAAGCGTGTCCCATGGCCATGTGCTGATGACAATGCACCGCGTCCACGACCAGCACTGTTGCCCCCAGACACAGAGCCTGCTTGCCCTCTTTTATTGCCTCCTGACTGTCTGCCTCTCCTTGTTTGCCTTCCAGACATTCTAATAGATGGCCTGCAGGGAGATGGGAAAAAAGCAATAAGGGCTACCTTCAGGTGTCCTTCTCTGTCCCTTGAAACAAGGACTTTCACAGTGAAAGAAACTGACACTGTCCCTACCTAGAGTTTTCTGTCCCTAGAATAAATGTTTTTTTTAATCACAATATAGCACAAGGACAATTCACTCAATGTCTCTCCAGGTCCCTGGAAACAAGGACTTGCAGAGTGAAAGAAACTGACACTGTCCCTACCTAGAGTTTTCTGTCCCTAGAATAAATGTTTTTTTAAGCACAATATAGCACAAGGACAATTAACTCACTGTCCTTACAGGTCCCTGGAAACAAGGACTTGCAGAGTGAAAAAAAAAAAACACTCTCCCTACCTACAGTTTTCTGTCCCTAGAAAAAATGTTTTTTTTAAGCACAATATAGCACAAGGACAATTAACTCACTGTCCTTACAGGTCCCTGGAAACAAGGACTTGCAGAGTGAAAGAAAAAAAACACTCTCCCTACCTACAGTTTTCTGTCCCTAGAAAAAATGTTTTTTTTAATCACAATATAGCACAAGGAAAATTAACTCACTGTCCTTACAGGTCCCTGGAAACAAGGACTTGCAGAGTGAAAGAAAAAAAACACTCTCCCTACCTACAGTTTTCTGTCCCTAGAAAAAATGTTTTTTTTAATCACAATATAGCACAAGGAAAATTAACTCACTGTCCTTACAGGTCCCTGGAAACAAGGACTTGCAGAGTGAAAGAAACTGACACTGTCCCTACCTAGAGTTTTCTGTCCCTAGAATAAATGTTTTTTTTAAGCACAATATAGCACAAGGACAATTAACTCACTGTCCTTACAGGTCCCTGGAAACAAGGACTTGCAGAGTGAAAGAAAAAAAACACTCTCCCTACCTACAGTTTTCTGTCCCTAGAAAAAATGTTTTTTTTAATCACAATATAGCACAAGGAAAATTAACTCACTGTCCTTACAGGTCCCTGGAAACAAGGACTTGCAGAGTGAAAGAAAAAAAACACTCTCCCTACCTACAGTTTTCTGTCCCTAGAAAAAATGTTTTTTTTAATCACAATATAGCACAAGGAAAATTAACTCACTGTCCTTACAGGTCCCTGGAAACAAGGACTTGCAGAGTGAAAGAAACTGACACTGTCCCTACCTAGAGTTTTCTGTCCCTAGAATAAATGTTTTTTTTAAGCACAATATAGCACAAGGACAATTAACTCACTGTCCTTACAGGTCCCTGGAAACAAGGACTTGCAGAGTGAAAGAAAAAAAACACTCTCCCTACCTACAGTTTTCTGTCCCTAGAAAAAATGTTTTTTTTAATCACAATATAGCACAAGGAAAATTAACTCACTGTCCTTACAGGTCCCTGGAAACAAGGACTTGCAGAGTGAAAGAAAAAAAACACTCTCCCTACCTACAGTTTTCTGTCCCTAGAAAAAATGTTTTTTTTAATCACAATATAGCACAAGGAAAATTAACTCACTGTCCTTACAGGTCCCTGGAAACAAGGACTTGCAGAGTGAAAGAAACTGACACTGTCCCTACCTAGAGTTTTCTGTCCCTAGAATAAATGTTTTTTTTAAGCACAATATAGCACAAGGACAATTAACTCACTGTCCTTACAGGTCCCTGGAAACAAGGACTTGCAGAGTGAAAGAAAAAAAACACTCTCCCTACCTACAGTTTTCTGTCCCTAGAAAAAATGTTTTTTTTAATCACAATATAGCACAAGGAAAATTAACTCACTGTCCTTACAGGTCCCTGGAAACAAGGACTTGCAGAGTGAAAGAAACTGACACTGTCCCTACCTAGAGTTTTCTGTCCCTAGAATAAATGTTTTTTTTAAGCACAATATAGCACAAGGACAATTAACTCACTGTCCTTACAGGTCCCTGGAAACAAGGACTTGCAGAGTGAAAAAAAAAAAACACTCTCCCTACCTAGAGTTTTCTGTCCCTAGAAAAAATGTTTTTTTTAAGCACAATATAGCACAAGGACAATTAACTCACTGTCCTTACAGGTCCCTGGAAACAAGGACTTGCAGAGTGAAAGAAACTGACACTGTCCCTACCTAGAGTTTTCTGTCCCTAGAATAAATGTTTTTTTTAATCACAATATAGCACAAGGAAAATTAACTCACTGTCCTTACAGGTCCCTGGAAACAAGGACTTGCAGAGTGAAAGAAACTGACACTGTCCCTACCTAGAGTTTTCTGTCCCTAGAATAAATGTTTTTTTTAATCACAATATAGCACAAGGAAAATTAACTCACTGTCCTTACAGGTCCCTGGAAACAAGGACTTGCAGAGTGAAAGAAACTGACACTGTCCCTACCTAGAGTTTTCTGTCCCTAGAATAAATGTTTTTTTTAAGCACAATATAGCACAAGGACAATTAACTCACTGTCCTTACAGGTCCCTGGAAACAAGGACTTGCAGAGTGAAAGAAAAAAAACACTCTCCCTACCTACAGTTTTCTGTCCCTAGAAAAAATGTTTTTTTTAATCACAATATAGCACAAGGAAAATTAACTCACTGTCCTTACAGGTCCCTGGAAACAAGGACTTGCAGAGTGAAAGAAACTGACACTGTCCCTACCTAGAGTTTTCTGTCCCTAGAATAAATGTTTTTTTTAATCACAATATAGCACAAGGACAATTAACTCACTGTCCTTACAGGTCCCTGGAAACAAGGACTTGCAGAGTGAAAGAAACTGACACTGTCCCTACCTAGAGTTTTCTGTCCCTAGAATAAATGTTTTTTTTAAGCACAATATAGCACAAGGACAATTAACTCACTGTCCTTACAGGTCCCTGGAAACAAGGACTTGCAGAGTGAAAGAAAAAAAACACTCTCCCTACCTACAGTTTTCTGTCCCTAGAAAAAATGTTTTTTTTAATCACAATATAGCACAAGGAAAATTAACTCACTGTCCTTACAGGTCCCTGGAAACAAGGACTTGCAGAGTGAAAGAAACTGACACTGTCCCTACCTAGAGTTTTCTGTCCCTAGAATAAATGTTTTTTTTAATCACAATATAGCACAAGGACAATTAACTCACTGTCCTTACAGGTCCCTGGAAACAAGGACTTGCAGAGTGAAAGAAACTGACACTGTCCCTACCTAGAGTTTTCTGTCCCTAGAATAAATGTTTTTTTTAAGCACAATATAGCACAAGGACAATTAACTCACTGTCCTTACAGGTCCCTGGAAACAAGGACTTGCAGAGTGAAAGAAACTGACACTGTCCCTACCTAGAGTTTTCTGTCCCTAGAATAAATGTTTTTTTTAAGCACACTATAGCAGAAGCACAAAACACACTGACACTCTCCCTACCTATCCTTCTCTTTCCCTAAACTAAAGGAATCCAGGTTAAGCAAGAAAGAAATAACAGTCACTGTCCCTGCCTATGCTACTCTATCCCTGCTCCGGAACACACTACACTAGGCCGCCGTGCTGGCGGCCTTTTATAGTGTGGGGCGTGTACTAAACACCCTCAGCAATAATTGGCCACAGGCATCCTGCCTGTGGCCAATCATTGCTCTCCTCGCTGCCGGCGCTGTGATTGGCCAAGCATGCGGGGTCACAGTGCATGCTTGGCCAATCACAGCGCCTGGATGACACTGCGATGGCGTAGTGCATTGTGGGCCGTTCGCGTCACTCGAATTTGGCGCGAACGGCCCAAATCGTTCGATCTTCGTCGAACGATCGAACAGCCAATGTTCGAGTCGAACGTATGTTCGACTCGAACACGAAGCTCATCCCTACTCTTAATGACATTGGCTGTATGTTTGGGGCCATTGCCCTGCTGCAGAATACATTTGGGGCCAATCACATGCCTCCCTGATGGTATGGCATGATGGATAAGTATCTGCCTGTATTTCTCAGCATTGAGGACACCGTTGATCCTCACCAAATCTCTAACTCCGTTTGCAGAAATACAGCCCCAAACTTGCAAGGAACCTCCACCATGCTTCACTGTTGCCGCCAGACACACATTATTGTACCGCTCTCCAGCACTTTGCAAAAAAACTGCCTCCTGCTACATTAAAATATTTAAAATGTTGACTTATTGTAGAATTTTTTGACACTTATAATATTTTTAGAGTCTTTAGGCGGTGATGTATAAATAGTTCAATAGTCAGGTTGTCTTAAAACAAAGTGTGAATTTATTGTTTTACACAATGAATACGAAAGATGAAAATAATTCCAGTTCATAAAATTGTGGTAACCACTTTAAGACCAGGCCTTTTCTGACACTTTTTATTTCCAAGTAAAAATCAGTATTTTTGTTGCCTGAAAATGACTTAGAACTTATAAATATATATATATTTTTATCAGAGACCCTAGAGTCGTTGCAATTTTTTGGTACAAGGTATTTGTGTTTTAAAAAAAAAAAAAAACTACACTCTATTCAAATTTAATGCAAAAAAAAAAAACACAATATGTAACCCAATTTTTGGGAAAATATAAAAGATGATGTTATGCCAAGTAAATTTATACTATATTTATATTATAATTTACAATTGCTCACGCATGCTCAAAAGACAACGGCTCCTAAGGTCTCTTTGCCCTCTTGACAGTACTGACCCTTCAGAATACCTATAACTTTCAATGGGTGCAACTCTCTCTTCCGTATCTGGGGATCCAGATGACACACCTTATCAGGCAAATTACCCCCCACGTTTTTCGTTGACTTTGGGAGGATCTTTGTTGTTGGGAGGATTATTCCTTATCTTGGTTTGGCAGAATGAACTTCATTAACCGCTTCCCGACCGTTGCACGAGGATATACGTCGACAGAATGGCACAGCTGCGCAAATGGGCGTATATATACGTCCCCTTTTAATTGGCGAGCCGTGTGGTCGCGCACGCGCCACCGGCGGCGAGCTCGTGGCCCTGTCACGAGCTCCGTGACCGTGCCCGTGGGACCCGCGGACTCGATGTCCGCCGGTGTCCCACGATCGGGTAACAGAGCTGAAGAACGGGGAGATGTTAGTGTAAACACAACATCTCCCCGTGCTTCCTAGTGACATGTCACTGATCGTCTGTTCCCTGTCTTTGGGAACAGCGATCAGTGACACGTCACGGCAAGCCACGCCCCCTAACAGTTAGAAGCACTGCCTAGGTCACACTTAACCCCTTCAGCGCCCCCTACAGGTTAATCCCTTCACTGCCAGTGTCATTTTTACAGTAATCAGTGCATTTTTATAGCACTGATCGCTTTAAAAATGACAATGGTCCCAAAATGGTGTCAAAAGTGTCCGATGCGTCCACCACAATGTCGCAGTCATGATAAAAATTGCTGATCGCCACCATTACTAGTAAAAAAAAAAAACAATTAAAAAAAATGCCATAAAACTATCCCCTATTTTGTAGACGCAAAAACCTTTGCGCAAACCAATCAATAAACACTTATTGCGATTTTTTTTACCAAAAATATGTAGAAGAATTAGTATCGGCCTAAACTGAGGGAAAAAATTTTATTTTTATTTTTTTGGGGATATTTATTATAGCAAAACGTAAAAAATATTGCATTTTTTTCAAAATTGTCGCTCTATTTTTGTTTATAGCGCAAAAAAGAAAAACTGCAGAGATGATCAAATACCACCAAAAAAAAAGCTCTATTTGTGAGAAAAAAAGGACGTCAATGTTGTTTTGGAGCCACGTCACACGACTGCGCAATTGTCAGTTAAAGTGACGCAGTACCAAGACCCAAAAAGTGGCCTGGTCTTTGGCCAGGAAAATGGTCCGGGGCTGAAGTGGTAAAATGTTATTTTTACCTAGGATTCTCTACTAATTTAGAAGAGATTATATATACAGTCTGAAGTTTTCCACCTTTTTCAGGGTAGGAGAGGGTCCAGGATGAATAAACTGACGCTATATGTCTCAAAATTCCTCCCTAATTTACATGCTTATTTTCAAGCCACTCAAATAGCTCAACTTTCCTATATCACTGCTAAGGGGCCTATGCCCCTCTGGGTTTCAATTGAAGCTTTCTTCTGCTGTCCCTTTGCCATTGGTTCCTTGATATGGCTCCCTAGCCATCTTCGATCTTCTATATTACCGTATTTATCAGCGTATAACACGCACCCCAAGTTTAGGAGGGAATTTTAAGGAAAAAAACTTTTAGGAAGGAAGTGTAAGGAAAAAAACTTACATTTAAATACCCATCAATGCAGCCTTATCAATGTCCATCTGCAGCCTTGTCCATCATTGCAGCCTTGCCCAGTTTTCATCTGCAGCCTTGCCCAGTGCCTTTGCAGCCTTGCCCAGTGTCCATCTGCAGCCTTGCCCAGTGTCCATCTGCAGCCTTGCCCAGTGTCCATCTGCAGCCTTGCCCAGTGCCTTTGCAGCCTTGCCCAGTGACCATCTGCAGCCTTGCCCAGTGTCCATCTGCAGCCTTGCCCAGTGCCTTTGCAGCCTTGCCCAGTGTCCATCTGCATCCTTGCCCAGTGCCTTTGCAGCCTTGCCCAGTGACCATCTGCAGCCTTGCCCAGTGCCTTTGCAGCCTTGCCCAGTGACCATCTGCAGCCTTGCCCAGTGCCTTTGCAGCCTTGCCCAGTGTCCATCTGCAGCCTTGCCCAGTGCCTTTGCAGCCTTGCCCAGTGACCAGCTGCAGCCTTGCCCAGTGCCTTTGCAGCCTTGCCCAGTGTCCATCTGCAGCCTTGCCCAGTGCCTTTGCAGCCTTGCCCAGTGTCCATCTGCAGCCTTGCCCAGTGCCTTTGCAGCCTTGCCCAGTGACCATCTGCAGCCTTGCCCAGTGCCTTTGCAGCCTTGCCCAGTGACCATCTGCAGCCTTGCCCAGTGCCTTTGCAGCCTTGCCCAGTCCTGCCCATCTCCACTGATTGCGAGAGGAGAGTAGCGAGCGCCGCTGACATACAGAAAGCCGAGTGTACTTCGGCTAGACTCGGCTCTGCTCACAGTCAGGGGTGGGACTGCGAGAGGAGCCGAGACTAGCCGAAGTACACTCGGCTTTCTGTATGTCAGCGGCGCTCGCAATCAGTGGAGGTGTACGTGACTGCGAGAGGAGCCGAGTAAAGCCGAGTGTACTTCGGCTTTGTGTATCTCGGCTCTGCTCGCTCATGATCAGCGGGGGATCGGCGGGGATCGGTGTATAACACGCACCCACGATTTCCCATTGATTTTAAGGGGAAAAAAGTGCGTGTTATACGCTGATAAATACGGTATATTCTACCTTGTCGCACTCATTAGCTGTCTGGGACAGGGCACAACCTTGTAAACCCTTATCAGCCCCACATATGCCGTTAGCCCTTATTTTTTGTAATCCTGAATTTCCCCCAGGGCTGGTTCCATCATCATTTCAGTGGTGGCTTAACAAAAGGCTTTTCAAGATCAGAGATTATTTTAAAGAAGACTTTAAAGACAAACTGCAGATGCCCTCTTGTGAAATATTTAGGTATAATCAACTTACAGTATCTCTTTTGTAAGATCTAAACTTAATTTGTTAGATGGACCCCTTAGGCCCCTTTCACACTGAGGCGTTTTTACCCCGTTTTCGCGGTAAAAATATCGCTGTAAAAATGCCTGAAATAATCCTGTCCCCATCATTCTCAATGTGAGGCGTTTTGCTGGCTGTGCGTTGGAAAAAATCCTGCAAACAGCTTCTTTGGAGCATCTTTAGGGCGCTAAAAATAACGCTGTAAAAACGCCTATCTCCATTGAAATTAATGAGTAACGCGGTAAAAACGCGGTAAAACACATAGGCGTTAGCGCTATTTTTATCGCGAACGCGGTAAAAACGCGGTAAAACCGCATAGGCGGTAGCGCTATTTTTTACCGTTCACTGTAAAAATAGCGCTAACGCCTGTGTTTTACCACGTTACTCATTCACCGCGAACGCGGTAAAACCGCATAGGCGTTAGCGCTATTTTTACCACGTTTGCGGAAAAAATAGCGCTAACGCCTTTGTGTTTTACCTCGTTTTACCGCGTTACTCATTCACCGCAAACGTGGTAAAATAGGTAAAATAGCGCTAACGCCTATGCGTTTGCGGTAAAAATAGCGCTAACGCCTATGCGGTTTTATCGCGTTTTTACCGCGTTCGCGGTGAATGAGTAACGCGGTAAAACACATAGGCGGTAAAAATAGCGCTAACGTCCTATGTGTTTTACCGCATTTTTACCGCGTTACTCATTTACCGCGAACGCGGTAAAACCACATAGGCGTTAGCGCTATTTTACCGCGAACGCGATAAAAACACGCTAAAACCGCATAGGCGTTAGCGCCATTTTTCTGCGAATGCGGTAAAAACGCGGTAAAACCGCATAGGCGTTAGCGCTATTTTTACCGCGTTTTACCACGTTACTCATTCACCGCGAACGCGGTAAAAATGCGGTAAGTGCGGTTTCACACTGGAGTGGTGGCGGTATAGCGCCGCTATTTTTAGCGGCGCTATACCGTCGGGATTCCTGAGGTATTTGGCCGCTAGCGGTGCGGTTTTAACCCCCGCTAGCGGCCAAAAAAGGGTTAATACCACCCGCAAACCGCGGGTACAGCGAACACGGTAAAATCGCGGTAAAAAATTTCAGCATTTTTTTGCGTTTTTTCAACGCTACTTTCACACTGAGGCGTTGAAAAAACACAAAAAAATTATGACATTTACCGCGATTTGCGGTAAAAATAGCGCTAACGCCTATGCATTTTTACTGCGTTTTTACCAAGTTAATCATTCAACGCGAACGCGGTAAAAACGCGTTAAAACCGCATATGCGTTAGCGCTATTTTACCGCGAACGCGGTAAAACCGCATAGGCGTTAGCGCTATTTTTACCGCGTTTGCGGTAAAAATAGCGCTAACGCCTTTGTGTTTTACCTCGTTTCTGGCCGGTTTCACACTGGGGCGGTGGGGGCGGTGGCGGTATAGCAGAGGTATTTGGCCGCTAGCGGTGCGGTTTTAACCCCCGATAGCGGCCGAAAAAGGTGCGGCTAGTGGCCGCTCCAAAGATGCTGCTAGCAGGACTTTTTTTTAAGTCCTGTTAGCGCACCGCTCCAGTGTGAAAGCCCTCAGGGCTTTCACATTGGAGAGACAGGAGCCGCTGTTTAGGCTCGGTTTGCAGGCGCTATTTTTAGCAAAACGCCCCAGTGTGAAAGGGGCCTTACCGCGTTACTCATTCACTGCGAACGCGGTAAAAACGCGGTAAA
Source organism: Rana muscosa (assembly GCA_029206835.1). Taxonomy (NCBI): domain Eukaryota; kingdom Metazoa; phylum Chordata; class Amphibia; order Anura; family Ranidae; genus Rana; species Rana muscosa. The sequence continues at coordinate 96,726,462 of CM055118.1, read as the reverse complement.
ACCGAGGGCTTTCACACTGGAAAGGTGCGCTAACAGGACTTAAAAAAAAGTCCTGCTAGCCGCATCTTTGGAGCTGTGAGAGGAGCGGTGTGTTTCCTTCCCATTGAAATGAATGGAATACCGCGGTAATACCGCCCGCAAACCGCGGCTGTAGCCGCGGTTTCCGGGTGGTATTAACCCTTTTTCGGCCGCTAGCGGGGGTGAAAACCGCACCGCTAGCGGCCGAATACCTCTGCAATCCCGACGGTATAGCGTCGCTAAAAATAGCAGCGCTATACCGCCCCCATGGCCCCAGTGTGAAACCGGCCTTACCGCGTTACTCATTCACCGCGTAGGCGTTAGCGCTATTTTACCGCGAACGCAGTAAAAAACGCGGTAAAACCGCATAGGCGTTAGCGCTATTTTACCGCCAACGCAGTAGAAACGCGGTAAAACCGCATAGGCGTTAGCGCTATTTTTACCGCGAACGCGGTAAAAATGTGGTAAACTCGCGGTAAAAAATTTCAGCATTTTTTTTGCGTTTTTCAACGCTACTTTTACACTAAGGCATTGAAAAAACGCAAAAAAATTATGACATTTACCACGTTTTTACCGCGTTTTTACCGCGTTCACGGTAAAAATAGCGCTAACGCCTATGCATTTTTACCGCGTTTTTACCACGTTACTCATTCACCGCGAACGCGGTAAACACTCTGTAAAACCGCATAGGCGTTAGCGCTATTTTACCGCGAACGCGGTAAAACCGCATAGGTGTTAGCGCTATTTTTACTGCGTTTGTGTTTTACCTCGTTTTAGGCCGGTTTCACACTGGGGCGGTGGCGGTATAGCAGAGGTATTCGGCCGCTAGCGGTGCGGTTTTAACCCCCGCTAGCGGACGAAAAAGGTGCGGCTAGCGGTCGCTCCAAAGATGCGGCTAGCAGGACTTTTTTTAAAGTCCTGTTAGCGCACCGCTCCAGTGTGAAAGCCTTCGGGGCTTTCACATTGGAGAGACAGGAGCTGCTGTTTAGGCTCGGTTTGCAGGCGCTATTTTTAGCAAAATAGCGCCTGCAAACCGCCGCAGTGTGAAAGGGGCCTTACCGCGTTACTCATTCATCGCGAACGCGGTAAAAACGCGGTAAAACCGAGGGCTTTCACACTGGAGCGGTGCGCTAACAGGACTTAAAAAAAAGTCCTGCTAGCCGCATCTTTGGAGCGGTGAGAGAAGCGGTGTGTTTACCGCTCCTACACCGCTCCTTCCCATTGAAATTAATGGGATACCGCGGTAATACCGCCCGCAAACCGCGGCTGTAGCCGCGGTTTGCGGGTGGTATTAACCCTTTTTCGGCCGCTAGCGGTGGTTAAAACCGCAACTGCTAGTGGCCGAATACCTCTGCTATACTGCCACCGCCCCCACTGCCCCAGTGTGAAACCGCTCTTACCGCGTTTTTACCGCGTTTGCGGTGAATAAGTAACGCGGTAAAACGCGGTAAAACACATAGGCGTTAGCGCTATTTTTACCGCCAACGCAGTAAAAATAGCGCTAACGCCTATGCGCTTTTACCGCGTTTTTACCGCGTTCGCGGTAAATGAGTAACGCGGTAAAAACGCGGTAAAACACATAGGCGTTAGCGCTATTTTTACCGCGAACACAGTAAAAACGCGGTAAAACCGCATAGGCGTTAGCGCTATTTTTACCGCCTATGTGTTTTACGGCGTTTTTACCGCGTTACTCATTCACCGCGAACGCGGTAAAAACGTGGTAAAACCGCATAGGCGTTAGTGCTATTTTTACCGTAAACGCATAGGCGTGAGCGCATTCGCGGTAAAATAGCGCTAACGCCTATGCGGTTTTACCGCAATTTTACCGCGCTCGCGGTGAATGAGTAACGCGGTAAGGCCCCTTTCACACTGGGGCGGTTTGCAGGCGCTATTTTGCCTATTGTGCTATGTTATTTACTGCGTTTTTACCGCGTTACTCATTCACCGCGAACGCATTCGCGGTAAAATAGCGCTAATGCCTATGCGGTTTTACCGCGTTCGCGGTGAATGAGTAACGCGGTAAAAACACGGTAAAACACATAGGCGGTAAAAATAGCGCTAACGCCTATGCGGTTTTACCGCGTTTTTACCGCGTTCGCTGTAAAAATAGCGCTAACACCTATGTGTTTTACCGCGTTTTTACCGCGTTACTCATTTACCGCGAACGCTGGACTCACACAACACACACACACACACACTAACTCCTGCAGATGGCTGGATTAGATGACACCAGGGCAGATACAGGTGCAGGTTGTATACTGTGTGGTATGTGAATTTTAAGTGAAAAAATAGTAGCGCTCTGTTTATGCAAAAACAGTCCTAACAAGTGATATACTTGTTATACTTTAACGACGAAACATGTCTGGGTGTGGCCTGCACGGTAACTTTTTGTGAACTCTGAATGTAGACACCACCACCGAGGCTAATACGACTCTGGCCGGGAAGGAGAGCGAGCAATTGGAGGGAGAGATCTGCTGGTTATTCTGGGTCCGCCGTGACCGCAATTCCTAGTACGCCATTGCAAGCCTCCTTCATTCATTTCTGTTGCTTTTTATTTGAAGTGCCTGTTTGAATTTTGAACAATGTGAGTACGATGGTTGAAGATGTGTGTGCAATTTTAAAATAAATTGTTTTTACTTACTTCACCATTGGAAGCACTTATTCATTTTTTACATGTGGAGTGGATTCTCTTGTAAAAATTCCGGTGGATTTGTCTATTAACCCCGGTGGGGTATCAAGCTTTTATGCCGAACATGAGAGTGTGAGGCATATCTATCTGGTGAGTTTTTTTCCTTTGGGAGTGGATTCACAGACACAAGTGGTGTGGTGAAGGAGCATAATTACATTTTCAAGATTACGCATATTTGTTGGAAGCACTCAAGTTTTCATCACCTGGATTTCTTTATCACTTGTACTTTGCTTTATGAACTTTTTATTCATGAATATTGTTTTATGGACTTTTATTTATGATTCACTGCACATATATTTCATTACTTTTGTTGCTTGATTATACGTTTTTGGATACATAGGACTACTATATTTATCATTTGTCCACTTTCACTTGGTGGAATATTATTTATATACACATTATAGTATTTTTGATTTGTATATCACTTGTTAGGACTGTTTTTGCATAAACAGAGCGCTACTATTTTTTCACTTAAAATTCACATACCACATTGTTACAATTTTTAAGTAGCAGCTTCAGGATTATTTGTTCTAATTCCATCTGGGCGCAGTGGTGGTTTGGGGAGTTAATTAGGGGGCGTGTTTAGCCCTCCTTACCAGCTTTTACAAGGTTGTATACTGTGCTGTGCTGGACTCACACAACACACACACACTAACTCCTGCAGATGGCTGGATTAATGGAGAACTGCACTAAATGATAGATACAGGTGCAGGTTTATACTGTGTTGTGCTGGACTCACACAACACACACACACTAACTCCTGCAGATGGATGGATTTTTAGAGAACAGCACTTTCCCCACACGCAAATGCCTGAGAAGAACACACTATCCCTGCCTATTAATCCTCTTTCCCTGCACTTTCCCCACGTGTAAATGAATGATAAGAAGTTCACACTGTCCCTGCCTATCAATCCTCTTTCCCTGAACGCCGGAACACACTACACAAGGCCGCCGGCGCGGCGGCCTTATATAGTGTGGGGCGTGTACTAAACCCCCTGAGCTATAATTGGCCACAGGCATCCTGCCTGTGGCCAATTATTGCTCTCCTCGCTGCTGGCGCTATGATTGGCCAAGCATGCGGGGTCACAGTGCATGCTAGGCCAATCATCAGCCAGCAATGCACTGCGACTGGCGCAGTGCATTGTGGGCCGTTCACATCACACGAATTTGATGCGAACGACCCGCAGAGTTCTGGACTCAACGAGCAGACGAACGGCCGATGTTCGATTCGAACATGGGTTCAAATCGAACACCAGGCCCATCCCTAGTCTCCACGGCTAGGTTCTCCAGAGAATGGTTCTCATCTCTACTGTAATAAAGACAAGTCTCTATTTCCCCAATAACTCCAAGGTCCACACCAGTTGCAACTCCAACGTAGAGTTTATTTTCTTATATGCACAGTCACTAGATCAGTGGTTCTCAACCTGGGGGTCAAATGATGATTTGCCAGGGGTCACCAAATCCTGAGCTGTTCCTGGCTCTCCCAGCATTTTTGCGGCCGCACAGCAGGGCTGTCCCTGGAGCCTGTGGCCGCCCAGCAGGGCTGTCGCTGGAGCCTGTGGCCGCCCAGCAGGGCTGTCCCTGGAGCCTGTGGCCACCCAGCAGGGCTGTCCCTGGAGCCTATGGCCGCCCAGCAGGGCTGTCCCTGGAGCCCGCGGCCGCCCAGCAGGGCTGTCCCTGGAGCCCGCAGCTGCCCACTCAGCCTCTTCACAGCCACCCATTCAGTTCACGGCATGGCTGGGGGGCAGAGACTAGAGGTCAGCAGACTGGAGAGGCATGTGAAGTGGGAGGGGCTGGAGGAGACCCTATCTCCCGATTTCCGCATAGGTGTCACAAAGTCGGAGACACAGTGAGTAACACTACATGCGATTATAGTTGCCATTTAAAGTTCTACAGTTCTCAGATCAGCAGATGACCTTGTTTAAGAACACCTAAGTTGGCTGATCAGAACTCCCCCCAGCATTGCCACTCATCCCAACTCCCCGCCAGCACTGCCACTCATGCCATTTCACCTCCCCCCACCAAGGAGTAAGAGAAGGAATAAAAATAGAGAATACATGGAAGGTAGAGCAAAAGAGGGGGAGGAACAAAGAAAATGGGAGAGAAAGAATAAGAGAAAAGAAAGATGGCTAGAGAGAGGAACAAGAAATTAGGAGAGAGAGAGATAAAGGGGAAAGAAAGGAGAACAAAAAGAGCGAGTGGTACATCCTAAAATGTACCATAAGGAGTTTTAATACTGTACGAGTGGAAGGGACTCAGGGAGCGCTAAATGTCCGTGGGATAGGGGCACAAATTACTTGTCTTGCCTTGGGTGCTGACAACCCACGCTACGAAAATAATTTTACTGTTAGGGGTCCCCTCAACTTGGGAAATTTTATCAAGGGGTCATGGAACTAGAAAGGTTAAGAACCACTGCACTAGATAGAAAAGGGTGGATGGAGAACAGGACAGCAAAAGGTGTTGGAGTAGGTCGAGGCACAAACTAATATACTATTCACTACCTGTATCTTCAAGTAGGCTCAGCTAACCCGGATAGTCTCCCCTTAGAGTGGATCCTAGCAGCCGGAGTGATGCTCGAATAAGATTACAAACACAGTCTGCATAAGCTTTTACGAGTGAATTTGGGTCTCTGCCACAGACCTGGTGAAATTTGGGTCTCTGCCACAGACCTGGTGAACTTTGGGTCTCTGCCACAGACCTGGTGAACTTTGGGTCTCTGCCACAGACCTGGTGAACTTTGGGTCTCTGCCACAGACCTTTGCTTGTGGTATTAGGCCTCTTTCAGGGAGATGACATCCCTCCAGAGAGTTACCGGGCCCCTTCCTTCACTGTGATCTCTCACCAGTCCCTCAGATTGGTCCTCCCCCAGCCTCCTCTTCTAGATACGGGTCTCCTCGCTAGGCAACACCCTGGGATTCCTCCTCCCTCCGTGGGCCCCAGCTGAAGATGCTGGACCCAAGGCCTTCAGTTGCAGCCCCAGGGCTAAAGGTGCCTGGGACTGATCCGCCAATGAACCGGGCCAGGAACCCCACCCCAAGGCTAAAGGTGCCCGGGGTGGCCAACGAACGGAACCACACACTCCCCGGGGCAGGACCCCCGGGAATTCACCCTCCACAGGCAGTGTCTGCCCCTTTTATATCCTCTCCTGGCATGCACAGCAGGCTGACACGCCCACCATACCACCGCCGAGAGGGGACATCCAAGGCACAGCACTATACCAGCGGTTCAACCCTAGCCTCCGATGGCAGCGCCATTAACAGGCCACAGGGAACTATACACCAGTATCCCACCTGCAGTATAAAAATGGTTTAGCAAAGCCCTATCAAATAATGTGTTTGAGTACAACTACCAATCAAACATTCCTCTAGATTTAAAGACCCCGCTACACACTCCCCCAGGACAGATAGACACTGTCCCCAGTGTCTGGAGTAAACCTACGTACCTCAAGCCTGAGTCTACGCAGGTTCATTCCTGAACTATGTACAAAAAAAAATACAAAAAAAAAATTGGTTTGTGCCGGAACATGAATGTGGGGAAAGGGAATGAATAAAGAGATGAAGAAAGATCAACAAGGAGAGAAAAAAATAAAATAATGTGTACATCCCATTCTCAATGTCACATATCAATATAAAACACATTATAATATTCACATTTGCATCTCCCTCCCCTCCTATACTAGCTAACCCACCCATGCTCAGTGGTTGCCAGTCATTTACCTGCAAAGGCAGAAAACACACATAAAACCAGTATAATAACATCCTATACTATTATCTACATAGGAAGGGAACTATCCTCCCCGAGGGAAGGACATTTTCCTTCTAAAATAAGCACCTAATACACTAGTCCTAGTGTAAAATAAACATTAGTATATATATATTTTTTTCCTCTGAGCGCATAGAAACCCTTTAAGAACACCGCCACCTAATGGAAGTGCTACCGTCATAACACTGTCCCAAACATTTGGAAATAAATCTTCTTTTCCTCTTCTGTGGCCCTAACTGTATCTACCCCCAAAGTCTCTGTCTTTGTGGCGCTGTGAGTGGAGAGAAAACGGCAACAGCTCTCCTGGCTCTCCAGCTGAGTAGACTACCCCGATTTACAAGGGTAAAGTCCCTGGACTCTAAGAGAGTACACTCCGGAAAAAAACAATAGAATCCAGTCTTTTCAAAGGTAAAATTTTGGATCGGGCAAAACAAGAAGCTTCCAGTTCTTATCGAAAGTCTCAATAGAATATACTGCATCCTCATGCTCCTTCCGACACACAACCGCCCGATCTGCGTGTATATGCCGACCAAGTACCCATTCCTGCTTACACCCCTTGTACCTCTCAGCAACAGTAGCAGAACAAGAGAGATACCTGCGGGCATTGGGCACCTTCAAATAGTTCCACAGAAAGTCAGCGTACCATCTCTCTCTGTAGGCCTCTACTTCAAACAGTAAATCTCTTGGGACATACGGATATTCCCATCCATAATCAGCAGCCACTCTCTGATTGAACAGCCGCTGCATCCTGGAAAGCGGAGGAAGAGTAGCACGATCTCCCGCACCCGGTAGGACAATGGCATCCGGATGTCTAGGCACTTTCACTGCCTTCAGATGCAACATAGCAGCCCGCAATGGCGCATACTCAGCCACAGCGGTAGGTACGGGCAACACAGGTAAAGATGATGCAGGCATGGGGTCAGGTACCTCCTCAAGCACATGGGCCTCCACCCAGGGCGAAATGTTCCCAGAGTCTATGGGTGAATCCCTTCTGCTTTTGGATGAGGGTAGGGGTATTTTATCCCAGCCCTTTTTGGCAAATAGTTAGTCAATCTCTACATCGTCTCCCACCTCAGAGGACGATTCAAAGTCAGAGGTATCGCACTCCTCTGCCGGCATGTAATTCTTGGTAGTGGAGGAACCACTGTCTCTTACAAGTTCTTTCGGGTCGGGCACCCAAGCATCCCCGATACTACGGACACTAATCTTCGTCCCTTTCCCTGGCTTACCTCAGCCCGTAACTGTCGTGGATCGTCTGGAGGTCCCTCCAACTAAACAATCCGATCCAGGCAAGTGCTGGGGTGTACCTCGACCACGGCCGCAGGAGGCTTTCACATAGCCCACTTTCCGCTTAGGCGGTGGAAGAGAAGACTCCATGATGATAATGATGGAGGCAGCATCCGCCGGTCTCTCCGTCTCCGGCTCCTCAATGACCGGAACATCAACAACGACTTCCTCCGAAATCACGATAGTGCGCATGGGGGTGACTGTAGAAGCACAGATGGCCATCGAACGGAACCACACACTCCCCGGGGTAGGACCACCGGGAATTCACCCCCCACATACAGTGTCTGCCCCTTTTATATCCTCTCCCGGCATGCAGAGCAGGCCAACACGCCCACCATACCACCACCAAGAGGGGACATCCAAGGCACAGCACTATACCAGCGGTTCAACCCTAGCCTCCGATGGCAGCGCCATCAACAGGCCACAGGGAACTATACACCAGTATCCCACCTACAGTATAAAAATGGTTTAGCAAAGCCCTATCAAATAATGTGTTTGAGTACAACTACCACTCAAACATTCCCCTAGATTTAAAGACCCCGCTACACATGTGTAAGAAAGTGCTCTGGTCAGATGGGGCCAAAATTTTACTTTTTGGCCTAAAAGCAAAATGCTATGTGTGGCGGAAAACTAACACTGCACATCACCCTGAACACACCATCCCCACCGTGAAACATGGTAGTGGTAGCATCATGTTGTAGGGAGGTTTTTCTTCAGCAGGGACAGAGAAGCTGGTCAGAGTTGATAGGAAGATGGATGGAGCCAAATATCGGGCAATCTTAGAAGAAATATTGTTAAGAGTCTACAAAAGACTTGAGACTGGGGCGGAGGTTCACCTTCCAGCAGGACAGCGACCCTAAACATAGAGCCAGAGCTACAATGGAATGGTTAGATCAAAGCATATTCATGTGTTAGAATGGCCTAGTCAAAGTTCAGACCTAAATCCAATTGAGAATCTGTGGCAAGACTTGAAAATTCCTGTTCAGACACTCTCTATCCAATCTGACAGAGCTTGAGCTATTTTGCAAAGAAGAATGGGCAAAGATTTCACTCTCTAGACTCTAGATGGTGCGGCTGGTGGTAACATTTTTTGGGTGGGAGCAAACCGTGTACCCACAGCCACCCTCTGGCCAGTTGGGTCACCCATACCACCCTCCCCAGACCGGTCTGTCAGTAGGTCAGGCCATCCGCACCCCACCGGGTGGTCGGTTACGAGCCCGGCACTTTTTGCATCTATGGTGTGGGCATCGCTTCCCTTCAGGGAGACGGGCGGCGGCTTCTGCCGTGTATCTACTCCCTACCCCTCCTAGGCCAATTTGAACACTTCTCCTTTCGGCCAATTGGAAAATGGGTCTCAGACCCACCTTCTGATTGGCTGGGAGGAGAATCAGTGTGACAAAAGTGAATAGTCCAGCGCCCTGCATGTAGATTAGGGGGTCGGATGCATGGATAAGGGAGACGGCCCCGTGCACCCCCAATTGATGGGTCACCACTGGTAGAGGCATACCCAAAAAGACTTGCAGCTGTAATTTCAGCAAAAAGGGGGTTCTACAAAGTATTGACTCTGGGGGGGCTGAATACAAATGCACACCACACTTTTTACACATTTATTTGTAAAAAAAATGGAAAACCATTTATCATTTTCCTTCCACTTCACAATTATGTGCCACTTTGTGTTGGTCTATCACATAAAATCCCAATAAAATACATTTACGTTTTTGGTTGTAACATGACAAAATTTTGAAAACCTCAAGGGGTATGAATACTTTTTCAAGGCACTCTTGAGAAGTTGCCACTATATTAGATACCTTGTGGCCTACATACAACGATTGGTACACCCTCCTATACCTATAAGCCTCTTGCTCCTCTTCATTTTCCCAACATTTGTATCTGTACTAGTTGACGTCTATATATGACACAACTGTTTATGTTCTCTCTTTCTCTATATTGTGAAGTTTAAACAATAAAATATAAGTAAAAAAAAAAAAAAGACAAAACCGGGGTTATGGCAGACAGCTGCAGCCAAAGACCCGATAAACCGCTTCAAAACTGCAACGTATATATACATATTGTGGTCTTGAAGTGAGTAAGCTTTAGAAAAATATTGTACTTCTTGCCTCTATTGCAAAGTGTGTAAAAAGAAGTCTAAATTGCAATGTGACCTTTCCATGCCAAAGAGTCACGGAGTTGCAGTCTTTTTGTAACAGGTTTCAAAGAATGCAATTATGTGCAGTAAACATATATACAATTGTAGCGGTACCCTCGTAAGGGCTGCTGAGTGTTGTAGTCTGTCTGTCTCCCTGCCCAGCCAGTCACACACTTTTCATGCATCCAAAAGCATGAAACAGTTCTTGAACTTGTTTTTATGTTTTTATTGAGGGGAATAAACTTGGATGGGGATAGGGAAATTATGCAATGCCCAGTTGATTATTAGATAATTCAGGGACTTGTGACTATTGTGAGGGGGTTAACTCGGTAGCGGGTGTGTGTGACCCCCTGGTTGGGCTCCCCACACAAAAACAGGGCCAGCAGACGGAGGTTGTGGTTTTCAAAATCAAAAGGTGCGGTTTATTTCTCTATGTACAGTGACAAAAACACAGCAAAGCCAAAAAGAAACATAAACAAAATAAATCCTGGTCAGTTTGACCTCTGACTAAACATGCAGGTTTCCTAAACTAACAACTGGGATCAGCCTGGTGCTGTCCTAGTCCCTAAGTCCCTGGTTTAGTAAATGTCCAAACAAATAGCCACACAGGCTTTTTCTCACCGCACAGGGGTTCACTCTCCCTAGACAGTCCACACAGGTCTGGGTCCAGGCATGAGCAAACACCTAATGAATCTGGGAGTTTTTATAGAGGCCTTAAACGAGCTGACAAGCTTCAGCTGGTCTCATCAACTCCCTGCCTGCACGACGCCCAGCCCTTTCCCTAGAGGTATGAGTCATCCATGAGCCCACTAGCCTCAGCTGGGCTTCATCAACTCCCTAGTTGTATAAGTCGGCATAAAGCCTGAATCTGGGAGAAATATATCTACCCCCCTGGATGCAACCAGGTGACTTTACCTTCCTGCTGTCACATACCCCCCCCTCTTGTTTTAACCTTGGGGTTGGAACACCAGCAATCAGGCATTCATGTACTCGAGACTAGGGATGAGCCAAACACCCCCGGGTTCGGTTCGCACCAGAACCTTCGAACGGACCGAAAGTTCGCGCGAATTTTCGAACCCTATTCGTTATAATGGACGCGAACGTTCGAAATCAAAATTGCTAATTACAACGGCCAATATGCATGTTAATGTTATAAAACAGGTTTGGGGACCCGGGTCCTGCCCCAGGGGACATATATCAATGCAAAAAGAAATTTTAAAAACTAAAGTTTTTTCGGGAGCAGTCATTTTAATGATGCATAAAGTGAAAAAAAAAAAAGTGAAATTTTCCTTTAAATATGGTACCTGGGGGGTGTCTAAAGTATGCCTGTGAAGTGGCATGTGTTTCCCGTGTTTAGAACTGTCCTTGCACAAAATGACATTTGTAAAGGAAAAAAAGAAGCCATTTAAAACCACTTGCGGCTTTAATGTCATGTCTTGTCCTGGCCGCCATATGGCTGAAAATCCTTGAGAAAAATGGCATGGCTACCCCATCACCCCCCCCCCCACCCCAGCCCCTTTGGGTCTTGTATGGATACTAAGGGGGACCCCGCACCCAAAATAAAACCCTATACCTACAACCCTATATACTCTGAACAGCAGTATATAGGTGGTGCAAACAAGACATGGACTGTAGGTTTGTTCTTAAGTAGAATCTGAACAGGTACATTATGAAGTGTAGCTACATCCCAAAAAAATCAATTTTTAAGCTTTTTGGAGAACATAGGGAGGGGTTATCACCCCTGTAACATTTGCTGTCTTTGCACATCTGTTCAGAACATGTCACCTCACTTTCCGTCCCAATGACAAATGTTTTTGGAAAAGTGGGGTTTTAATTGAAACAAGGATTGGTGATAAAGCATCAGTAGAGAGGAGATACCTTTTTCCCAAATTAAATCTAAACAGGATAGAATTTTCCTTCCTAGGGGTAGATTTCCTCTCACTTCCTGTTTTCTCTTGCCGTTTGCAAGTAGGAGTCGTTTGTAAGTTGGATGTTTGAAAGTAGGGGCCTGCCGTATATACTCTGCAGAAATTTGCCCTATTAGATGTTGGTGTAGCCACAAGACTGGTGGGCACAGGAATGGGCCCTGCTGTGAGTTAATAGATCAAGATTTGTACTTGCATGCACCTGTTGAACCGGGCAGAAAAATTGGGCCTTTGGTGGTGGTGGTGGTGGTGGTGGACGGTGTTGCCACAAGACTGTAAGCCCTCACAGTTACTCTTGGTGGGTGCAGGAATGGGCCCTGCTGTGAGTTATTAGATCAAGATTTGTAATTGCATGCACCTGTTGAACAGGGCAGAAAAATTGGGCCTTTGGTGGTGGTGGTGGTGGTGGACGGTGTTGCCACAAGACTGTAGGCCCTCATAGTTACTCTTGGTGGGCGCAGGAATGGGCCCTGCTGTGAACTATTAGATCAAGATTTGTAATTACACGCCCCTGTTAAACAGGGGCTGAAAAATTGTGCCTTAGGCATTGGTGCTGGTGCCACAACACTGCAACCCCTCACAGATACTGTACTTGGAGCACAGCAGTCACACCTGTTGCGAAGCATCTTTTTAAAAAATTGTAATTACACGCCCCTGTTATACAGGGGCTGAAAAATTGTGCCTTAGGCACTGGTGCTGGTGCCACAACACTGCAACCCCTCACAGATACTGTACTCTGAGCACAGCAATGAGACCTGTTGCAAAGCATTGCCTAAAAATTGTAATTACACGCCCCAACAGGGGCTGAAAAATTGTGCCTTAGGCACTGGTGCTGGTGCCACAACACTGCAACCCCTCACAGATACTGTACTCTGAGCACAGCAGTCACACCTGTTGCGAAGCATCTTTTTAAAAAATTGTAATTACACGCCCCTGTTATACAGGGGCTGAAAAATTGTGCCTTAGGCACTGGTGCTGGTGCCACAACACTGCAACCCCTCACAGATACTGTACTCTGAGCACAGCAATGAGACCTGTTGCAAAGCATTGCCTAAAAATTGTAATTACACGCCCCAACAGGGGCTGAAAAATTGTGCCTTAGGCACTGGTGCTGGTGCCACAACACTGCAACCCCTCACAGATACTGTACTCTGAGCACAGCAGTCACACCTGTTGCGAAGCATCTTTTTAAAAAATTGTAATTACACGCCCCTGTTATACAGGGGCTGAAAAATTGTGCCTTAGGCACTGGTGTGGTGGCATGGATCATTGAGGAGGAGGAAGAGGATAGTCAGTGAACATAACAGGACAGTCACTCAGCATCAGCATAGGCAGTCTTGAAGGGATGTGACATTATAAATTATTCCGTTATATCCGCTTCAGGTGTCTGGTAGCTGGTGGTGATCCAAGACTGATTCATTTTTATGAAGGTCAGTCGATCAACCGAGTCGGTGGACAGGCGCACCCTATGATCGGTGACAAATCCTCCAGCAGCACTGAATGTGCGTTCGGAAAGAACGCTGGATGCAGGACAGGCCAGTAGCTCAATTGCATACTGTGCAAGCTCTGGCCAGTGATCCATCCTCAGGACCCAGTAAGCCAGAGGATTTTCGGTGGGAAAGGTGTCCAAGTCTGACCTTGCCCCTAGGTATTCCTGCACCATGTATATCAGACGCTGGCGATGGTTGCTGGAACCGATCATACCTTGGGGCTGCGGACTAAAAAATTGTCTGAACGCATCGGTCAGACGTCCACCTTCCCCACCGCTCCTTCTGCTACTGACCGAAGCCTCAGCAACTCGTCGTCCAGGACCAGGAGTTTGTAACCTCCCAGTTTCTGGGAACGCGTTGCACAGACCTTTCTGCAAGGCCTCCCTGAGATGTCTCATCCTCTGCTCCCTCTGCGACGGCAAGATAAGGTCCGCAACCTTACCCTTGTACCGTGGATCAAGGAGAGTGGCCAGCCAGTAATGGTCACTCTCCTTGATCCGAAGAACACGAGGATCCTTCCGCAGGCTTTGCAGGATCAGGGAGGCCATGCAGCGTAGGTTAGCTGAGGCATTCGGTCCGGAGTCTTCTGGGTCACTGAGGATGACATGATCGCCAGCCACCTCCTCCCAGCCACGTACAAGTCCACTGGTTTGTTGGGACTGTACATCATCCCTAAAAGACTGCTGCTGCTGATGCTGAGTGCCAGGCTCCACCTCCATGCTCACACAATCCTCCTCCTCCTCCTCCTCCTCCTCCTCTTCCTGTGTGATGGGTGGGACAGAAGGAACATTGTCTGGATAAAGGGGGCCTTGAGAGACAAGGAAGTCCTCCTCTTCCTGCCTCTGTTCTGCCTCAAGTGCCCTGTCCATTATCCCACGCAGCGTATGCTCCAACAGGTGGACAAGAGGTACAGTGTCACTGATGCATGCACTGTCACTGCTCACCATCCTCGTGGCCTCCTCAAATGGTGAGAGGACAGTGCATGCATCCCTGATCATGCTCCACTGGCGTGGGGAAAAAAAGCCAAGCTCCCCTGACCCTGTCCTGGTGCCGTAGTCGCAAAGGTACTCATTGATGGCCCTCTGCTGCGTGTGCAGTCGCTGCAGCATGGCCAACGTTGAGTTCCACCTGGTGGGCATGTCACATATTAGGCGGTTCTTGGGCAGGTTCAGCTCCTTTTGCAGCTCAGTCAGCCGAGCACTGGCATTATAAGATCGGCGGAAATGCACACAGACTTTCCTGGCCTGCCTCAGGACATCCTGTAAGCCTGGGAACCTGCCCAAGAACCGCTGCACCACCAGGTTGAGGACGTGAGCCATACAGGGCACATGGGTGAGCTGCCCCTGTCGCAGGGCGGAGAGGAGGTTGGTGCCATTATCAGAAACGACCATTCCTGGCTTAAGCTGGCGTGGCGTCAACCACCTCTCGGCCTGCCCCTGCAGAGCTGCCAGAACCTCTGGCCCAGTGTGGCTCCTGTCCCCCAAACACACCAGCGCAAGCACGGCATGGCATCTTTTTGCCTGCGTACTCGCGTAGCCCCTTGTACGCCTACGGAGCACCGCTGGTTCCGAGGACAGAGCACTCGAAGAGGACATGGAGGAAGAAGAAGAGGAGGGGGTGGAGGAGAGAGGTGTGTCACAACCAGTAGTAGCATTTTGGAGGCGTGGTGGCGGAACAACCTCCAACACTACTGCACCTTGTCCTGCATCCCTCCCAGCTACCAATAGAGTGACCCAATGGGCCGTGAAAGAAAGATAACGTCCCTGTCCATGCCTGCTGGACCATGAGTCAGCGGTAATATGCACCTTACCGCTGACCGCCCTGTCCAGCGAGGCATGGACATTGCCTTCCACATGCCAGTAGAGAGACGGAATCGCCTTCCGTGAGAAAAAGTGGCGTTTGGGAACCTGCCACTGAGGAACCGCACATTGAACAAACTCACGGAAGGGGGCCGAGTCTATCAACTGAAAAGGCAGCAGTTGAAGTGCTAGCAATTTAGCCAAGCTAGCATTCAACCGCTGGGCATGTGGATGGCTGGGAGTATACTTCTTTCGATGGTCCAGCAGCTGGGGCAGGGAAATTTGCCTGCTACAATCGGACGTCGGTGTACTGCAAGTACTTGGTTGTGACACACCTAATTCTACACCTTCAGTCCTCTCAGAGCAGCTTTCAGAGAGGACTGAAGATATAGTGGGGATGGAGATCCCAGCTGATGAGGAGCAAGGAGAGGTCCGCTTTGTTCTTTGGTGTGGGTCTTTTATGTGTGCTTGCCAACGAGCTGCATGGCAGGTCGACATATGTCTGCTCATGCTTGTGGTGCCCAAGCGGCTGATGTTTTGGCCACGCGAGATACGCTTGAGACAAATATTGCAAATAGCAGTGGTGCGATCTGATGCACTCGTCTCAAAAAAGCCCACACCAAAGAACTTTTGTGATAACGTGCAGAGGCAGCGCCCTGCACAGGCGGAGCTCTGCGGTGTGGTACAGTTGCTGTGCTGGCCTCTAGCTGGCCTCCAGGGGGCATCCTGCCTCATTGGACATGTGACGCTGCATCCTCCTCCTCCTCCTCCTCTCTCCCTTCAGGCACCCACGTGGAGTCAGTGACCTCATCATCCCCTCCCTCTTCACCACTAGAGCAAACCTGGCAGTAAGCTGCAGCTGGTGGAACACTACTGCCAGATTGCTGTCCTTCAGCATCCCCTCTCTCTGCGCGCACACTACTGACTTCCTCAAGCTGGGTATCATCATCCGAGCCTTCGAATCGTTGGGCATCCTCCTGGAGCATGTACCCAACACTGTGCTCAAACAGTTCGGGGGACTCCTCAGGAGGACATGGTGGGTCTAGGGAAGGGGTGGCTGATGATGCCATTGAGTACGCGTTGGCAGCTGCTCTGCCAGTACCCTGAGCCTGGGTGAGAGAGGATGAGGAGGATGAGGAGGGCTTGGTCATCCATTCTACCAAGCCTTCGGCATGATGCGGCTCCACATGTCCAGCTGCCGAAAACAAAGACAAGCGTGTCCCATGGCCACGTGCTGATGACGATGCACGACCACGTCCACGGCCAGCACTGTTGTCTCTAGAAACAGAGCCTGCCTGCCCTGTGTTCTTGCCTCGGCACGCTCTGCCTCTCCTTGGCGGTCTTCCAGCCATTGTAGTCGGTAGTGTATATAGTATAAAAAATAGAACTCCTATGTGTGCTCACAACACACTGTAGGTCCTATGGGTGCTGACACTAACACACTATAGGTACTATGTGTGCTGCTGACAAGAAAATATAGGAGCTCTGTTTGCTGCCACTAACACACTAGAAGTCCTATGGGTGCTGCTGAGAAGAAAATATAGGAGCTCTGTTTGCTGCCACTAACACACTAGAAGTCCTATGGGTGCTGCTGAGAAGAAAATATAGGAGCTCTGTGTGATGCCACTAACACACTAGAAGTCCTATGGGTGCTGCTGAGATGAAAATATAGGAACTCTGTGTGATGCCACTAACACATTAGAAGTCCTATGGGTGCTGCTGAGAAGAAAATATAGGAGCTCTGTTTGCTGCCACTAACACACTAGAAGTCCTATGGGTGCTGCTGAGAAGAAAATATAGGAGCTCTGTTTGCTGCCACTAACACACTAGAAGTCCTATGGGTGCTGCTGAGAAGAAAATATAGGAGCTCTGTTTGCTGCCACTAACACACTAGAAGTCCTATGGGTGCTGCTGAGAAGAAAATATAGGAGCTCTGTGTGATGCCACTAACACACTAGAAGTCCTATGGGTGCTGCTGAGAAGAAAATATAGGAGCTCTGTTTGCTGCCACTAACACACTAGAAGTCCTATGGGTGCTGCTGAGAAGAAAATATAGGAGCTCTGTTTGCTGCCACTAACACACTAGAAGTCCTATGGGTGCTGCTGAGAAGAAAATATAGGAGCTCTGTGTGATGCCACTAACACACTAGAAGTCCTATGGGTGCTGCTGAGAAGAAAATATAGGAGCTCTGTTTGCTGCCACTAACACACTAGAAGTCCTATGGGTGCTGCTGAGAAGAAAATATAGGAGCTCTGTTTGCTGCCACTAACACACTAGAAGTCCTATGGGTGCTGCTGAGAAGAAAATATAGGAGCTCTGTTTGCTGCCACTAACACACTAGAAGTCCTATGGGTGCTGCTGAGAAGAAAATATAGGAGCTCTGTTTGCTGCCACTAACACACTAGAAGTCCTATGGGTGCTGCTGAGAAGAAAATATAGGAGCTCTGTGTGATGCCACTAACACACTAGAAGTCCTATGGGTGCTGCTGAGAAGAAAATATAGGAGCTCTGTTTGCTGCCACTAACACACTAGAAGTCCTATGGGTGCTGCTGAGAAGAAAATATAGGAGCTCTGTTTGCTGCCACTAACACACTAGAAGTCCTATGGGTGCTGCTGAGAAGAAAATATAGGAGCTCTGTGTGATGCCACTAACACACTAGAAGTCCTATGGGTGCTGCTGAGAAGAAAATATAGGAGCTCTGTTTGCTGCCACTAACACACTAGAAGTCCTATGGGTGCTGCTGAGAAGAAAATATAGGAGCTCTGTGTGATGCCACTAACACACTAGAAGTCCTATGGGTGCTGCTGAGAAGAAAATATAGGAGCTCTGTTTGCTGCCACTAACACACTAGAAGTCCTATGGGTGCTGCTGAGAAGAAAATATAGGAGCTCTGTTTGCTGCCACTAACACACTAGAAGTCCTATGGGTGCTGCTGAGAAGAAAATATAGGAGCTCTGTGTGATGCCACTAACACACTAGAAGTCCTATGGGTGCTGCTGAGAAGAAAATATAGGAGCTCTGTTTGCTGCCACTAACACACTAGAAGTCCTATGGGTGCTGCTGAGAAGAAAATATAGGAGCTCTGTTTGCTGCCACTAACACACTAGAAGTCCTATGGGTGCTGCTGAGAAGAAAATATAGGAGCTCTGTTTGCTGCCACTAACACACTAGAAGTCCTATGGGTGCTGCTGAGAAGAAAATATAGGAGCTCTGTTTGCTGCCACTAACACACTAGAAGTCCTATGGGTGCTGCTGAGAAGAAAATATAGGAGCTCTGTTTGCTGCCACTAACACACTAGAAGTCCTATGGGTGCTGCTGAGAAGAAAATATAGGAGCTCTGTTTGCTGCCACTAACACACTAGAAGTCCTATGGGTGCTGCTGAGAAGAAAATATAGGAGCTCTGTTTGCTGCCACTAACACACTAGAAGTCCTATGGGTGCTGCTGAGAAGAAAATATAGGAGCTCTGTTTGCTGCCACTAACACACTAGAAGTCCTATGGGTGCTGCTGAGATGAAAATATAGGAGCTCTGTGTGATGCCACTAACACACTAGAAGTCCTATGGGTGCTGCTGAGAAGAAAATATAGGAGCTCTGTTTGCTGCCACTAACACACTAGAAGTCCTATGGGTGCTGCTGAGAAGAAAATATAGGAGCTCTGTGTGATGCCACTAACACACTAGAAGTCCTATGGGTGCTGCTGAGAAGAAAATATAGGAGCTCTGTGTGATGCCACTAACACACTAGAAGTCCTATGGGTGCTGCTGAGAAGAAAATATAGGAGCTCTGTTTGCTGCCACTAACACACTAGAAGTCCTATGGGTGCTGCTGAGATGAAAATATAGGAGCTCTGTGTGATGCCACTAACACACTAGAAGTCCTATGGGTGCTGTTGAGAAGAAAATATAGGAGCTCTGTTTGCTGCCACTAACACACTAGAAGTCCTATGGGTGCTGCTGAGAAGAAAATATAGGAGCTCTGTGTGATGCCACTAACACACTAGAAGTCCTATGGGTGCTGCTGAGAAGAAAATATAGGAGCTCTGTTTGCTGCCACTAACACACTAGAAGTCCTATGGGTGCTGCTGAGAAGAAAATATAGGAGCTCTGTTTGCTGCCACTAACACACTAGAAGTCCTATGGGTGCTGCTGAGAAGAAAATATAGGAGCTCTGTTTGCTGCCACTAACACACTAGAAGTCCTATGGGTGCTGCTGAGAAGAAAATATAGGAGCTCTGTTTGCTGCCACTAACACACTAGAAGTCCTATGGGTGCTGCTGAGATGAAAATATAGGAGCTCTGTGTGATGCCACTAACACACTAGAAGTCCTATGGGTGCTGCTGAGAAGAAAATATAGGAGCTCTGTTTGCTGCCACTAACACACTAGAAGTCCTATGGGTGCTGCTGAGAAGAAAATATAGGAGCTCTGTTTGCTGCCACTAACACACTAGAAGTCCTATGGGTGCTGCTGAGAAGAAAATATAGGAGCTCTGTGTGATGCCACTAACACACTAGAAGTCCTATGGGTGCTGCTGAGAAGAAAATATAGGAGCTCTGTTTGCTGCCACTAACACACTAGAAGTCCTATGGGTGCTGCTGAGAAGAAAATATAGGAGCTCTGTTTGCTGCCACTAACACACTAGAAGTCCTATGGGTGCTGCTGAGAAGAAAATATAGGAGCTCTGTTTGCTGCCACTAACACACTAGAAGTCCTATGGGTGCTGCTGAGAAGAAAATATAGGAGCTCTGTTTGCTGCCACTAACACACTAGAAGTCCTATGGGTGCTGCTGAGAAGAAAATATAGGAGCTCTGTTTGCTGCCACTAACACACTAGAAGTCCTATGGGTGCTGCTGAGAAGAAAATATAGGAGCTCTGTGTGATGCCACTAACACACTAGAAGTCCTATGGGTGCTGCTGAGAAGAAAATATAGGAGCTCTGTTTGCTGCCACTAACACACTAGAAGTCCTATGGGTGCTGCTGAGAAGAAAATATAGGAGCTCTGTTTGCTGCCACTAACACACTAGAAGTCCTATGGGTGCTGCTGAGAAGAAAATATAGGAGCTCTGTGTGATGCCACTAACACACTAGAAGTCCTATGGGTGCTGCTGAGATGAAAATATAGGAACTCTGTGTGATGCCACTAACACATTAGAAGTCCTATGGGTGCTGCTGAGCAGAAAATATAGGAGCTCTGTTTGCTGCCACTAACACACTAGAAGTCCTATGGGTGCTGCTGAGAAGAAAATATAGGAGCTCTGTGTGATGCCACTAACACACTAGAAGTCCTATGGGTGCTGCTGAGAAGAAAATATAGGAGCTCTGTTTGCTGCCACTAACACACTAGAAGTCCTATGGGTGCTGCTGAGAAGAAAATATAGGAGCTCTGTTTGCTGCCACTAACACACTAGAAGTCCTATGGGTGCTGCTGAGAAGAAAATATAGGAGCTCTGTTTGCTGCCACTAACACACTAGAAGTCCTATGGGTGCTGCTGAGAAGAAAATATAGGAGCTCTGTTTGCTGCCACTAACACACTAGAAGTCCTATGGGTGCTGCTGAGAAGAAAATATAGGAGCTCTGTGTGATGCCACTAACACACTAGAAGTCCTATGGGTGCTGCTGAGAAGAAAATATAGGAGCTCTGTTTGCTGCCACTAACACACTAGAAGTCCTATGGGTGCTGCTGAGAAGAAAATATAGGAGCTCTGTTTGCTGCCACTAACACACTAGAAGTCCTATGGGTGCTGCTGAGAAGAAAATATAGGAGCTCTGTGTGATGCCACTAACACACTAGAAGTCCTATGGGTGCTGCTGAGATGAAAATATAGGAACTCTGTGTGATGCCACTAACACATTAGAAGTCCTATGGGTGCTGCTGAGAAGAAAATATAGGAGCTCTGTTTGCTGCCACTAACACACTAGAAGTCCTATGGGTGCTGCTGAGAAGAAAATATAGGAGCTCTGTGTGATGCCACTAACACACTAGAAGTCCTATGGGTGCTGCTGAGAAGAAAATATAGGAGCTCTGTTTGCTGCCACTAACACACTAGAAGTCCTATGGGTGCTGCTGAGAAGAAAATATAGGAGCTCTGTTTGCTGCCACTAACACACTAGAAGTCCTATGGGTGCTGCTGAGAAGAAAATATAGGAGCTCTGTGTGATGCCACTAACACACTAGAAGTCCTATGGGTGCTGCTGAGAAGAAAGTATAGGAGCTCTGTTTGCTGCCACTAACACACTAGAAGTCCTATGGGTGCTGCTGAGAAGAAAATATAGGAGCTCTGTGTGATGCCACTAACACACTAGAAGTCCTATGGGTGCTGCTGAGAAGAAAATATAGGAGCTCTGTTTGCTGCCACTAACACACTAGAAGTCCTATGGGTGCTGCTGAGAAGAAAATATAGGAGCTCTGTTTGCTGCCACTAACACACTAGAAGTCCTATGGGTGCTGTTGGGGTGCAATGCTGTGCTAACAGCACTGCGGTTGGTACTACTGCAATACTGTACTAACAGTAAGCACGCACCAGACTAATCCCCAGCAGCAGCTAATAACACACTAACTGTGCAATCAGCAGCAATGAACGATCAATGACTTAGGTAGCAATGGTTTAGCAAAGAAATAGCCAATGGTTTAGCAAAGAAGAGCAAATCTTTCAGTATCAAGCAAAGACAGAATCAGCAGACTAATCTCTCCTAAAGCCGGAACTCATGTGACCGGGGCCGATGGCGTGGCGGCCTTTTAAATGGTGGGGCGTGTACTAAAGCCCCTGAGCTGTAATTGGCTACAGGCGTCCTGCCTGTAGCCAATTATTGCTCTCCGAGTTTCGGGCGCTGTGATTGGCCAAGCATGCGGGGTCACAGTGCATGCTTGGCCAATCATCAGCCAGCAATGCACTGCGCCGGCCGCGCCGGCCGCAATGCATTGCGGGGCCGCTCGCATCACACGAATGTGATGCGAACGGCCCAAATAGTTCTGGGCTCGACGAGCGAGTGAACGCCCGATGCTCGATTCGAACATGGGTTCGAATCGAGCACCGGGCCCATCCCTACTCGAGACAAAGCATCCACATTCCCCATTTGAACGCCAGGGCGATGCTTTACTGTGAAGTTGAATTCCTGTAGGGCCAGGAACCACCTATTCACTCTTCTATTTGTCTCCTTGTTTTGAGCCATCCACTTTAACGGAGCGTGATCCGTAACCATGTCAAAGTGCCTACCTAGCAGATAGTACCGAAGGGAATCTAGAGCCCACTTCACCGCTAAACACTCCTTTTCAACCGTGGCGTAATTTACCTCATGGGACTTCAACTTCCTGCTGAGGTAAATGACTGGGTGCTCTTCCCCGTTCCAGACCTGGGACAATACTGCTCCTAACCCCACATCTGACGCATCACTTTGTACGACAAAGTCTTTAGAGAAGTCGGGTGAGTACAACACTGGCTGGCTACATAAGGCTTGTTTCAAGAATTGGAATGCTGCCTCAGCCTCGGGGGTCCATTTAATCATGACCGACCCTTTCCCTTTCGTCAGGTTGGTTAGGGGCACAGCCTTAGAAGTAAAGTGGGGAATGAAGCGCCGATAATAACCCGCGATTCCCAGAAAGGCCCGTACCTGCTTCTTGCTGTTGGGACGTGGCCAACTCTGGATGGCCTCGAATTTGTTGAGTTGGGGTTTTATCACTCCCCTGCCAATGGTGTACCCAAGATATTTGGCCTCCTCCTGCCCAATGGTACACTTCTTGGGGTTAGCCGTAAACCCCGCTTCCCGGATAGAGTCTAGGACTGCTTGCACTTTTGGCAGATGTGAGGCCCAATCTGTGCTATGGACAATTACGTCATCCAGGTAAGCCGCAGCATACTTCCGATGGGGCCTCAGTATCTGGTCCATTTTCCGCTGGAATGTGGCCGGCGCATTCTGTAACCCGAACGGCATTCTCTTATATTGGAACGCCCCGTCTGGGGTTACAAATGCGGTTTTCTCTTTGGCCGACTTAGCCAGGGGAATTTGCCAATACCCTTTTGTGAGGTCAAGAGTCGTCATGTATCGGGCTGTTCCCAGCCGGTCGATCAACTCATCTATACGTGGCATGGGGTAGGTGTCAAATTTTGTAACTTTGTTCAACTGACGAAAATCGTTACAAAATCGCCAGCTCCCATCCGGTTTAGGCACCAACACAATGGGACTAGACCAATCACTTTGGGACTCCTCTATCACCCTAAGTTCAGCATTTTCTGTACTTCCTCCCGTATTGCCTCCCGTCGGGCCTCTGGGATCCGATAGGGTTTTAACTTCACCCTTTCACCGGGCGGGGTAATAATATCATGCTCTACCCCAGATGTTTGTCCCGGCAGCTCAGAGAACACCTCCTTGTTGCGAAGCACAAACTCCTTAACCTCCTGTTGTTGGGGTTGTGACAAGGTGGCTGCTATTCCAACCTCCGGAATCACGCAACCAGTTTGAGCTGGTGACCAAGTTTCTGCGACTAGGGACTCTCTATCCCTCCAGGCTTTCAACAGATTAACGTGATATATCTGTTCGGGCTTTCGCCTTCCTGGTTGTCTGACCTTGTAATTCACTTCGCTCACTTTTTCCATTATCTCGTAGGGGCCTTGCCATTTGGCAAGGAATTTACTTTCAACCGTAGGGACAAGTACCAATATCCTATCCCCCGGGGAAAAGGTACGGGTCTTTGCTCCACGGTTGTACACTCTCTGCTGTGCCAACTGCGCTTGGGCCAAATGTTCCTTCACGATGGGCATTACCTGTGCAATTCGATCTTGCATCAGGGCGACATGCTCAATCACACTCCTGTGGGGAGAACTCTCACTTTCCCAAGTTTCCTTGGCAATATCCAACAGCCCTCTTGGGTGTCTCCCATACAGTAACTCAAAGGGGGAGAATCCCGTAGAGGATTGGGGCACCTCCCTAATAGCAAACATCAAATAAGGAAGTAGACAGTCCCAATCCTTTCCATCTCTATCCACCACTTTCTTCAACATTTGTTTTAGGGTTTTGTTGAATCTTTCAACCAGCCCATCGGTTTGGGGGTGATACACAGATGTACGCAATTGCGTCACTTTGAGCAATTTACACAGCTCTTTCATAACCCGGGACATAAAGGGTGTACCTTGGTCCGTAAGCAGTTCTTTACAAATACCCACCCGGCTAAAAACAAGAGATAGCTCTTTGGCTATGGTTTTGGCCGAGGTATTTCTGAGAGGGATCGCTTCTGGATAACGGGTGGCATAGTCCATTATAACCAATATGTACTGGTGCCCCCTAGCGGACTTGATTATAGGACCTACCAAATCCATTGCGATTCTCTCAAACGGGACCTCAATGATGGGTAGAGGGACCAGCGGGCTACGGAAATGTGGCATCGGGGCCGACCTCTGACACACAGGGCAGGAGGAACAATAATTTTCTATGTCCTTCATCACCCCAGGCCAATAGAATCTCTGTAATACCCTCTCTCGGGTTTTCTCTGTCCCCAGATGACCTCCAAGAATGTGCCCATGGGCCAACTCCAACACCAACTTCCTGTAAGGTTTGGGCACCACAAGCTGCTCAACGGTTTCTTCTGCCCTTTTTGCCACCCGATACAGTAGGTCCTTCTCTACGCTGAAGTATGGGTAAGTGCAGGTATTATCTGGGTTCACTAACTCGCCATCTATTTCCACTACGTTTTCCCGTGCCTTTATTAGGGCGGGGTCTTTTAACTGTTCTGTGGCAAAATTTTCCCTGTGAACCTCCAGATCAGAAAACTCCACAGACGGTAGGTTTTCGTCTGAGGAGGTGGGCTCCTCTCCAGTTTCTTGAGTCTCCCCTGCCAATACTGACAAGGGAAATTCTGGAGAGTCCTCACCACTCTCAGAGGAGTTCTGGCTATCACATTCCTGGTACATAGGGGCACCAGTGGGGGGCTCAGGATCATCCCACAGTTCCCAGAACTTCGGAAAATCCCTTCCCACAATGGCATCATGCGGTAATTGAGATACTAACCCCACTGGATGAGAGAGGGTACCTTTGGGGGTCTCGAAACACACTGTAGTCACTGGATACTATCGGGTGTCCCCATGCACACAAATAACAGCTACCTTGCTATTCCCAGAGACCTCTGTTTTAACTAATTCAGCCTTTATCAGGGTCACAAGGCTACCTGAATCCAGTAATACCACAACATTTCTACCATTAATACACATTTTGCATAAATGTTTCTCAGTTCCCCGAATGGCAGTGCATGCGACTGTCGCACACAGCGACTGACGTCTGTCCATCAGAAAGTCACATTGCATGGGTTCCTCCACAACCGGGCAATTTGCTGCAATATGTCCCGCTTGCCGGCAGCGGTAGCAAACAATCCATTTGGCTGCCTCTTGAGCCCCTGACTTCCCAGGCTGTTCTCGCCAAACTTTGGGTAGAGCTCCCACCCTCTCACTCTCTCCACCCTCACCCCTTGGAATCCTCTTATCCACCCCTGGGGATGGTCTGGTCTTAGGGTGGAAAGTCCGAGAGTCTCTGGAAGAGGCCGTCAGGTTCTCTGTAGCCAAGTATTTCTCTACACAATCCACAAGACCACCGGCCGTCTCTGGGTCTCCATGGCTTACCCACTTTTGGATGGCAGTAGGAAGAGCTCTCAAAAACCGATCCATTACAACACGTTCCACAATCTCTGGTGCGGACAAAGTCTCTGGCTGTAGCCACTTCCTGCTCAGGTGAATGAGATCATACATTTGAGACCTGGGGGGTTTTCCAAGCTGGAAAGTCCAGTTATGCACACGCTGAGCCCGGACAGCCAGGGTGACACCCAGCCTTGCCAATATTTCAGCTTTTAGCATCACATAGTCTTTTGCTTGGTCAGGCTCTAGGTCATAGTAAGCCTTCTGCGATTCACCAGTTAACAGAGGAGCCACCAGTCCAGCCCACTGCTCCTCAGGCCACTTTTCTCTTTCAGCAGTCCTTTCAAATGTGGTCAAAAATACCTCTGGATCATCCTCTCCAGTCATTTTTGTCAATAAACGACTCACCCCAAAGGACGCGGTATTAGTGGGACGGCTTTCCTCACTGGTCTGCGGACGTTGCTGCATTACTGCTTCCATTTGTTGTAGTCTCTGCTCTTGCTTCTGTAACAGGTCTATGAAGCGGGCCTCAGATTGCTGCTGGGCTTGTTGATGAGCTTGCTGCTGGGCTGCAAGGCTCCTTTGCAAACCTGCATTTGTCTGCTGTTGATTGGCATTTGCTAGAGCCAGCTGTTTCAGTATCTCCTCCATGCTGGCTTAAAAAAAACTGCCACTGGTTCTCCACCAACTGTGAGGGGGTTAACTCGGTAGCGGGTGTGTGTGACCCCCTGGTTGGGCTCCCCACACAAAAACAGGGCCAGCAGACGGAGGTTGTGGTTTTCAAAATCAAAAGGTGCGGTTTATTTCTCTATGTACAGTGACAAAAACACAGCAAAGCCAAAAAGAAACATAAACAAAATAAATCCTGGTCAGTTTGACCTCTGACTAAACATGCAGGTTTCCTAAACTAACAACTGGGATCAGCCTGGTGCTGTCCTAGTCCCTAAGTCCCTGGTTTAGTAAATGTCCAAACAAATAGCCACACAGGCTTTTTCTCACCGCACAGGGGTTCACTCTCCCTAGACAGTCCACACAGGTCTGGGTCCAGGCATGAGCAAACACCTAATGAATCTGGGAGTTTTTATAGAGGCCTTAAACGAGCTGACAAGCTTCAGCTGGTCTCATCAACTCCCTGCCTGCACGACGCCCAGCCCTCTCCCTAGAGGTATGAGTCATCCATGAGCCCACTAGCCTCAGATGGGCTTCATCAACTCCCTAGTTGTATAAGTCGGCATAAAGCCTGAATCTGGGAGAAATATATCTACCCCCCTGGATGCAACCAGGTGACTTTACCTTCCTGCTGTCACACTATATACAAATCCAGTATATACACCTCCTCCCTTCTCTCCAGCACATCAATTGCTTGCAGACTATCTCTCCTTAACACCTCCAGCACATCACTTACTTGCACTTCCTGGACCAGCTAGCACTGAGATTTAGACCTGACACTGGCTCAGCCAGGCCTTAGCAAATGCCCTTTGCAGGCAGGGACCGCGGGCCCCTACGGTGTAGCAAAAATACAGTAGTACTTGGTGCTAGCTGTCCATGTGGCTACTGCTCCCAGTACCACCTCTTCAGGCACTGCCAGCCCTTCTGGCTGCAGCTGTCCCTCTTCACTGCCCATGCCACCACAGTCCACTCCACTGGCTCTGCACTAGGGATGAGCTCGGTGTTCGAGTCGAACATACGTTCGACTCGAACATCGGCTGTTCGACCGTTTGGCGAACATCGAACGATTTGGGCCGTTCGCGCCAAATTCGAGTGACGCGAACGGCCTACAATACACTGCGCCATCGCAGCGCAATCCCGGCGCTGTGATTGGCCAAGCATGCACTGTGACCCCACATGCTTGGCCAATCACAGCGCAGGCAGCTAGGAGAGCCATAATTGGCCACAGGCAGGTTGCCTGTGGCCAATTATAGCTCAGGGGGTTTAGCACACGCCCCACACTATAAAAGGCCGCCAGCGCGGCGGCCTTGTGTAGTGTGTTCCGGCGCAGGGAAAGAGAAGGATAGGCAGGGACAGTGTTGATATTCTTTGTGCTATTCTTGTGTGCAGGGAGAGAGAAGGATAGGCAGGGAGAGTGTCAGTGTCATATTCTTTGCTAAACCTTGTGTGCAGGGAGAGAGAAGGATAGGCAGGGGACAGTGTCAGTGTCATATTCTTTGCTAAACCTTGTGTGCAGAGAGAGAGAAGGATAGGCAGGGAGAGTGTCAGTGTCATATTCTTTGCTAAACCTTGTGTGCAGGGAGAGAGAAGGATAGGCAGGGGACAGTGTCAGTGTCATATTCTTTGGTAAACCTTGTGTGCAGGGAGAGAGAAGGATAGGCAGGGGACAGTGTCAGTGTCATATTCTTTACTAAACCTTGTGTGCAGGGAGAGAGAAGGATAGGCAGGGAGAGTGTCAGTGTCATATTCTTTGATAAACCTTGTGTGCAGGGAGAGAGAAGGATAGGCAGGGGACAGTGTCAGTGTCATTGTTGCTAAGCCTCCTGCACATTATACACCTGAAGTTAGCCCGTATTGCTGTGTTTTCCTGGTGTGTTACACCAACAGGCATTTGCAGCACTTACAGCGGGCGGAGTGTGCCTCCTGCACATTATACACCTGAAGTTAGACCGTATTGCTGTGTTTTCCTGGTGTGTTACACCAACAGGCATTTGCAGCACTTACAGTGGGCGGAGTGTGCCTCCTGCACATTATACACCTGAAGTTAGCCCATATTGCTGTGTTTTCCTGGTGTGTTACACCAACAGGCATTTGCAGCACTTACAGCGGGCGGAGTGTGCCTCCTGCACATTATACACCTGAAGTTAGCCCGTATTGCTGTGTTTTCCTGGTGTGTTACACCAACAGGCATTTGCAGCACTTACAGCAGACGGAGTGTGCCTCCTGCACATTATACACCTAAAGTTAGCCCGTATTGCTGTGTTTTCCTGGTGTGTTACACCAACAGGCATTTGCAGCACTTACAGCGGGCGGAGTGTGCCTCCTGATCCTATTACACCTGAAGTTAGCCCGTATTGCTGTGTTTTCCTGGTGTGTTACACCAACAGGCATTTGCAGCACTTACAGCAGGTGTAGTGTGATTCCTGCAAAATATACTCCTGAAGCTAGGCCTTATTGCTGGTTTTCCCATTTCCCTGCAGGCCATTAGAATGTCTGGAAGGCAAACAAGGAGAGGCAGACAGTCAGGAGCCAATAAAAGAGGGCAAGCAGGCTCTGTGTCTAGAGACAACAGTGCTGGTCGTGGACGCGGTGCATCGCCATCAGCACGTGGCCATGGGACACGCTTGTCCTTCTTTTCGGCAGCTGGACGTGTTGAGCTGCATCATGCCCAAGACTTGGTAGAGTGGATGACAAAGCCCTCCTCATCCTCCTCATCCTCTCTCACCCAGGCTCAGGGTACTGGCAAAGCAGCTGCCAAAGCGTCCTCTTCCCTGGTATCAATGTCATCATCAGTCACTCCTTCCCTAGACCAACCATGTCCTCCTGAGGAGTCCCCCGAACTGTTTGAGCACAGTGTTGGGTACATGCTCCAGGAGGATGCCCAGCGTTTCGAAGGGTCTGATGATGATACCCAGCTAGAGGAAGGCAGTAGCGTGAGAGCAGAGAGAGGGGATGCTCAAGAAGGACACCAATCTGGCAGTCATGTTCCAGCAGCTGCAGCATACTGCCAGATTGGCTCCAGTGATGAGGAGGGAGGGGATGATGAGGTCACTGACTCCACGTGGGTGCCTAATAGGAGAGAGGAGGAGGAGGAGGAGGATGAGGAGGAGGCACATCTCCAACGAGGCAGGATGCCCTCGGGGGGCCAGCGTAAGGGCAGCATACCGACGGAATCACACCGCAGAGCTCCGCCTGTGCAGGGCGCTGCCTCTGCCCGTTATTCAAAAAGTTCTTTGGTGTGGGCCTTTTTTGAGTCAAGTGCATCAGATCGCACAGCTGCTGTTTGCAACATATGTCTCAAGCGTCTATCGCGTGGCCAAAACATCACCCGCTTGGGCACCACATGCTTGACCAGACATATGTTGACCTGCCATGCAGCTCGTTGGCAAGCCTACCTTAAAGACCCACACCAAAGAACAAAGCGGACCTTTCCTTGCACCGCATCAGCTGGGATCTCCAACCCCACTATACCTTCAGTCCTCTCTGAAACCTGCACTGAGAGGAATGAAGGTGTAGAATTAGGTGTGTCACAGCCAAGTACTTGCGGGCACTCTGCTAGCAGTACACCGACGTCTGATTCTAGCAGGCAAATTTCCCTGCCCCAGCTGCTGGACCGTCAAAAGAAGTTCACTCCCAGCCATCCACATGCCCAGCGGTTGAATGCTAGCTTGGCTAAATTGCTAGCGCTTCAACTGCTGCCTTTTCAGTTGGTAGACTCGGCCCCCTTCCGTGAGTTTGTGCAATGTGCGGTTCCTCAGTGGCAGGTTCCCAAACGCCACTTTCTCACGGAAGGCGATTCCGGCTCTCTACCGGCATGTGGAAGGCAATGTCTTGGCCTCGCTGGACAGGGCGGTCAGCGGTAAGGTGCATATTACCGCTGACTCATGGTCCAGCAGGCATGGACAGGGACGTTACCTTTCTTTCACGGCCCATTGGGTCACTCTTTTGGCAGCTGGGAAGGATGCAGGACAAGGTGCAGTAGTGTTGGAGGTTGTTCCGCCGCCACGCCTCCAATATGCTACTACTGGTTGTGACACACCTCTTTCCTCCACCCCCTCCTCTTCTTCTTCCTCCATGGCCTCTTCCTGTGCTTTGTCCTCGGATCCAGCGGTGCTCCGTAGGCGTTCAAGGGGCTACGCAAGTACGCAGGCAAAAAGATGCCATGCCGTGCTTGCGCTGGTGTGTTTGGGGGACAGGAGCCACACTGGGGCAGAGGTTCTGTCTGCTCTGCAGGGGCAGGCCGAGAGGTGGTTGACGCCACGCCAGCTTAAGCCAGGAATGGTGGTTTGCGACAATGGCACCAACCTCCTTTCCGCCCTCCGACAGGGACATCTGACCCATGTGCCCTGTGTGGCTCACGTCCTTAACCTGGTGGTGCAGCGGTTCTTGGGCAGGTACCCGGGCTTACAGGATGTCCTGAGGCAGGCCAGGAAAGTCTGTGTGCATTTCCGCAGATCTTATAATGCCAGTGCTCGCCTGGCTGAGCTGCAAAAGGAGTTGAACCTGCCCAAGAACCGCCTTATATGTGACATGCCCACCAGGTGGAACTCAACGTTGGCCATGCTGCAGCGGCTGCACACGCAGCAGAGGGCCATCAATGAGTACCTGTGCGACTACGGCACCAGGACAGGGTCAGGGGAGCTCGGGTTTTTTTCACCACGCCAGTGGGGCATGATCAGGGATGCATGCACTGTCCTGGCACCATTTGAGGAGGCCACGAGGATGGTAAGCAGTGACAATGCATGCATCAGTGACACTGTACCTCTTGTCCACCTGTTGGAACATACGCTGCGTGGAATAATGGACAGGGCACTTGAGGCAGAACAGAGGCAGGAAGAGGAGGACTTCCTTGCCTCTCAAGGCCCCCTTTACCCAGACAGTGTTCCTTCTGTCCCACCCATCGCACAGGAAGAGGAGGAGGAGGAGGAGGAGGATTGTGTCAGCATGGAGGTGGAGCCTGGCACTCAGCATCATCAGCAGCAGTCTTTTAGGGATGATTTACAGTCCCAAGAAACCCGTGGACTTGTACGTGACTGGGAGGAGGTGGCTGCGGATCATGTCGTCCTTAGTGACCCAGAGGACTCCGGACCGAATGCCTCAGCTAACCTACGCTGCATGGCCTCCCTGATCCTGCAAAGTCTGCGGAAGGATCCTCGTATTCTTCGGATCAAGGAGAGGGACCATTACTGGCTGGCCACTCTCCTTGATCCACGGTACAAGGGTAAGGTTGCGGACCTTATCTTACCGTCGCAGAGGGAGCAGAGGATGAGACAACTCCGGGAGGCCTTGCAGAAAGGTCTGTGCAACGCGTTCCCAGAGACTGGGAGGTTACAAACTCCTGGTCCTGGACAACGAGTTGCTGAGGCTTCGGTCAGTCAAAGAAGGAGCGGTGGGGAAGGTGGCCATCTGACCGATGCGTTCAGACAATTCTTTAGTCTGCAGCCCCAAGGTATGATCGGTTCCAGCAACCATCGCCAGCGTCTGATATACATGGTGCAGGAATACCTAGGGGCAAGGTCAGACTCGGACACCTTCCCTACCGAAAATCCTCTGGCTTACTGGGTCTTGAGGATGGATCACTGGCCAGAGCTTGCACAGTATGCAATTGAGCTACTGGCCTGTCCTGCATCCAGCTTTCATTCAGAACGCACATTCAGTGCTGCTGGAGGATTTGTCACGGATCACAGGGTGCGCCTGTCCACTGACTCGGTTGATCGACTGACCTTCATAAAGATGAACCAGTCTTGGATCACCACCAGCTACCAAACACCTGAAGCTGATATAACAGACTAATTTATTTTCAAATGTCACATCCCTTCAAGACTGATGCTGATGCTGAGAGACTGTCCTGTTATGTTGACTGACTATCCTCCTCCTCCTCAATGATCCGATTGATGATGATAGCTTGAAAGAACATTTTTGTTTCTGGGTGCCGCCACCAGTGGCTAAGGCCCAATTTTTCAGCCCCTGTTTAACAGGGGCATGTAATTACAATTTTTTATGCAATGCTTTGCAGCAGGGCTCATTCCTGCACTCCAACTAGAGTATCTGGGAGAGGTTGCAGTGTCGTGGCACCAGCACCAGTGGCTAAGGCCCAATTTTTCAGCCCCTGTTTAACAGGGGCGTGTAATTACAATTTTTGATGCAATACTTTGCAACAGGGCTCATTGCTGTGCTCCAAGTACAGTATCTGTGAGGGGTTGCAGTGTTGTGGCACCAGTGCCTAAGGCCCAATTTTTCTGCCCCTGTTTAACAGGGGCATGTAATTACAATTCTTGATCTAATAATTCACAGCAGGGCCCATTCCTGCGCCCACCAAGAGTAACTGTGAGGCCTTACAGTGTTGTGTCAACACCACCACCAAAGGCCCAATTTTTCAGCCCCTGTTCAACAGGGGCATGCAATTACAATTCTTGATCTAATAATTCACAGCAGGGCCCATTCATGCGCCCACCAAGAGTAACTATGAGGGCTCACAGTGTTGTGGCAACACCAACATGTAAGGGGCAAATTTCAGCAGAGTATATACGGCAGGCCCCTACTTTCAAACATCCAACTTACAAATGACTCCTCCTTGCAAACGGAAGGATACAACAGGAAGTGAGAGGAAATCTACCCCTAGGAAGGCAAATTCTCTCCTGTAAGAGTTAATATGGGAAAAGTGTCTCCTCTCCACTGATGCTTTATCACCAATTCTTGTTTCAATAAAAACCCCAAATTTTCAAAAAACATTTGTCATTAGGACGGAAAGTGAGGTGAACTGTTCTGAACAGGTGCACACTGCACAGACAGCAAAACAAATGTTACAGGGGTGATAACCCTTCCCTATGTTTTCCAAAAAGCTTAAAAATAGATTTTTTGGCTGGAGCTACACTTAAACAATGTACCTGTTCAAAATTACAAACAGATTCTACATAAGAACAAACCTACAGTCCCTGTTATGTATGCACAACACGGCTGTTCAGAGTATATAGGGCCTTTTTTATTTTGTGTGCGGGGCTCCCCTAATATCCATACAAGACCCAAAGGGGCTGGTAATGGGCTGGGGGGGGGGGGGGGGGGTGTGATGGGGTAGCTATGCCATTTTTCTTAAAGATTTTCATCCATATTACCGGGACCAGACATTACATTAAAGCCGCAAGCAGTTTTAAATGGCTTTTTTTGCTTTAGAAATGTAATTTTGTGCAGGGACAGTTCTAAACACGGGAAACACGTGGCACTTCACAGGCATACTTTAGACACCCCCCAGGTACGATATTTAAAGGAATATTTGACTTATTTTTTTTCACTTTATGCATCATTAAAATGACTGCTCCCGAAAAATGGCAGTTTTTAAAACTTATTTTTGCATTGATACATGTCCCCTGGTGCAGAACCCGGGTTCCCAAACCCTTTTTAGGACAATAACATGCATAATAGTCGTTATAATTAGCACTTTAGATTTCGAACGTTCGCATCCATTGTATTTAATAGGGTTCTAAAGTTCGTGCGAACTTTCGGTCCGTTTGCCGATTCTGGTGCGAACCGAACCCGGGGGTGTTCGGCTCATCACTACTCTGCACCCACCCCAGACTGCAATCTCCCAGTCCTCTCAGGCGTGCCTCCCCAGTCCTCTCTTGACTGTGTGTCACTCAACAGCCCTCTTGGCTGTGACTTGTTGTTCCTCCCTGGAGACTTGCCCAGCAGTGCTCTCTCCCGCTGTCCTCTCTTGCTCCTCCTGTCCAAGACACCTCTGTGGGTTGTAAGAGGGTCCCCGCCCAGGCCCATGGTCACCCCCTCTCCAGACTGGGTAGCTCCCTCAAAGGCCATGACAGCCTAGCACTCTATCTCCAGCTTCCTCCTGAACAATTCCTCCCCTGCTGGGCTTACCCTATGTATTTAGGGAGGCCTGCCCCCTGCCAATCCAAGTTGGGGATGGGTCAGGGCTCCTCAGAATACCCCAGG
This sequence comes from Rana muscosa, assembly GCA_029206835.1. Classification (NCBI taxonomy): domain Eukaryota; kingdom Metazoa; phylum Chordata; class Amphibia; order Anura; family Ranidae; genus Rana; species Rana muscosa. The sequence continues at coordinate 96,692,110 of CM055118.1, read as the reverse complement.
TAGCTCCCCCTTTCCTCTCCTTCCATTCCAGAAGACACCAGAACATTCTGGAAAGAAGTGAGAGGTGTTTGTGATGCTGCCTGTGAGTCACCCAGCCCTGCCCTGGGTCTCTCCCAACCCAGATCAAAACACACACCCAGGCTTGACGGCCAGCCAAGCCTGGAAATGTACCTATTCTAACAAAAAGCTAACCACTACGCTTCTAGCACACTAGAGGGTGCAGCACAATAAATTAATTCATATAATTAACTATAATTGAGAATATGCTATCACACACACTAATCCTAACTAACTAATTGACTATATTAAATAACTGTATTATTGATTACCAATGATTCTGTTTTAAAAAAGATGTTACTATATTTCTATGATAACTCTTAACTGCATTCCATTGCAAGTATTTTAGTCTTGAGAACCTCCTGACCCACTGATATCTCAGTTACAGAAACTCTTAGTACACATAAATACCTGCTCACAGAGCCAATTCACACGCCTAATTTTAATCTGCCTGACTTTAGCTCAGCCCCAAAGTCACAGTCTAAAGTACAATATGGAGAAATTAGAAATGCAGTATTCAATACAGATGTCTGTTTTTATAGTTAAAAAAATAATAATAAATTAATTCTCCACTCATCAGACCAGCGCACCTGCTGCCATTTTTCTGCACCCCAGTTCCTATGTTTTTCTCATAGTTGAGTCACTTAGCCTTGTTTCCACGTCAGAGGTACGGCATTTTCGGACACAATTCTTTCATGAAGGCCACTTCTGGCCAGACTTCTCCGGACAGTAGATAGGTGTACTTGGGTCCCGCTGGTTTTACCAGTTCTGTGCTGATGAAACTGCTGGACATCTTCTGATGTTGAAGAGAAGTAAGCATAATGTATATTTCATCTGGTGCATTAAGTTTCCTTAGTCAACCTTTGCTTCTACGGTCCTCAACATTGCCCATTTCTTTGTGCTTCTTTAAAGGAGCTTGAACAGCACATCTTGAAACTCCAGTCTGCTTTGAAAACTTTGCGTGGTGTCCTGGTGCTGTGCTCAGTCTTGTCATGATGTATGACCTGTGACCAGTGCTGTGTTTTGGTCTAGGCCGACAAGGCCCAGGCCTAGGGTGGCACTTTGCAGGGGGGTGGCAAAAAAAAGCTGCCCCCCTCACAAAAAAGGCACCGCGCCCTCCTCCCGACTCCTGCATGCAGGGCCACTATCAGGGGAGTACAGCTGAAGAGAGCAGTGGCGTCGCGGGTGCGGAGTGGGCCAGGAATCAGTTTTAGTAGGTGCCCCCCCAAAGCCGTGACCCTCACTCTGATTGGCCCTCTGTTGTGGCCAATCATAGGGAGGGAAACAGTGGACAGAAAGCTGGGTGGTGGCACAGCATACCCAATTAAAGCCGCTCTCTCTCTTCTACCTTTGGCTGACAGTAAGGGAAGGGGGGTGAGCAGGGGAGATACACAGACAGCCCGCAGCTCTCTTTGCCCTGTCACAGCGCTGCTGCCGAGTTCTCTGGCAAATGGAGCAGCAGCGTTGTGACAGGGAGTGGAGAGCTGCGGGCTGTCTGTGTATCTCCCCCGCTCGCCCCCCTCCCCTTCTTCCTGTCACCCGAAGAGAGAGAGCGGCTCTAATTGGGTTTGCCTCGCCGCCATGATTGGCCACAGCAGAGGGCCAATCAGAAGACACTGGGGGGCATCATGGGAATTGTAGTCCCTGAAGATTGTGTCCACAGACACCATGCTACACCCCCCAGCATGCATGCACTCTGCCTGGGGGGGGGGAGAGCCTAGAACCCGGAACCTAGAAAAAAGCAGAGGAATTGAGTTTTACAGGAGGAGAAAATGAGAGTACTGTGCTGGGGGAAGCCAGAGAGGGAGCCACGATGTACCCGCACCACCAGAGAGCCATGCTGTACCTGCACCACCAGAGAGCCACGCTGTACCTGCACCACCAGAGAGAGAGCCACGCTGTACCCGCACCACCAGAGAGAGAGCCACGCTGTACCCACACCATCAGAGAGGGAGCCACACTGTCAGGTCACCTGAAGCCAGGTGACAGAAGCACACCGTTGGGGTCAGGAGTGCACCGCTAAGGTAGTGAACCCTATGGCTGACTGCTGCAGATGGAACACTGGATGATTATGGAAGGCCGGTCCACTGGAGCACAAACAGGGTTCCTATAGGGAGCTCTTGCCCAAGATTCACCAGGGCGCAGAGTCTAAGATCCAGCAGGTGTTCACCAGAGCCTCTAGTGGTGAGGATGGACTGAGCTGCAACTGAATCCAGGTTGCGGCCCCCAGAGTCCCCTAGCTCACGCTCCGTAGGGTATAGAGGATAGAGGGGAAGCAGCAGCTCAGAATACAAGAGATAGTGAGGTGACAAGCCAAGGTCAGAGCGACAAGCGGACAAGGATAAACAAAGGACAAGCCAAAGGTCAAGGTCACAAGCAGACAGGGATAGTCGAGAACAAGCCAAGATCGGTAACACAGAGACAGACGTAGCACACGGCAAGCAGGAACCCAGACACACAATGCTTAACAAACAACGTTGATCAGCAAGGCAGACTTGCAGTGCACAGGTTAATATAGAGTTCTCTGATAGGGCCTGGGGTGGAGCCATGCTTGGAGGAGATATTATTAAAGCAGCCAGGTGAGAGTGTCTGGCCTCTAAGGTGAACACATGGAGAGGAAGGTAAGCTGACAGACAAACATTACTGCATATCCATGACACACACTTTACCCACACCACCAGAGAGGGAGCCACGCTGTACCCGCACCACCAGAGAGGGAGCTACACTGTACCTGTACCACCAGAGAGGGAGCCACGCTGTACCTGTACCCAGTAGTGTATTTAGGTTTTGTGCTGCCCTAGGACTGACTAAACTCGTGCACTCCCTAATTAAAATATGACCCACCCCTTCCTGTTAAGGCCACACCCCTTTCTGTTTAAGACCCACCCTGAAATTTTCGAGTGGGGACACTAGTTCTTAGGGCCTTGAGGGGGGGGCAATGGATTCCCTTAATTTGCATAGAATTCCTCTCACTTCCTGTTTGGCTATGGGGCAGGAAGTAAAGGAAAATCTCTGAAATGGGTCAGGGATGGTAAAAAATAAACTGACTGGGGCTATAACTCTCCATTACTCTATCCAAAATGAAAAAAAAAAATCTGATAATTTTATGGAGAGGACTAAGAAGATATACCATGCCAATGGTGCAACAGAAAACATAGCACAGTGAGGAAGGTTTGTGGTCCAGACTGATAGGACAGTCAAAATTAGAAGCAGCTTGCGTTAAACTAACAGTGAAGCACAAGCCGGTGGGGACTCTTTCCGTGCTGCCCCCCTGCAAAGTGCTGCCCTAGGCCTGGGCCTTGTTAGCCTAGGCCAGGATACAGTGTTGCCTGTACCACCAGAGAGGGAGCCACGCTGTACCCGCACCACCAGAGAGAGAGCCATGCTGTACCCACACCACCAGAGAGAGAGTCACACCTTACCCGCACCACCAGAGAGGGAGCCACGCTGTACCCGCACCACCAGAGGGGGAGAAAGATGGAGACACTGCCAGGGTACAGACATGCTACTCTACTGACTAGAGTCGGCCTGGGCAACCCAGAGTGGGCGAACGTCCAGCCGGAGGGATCACTGTTGTGGTTTCACTGGGTCTGGTAAGAGGGCTTTTTGGCCATTATCCATTACTGTTTCCAGGTATTGAATTCTTACCCGAGCCCCATCTCGATTCAGCAATGTGCACAAGAGCCTCGGCTCTCCGGGGACTCTCACTCCTCATTGGCTGAGGTCATTGGCTCCTGCTGCTGTCAATCACAGCAGGTGAGCTGATCAGGAGAGGGGGCGGAGCCAAGCCAGGGCTCTGTGTGTAAATGCCCCCAGAGCAGCCCCCAAGCTGCTTGCTCTGGAGCACCTGGCAGGAGGGAGGGGCCAGGAGCGCCAGGGGGGACACAAGTAGAGGAGGATGAGGGCTGCTCTGAGCAAAACCACTGCATAGAGCAATGTAGGTACAGTATAACATTTTTGTTATTTAAAAAAAAAGAAAAAAAAGGGGCCTCTATGTGTACTGTAATACACAGAAATACATCAGAAATAAAGTTTTTAAAGTAGAAATGACTAATGCAGGTTAAAAAAAATTGGAAATATGGTAATTAAATAGAACTGAGAAAACCAGCAAACAATAATATATAGAAAATATAACAATGGGCACACTTGAATTGGCTTCATGCCTAACAATTAATATTCACAGGTGTTACAACTCCATCTACTGTCCATTCACTGAACACACAAGGGAAAAATGTATTCTTCATTTCCTAATAGAATACCATTCCTTATAACTAATTCAGAAAAGAAAAAAGAGGTTCCCTAAAATGCATTAATATATTTATTTTTGTTATGAACTGGGAATGTTTCTGCACAGGTTTTATAATGAACGGTATAGAACATATTACATGGTATGTATATGATTTTTTTTATTTTACAGTATAAATACACTAGATATTTAATGAGTAGGGATGAGCAAAACTGAGAGTTGTTGCTTCCCTGAAATTTCACAAAAGACAAAGTCATGCCTGAAAAATATCACCTCCAGCTCAGAGAAATGCATTGTAGTCTACAGGAAATGTACAGTATACCAAACTGCATGGCAGGGGTATATTCACAATCACATCCAGAGTCTCAAAGTTTGGGGCAGTTCTCCCACTACAAATGTACAGCAAACAAAACAAACAATATATAGAAATGGGATTTAACTTGACTACCCCAAGCTGAGGACAAAGGCACGTTCTTTATATAGATAAAACATAACAAAGCTTTATTACAATAACTTGTAAAGTTACCTCTAAAAACAACCATCTTCCTTGGATGTAGTACAATATAAATGTTAGTAACTTCAAGCAGCAGTCGACATGTTTCATGGCTTAGCAGCTTCCTCAGGACTACAAGAGGGCTTGAAGATAAATTATATCTATAAAGATAAGTAAAATTGGCAATAATAAAATATCATTATATTATCACAATTCTTCACAATATCATTTCAGTCAATACATTAATATTCAAAATCTCTTTTCATAAACAAATGCTTTTAAAATGTGCCATTTAAGGGAAATATAAATTATAAAGAAGCCTAGCTGCAAAAAAAAAAAAAAAAATAGATATATACATTATGAATAAAAATGAAAAAAAAAATACATACTTTACATAAATAACATAAACACCCTCACAGTGTGGACCAAGGTGGAGCGTCTGGGAAACAGGTGAAAACACAAACCAGAGGGAACTGAGGAAGAAAGGCCACAAATTCCTATAAATGCCAAATAAAAAGGAGAATATGAGTACCTGTAATATACAATTATATTTCCCCAAAGAAAGGAAAAACAAGATAAAGCCAATAAAGATCTAGGGCGGGGAGGCATCAAAGGTAACACCACATCCCATAAATTTAAATCAAGAAGAGGGGGGAACAGAGGGGTAACAAACCCCGGGACTTTATTGGTGTCTTTAAATTGTAAATGGTATCAACACAAAGGCAGTATCAGAAAATTCTAATGTTTTATTAAAGATATAAAAACATGAACAAATATAAAACATCCATGTCAAGTGAAGAAAGTGCTACCACATGCATAAATGACTATGACAAACACCGTTTGACATGTTTTGCTCAAAACAAGCTTCCTCAGGAGTTTTCGGTACAGTACATATTATGCTGGGAATAATAAAAGACATGGATGAAAGATCATTTACCATATTATTGTTTTTGAAATGAATACATACAAAACAATTACATCAAGAACATGTATAGTGGATCTATTGCTGATCCAAACAGGTACAGACGTAGTATGAAATCATGAATATGAAGGTATATATGATATATGGAGGGAAGGAGAGTCTCACCTGGGCTGCCAATGCACTAGATAGACACTTGATCATTAATAGTTGCTAGAGGTCCCACCCGGATTCAAATAAAGCCCCACCCTGGAGTTCCATTCAAAAGTGGCCACAGGAGGAAATGAACCTTTGAATCCCTACTGTAGAAAAGTAAAAATGTAATAGAGTCCAACAATTGGCTATGGATATCAGAAAGACATCCAAACCAGGAACACACTAAATATTGTAGATATAAATGAAACGTGGGACTAAAACCTCTCGGGCTCAATTGGACTTAGACAATTGATTATACATCCAGTCCAAATTGTGCCCGGGGTTTTAGTCCAACGTTTCATGGGGCGCCATTTTCCCATCTATTTGTCGGCCGTGCTCAGTATAATGCGATCCCTTTTCTGGCCGCCTAATTCACTGGGTTCAGCCTGTTGTCCCTCCTGACATTTCCAAGTCTTCAGGGCTTCCCTTATCCAAAATAGCATCGCGCACTGCGATGCTCTCTGGTGACGTCATATGCACCAGTCACCATCAGTCATGCGCAGTCTCTCTGCTGACATGACAAGCGCTGCATCTGCGCACGCAACTCCATCTGCCGCACATGCGCAATGGGCATCCTTGTGTCACGTCCGCAGCCTGGCGGTGACATCAGATGCCGCCGGGCTGGGAGAACTATTTGAACACACCAATTTGCCGTGATCCTCTGTCAGAGGTCCAGTTAAAAAGGAAGAGATAACATCTCTCCTATCTCTCTCTCACCCGATCGTTTTTTCTCAAACTGGTGAGTGCATTGACTTAATTACTTGGCACTATCTGTTTTATCATTAGTTGCCAATCTAACTGCAATTCCTCTGTATATTTTTTTTTTTAACAGTAAAAGTTTTTTTTTATTTTAAAAATAGACAAACACATACAATACAATGACAATTGAAAAGGTGAGGTAATTGCACCATATCACAGGTTTACATCAAGAATCCAGGCATCAAACAAAAGATATCAACAAGGAGATACAGACTATCGGAAACAAAACCGTCAAGAGACTGTGACTAATCAGGGGAGAACATTGGTTAGGGCCCATGCTAGCGACCACCCCGCCTTACTAGCCCCGCCCGGCCCCGATCGGGGGTGAGGGGGCGTAGCAGGAGGAGAACGCAAGGATGGGAGGTGGGGGGGAGAATGGAGAATTAGGAAGAGAGGGGGGAGGGGAGGGGATGGGGGGAGGGAAGGGAAGGGCCAGGGGGGGGAGAGGGCCCAGGGCCACCCCACACATGCAACCATTTGCCACATCTCGGTAGGATGAGGCCAGGGGGCCTCAGTCAGAGGCGTCGACCCAGCTCGACCAGATTTTTTCAAATTTTGCTGGACAATTTCTGCTCTCGTACGTTATCCTATACAGCGGCAGTACTCTGCTAATCGCCGTTAGCCAAGAGGATCTAGTAGGGAGGTCAGGCCCCCTCCAACAGAGCAGGATCTCCCTCCTAGCATAGAACAAGGCGAAGGAGATGCATAATTTGACATACCTATCTCCCTCAATGTCACCTAGATAACTGAGAAGGAACAGGCGGGGATCTAACGGTAGCTCCACACCGCATCAGTCCGAGAGTGTCTCCACCACCTCCTGCCAATAGGGGCCTAGCTTGGGATAGGACCACACCATGTGGAAAAATTATCCTGGTGCCACGGAGCATCTTGTGCACAGTGGACTCCTGGCGGAATATATCTTAGCCAGCCTCTGTGGGGTGTAGTATGCCCTGTGAAGGAACTTCAATTGTATAAAATGGTCCCTAGAGGCAATCATGGGGAGGAAACACATTCCTCCCACACCTCTTCATCAAGGTCAGGAATATCAGTGTTCCATTTAGCCAAGACCGCTGCAGTGTCCGTGTCGTGGGCCACCGTGAGATGCAAGTAAAGAGACGAGAGGGGCTTCCCCATTACACCCGAGATCAGGAGACGCTCGATCGAGTCCGGCTCGAGGGTCACCGGATCCGGAAACTGCGACGCAAGGGCATGTCGCAGCTGCCAATACCTGAATCGAAAGGAGCAGGGGAGATGATAAGTTCGGCTCAGGTCCTGAAAGGACATAATCCCACCGCCTGGCATCACATGCCGGAGGGTAAGGATGCCCCACCGAGCCCACACCACTGGGTCAGGGACCGAATTCAGGTGAGGGAGGAGGGGGTTCCCTCAGAGCGGAGTATGCGGGGAGATAGTGTTAGGTTTGGCAAGCTTTGCCCTGGAGGACTGCCATACACTTATAACAGATTTCATTGGCTCCGTAACAGAAGCATGTGCCTTACATCCCCAAAAGACCAAATTAGATAGGGCAGCGTAGGAGCCCAGGACGGCTGCCTCAAGTGTGACCGCTGGGTTCAGTTTTGGTTGGGAAAACCACCACTGAACCGTGACAAGGACCGCCGCCCAATAATATGCAAGGAAGTTCGGGAGGGCCAGCCCACCCCCTAACAGAGAAAGGTAGAGGGTGCGCCTTGCCACCCAAGGGGGACGCCCGGCCCAGATAAAGGTCATTACTATGCTATCAAGTTTCCGGAAGAAGGACCGAGGGATAGGGGTGGGGGTCTGTCGAAAGAAGTATAACAATTTGGGTAGGTAGATCATCTTGATAAGGTTCCCACGACCCACAGGTGAGAGGGGGAGGCAAAGCCATGTCGCACACCGTTTGGTCAATTGATCTAATACCGGGAGGACATTCTTACCCATGTAGTTCCCCAACTCAAGACTAACCCGCACCCCCAGATAGGTAAATTCATCCACCCAGCGTAAGGGCGTAAGAGAGTCCGTTCGGGGCAGGGACGGGTGGAGCGGGAACAGCACCGATTTGTCCCAATCGATTTGTATTCCTGAAAACCGGCCGAATGTCTCAAATTGGGTTAACGCGTTGCGCAGGGAGGCAGAGGCATCCGCCAGGTATAGCAGGGAGTCATCTGCATATAGCGACAGCTTTTCTTCCAAGGGACCCACCCTCACGTCCCGGACCCCGGAGTCTTGCCGGATGTGGGCAGCCAGCGGTTCCAATGCCAAGGCAAACAATGCCGGTGACAATGGACAGCCCTGCCTGGTCCCCCTCTCTAGGGAGAAGGAGGCCGACAGGGTCCCATTGGTGCAAATGCGTGCTCTGGGGTGAGCATATAGCATCCATATCCAGGACAGAAACCGAGGGCCAAAACCAAAACGAGAAAGGACCGTCCACAGGTAACCCCACTTGATCGTGTCGAAGGCCTTCTCGGCGTCGAGTGAGGCCACCACTCCTGGGTTATCGGGATCCGCGATCACCATGTGGGTATGCAAGCAACGAATATTTATATCCATGCCACGTCCTGGCATAAAGCCCGTCTGGTCTGGGTGGACCAGGGCTGTGATGACGGTATTCAATCGGTTGGCGAGGATCTTAGCAAAGATTTTTGCGTCAACATTGAGGAGGGAGATGGGACGGTATGAAGAACAAAGGGTGGGATCCTTACCTGGCTTGGGGATGACCACTACCATCGCCTCACACATCGAGTCCAGGAAAGCCCCGGACTTTGATGCCCGAGAGAAGAGCGACTGTAATCTAGAGGCTAGGTCTTCCACGTAGGACTTGTAGAACTCAACCGGGAAGCCATCCGGCCCCGGAGTCTTACCTGCCTGCATCATTTTTAAGGCAACCTGAATCTTCTCCAGTTTAATGGGGGCATCTAACTTACGCATAGAGGAGGGGGTGAGGACAGGGACATCCACAGCCTCAAGGTAGGCTGCCAAGTCCGTTGACTCATACGTCACCCTGGAGCTATATAAATGTTATAAATGTTGTGCAATGGCGGTTACTCCCGACTGCTCTCTAGACAACCAAGCCAGGAGCCTCCCTGTCCTCTCTCTCTGCTCAAAAATTCGTTGGGATTGATGGAGCAGCTTATTTTGCGTTAAAGCTGTTTGCAAAAGAAGAGCCTGCTGTGTTAACGATTGAAGGTGGGAGTAATGCTGGGGATCTCGGGTCCTAACATACAGGGCCTCCTGCCTGCTCGCCTCCCCCTCCACATCAGTGAGCTCAGCCCTACGCTCCCTCCTCACCCCCGCTATTATGAACTGGTAATGGCCCCGGGAGGAGGCCTTAAAGACATCCCACACTGTGGTCTCAGCAGCCGTACTCGGGTTATCCGTCCAGTAGCGTTGCAATGTGTCATGAAACTGGGATTCCACCTCCGGGTCTGAGACCCAAAATCTGGAGAGTCTCCATAGGTTGTCAGTTGGGTCTGTCGTCAAAGTCAAGGACAAAAGCAGAGGGGCGTGATCTGAGATCCCCCAGGGGAGAATGGCAATGTTGCGAACCCTAGGCAGGACAGGCGCCCCTACGTAGGCCATGTCAATGCGGGAGAAGGATTTGTGGGTGGCCGAGTGGCAGGTGAAGGCCTGGGATGTCGGGTGTCTCCACCGCCACACGTCCGTAAGGCCATACTTGTCAGCCCATTCCGCCAGCCCCTGGCGGGTAGTAAACGTCGAGGCGCACCTGTCCATACCAGTGTCCGGGACCAGGTTGAATTCACCCATCAGGACCACATTGTCGCAGGGGAACTGTGCCAACTTGGCCGAGAGAATGCCCAGGACCTTCAGGGAAGCAGGAGGCGGCAGATACAGTCCCACCAGAACCCATGGCAAATTATAAATCAACGCATATACCAGCACAAACCTACCATCGGGGTCCAGAACTAAATCAAGGAGTTTGAAAGGGAGTGATTTAAGTACAGGGACACTGACACCCCTGGCGTAGTTGGAATAAGTGGAGTGGTAGTGATGACCCACCCACGTTTTTTTGAGGCTAAGGGTCTTGCTTCCCACCAAATGCGTCTCCTGTAACACACACACATGGGGGCTGTATTTCTTGATAAATTGAAACACTAAGGATCGCTTAATGGAGGAGTTCAAGCCCCGTGTGTTCCAGGAGAGGACATCAAGAGTAGCCATAGAAACCTGTGAGGCAGATACCAGAAGGAGCAACAAGAAACCAGAGCCACGGCCCGTTCCCGGCAGCAGACTCACGGCCGAGGGAAGAGCCATGTCTCCCCAACAATGCAATCAATAGGGTCATAAGCATTACTGTCATATAACATGTAACATAAAACTTAAACGGGGCGCCAACGATCTTTACCCTGAGGGTAGATTGCCAAGTGGTGATCGCCGCCATGAGGGCATCAAAGGTCACCGACCCGGCCTGGATCGCGCCATCCGGCAGGGGGTCAGTCTGAGCTTCCATGTGGCGGAACGAGGCAGGAGGAGTAGGCCTGGGTTTTGGCAGGGAGTCCGTAGCGGCAGCGTAACGGCGTCTCTGGTTCCCGTTTTTGTTCTGTCGCATTCCCCGGGGCACAGGACGATAGAAGGGAAGGAATCAGTGTCGGTTCCACACTAGGATCGAGGCAGGAAAGGATTTCAGACCGGAAGCTCGGCAACTACACGTCCGCTCTCAGCGCCATCTTGGACACGCCCTTCCTCTGTATATTTAACTTTTTTAGATATGCTTGTTTGAGCACCACCTTCAGTTGCTCTAGCTCAGTGCAGCATTGCTACTGAGGTGGGATGACATTCTACCTGGATAATTTTTCAGTATACAGCCCTGCTTTCGGATCTTTGGTCCCAGTCAGCAGCCTATCCATTGATTCTACCCTTGTATAAGGTATTTAAATCTACAATATTTAGTGTGTTCCTGGTTTGGATGTCTTTTTGATATCCATAGCCAATTGTTGGACTCTATTACATTTTTACTTTTCTACAGTAGGGATTCAAAGGTTCATTTCCTCCTGTGGCCACTTTTGAATGGAACTCCAGGGTGGGGCTTTATTTGAATCCGGGTGGGACCTCTAGCAACTATTAATGATCAAGTGTCTATCTAGTGCATTGGCAGCCCAAGTGAGACTCTCCTTCCCTCCATATATCATATATACCTTCATATTCATGATTTCATACTACGTCTGTACCTGTTTGGATCAGCAATAGATCCGCTATACATGTTCTTGCTGTAACTGTTTTGTATGTATTCATTTCAAAAACAATAATACATGATCTTTCATCCGTGTCTTTTGTTATTCCCAGCATAATATGTACTGTACCGAAAACTCCTGAGGAAGCTCGTTTTAAGCGAAACATGTAGAGCGGTATTTGTCATAGTCATTTATGCATGTGGTAGCACTTTCTTCACTTGACATGGATGTTTTATATTTGTTCATGTTTTTATATCTTTAATAAAACACTTGAATTTTCTGATACTGCCTTCGTGTTGATACACACGGTCGGAATTTCCAACGGGAAAACGTCCGTCGGAAATTTCGACAGAAAAATTGAGAATTTCTGACAGCAAAAGTCAGATGGAGCATAAACATGGTCGGAATTTCTGACCAAAAGCTCCCATCTGACTTTTTCTGTCGGAAATTCCAACCGTGTGTACATAAGGGCATAAGGCTCAGCAGGAGCATCCAACATTGTCAGGACATGGACCATAATGTCCTTATTTCTGTCCGAGAGAAACATGTACAATAAGAGGGAGACTGCCATAGCTAATAAAGCAATCCAGACCAACTCTAAAAAACCTCACACATTTCTACCACAGATACATACTCTGCCATGGCCGGTACCAAGCCCGTGCTACATGCAGCACCTAACTTGGGTGTGTCTAAAGACTTTGTGGAGCCTTGACTACTCTGTTTCTTTTACAATGGGACCTTGATCTTGTTTTGTTGCCACTATATTTTAAGCCGTCACAGTGAGTAATTTGGGAAAAAAGTGTTCAATATGTTTTAACTCTGCTATGGCCGGTCCCAAGCCCGTGCTGCGAAAAGAGGAGGGTTGAGTGCTGGGACAAGCAAACCAGCCCTGTAAAAACTATTTGCTACTGCGAGCATAAAATAAGAATAGGGCCTATCCAGCCTTTTAGCAACATCAGCCAGCTGAACGTGTTGGCTGAGCTACCAATGCTTTAAGCTGCAAAATAGTGGCTCAAGCATAAAAGAAGAGGGCCTATTAAAGTTAACTCCACCGTGGCCGGTCCAGTCTGTGCTGAGAAAGGAGGAGGGTCTTCATCTTTAAGGCAGTTTACTGTGCAAAGGGCTAAAAAGAGATTGTAGTCAGTCCACTGTACATCTCTTTTCTGCTGTCCCATCTGTGTGCTTGTCGCGACTGTAAAGTGTGGGAAGTGGGTGTACCCCTTTACGGTGGATAGACAGCAGGATCTGTTCGCCCCAAATACATAAATTGTCTGGAGACGAGAAAGAGCCAAAGGTTGCGTGTGAAGGTTGTGTGCAAGCACACGTAAAGTGCAGGGGAACTCTGTGCTCCCTTCCGAAACTGGAAGGCTGCTTACCAGTGCTCTTGAATTTTTTTTAACTCTGCCATGGCCGGTCTCAAGCCCGTGCTGAGAAAAGAGGAGGGTTGGGTGCTGGGACAAACAAACCAACACTGTAAAGAATATTTGCTACTGTAGGCCATTGGCAAAGTCACTGGGGATCCTTCAGGATCTCAGCCAAACACACCTAAGAATGACCGCACCAAGCATACAATAGTATACATGCAGCACCTAACTTGGGTGTGTCTAAAGACTTTGTGGAGCCTTGACTACTGTGTTTCTTCTACAATGGGACCTTGATCTTGTTTTGTTGCCACTATATTTTAAGCCGTCACGGTGAGTAATTTGGGAAAAAAGTGTTCAATATGTTTTTAACTCTGCCATGGCCGGTCCCAAGCCCGTGCTGCGAAAAGAGGAGGGTTGGGTGCTGGGACAAGCAAACCAGCCCTATTAAAACATTTGTAGAGCAAGTGGAAAAGTTCAGTGACACAGAGGTGATGTTCCATCTCGGGGGAGGTTTAGTGTCACTGCAACAATGAAGACCTCTCTGAGCACGGTTGGTTCTGAGAGCAATGGCCCAGACCCCATTCCATAATATTTGGAAGATGCTCATTGCGGTCTAGAGCTGGTCCAAAGGTTGCGCGTGAAGGTTGTGTGCAAGCACACATAAAGTGCAGGGGAACTCTGTGCTCCCTTCCAAAACTGGAAGCCTGCTTACCAGTGCTCTTGAATTTTTTTAACTCTGCCATGGCCGGTCCCAAGCTCGGCTGCAAAAAGAGGAGGGTTGAGTGCTGGGGCAAGCAAACCAGCCCTGTAAAAACAATTTTCTACTGTGAGCATAAAATAAGAATAGGGCCTATCCAGCGTTGTAGCGACATCAGCCAGCTGAACGTGTTGGCTGAGCTACCAATGCTTTAAGCTGCAAATTAGTGGCTCGAGCATAAAAGAAGAGGGCCTATTAAAGTTAACTCCACCGTGGCCAGTCCCAAGTCCGAGCTGAGAAAGGAGGAGGGTCCCTTCCCCCTCCCCTCCCTTTCCTTCCCTTTCCCCTTCCCCTCCCCCTCCCTTCCCTTTCCTTTCCCTTTCCCCTTCCCCCAGAGACACATGCTCAAATTACCTTTAAGGCAGTTTACTGTGCAAAGGGCTAAAAAGAGATTGTAGACAGTCCACTTTGGGCCGATCGGCACCGTTCGGAGCCGTAATGCGAAGTTCCACTGTACATCTCTTCTCTGCTGTGCCATCTGTGTGCTGTCTCGACTGTAAAGTGTGGGAAGAGTGTGTACCCCTTGACGGAGGATAGACAGCAGGATCTGTTCGCCCCGAGTACATAAATTGTCTGAAGAAGAGAGAGCAATTTGGGTTCAAATTTAGGCCCATACTGTCTGAGGAGTGACAATGGAAATCTACCTGCCTGCCAAGTTTGGAGACAGGAGCCCCAAGGGTTCCAGAGATATGGCCACACAAATAGAACCGACCGGCACTTGAAAGCTCCCTTGCGGGAAAACGTAGCGGTAATTTGTAATACTGCTTAGCGGGACTCTGGTGCAACCTTGTCAGTATAGATTTTGCTAGTCAATATCTCCGAAACCATAAATCCTAGGAACGTCAAACTTGGGAGAGTGGGTCTCCCAATCAGTTTGAAAAAAACACTGCCCTTTTGACTTTTATTACTATATCATCAAATACAGAGCATTTCCTATTATTGCAGTGATGACGCTGTCGGTTATTTCTATGAACGTTCATGGACTCAATAGTCCCTTTAAAAGGAACTCTATGTGGAAAGAAATGGAAAGACTTAAAGGAGATGTGATTTGTATCCAAGAGACACACTTTATGACTTCTAAACAACTCAAATGTTCCCATAAAACATACCCGAATATTTTTAAGGCAACTCCTCCGGTTAGAAAGAGGGGCGTGATGGTGGCCATTAAACATTCTATTGCATTTAAGTTACATGATTTAATTTGTGACCCTAACGGGAGATATATCATTTTAACTTGGGACTTGAACCACGCAACATATACCGTGGTCAACCTTTATGCTCCGGACAAAAGACAACCGAGATTCTTATCTTCTCTACTGAAAAATATAGATAAGGTTAAGAGGAGATCTCTTCTCTTGTGTGGTCACTTCAATTGTGTGCCCGACAAATCTATGGACTGCTCCAATCCACAGTTGTCACGGAGACTTGAGATCCATTCCCTCCTTTTAGAACATAACTTGTGTAGCGACCTCACCTCTCACTCCCTCCTTCTCTGTCAATGTCAATGGCTCTCGTCTAGGGGACCAGGGAAGAGAGTGTGACGCACCACCAGCTCGTATCCTCCAGTGTGCAGAGGTGTGAGCTATACCCAATTACCTTCGGGTCTGTGCCCCTGTCCAGAGCCAAAGCTCCCCTTGAGGATGATCCTTAAACTCCCAGAAAGCCAAGTTGCACACCATTGAAAGTCCAACACTTATTTATTCTTTTAGAGCAATAAATAGTCCTTTGAGAGCAGACTGGTTAGACAACGAACAGACAAGGTGGTGAGGAAGGTCCAGGCACAAACATGAACTTGTTACTCTCCTGTTTCGGTATGCGCAAACAGGCTTGGCGCACGGTCGCTGCCACCGACCGTGAGGGTGGTCGCTGCCACCGACCGAGTGAATTGGATTTGAGGTCTCTGCCACCGACCTGGGTTTCAGTTGGGTCACTGCCACCGACCATGAGAACGTGGACTACCTTCTTGAGATGCGGCCCCTGTCAGGGGAGTCATCCATCTGGACGGTCACCAGAGGCCTCCGCCATCACCAGCCAATGCTGCGCTGGATCTCCGGGAAGGTCACCTCTCTGGTCCCCTTCGCCCTAGATTCGGGTGTCCAATACCGGAGGACACCCTAGGAATCCTCCATCCCTTGCAGGACCCAGTCGAAGGTACTGGGCCCCAGGCCTCCAGAGAGTACCTCACCCCAGACTAAAGGTGTCTGGGGTGGAATCGCAGCTCCATCCCCGGGCCAAGGGCGCCGGAGAACACCAGCACTTACACCCAGGCTGAAGGTGCCTGGGCGTGGACCTCGAGCAGAAGATGTCTGCCCCTTTTATCCCCTCTCCCAGAATGCACAGCAGGTTCCCCGCCCCGCTGTACTACTGCTGCGAGAGGACAAAAAGGGTACAGACTCGCAATGGTGGTTCAACCCCGGCCTATGGCGACAGCGCCACCTACAGGCCGCAGGGAACTGGACACCCTTGCATCCTCCACAGGCATAAATTGGTCCATGAACCCTAACAATTTCTGCATCTGAGCCATTTATCACTCAGATGCCTCCCCTAAATGTAACCACATCCCCCCCAGTAATTTGACACTGGGCCCCAGTGTCTGGAACCAATCTATGCCCTCAAATGTGAGTCTGCATAAATCCGATCCAGAGACAAAACCTATTCAAAAAAATACAAAAATGGCAATTTAAAAATTGTTTTGCTTGTGCCTGAACCAAGGGGAAGGGGAAGGAAAGAAGGGAAGGAACAACAAACAAACACACACAGGTGTAAACATTCAAGGACATAACAGCATAATTTTTTTCAATTTTTTTTTCCCCCTCCCACATCACTGACTAAACTCTACCCCATTCTCAGCAGACTTGAATGATGTTCTCCTGCAGAGGGGAAAAAGAACACATTATCTGACACAGTGTGTAATTTGGAGTGAAAAGGCTCCCCCTAGAGGAAACCCTTTCCTTCCATAAAGTCAGGTGTGGTGTGTGTGAAAAACCGGTTGCGCAACACTCCACCTAGTGGCCATGTCCCGATCTGGAACACTTCTCTTGATCAGCAATCTCTTCATCTGTGTCTTTGCCCTAACTTAACTAAACCCCAAAGTCCTCATTATCTTTGCGGTGGGGAACAGGGAGAACAAAACAAAAAAAAAATGCTCCCAATTCTCCCAAGGAGTGGCCACCCCTTGCAAGGTAAAGAGTCCCTGAGTTCTGGAAAAGGCACTCCGGAGTGTCCAGCAACAACAAAAAAAAAACAGGAGTCTATTCTCCTATAAGTAGAATCTTGGGTGCGGCAATATCAGGGGTTTCAAGTGCCTATCAAAAGTTTCCATGTGGTACTCCACATCATCTCCATCTTTTCGGCAAATTATCACCCTGTCAGCATGAATGTGCCGACCCAGCATCCATTCAGCCTTGCAATCTTTAAACCTTTTAGAGGCTACAGGAGAACACGAGAGGTACCTGCGAGCGTGGGGCACCTTGAGTTGTGTCCAGATGAAATCATCATACCACCGCTGCCTGTGTGCCTCCACCTCATACAACAACTCTCTTGGTAAGTACGGGTACTCCCACCCGTACTTGCTGGCAACCTTCTGGCAAAACAGTCTCTGCAGTCTGGACAAGGGTGGCATCGTGGCACAGTCTCCCTCACCAGGCATGACAATTGACTCCGGGTGCCGAGGTGCCTTGACCACCTCCATACTGGGCATAGGAACCCGCAGCGACACTCGCTTCACCCTAGCTTCTGGCGCAGGTGACTCAGGTAGCAGAAGGGCAGGCAGGGGACCAGATTCCTCCTCAGGCGCCGGGGCCTCCACCCGGGGTGCGCTGTCCCCAGTAGACATGGGTGAGTCCCTTTGCATACGGGACGAGGCTAGGGGTATCTTGTCCCAGCCCTTCCGCTCAAAAAGTTCATCTATGATGCCATCATCTCCGGCATCAGAGACCGTCTCAAGGTCGGAGGTGTCACACTCCTCCGCAGGCAGGTAATTCCTTGTGAATGTGGAATCATCCCCTCCCTCGGGCTCCCGTGACTGGGGATCCCCGACACCAACAACAAAACACCAAGTCCCGTTCCCCGGCTTACCTCGGCCTTTACTTGCACTGGGATGTCCGTGACTTTTCCAACTGGATCCATCCGGGCCGGGCGAACGCAGGGATGTTCCTCCATCACGGCCGCTGGAAGCTCTGACGAGACCGACCTTCCTCTTTGGCGGTGGGAGTAGGGAAGCTGTGGTGACCGAAGCAGCATCCTCTGATTTTTCATAATTCAAACTTTTGATCGCGACTTCCCCGGAAGTCTCTACAGTGCGCGTGGGAATGGCTGTCCAAGCTTTGACTTCTCCTTCACGAGTGGTGGCACCTGTTAAGCAGTTGAGGTGGAAGGCCCGAGGCCTTTCTATGGATTGCTCCACCTCGAAAATGAACTCTCCGCAGGCCTCGCAGCACCCGAACGCTTCAGCTGAACCACCAGTCCCGAACAGCCGGGACAAATCACACCGAGGGCCTCAACGTCCTTGCATACATACAGGGCGAATCGCCCCGGGGTTTTAGCCTGATTCCCGAATCCGTAACGGAAGCAGCAATTGGGGTCATCCTGGTATTGGTAGGAACTGGAACCCAGGAAGCATTGGTGAACACACTGACCGCTTGCTGCTCCATCGCGCACTGAATAACTGGCGCCAAGTCCCCACGTGCATCCCCGCACATGGCCGGACTCCTCCCCTTTTCCACACCAGTTTGCAGGCTTTCTCCTTGGCACGCCCACGAACTGTGTAGGGAGGGTGTGCCTCGTGGCGCGTTGGCCAAAAATGGCCGACTCCTCGGAACTCCTCTGGGCAGCAAAGTTCAAACTCCTGAAGGCCTCTGCCCCGTTACACGAACACAAATCAAGGCCCAGAGCCCCCACGTGTAGCGACCTCTCCTCTCACTCCCTCCTTTTCTGTCAATGTCAATGGCTCTCGTCTAGGGGACCAGGGAGGAGAGCGTGAAGCACCACCAGTTCGTATCCTCCAGTGTGTAGAGGTGTGAGCTATACCCAATTACCTTCGGGTCTGTGCCCCTGTCCAGAGCCAAAGCTCCCCTTGAGGATGATCCTTAAACTCCCAGAAAGCCAAGTTCCACACCATTGAAAGTCCAACACTTATTTATTCTTTTAGAGCAATAAATAGTCCTTTGAGAGCAGACTGGTTAGACAACGAACAGACAAGGTGGTGAGGAAGGTCCAGGCACAAACATGAACTTGTTACTCTCCTGTTTCGGTATGCGCAAACAGGCTTGGCGCACGGTCGCTGCCACCGTCCGTGAGGGTGGTCGCTGCCACCAACTGGGCGAATTGGACTTGAGGTCTCTGCCACCGACCTGGGTTTCAGTTGGGTCGCTGCCACCGACCATGAGAACGTGGACTACCTTCTTGAGATGCGGCCCCTGTCAGGGGAGTCATCCATCTGGACGGTCACCAGAGGCCTCCGCCGTCACCAGCCAATGCTGCGCTGGATCTCCGGGAAGGTCACTTCTCTGGTCCCCCTCGCCCTAGATTCGGGTGTCCAGTACCGGAGGACACCCTAGGAATCCTCCATCCCTTGTGGGACCCAGTCGAAGGTACTGGGCCCCAGGCCTCCAGAGAGTACCTCACCCCAGACTAAAGGTGTCTGGGGTGGAATCGCAGCTCCATCCCCGGGCCGAGGGCGCCCGGAGAACACCAGCACTCACACCCAGGCTGAAGGTGCCTGGGCGTGGACCTCGAGCGGAAGATGTCTGCCCCTTTTATTCCCTCTCCCAGCATGCACAGCAGGTTCCCCGCCCCGCTGTACTACTGCTGCGAGAGGACAAAAAGGGTACAGACTCGCAATGGTGGTTCAACCCTGGCCTATGGCGACAGCGCCACCTACAGGCCGCAGGGAACTGGACACCCTTGCATCCTCCAAAGGCATAAATTGGTCCATGAACCCTAACAATTGCTGCACCTGAGCCATTTATCACTCAGATGCCTCCCCTAAATGTAACCACCCGCTACACTTGTATGACACATGGAGGTGCTTTCACTCCTCGGAAAAGGACTTTACCTACTACTTGTAACCCCATCGGGCATATATTAGAATAGACCTTGTTCTTACGGACTTAGCCCTTCTACAAAGGACACTGACAGTCACAATCCACTCTATCACCTGGTCGGACCACGCTCCAGTGTCCATAGTCCTCCAGGATCGGAACTCTGATTCCCCAACCTATCTGTGGAGGAACAATGTAGAATTACTCTCTAATACCGTACAGGTTAATAGGCTAAACTTGCAGCTCAAGGAATTTTTCCAAGTAAACGATAACAAGGACACCAACATAGCATCCTTATGGTGTACTCACAAGGCGTTCAGTAGGGGTTTACTCATTCAGACAGCAGCTAGAGAGAAAAAGGGAAAGGCAAGGCTGTTGAACAACTTACAAGAGGAATTTAAAAAATTGGAATCACAGCACAAACAAAATCCCTCTCCCTCATTAGACACCAAATGATTTAACTGTAGACATAAAATTTGCCTATTACTTATTTCTACACACCAGAAATTTCTAAGACGAACTAA
Source organism: Rana muscosa (assembly GCA_029206835.1). Classification (NCBI taxonomy): domain Eukaryota; kingdom Metazoa; phylum Chordata; class Amphibia; order Anura; family Ranidae; genus Rana; species Rana muscosa. The sequence continues at coordinate 96,671,587 of CM055118.1, read as the reverse complement.
AGCAATGTATTATGCCCACGGTAACAAAGCAGGGAAATTACTGGCTAAATATATTAACAAACGACAACAACAGGCAAAATTATCCAATATCAAAGATCCACATACAGGTAAACTAGAACACCACCCGACACAGATTGCCAATGCATTTATGAAATATTATAGAGATCTTTACAACCTCCATCTTGATAATGATACCCCACAACCCACCGAACAAGCTATTAATTCATTTCTTAGTACGCTCACCTTACCTTCACTAAGTACTGACCAACTGACGTCACTCAATGCACCAATCCTCCACTAAGAGATTATAGATACTATTCATGCCCTTCCAAAGAATAAATCACCAGGAACTGACGGTTTCTCTTCTGAATACTATAAGGTATTTTCCCAAACTTTGGTTCCATATCTATGTACCCTGTTCAACAGTGTTGCCTCCTCATCTGCCTTTCCTGAAGAAATGTTGCAGGCAACTATTGTAATGCTGCCAAAGCCAGGTAAAAAGCCGGACACTCCACAGAACTTTAGGCCCATCTCTCTATTAAACACTGATCTAAAAAATCTATGCTAAGATTTTAGCGAACAGACTGGCTACTGTTACCCCATACTTAGTTAAAGCTGACCAGGTCGGCTTTGTTAAAGGAAGACAAGCTCCAAATGGCACTCGGCGACTGTTCAAATTATTACACATATTAGAATCCAGAGGGACTCTTGCAGCCCTTTTGGCATTGGACGCAGAAAAAGCCTTTGATAGGGTTCATTGGGGCTATCTCAAGGCAACTCTACAAAAATTTGGCATCCAGGGCACTATTTTTTCAGCGATCTCTGCTTTATATACCCAGCCATCAGCCAGGGTTTTTACGTCCAGTGCCATTTCTGAAAAATTCTACATCACGAATGGTACCTGCCAGGGCTGCCCGTTGTCTCCCATTATATTTACCCTTATGATGGAACCCCTGGCGGAGACAATTAGGAAAGACAAATGAGTTTTGGGGATTAATGTCGCAGGAGATTTCCACAAAATAGGCCTTTTCGCTGATGACGTGGTACTGACAGTGACAAATCCGGCTTCTTCTCTGGCTAGAGTACAGGAATTATTACATCAGTATGGTGCAGTATTATATTATAAATTGAATGTAAATAAGTCATGTATTTTACCTATTAATATTTCCAAAAGACAGATATCCCAACTTAAGGAGCGTTTTCCATTCCAATGGATGACTAAAGCACTTCCGTACTTAGGCATTAAGATAGTCTTCCCCACCTCCAACACATATGACACCAATTTTACCACACTTCTTGACACCATTAAAACTGACCTGGTGCATATTGCAACCTTTGAATTATCCTGGTTGGGCAGGATAGCTGCTTTTAAAATGAACCTTCTACCCAAAATTATCTATTATTTTAGAACTATCCCCATCAATTTACCAGAATCATTCTTCACCTTTACGGATAAGCTTTTTAGGAAGTTTATTTGGCAGGGTAAAATGCCTAAAGTCACCTACTCCACCATTCAGAGACATAGATATGCAGGAAGAACAGGTTTTCCAGTACTCCGTAATTATAATAGGGCAGCTATTCTGGACCAGATGAAAGCCTGGTTCGAACCAGAGCCGGCTAAACTCTGGGTCAGAATAGAAAAGTCTATTCTTAAAAATAAGGATCTACCCTCTTTACTTTTAGTCAAGCTAACTGACTTACCATTAATATACCCTACCCTACCATCCATAGCAGCAACCCTTTCAGTGTGGGGAAATATTCAACCAAGCATTAACCCTAAAAATAAATCTAGTCAAAAAATAACTCATCTTCAAATTCTTTAACATCTAATCCCAGATCTGCAAATAACCTCCTGGATACAGGAAAATGTAATGACGATCCAAGAGACGCTTGACAGTATAACAATATTATACATGCCTTTACCCTTACTCAACTACGGCATTTTCAACTCACACAATCAGCAACAACATATGAATTGCCTATAGATGTATGGAAATACCTCCGTACTAGTTACCATAAACGTAAAGGTCTTTCTTGGTTCTATACCCTCTTGCAGAACAAAAACTAATTTTCCAAAACATCCCATATGATTAACTGGGAAAAAGACTGGGGTTCCTCCCACTCCCACACTGAATGGAGAACTGCAATACAAGCATCCTATAAATATTCCCATTGTACTAATCACTGGGAAAATATGATGAAAATACTACATAGATCTTACCTTACGCCAGTCAGAATGTCATTGATATTTCCATCGGAAACTCATTTATGTTGGAGACATTGTGGAGCTAAGGGCAATATTAGTCATATACTTTGGGATTGCAAAAGCATTTTTCGTAAAACCAAATCCCCAATTAGCCCTCCTCAATATTAATATTACCACTATACCATCCCAATTTAGAAATATAATAATTCACATTCTGTTAGCAGCCTGCTTAACTATAACTGCTAAATGGAAAACCACCCTGGCCCCTAATATCAGTGAAGTCATCCAAAGAGTATCTACACAACATTCCTATGAAAGACATTTTGCAAACCAATCAAATATGATTCACTCCTTTAATGCTCAATGGTTACCTTGGACCTCTAAATTTCCTGAATAGTAACAAATCTCTGTAGTAGTCTTCTTTCTACCCAATAGATGGCAGCACTTGTTCCATATGGTACAGTTATCTTCTCTTGTTTGATTTTTCTTTTATTATTATTTTGCTGTATTTTTGTTCTGGTTTATTGATTGATCTCATTATCTCTTACTTTGAGTCAGCCAATTACCTTATAGAAGTTATATAAGTAATGACTCATTGGCAAAGACACTAGAGTTAGGCATATGAATATTTTATTCTCGTCTGTATGTTTGAATTGGCGATATTTTTCATTTTAATTTTTTGCCAGCACTTTACCCATATAAGGAACCGTGACTCCACATTGTGTAGTAGGACGCGCGGTTCCTGATAGATTGTGAGTACTGCAAACTGGTGAAAATATGTAGATCATCACAACTTATTTTTATCCTGAATACTGTTGATAAATGTAAAGTTATGCACTTGGGGGCTAAGAATATGAATGCATCATACATACTAGGGGGAGTACAGCTGGGGGGATCCATAGTGGAGAAGGATCTGGGAGTTTTGGTAGATCATAAGCTCAATAATGGCATGCAATGCCAAGCTGCGGTTTCCAAAGCGAGCAAAGTCCTTTCTTTTATTAAGAGAGGTATGGACTCCAGAGAGAGAGATATAATTTTTCCCCTGTTCAAATCATTAGTAAGACCTCATCTGGAATATGCAGTTCAGTTTTGGACACCAGTTCTCAAAAAGGATATCGGGGAACTGGAGAAAGTGCAGAGAAGGACAACCAAACTGATAAGAGGCATGGAGGAGCTCAGCTATGAGGAAAGATTAGAGGAACTGAATTTATTCACTCTTGAGAAGAGGAGAATAAGGGGGGATATGATTAACATGTACAAATATATAAGGGGTCCATATAGTGAACTTGGTGTTGAGTTATTCACTTTACGGTCAACACAAAAGACAAGGGGGCACTCGTTACGTCTAGAGGAAAAAAGATTTCATCTCCAAATACGGAAAGGTTTCTTCACAGTAAGAGCTGTGAAAATGTGGAACAGACTACCTCCAGAGGTGGTTCTGGCCAGCTCAGTAGATTGCTTTAAGAAAGGCCTGGATACTTTCCTAAATGTACATAATATAACTGAGTACTAACATTTATAGGTAAAGTTGATCCGGGGTAAATCCGATTGCCTCTCGGGGGATCAGGAAGGAATTTTTTCCCCTGCTGTAGCAATTTGGATCATGCTCTGCTGGGGTTTTTTGCCTTCCTCTGGATCAACTGTGGGTATAGAATTGGGTATATGGGATTGTACGATATTTTTTATTTTATTTATTTATTTATTTTTTTATGGTTGAACTGGATGGACTTTGTCTTTTTTCAACCTGACTAACTATGTAACTATGTAACTATGTACTGTAATATGTAAACCTATGTTGTACTCTTTGATTTTCTGTTCACACTGGAAATTTAATAAAAACGAATTGAAAAGAAAAAAACACTGCCTACCAAACCATAAAGGGCTACGTTGCAGTGTTCTTTCAAACTTCACGGACCCAGATGAGGCCTCACTGCCTTATGTCTGTGTCCTACATTGGGAAAATTCCTGTACACACGGGCAAGAATCCCGTCAGGAAAAAAACGTTGTTTTTCCTATCGGGATTCCTGGCAAGCTTTTCTTGCCAAGCCCTGTGTACACACGCACATTCAAAATACATTTTTGAATGTCAAGAACGCGGTAACGTCATTGACTACGACGAGCATGCGCTCGTCACATTTGATCCCGTCGCCGCCATCTTGCTTCACCCTACACTACCCTTGTAAGCTACCGCGCATGCGTCAAAGTCTCATTGAGCATGCGCGGGCTTACCTGGGGACATGTTGGCATACAAGCCTTGTACACACGCACGGTTTTCTCGTCGGGAAACAGGCCGACGAGAATCCCTACGAGAAAATAGAGAGCAGGTTCTCTATTTTTCTCGTCGAGATTCCCGGCAGTTTTCCCAACGTGAAACCATACAACCAACCAGTTTTCTCTGCAAAAAGCTCTCCCAGCAGTTTTCTTACCGAGAAAACCGGCCGTGTGTACGAGGCTAAAGTGTTCAATATTTTTTTAACTCTGCCATGGCCGGTTCCAAGCCCATGCTGCGAAAAGAGGAGGGTTGGGTGCTAGGACAAGCAAACCAGCCCTATTAAGACATTTGTAGAGCAATTGGGAAAGTTCAGTGACACAGAGGTGATGTTCCGTCTCGGGGGAGGTTTAGTGTCACTGCAAAAATGAAGACCTCTCTGAACGCGGTTGGTTCTGAGAGCAATGGCCCAGACCCCATTCCATAACAATTGGAAGATGCTTATTGCGGTCTAGTGCTGGTCCAAAGGTTGCACGTGAAGGTTGTGTGCAAGCACACGTAAAGTGCAGGGGAACTCTGTGCTCCCTTCCGAAACTGAAAGACTGCTTACCAGTGCTCTTGAATTTTTTTAACTCTGCCATAGCCGGTCCCATGCCCAGCTGCGAAAAGAGGAGAGTTGAGTGCTGGGACAAGCAAACCAGCCCTGTAAAAACTATTTGCTACTGCGAGCATAAAATAAGAATAGGGCCTATCCAGGCTTGTAGCGACATCAGCCAGTTGAACGTGTTGACTGAGCTCCCAATGCTTTAAGCTGCAAATTAGTGGCTCGAGCATAAAAGAAGAGGGCCTATTAAAGTTAACTCCACTGTGGCCGGTCCCAAGTCCGAGCTGAGAAAGGAGAAGGGTCCCTTCCCCCTCCCCTCCCTTTCCTTCCCCCTTCCCCTCCCCCTCCCTTACCTTTCCCTTCCCTTTCCCCTTCCCCCAGAGACACATGCTCAAATTACCTTTAAGGCAGTTTACTGTGCAAAGGGCTAAAAAGAGATTGTAGACAGTCCACTTTGGGCCGATCGGCGCAGTTCGGAGCCGTAATGCGAAGTTCCACTGTACATCTCTTCTCTGCTGTCCCATCTGTGTGCTGTGGCTCAAGCATAAAAGAAGAGGGCCTATTAAAGTTATCTCCACCGTAGCCGGTCCCAAGTCCGTGCTGAGAAAGGAGGAGGGTCTTCATCTTTAAGGGAGTTTACTGTTCAAAGGGCTAAAAAGAGATTGTAGTCAGTCCACTGTTCATCTCTTCTCTGCTGTCCCGTCTGTGTGTTTGTCTCGACTGTAAAGTGTGGGAAGAGGGTGTACCCCTTTACGGAGGATAGACAGCAGGATCTGTTCGCCCAGAGTACATAAATTGTCTGAAGAAGAGAGAGCAATTTGGGTTCAAATTTGGTCCCATACTTGCTGTCTGATGAGTGACAATGGAAATCTACCTGCGTGCCAAGTTTGGAGACAGGAGCCCCAAGGGTTCCAGAGATATGGCCACACAAAGAGAACCGACCGGCACTTGAAAGCTCCCTTGCGGGAAAACGTAGCAGTAATTTGTAATGCCGCTTAGCGGGACTCTGGTGCAACCTTGTCGGTATAGATTTTGCTGGTCAATATCTCCGAAACCATAAATCCTAGGAATTCCAAACTTGGTAGGGTGGGTCTCCCAATCAGTCCTATACATGTGTCTCTCAATTTTGAAAAAAACACTGCCTACCGAACAATAAAGGGCGACGTCGCAGTGTTCTTTCAAACTTCATGGACCCAGATGAGGCCTCACTGCTGTATGTCTGTGTACTACATAGGGAAAGTGTTCAATATTTTTTTAACTCTGCCATGGCCGGTTCCAAGCCCGTGCTGTGAAAAGAGGAGGGTTGGGTGCTGGGACAAGCAAACCAGCCCTGTAAAGAATATTTGCTACTGTAGGCCATCGGCAAAGTCACTGGGGTTTCTTCAGGATCTCAGCCAAACAGACCTAAGAATGACCGCACCAAGCATACAATAGTATACATGCAGCACCTAACTTGGGTGTGTTTAAAGACTTTGTGGAGCCTTGACTCCTCTGTTTCTCCTTCAATGGGACCATGACCTTGTTTTGTTGCCACTATATTTTAAGCCGTCACGGTGAGTAATTTGGGAAAAAAGTGTTCAATATGTTTTTAACTCTGCCATGGCCGGTCCCAAGCTCGTGCTGCGAAAAGAGGAGGGTTGGGTGCTGGGACAAGCAAACCAGCCCTGTAAAGAATATTTGCTACTGTAGGCCATCGGCAAGGTCACTGGGGATTCTTCAGGATCTCAGCCAAACAGACCTAAGAATGACCGCACCAAGCATACAATAGTATACATGCAGCATCTAACTTGGGTGTGTCTAAAGACTTTGTGGAGCCTTGACTCCTCTGTTTCTCCTACAATGGAACCTTCACCTTGTTTTGTTGCCACTATATTTTAAGCTGTCACGGTGAGTAATTTGGGAAAAAAGTGTTCAATATGTTTTTTAACTCTGCCATGGCCGGTCCCAAGCCCGTGCTGCGAAAAGAGGAGGGTTGGGTGCTGGGACAAGCAAACCAGCCCTGTAAAAACAATTTGCTACTGCAAGCATAAATTAAAAATAGGGCCTATCCAGCCTTGTAGCAACATCAGCCAGCTGAACGTGTTGGCTGAGCTACCAATGCTTTAAGCTGCAAAATAGTGGCTCAAGCATAAAAGAAGAGGGCCTATTAAAGTTATCTCCACCGTGGCCGGTCCCAAGTCCGTGCTGAGAAAGGAGGAGGGTCTTCATCTTTAAGGGAGTTTACCGTTCAAAGGGCTAAAAAGAGATTGTAGTCAGTCCACTGTACATCTCTTCTCTGCTGTCCCGTCTGTGTGCTTGTCTCGACTGTAAAGTGTGGGGAGAGGGTGTACCCCTTTACGGAGGATAGACAGCAGGATCTGTTCGCCCCAAATACATAAATTGTCTGGAGGCGAGAAAGAGTCAAAGGTTGCAAGTGAAGGTTGTGTGCAAGCACACGTAAAGTGCAGGGGAACTCTGTGCTCCCTTCCGAAACTGGAAGAATGCTTACCAGTGCTCTTGAATTTTTTTTAACTCTGCCATGGCCGGTCCCAAGCCCGTGCTGAGAAAAGAGGAGGGTTGGGTGCTGGGAAAAGCAAACCAGCCCTGTAAAGAATATTTGCTACTGTAGGCCATCGGCAAAGTTACTGGGGATTCTTCAGGATCTCAGCCAAACAGACCTAAGAATGACAGCACCAAGCATACAATAGTATACATGCAGCACCTAACTTGAGTGTGTCTAAAGACTTTGTGGAGCCTTGACTACTCTGTTTTTCCTACAATGGGACCTTGATCTTGTTTTGTTGCCACTATATTTTAAGCCGTCACAGTGAGTAATTTGGAAAAAAAGTGTTCAATATGTTTTTAACTCTGCCATGGCCGGTCCCAAGCCCATGCTGCGAAAAGAGGAGGGTTGGGTGCTGGGACAAGCAAACCAGCCCTGTAAAAACAATTTGCTACTGCGAGTATAAAATAAGAATAGGGCCTATCCAGCCTTGTAGCAACATCAGCCAGCTGAACGTGTTGGCTGAGCTACCAATGCTTTAAGCTGCAAAATAGTGGCTCAAGCATAAAAGAAGAGGGCCTATTAAAGTTAACTCCACCGTGGCTGGTCCCAAGTCCGTGCTGAGGAAGGAAGAGGGTCTTCCCTTCTGAAACTGGAAGACTGCTTACCAGTTCTCTTGAATTTTTTTTAACTCTGCCATGGCCGGTCCCAAGCTTGTGCTGGGAAACGAGGAGGGTTGGGTGCTGGGACAAGCAAACCAGCCCTGTAAAGAATATTTGCTACTGTAGGCCACCGGCAAAGTCACTGGGGATTCTTCAGGATCTCAGCCAAACAGACCTAAGAACGACTGCACCAACCATACAATAGTATACATAGTTACACAGATAAAAATGACCTGTGTCCAATGATCTGGGCTTGCTTACACCACAGGACAGAGTGAAATCAGGACAATTACCTGCCTCTATCTCTCCCGTAAATCCACTGGGCCTTCCATGGACCTCCATCCCCAGCACACCCACAGGTTCTGGACAATGGGGGCTGCAAAAAACACAAGAGGGCTGGCCACCGAGGTCCTTTCCCTCCACTCCCACCCATCGCCCCAACAAGAAGACACTGGCAGCACCTTCCCCAGGAAAGGGAGAGGTGTTTTGTAGTCTCAACACAGCAGACTCACCAAGCATAAGTGGAAGCGGGGACCTATCAAAGCCAGGTACCCCCCCAACAAAGGGCCCAAAAGTTAAAGAGGAGGGGGGAAGGAGGCAGAAAAATGGAACTTCCCCTTAGGGGTGAAGTTATGCTTTAAGTTGCATAGGCTCAGAGAGCCTATGCTTCTGAGCATGCGTTAATTTTTTTCCGAGCATGCGTCAGAATTTTGCACGTCGGAGTTTGTACACACAATAGGAAAATCCGATCTGATTTTTTCCTGACGGAAAAATAGAGAACCTGCTTTCTATCTTTTTCCAGCAGTTTTTCCGTTGGAAAAAGTCTGATGGAGCATACACACGGTCGGGATTCCCGACCAAAAGCTCTCATCAAACTTTTTCCAACGGGAAAACCGATCGTGTGTACGGTGCATTAGAGAGTGGCCCTGTTTTTTCTCCATGGTCAACTGTATGTAGGAACGTAGCCACCCTCTCTTGCTCCTTCCTTAGATCGACTAGGGGCTATGGGATTTTTTTACAAACAAAGTGAGGGGTGGGGGGGGGGGGTGGAAGCTCACAAAAGATGTTTTAAAGAGATAGAAAGATACAGTAAAAAAGTATTTCATGAAAATAAATTGCATGGCCATTAAGTAGTGGATGTGTATGGATTATTTTTTGGAGAATAAGAATAGCGTCACTTATAGCTTTCATTAAAACAAAACATGGTGATCTTGCCATGAAGGTTTGGGCACTTCGTGTTAGTGGTGACAATGCTCTGTACCTGTTATGCCTCCAGCAGGATAATCATTAAAGTGATTGTAAAGTCTCGTTTTTTTCCCCTATAAAAATAATAAATTACCTGTTTTGTGCAGTGGTATTGCACAGAGCAGCCCAGATCCTCCTCTCCTCTGGTCTCTCTACTGTGCTCCTGGCCCCTCCCTCCTGTTCAGTGCCCCCACACCATCAGCTTGCTATGGGGGCACCCGAAGCTGAGTCACAGCTACCTGTGTCCATTCAGACACGGAACCCCGGCCCAACCCCGCCCCCTCTCACTCCTGATTGGCTAGCTGACTTTGACAGCAGCGGGAGCCAATGGCGCTGCTGCTCTGTCCCAGCCAATCAGGAGGGAAAATCTCGGATGGCTAAGATACTGATGAATATCACTGGACAGAGAGGGGCCTCAGGTAAGTGTTAGGGGGGCTGCTGCACACAGAAGGCTTTTTATCTTAATGCATAAAATGCATTAAGATAAAAACCTTCTGCCTTTACAACTTCTGCAATATCAGATTTGACCACAAGATGGAGACGGTGATAAATTTACTGTTTTTGCAGAAACTACCGTGTTATCTGGGAAAAAAGACCGGACCTTATATTAATTTTGGCTACAAAAAATGCATTGGGGCTTCTTTTCAGTGGATGTCTTATTTGTCCCCTGTCTTCTCTCTCACTCTCCCTCCCTGTCAGCTCAAGAGTCAGCATCTCTGTAATCCCCAAAATAAACACTAGTTAAAGTCCTTGTAAAATCATTTAAATGCATTATATAATGTCCAGTGTGTATCTTTATGTAATATTGTAGAAAATACCTTATTTACAGCGCCACTGTGCGCTCACATGACACACATGTGGCATAAAGACACACACTGGACATTATATAATCCTTTTATAGCGTGGATTACATGATTTTACAAAGACTTTAACTAGGGCTTATTTTTCGGTAGGGCTTATATTGCAGCCATCCTAAAAAAATCGAGATAGGTCTTATTTTCGGTGCAACATAGTAGAAACTGTTTACCCTTAAAAAAGTTCCCATCATTCTTCAGTCTAAGGAAAAGAAACAGGTGCATCCTGGAATCTCAGACTCCATCTTAGAGACTGAAAGAAGGAACCAGCTATCAGAGCACATGTTGGACTAAAATTGCATCCGCTTTCGTCCTCTGAATGCAGCATCACTGGTGAGAGTTACTTATCGCCATCTACAGCCTAGCTTATTCATTGTATTTCTGTATATTGCATATACTGATTATATGTGTTTGTTTTTTCTTAATAGTTTCACCCCACCCTCTTTTGTTAATAAAGCTTCAAAATGACACTCAGTCTGGCATATTGCAAAATAGGAGGTTTTAGCTGCATGTCGAGCTACACATAGGGAAATGTGTAGCAGGGAAAGTGAGGCCCGGAGTGACAAAACAAAGTGACAGAATAACGTAGGGCCGGGCATGACTGTGTGTTTAGTGAGCCAACAAGGGGTTAAGAAATCAAACGGAATGGTAAGGGGAGTGGCTGAGGTAAAATGGTGAGGAGGGGAGGAGCAGTATAATTTAAGGAGGCGGGGGCCTCCCGGGAGTCAGTCAGCAAGAAAGAACAGGAGGAGGCAGGTTTTTCTCTGCTCCTCCATACTCAGACCTCATGGCGAACATAGACTTGCTTTTTGCACGGCTGCGGTCGGCGGTGGCGACGAGGGGAGTGGACTGGCTTGAAGCGCAGGTGGGGGGGGCTGCTGGAGGACCAGGCGGGTGGGTCACAGGGCGGGGGGGAACCATCACCACGCACTCGGCGGTGTAGGCCGCCGGACCGTTATTCACCTGGCCCTGCTAGCAGGGCGCAGTGTCACCATAGGAGCCCCCACGCAGACCAGTTGTCCACCCCGGCCAAGCGGGGCCCCGCTTCGGCTGCCTGTGGGGCCGTAGGTCTCCCAGCCAGCGGTGCAGTTTGGGAGGCGGGACTACAGGCCGCAATGGCGCCCGGTCACCTGCGACGCAGCGAGTTCAGGTAGATGGCACGGTCCCCTCCTCCTCGCCGGGGACTGCACGGGGGGAGACTCAGCGTGTCAGGTGCAGGGATACGGCCGGTGGGCCGTCCAGGAACGCAGCTGCTGGCTCAGTAGCAGTGGGAAGGCCTGGAACCATGAGGTGGGAGGTCGGACGTCTGTGGGACCGACCAGGGGTCCAGCTCGAGGAGGCACGGGCTCTGCAGCAGCGACGGCCGGGTCACAATCTAGAGGTCGATCCGGCACCGGGCCGGGATCCACGGCCGCCAGGCTGGCTTCGCCTGGAGGGCTACTGTCACCGATGACGCCGGCCGATGAAGATCGATCGGAAAGTGAGGCGTCTGAGTCGGATGAGGAGGAGCACCGGGAGGTCTCGCCGTCGGTGGAGGTGCCCGTGACGGCTGTGGGGATCGGGCCCAGTCAGCCTGGTAAGTCTATTTTGAGTTCTTCCAATGATTTGTCTTCTGCTTTGTGTAAATTGTTGGGGGTGGGGGGTCACTGTGTCTCATGCTGTTACGCCCCCAGTTGCCCCTGGGGGGACGGGCACGTTGCCTGCCACCCCGGGTACAACGGGTGGCATTCAGGATTTATTAGGGGGTTTGAGGGACCTGTTACAACGTTTTGCGGGGGGTACTAGTGTGCCCCCTCAGGCTGAGCCATGGGTGGGGGGGGATCAGGGGTGGTGGGTACCCCCTCGGTGGTGGTGGTCGACCCCCTCGCTGCTGGGGCAGGTGTTAGTGGAACATCCAGGGACAAAGGGGGGAGCAGCCAGCTCCCAGTAGAACAGATATTGTCCGAATTGCTGATGCGGCCAGGTGTGAGGTTTATGTGTGCTATGAGGGGCCGTTGGGGGCGCATTTGAAACAGGAGGTGCGTGAGAAGATCGGAAGGGGTGATTATGTAGAAATTTTTTCCTTGCTTCCATTAGAAAAATTACATTTGGATAGGGTAAAGCCAGACGATTCCAAAAAGGAGGATGAGGAGAAGAGGAGGTACAGACTTATTCCCCGGATGTTTAGCAACTGGCTGCAGGCATTTGCTATAATGGCCAGTGTCATTGGGGAGAAGAGCTCGGAATATTGTTCTGCGCTTTTCTGCTATATGGATGCTATCGGGGAGGCTCATAGAGTGTATGGGGGTATAGGTTGGCTGCGGTATGACGAACAGTTCCGTCAACGGCGGGCGGTTCATCCTGCTCTTAGGTGGGACCACAAAGACATCAGTCTTTGGATGCGGCTTATGTCGTCTCCACGGGCGCCGAGTCAGTTTCTTCAGGGGGGGGCCGGGGGGACATCCACCTCTGGACTGCCGGCCGGAAAGAAATGGGGGGTGTGCTGGCATATTAACGAGGGCACGTGCAAGTTTGGGGGAGCCTGTCGTTTCAAGCACGAGTGCTCCGGGTGTGGGGTGGGAGGTCACCCCTTGGCCCGTGGTTTCAAAAAAGGGAAGCGTGCCGGGAACCTTCAAACAAGAGGGAGGACGCCAGTGATGCAGGTAAGGATGCAGCCTTTCATAGATAGGTACCCGGACAGGGCGGCGGCCAGGTTATTGGCCTCCGGGTTTTCTGATGTTTTTGTTATACCGTGTTCTTTGACGGAGGTGCCTCCTCTGGCGAGGAATTTACGGTCGGCGTTGGAACACCCGGAGGTGGTTGCTGGAAAATTGGCCAAGGAAGTGGAGCTGGGGCGCATGGGGGGACCATTTAAGGACAAGCCACTGCAGGAGTTGTTGGTCTCTCCTCTGGGGGTGGTCCCCAAGAAGGAACCCGGTAAATTCCGCCTCATCCACCACCTTTCCTTTCCGAAAAGGGGGTCAGTGAATGATGCAATAGATCCTGAAGCGTGTACCGTGTCTTACACATCATTTGAGGCCGCTGTGCGTTGGGTCAGGCGTTATGGTCGGGGGCGCTCATGGCAAAGTCTGACATTGAATCTGCTTTCCGCCTGTTGCCAGTACACCCAGACAGCTTTCGGCTGCTGGGGTGCTGTTGGCAGGAAGAATTTTATATGGATAAGTGTTTGCCCATGGGTTGCTCTATTTCGTGCGCCATGTTTGAGGAATTCAGTTCCTTTTTGGAATGGGTGGTGCGGGATGTGTCAGGTTTGGATTCGGTCATCCATTATTTGGATGATTTTCTGTGTGTGGGCCCTCCTTCCTCTAATGTGTGTGCGATTCTGCTGGCTACGTTGCAGCACATTGCGGGACGGTTCGGGGTGCCTTTGGCAGCGGACAAGACCGGGGGCCCATCCACAGAGCTGAGTTTTTTGGGGATAGTGATAGATTCCATGGCGATGGAATGCAGGTTGCCCAGGGACAAGGTGGTGAATCTGCGGGAGGAAATTAGGGGGATGTCGGGTTGCAGCAAGGTCCAGCTTAGAGCCCTACAGTCCCTGTTGGGTAAATTAAACTTTGCCTGTAGAATCATTCCCATGGGCAGGGTGTTCTGCCGACGGCTGTAGGCTGCTACGTCTGGGGTGAGTGTCCCGACCCATTTCATTAGACTATCTAGTGCGCTGAAGGAGGACTTGCAGGTGTGGCACACGTTTCTGGAGGAATATAATTGAAGTTCGCTTTGGATGGAGGGCTCGGTGAGTAACTTTGACTTGGACTTGGTCACGGACGCGGCAGGGTCCACAGGTTTTGGGGTTTTCTTCCAAGGTAGTTGGTGCGCCGGAGCATGGCCCAGCTCCTGGATTGAGGCTGGTTTTGTTAAAAACCTGGTATTACTGGAACTGTTTCCGGTGGTACTGGCGATGGAGCTGTGGGGGGGAATCCTGTAGGAATTTGAAAATCTGGCTGAATTGTGACAACATGGGGGTGGTCCAAGTCATCAACCGCATTTCCGCATCTTCCATGCCGGTGGTTCGGTTGCTGCGCCACTTGGTTTTACGCTGTCTACAGTTAAACATCTTTTTGTATGCGGTGCACATTCCAGGGGTTGACAACAGGCTTGCTGACGCTTTGTCTCGGTTTCAGTGGGACAAGTTCAGAGAGCTGGCTCTGCAGGCAGACAGAGTCGGGGTTCCTTGCCCAGGGTGGATGTGGGACATTGCTTTGGTGTTGCAGTGGGGTGGATCAGGAAGTCGGTGAGTGGACCGACATGGGCGGCGTACGCCAAGGTCTGGGAGGAATGGTCGGAGTTCATACGGCTAGCTGATGCTGAGCTGGGGGAGGCTGAGATGGGTTGGTTGGTGCTGTATTTTGTTGCCAGGCATATGGAAAAGGGTGGGTCGGTTTCGGCCTTCGATAAAAAGTTGGTGGGTTTAGCATTTTTGTTCAAACTGCAGGGCGGGACGGATCACACAAAGGGTTTTTGGGTGAAGCAGGCGGTGAAGGGTTACCGCAAGTGCCACTCCAGCAAGGATACCCGTAGGCCGGTTTCCTTCTCGATCTTGCAGGATATTTGTGGGACTCTGGATTCAGTGTGTACTTCGGGGTATGAGGTGTTTTTGTTTCGCACGGCTTTTGTAATGGCGTTTTTTGGGGTGTTTCGGGTGGGTGAATTGGTGAGCCCAGCTAAGGCAAGGGCGGGGGGGGCATGATGCTGGGGGATGTTAAGATTGATGGGGAGAAGGTAGTTTTTAGGTTGCGCAAGTCAAAAAATGACCAGCTAGGAAAAGGGGTTAGTGTGGTGCTATATTCTTTACCGGGTTCGGGGGTTTGCCCGGTGGGAGTGGTGAAAGAGTTCTTGGGGGTACGCCCGTCGGTGGGGGGGCCGTTACTGGTACATAAGGATGGGTCTTTTGTTTCGAGGTTCCAATTCACAGCGATGTTCAGAAATTTTTTGCGCGCAGCAGGGTTCAATAACAAAAGTTTTGCCTCGCACTCCTTCCGCATCGGGGCCGCTACTGAGGCGGCTCGGTGCGGGTTGGATGAGGCAGCGGTTCGAAGGATTGGGCATTGGGAATCGAGGAGATTCCGTTCTTATGTCCGTCCACACCTTTTGGGAGACTAATATTGGAAGGGTATGCAAGGTGTGGGGGGGGGGGGGGGGAGGTGCAGGTGGCTGCTGGGTTTTTTCCTGATGTTATGTGGGAAATTGGTTTGTTAACACTGTTGTTTATTTCATTTCAGATGGAGGTCAATCACGCCTTGTCTGGATTTTAGGACATTCCTATGGTAGGCAGCTGAGCATCCCTCGGGGGGGAGGCTCAGGCTAGGTGGATTGGCGTACCAGGGATGGGGTGGGGCAGGGTGCTGCCTGAAGTGCAGCACTATGCTCGACTCGATAGACCTCCGGACATTTTGGTGCTTCATGCTGGTGTGGTCCGACATCATTGCACGGACGACCTGGTGCATGGCGAGGTCAGTAGACAGGCTCAACAAGGCTGGGGTCAAAGTAAACAAGGTGGTGGGTAGATTTGTGGTGAGAAACGGGGGTTTGGTCATTAGGCACACAGATTTGGAGATTAATGTGGGTATGTACCTCCGAGGAGATGGTGTTCACCTATCCGAGGTGGGTATGGATCTGTGGGCGTTGAGTCTCCAGGACGGGATTCAGCGGGCCCTGCGGGTGTGGAGGGGCCCTTAAGGGTCCACAAGGTGTTATCCTTGCGGGCTGTGGCGGTGTCCTCGGTCTTTGATGGTGGCAGATAACAGATGTGATGGAAGTGGTGGGGGGCTCATCTGTGGTATGGGCCCCTCTGGGGTTATTCCAGTGGAACGGTGTCTGCTGGAATACAGTTATGGTTGCACTGTGGAAAACAGTGGTTGTCTCTGAGCTGGTTATACGGCTGGAGGCCTGGTACAGTTAAAAGGTACCGCAGTGCAGTGGTGGTAAAAA
This sequence comes from Rana muscosa, assembly GCA_029206835.1. Lineage (NCBI taxonomy): Eukaryota > Metazoa > Chordata > Amphibia > Anura > Ranidae > Rana > Rana muscosa. The sequence goes on along the minus strand of CM055118.1, from coordinate 96,655,394 downwards.
GTTTAGCAGGGTTGCCGTCAACAGGCTGGTGTTAAAGAAGTTGTTTGGTTAAAATGTTAAGTTAAAAGTATTGGAAATCATTATTTAATAAATTAATTATTGAATTATTTAATAAATAGGCTGTTGTGACCATTTATACTCCAAAACCTGTGTGTCTCTTCATTAATAGAGGTTTAAGGGGGATAAGTGATGTTAAAGGTCATAGGTAAAAGGTGGGGTTATCTGGACTACACTAGTCAAGTGAGGCCCGGAATGACAAAACAAAGTGACAGAATAACGTAGGGCCGGGCATGACAGTGTGTTTAGTAAGCCAACAAGGGGTTAAGAAATCAAATGGAATGGTAAGGGGAGTGGCTGAGGTAAAATGGTGAGGAGGGGAGGAGCAGTATAAATTAAGGAGGCGGGGCCTCCTGAGAGTCAGCAAGAAAGAACAGGAGGTGGCAGGTTTTTCCCACCCACCCTCCCTGTTGTGTTATGTGTTGGTGTTGTGCGTCTGTTTTCTTTTCTTTCAGGTTCCATGGTGGTGGTCGTCATAACAGCGTGTGGCGGTGTCCTTGGTCTTTGATGGTTGCAGATAACAGATGTGATGGAAGTGGTGGGGGACTCATCTGTGGTATGGGCCCCTCTGAGGTTATTCCAGTGGAACGGTGTCTGCTGGAATACGGTTATGGTTGCACTGTGGAAAACAGGGGTTGTCTCCGAGCTGGTTATACGGCTGGAGACCTGGTACAGTTAACCACTTAAGCCCCGGACCAATACGGGCCATTATGACCAGGCCCCTTTTTGCGATTCGGCACTGCGTCGCTTTAACTGACAATTGCGCGGTCGTGCGACGTGGCTCCCAAACAAAATTGGCGTCCTTTTTTTCCCACAAATAGAGCTTTCTTTTGGTGGTATTTGATCACCTCTGCGGTTTTTATTTTTTGCGCTATAAACAAAAATAGAGCGAAAATTTTGAAATAAAAATGACATATTTTTTACTTTTTTCTATAATAAATATCCCCAAAAAATATATATAAAAACATTTTTTTCCTCAGTTTAGGCCGATACGTATTCTTCTACATATTTTTGGTAAAAAAAAATCGCAATTGGCGTTTATTGATTGGTTTGCGCAAAAATTATAGCGTTTACAATATAGGCGATAGTTTTAAGGCATTTTTATTTTTTTTTACTAGTAATGGCGGCGATCAGCGATTTTTTTCGTGACTGCGACATTATGGCGGACACATCGGACATTTTTGACACATTTTTGGGACCATTATCATTTTCACAGCGATCAGTGCAATATAAATGCACTGGTTACTGTGAAAATGACACTGGCAGTGAAGGTGTTAACCACTAGGGGCGCTGGAGGGGTTAAGTGTGCCTAGGGGAGTGTTTACTACTGTGTGGGGGCGTGGCTACGACTGACACGTCACCGATCTCCGCTCTGATTACACAGAGCGGAGATCGCTGACATTGACAGTAGAGGAGCGGGGAGATGTTGTGTTTACACACACACACATCTCCCCACTCCGAGCCTCCGTGAGATGATCGCGGGGATCCTCGCGGCGATCGAGTCCGCGGGATCCGCGGTCCCACTCACGGGGAAGGCAGGGGGGTCGCGCGCGACCCCAACGTCGGCAGTTAAAGGGCCACGTACAGGTACGTGATTGTGCCTGTACGAGCCATTCTGCCGACGTATATATACCGTGAGCGGTCGGCAAGTGGTTAAAAGGTACCGCAGTGCAGTGGTGGTAAAAAGTTTAGCAGGGTTGCCGTCAAAGACCAACAGGCTGGTTTTAAAGAAGTTGTTTGGTTAAAATGTTAAGTTAAAAGTATTGGAAATTATTATTTAATAAATTAATTATTGAATTATTTAATAAATAGGCTGTTATGGCCATTTATACTCCAAAACCTGTGTGTCTCTTCATTAATAGAGGTTTAAGGGGGATAAGTGATGTTAAAGGTCATAGGTAAAAGGTGGGGTTATCTGGACTACACTAGTCATGAACAGTACCCTGGGAAAACTGGCTTCCAGTAAAGACTACAAACAGCTATGTAACACATTGCACAGGACTTGTCCACCACTGTTACTATCATTTAGTCTTGGTTCACATCTGTGTGTGCAAGGCAACCTATTCATTTCAATGGGCTGCCCTACCAACGAGAAACGCAGGGAAATAAATTCCCACCCTTTTGTGATAACACACCACACCGAACATTTAAGTAGGCTGAAATCGCACTGCAGCGCACCTAGGGTTGCCACCTGTCCAGGATTCACCCGGACAGTTCAGGTTTGGAATCATGCATCTGGGTTTCAGACTGCCTGAAACCTGGACACATTATTTAGACTGGACTGTGGCTTCCCAGTAGGGTTGCTGGCTGCAGTTGTCTAAGCTGAGAGTGTCTGTTACACTCTTTCACACTGCCCAAAGCCAGCACTAACAAGCCCCTCCCCCTAAACACACACACAGATGGGAGAGGAGAGAGGACTCAATCTGCACCTCTTCCCCCCCACCCCTACCCCTCTGTGTCTGCCCACACTCAAATCCCTGGCACTGTGCCTCAGAAAAGGAAAGTTGGGGTCGGAAATTTAAAGCCCAGCAGCCTCAGATACATCTGGATGAGAGGTGCTGACTGCTAAGAGGTGAGTGAGCTCACCACCCATCCCTGTCTGTGACTGAAGTCTCCCCACTTCTCCAGTGGCGGCTGATGAAGTTTTAGGATGGGGGGGCGTCAGACCACGCCTTTCCTTTTTTACTCCTCCCACCTTTCATAAGCCCCACCCCTTAGAGAATTCACCCACTCCTTCCCCTGTATTCCACTTGCTTCCACCCATAGTGTCAGGAGTATACAGCTCAGCATCAAAGGACAGAGTATATAGCTCAGCATCACAGGACAGAGTAAATAGCTCAGCATCACAGATCATGGTATATAGCGCAGCCTCGCAGATCATGGTATATAGCGCAGCCTCGCAGATCATGGTATATAGCGCAGCCTCGCAGATCATGGTATATAGCGCAGACTCACAGATCATGGTATATAGCACAGCCTCGTAGATCATGTTATATAGCACAGCCTCGCAGATCATGGTATATAGCACAGCCTCACAGATCGGCAGAAACAAACTGAAAAATTACACTGTTATGCCGTCTACACACGACCGTTTTTCTCGTCGAGAAAAATGAAATTTTTTCCTTTTGACGTGAAAAACGATCGTCTGTGGGCATTTTGTCATATTTCCCGACGGGAAAAATTGAATTAAAAATGACGAGAAAAATTAGAACATGCTCTAATTTTTCTCGTTGTTTTTCTCGACATTTTTTTCCGCGGCTGTTTTCCCATAGGGAAACACTGCCGCGGAGCCCACAGACGGTTGTTTTTCTCGACAAGAGAAAAAATTACGTGAAAAACGACCGTGTGTGGGGAACAAGCCGTTCCCTCGTTTTTAATGTCATTATTCACGGCGTTTTTTTAACCGCCGTGAATAATGATCGTGTGTACGCGGCATTAGTATTAAAGGACTCTAAATAGGCATTTATCAGGTGACTATGTGTCATTACTGTCTGCATTCTGCACCCTGTAAATCGCACATGTCTGCATTCTGCACATTGTAAATCACACATGTCTGCATTGTGAACATTGTAAATCACACGTCTGCATTCTGCACATTGTAAATCGCACATGTCTGCATTCTGCACATTGTAAATCGCACATGTCTGCATTGTGAACATTGTAAATTGCACATGTCTGCATTCTGCACATGTAAATCGCACATGTCTGCATTGTAAACATTGTAAATCACACATGTCTGCATTCTGCACATTGTAAATTGCACATGTCTGCATTCTGCACATTTTAAATCGCACATGGCTGCATTCTGCACCCTGAAAAAAGGCTCTGCCATTGTTTGTAAAAGTCACACGACAACCTGTCCACATCTGGCTGTGGAGGAACTAGAAGGCTCAGCATGTCCTGCCAGCCATGAGCTATACCAGGGTATGCTGGGACTTGTAGTTCCCCAGCGGCTGGACCGTGATGTAGCTGTCCATAAGCCAAGATTGATTTTGGGAACCCCTTTACTATTTCTTACTTTTGCTGACAACCAACAAGGGGCATCAATCTAGAACATCGCCATACACACACCAATATCTACACTGTGCAATCCTCACCGCCATACACACCCCAATATCCACACAACAGATATCTGCTACACACTGGAATTCTGCAATGACTGATGAGAGTTAATATTGCAACATCCAGAGCCCAGAGAAGCAGCTGGGACCCCCTAGAGAAGAAGACAGGATCCCGTGGAAAAGAAGCTGAGACCCCTCCAGTGCCTGCTCACCTTTCCCCTGGAAGCAACAGCAGCAGCATCGTTCTCAAATCCAGCGCGGGGAGCAGATAGGGGGGTCACTTCCACTCTTCTTTATTTTCTAAATCCTAGCATGACCGAGGCACAGCGGGGGCACCAGAGACCGAGAGACACACACAGTGTGCAGAGCTCCGCTCGGGCCGAGCGTTCCACCGACGTCACTTCCGGTTTATCACTGGCACAGATAAAGTGGAAGTGACGCCGTAACTCAGAGGAAAAGCACCATCCTAGCCAATCAAACAACAGGGGGCAGGCACAGCACGATCCATATGAATGGGAGCAATATGGCGCAAACGATTGCACCACAGGGAGGGCTAAAACAGGCAAATGAAGCGTCATGTCTGTAATCACGGGATTGCACAGACGTCACGCTTCCCATGGGGCACTGTGCCCGGCGCCCAAGCACAGTGCACATAGTGCAAGGACATTTTTTTAATTTAATTTTTTTAAAGGGCCCATTTTTTTTTGTGACTGCCTTTGGTAAGGGGGGGTGGCGCCCGTGCGCCCCCTATGGACGGGCCGCCACTGCCCTGCTCTCTCTCCTGCCTCTGAGTGAGTACACTAAGGTAAACCAGGGTTCTCAGAGTTCCCCTTTACACCAGAGGCCACAGTCTTCCCCAGTACATCAGAGTCTTCTCCGTACGCCAGAGTTCCCAGTGTTCCCCCTTAAATCGGGGTTCCCAGAGCATCCCTTATGTTAGAGGCCCTAGAGTTCCCCCTTACATCAGAGTCTGCAGAGTCCCCCCTTACAATGAAAGAGAACTCTGCGAGTTCAGATGTAAAAGGGGAACTCTGCAGATTCTGATGTAAAAGGGGAACTCTGTGGATTCTGATTTAAAAGGAGAACTCTGTGGACTCTGATGTAAAGGGGGACTCTTGTTATTAACTTCTTATGATTAGAAATGTTATTTAAAGGGGGATTCCACCCGCGATTTTTTTTTAAAAGTCAGCAGCTACAAACACTGTAGCTGCTGACTTTTAACGTGGTTGTAAACCCCTGTTAATTAAAAAAAAAAAAAAAAACCTTCAAAAGAAAGACATAATGAGCTAGTATGCATAGCATACTAGCTCATTATGATTGACTTACCTGAGATCGAAGCCCCCGCAGCGGTGCTCGGACACCTCCGCCGCCGCCGCCATCTTGCCTCGATGTCCCTTTCAGGTATTGCCGCTCCGGCGCTGTGATTGGCCCCGGAGCGGCGATGACGTCACACGCGTGCACGCTCGGGCCGGCAAATCCCATTCAGAAAACCGGCAAGAAGCCGGCCCACTGGTGCGCATGCGCATGACATCATCGGCGCTGATTTTAAAAGCAAATATCTCCTTAACCGTGTAATCTAGGCTTACCTGTAGGTGCATGTTGTCAAAGTGGGTTTACAACCACTTTAATAAGGACACTTACCTGTCCTACTCGCCAGCGATGTCAGCCCCCCAGATGCCGATCCCTCGATCCTGGCAGCTCCCGGCGCCGCCATCCTCAGTAAGGGAAACAGGCAGTGAAGCCGCCCGTTTCCTACTGCGCATGCGCAAACCACGCGGTGCTTTGTGAATGGGCCGGCTGCTCTCTGGGATACACAGTTCCCAGAAGGCAGCGCGCCCCATTCACAAGAAGACACCGCGAGTAGGACGGCGGAAGAAGACCAGCCGCGGACAATGAAGAGGCAGATTAGGGACTTCCGCATAGCAACCGCTATTTCTTTATCGTACACCACGGGACACAGAGCTAGTCATTACATAATGGGTTAAGGGTCACCAGCGGTGATTGGACACTGGCACAACCAATGGAAGACAGTTCCCCTCCATATAACCCCTCCCATCAGGGAAGTACCTCAGTTTTTTCGCCAGTGTCGAAAGGTGTTGGACGCGTTAGGAGTAGGGATGAGCTTCGTGTTCGAGTCGAACATACGTTCGACTCGAACATTGGCTGTTCGATCGTTCGACGAAGATCGAACGATTTGGGCCGTTCGCGCCAAATTCGAGTGACGCGAACGGCCCACAATGCACTACGCCATCGCAGTGTCATCCAGGCGCTGTGATTGGCCAAGCATGCACTGTGACCCCGCATGCTTGGCCAATCACAGCGCCGGCAGCGAGGAGAGCAATGATTGGCCACAGGCAGGATGCCTGTGGCCAATTATTGCTGAGGGTGTTTAGTACACGCCCCACACTATAAAAGGCCGCCAGCACGGCGGCCTAGTGTAGTGTGTTCCGGAGCAGGGATAGAGTAGCATAGGCAGGGACAGTGACTGTTATTTCTTTCTTGCTTAACCTGGATTCCTTTAGTTTAGGGAAAGAGAAGGATAGGTAGGGAGAGTGTCAGTGTGTTTTGTGCTTCTGCTATAGTGTGCTTAAAAAAAACATTTATTCTAGGGACAGAAAACTCTAGGTAGGGACAGTGTCAGTTTCTTTCACTCTGCAAGTCCTTGTTTCCAGGGACCTGTAAGGACAGTGAGTTAATTGTCCTTGTGCTATATTGTGCTTAAAAAAAACATTTATTCTAGGGACAGAAAACTCTAGGTAGGGACAGTGTCAGTTTCTTTCACTCTGCAAGTCCTTGTTTCCAGGGACCTGTAAGGACAGTGAGTTAATTGTCCTTGTGCTATATTGTGATTAAAAAAAACATTTATTCTAGGGACAGAAAACTGTAGGTAGGGAGAGTGTTTTTTTTCTTTCACTCTGCAAGTCCTTGTTTCCAGGGACCTGTAAGGACAGTGAGTTAATTGTCCTTGTGCTATATTGTGCTTAAAAAAAACATTTATTCTAGGGACAGAAAACTCTAGGTAGGGACAGTGTCAGTTTCTTTCACTCTGCAAGTCCTTGTTTCCAGGGACCTGTAAGGACAGTGAGTTAATTTTCCTTGTGCTATATTGTGATTAAAAAAAACATTTATTCTAGGGACAGAAAACTCTAGGTAGGGACAGTGTCAGTTTCTTTCACTCTGCAAGTCCTTGTTTCCAGGGACCTGTAAGGACAGTGAGTTAATTTTCCTTGTGCTATATTGTGATTAAAAAAAACATTTTTTCTAGGGACAGAAAACTGTAGGTAGGGAGAGTGTTTTTTTTCTTTCACTCTGCAAGTCCTTGTTTCCAGGGACCTGTAAGGACAGTGAGTTAATTTTCCTTGTGCTATATTGTGCTTAAAAAAAACATTTTTTCTAGGGACAGAAAACTGTAGGTAGGGAGAGTGTTTTTTTTCTTTCACTCTGCAAGTCCTTGTTTCCAGGGACCTGTAAGGACAGTGAGTTAATTGTCCTTGTGCTATATTGTGCTTAAAAAAAACATTTATTCTAGGGACAGAAAACTCTAGGTAGGGACAGTGTCAGTTTCTTTCACTCTGCAAGTCCTTGTTTCCAGGGACCTGTAAGGACAGTGAGTTAATTTTCCTTGTGCTATATTGTGCTTAAAAAAAACATTTATTCTAGGGACAGAAAACTCTAGGTAGGGACAGTGTCAGTTTCTTTCACTCTGCAAGTCCTTGTTTCCAGGGACCTGTAAGGACAGTGAGTTAATTGTCCTTGTGCTATATTGTGCTTAAAAAAAACATTTATTCTAGGGACAGAAAACTCTAGGTAGGGACAGTGTCAGTTTCTTTCACTCTGCAAGTCCTTGTTTCCAGGGACCTGTAAGGACAGTGAGTTAATTTTCCTTGTGCTATATTGTGATTAAAAAAAACATTTTTTCTAGGGACAGAAAACTGTAGGTAGGGAGAGTGTTTTTTTTCTTTCACTCTGCAAGTCCTTGTTTCCAGGGACCTGTAAGGACAGTGAGTTAATTTTCCTTGTGCTATATTGTGATTAAAAAAAACATTTTTTCTAGGGACAGAAAACTGTAGGTAGGGAGAGTGTTTTTTTTCTTTCACTCTGCAAGTCCTTGTTTCCAGGGACCTGTAAGGACAGTGAGTTAATTGTCCTTGTGCTATATTGTGCTTAAAAAAAACATTTATTCTAGGGACAGAAAACTCTAGGTAGGGACAGTGTCAGTTTCTTTCACTCTGCAAGTCCTTGTTTCCAGGGACCTGTAAGGACAGTGAGTTAATTTTCCTTGTGCTATATTGTGCTTAAAAAAAACATTTATTCTAGGGACAGAAAACTCTAGGTAGGGACAGTGTCAGTTTCTTTCACTCTGCAAGTCCTTGTTTCCAGGGACCTGTAAGGACAGTGAGTTAATTGTCCTTGTGCTATATTGTGCTTAAAAAAAAAAAAATTCTAGGGACAGAAAACTCTAGGTAGGGACAGTGTCAGTTTCTTTCACTCTGCAAGTCCTTGTTTCCAGGGACCTGTAAGGACAGTGAGTTAATTTTCCTTGTGCTATATTGTGATTAAAAAAAACATTTTTTCTAGGGACAGAAAACTGTAGGTAGGGAGAGTGTTTTTTTTCTTTCACTCTGCAAGTCCTTGTTTCCAGGGACCTGTAAGGACAGTGAGTTAATTTTCCTTGTGCTATATTGTGATTAAAAAAAACATTTTTTCTAGGGACAGAAAACTGTAGGTAGGGAGAGTGTTTTTTTTCTTTCACTCTGCAAGTCCTTGTTTCCAGGGACCTGTAAGGACAGTGAGTTAATTGTCCTTGTGCTATATTGTGCTTAAAAAAAACATTTATTCTAGGGACAGAAAACTCTAGGTAGGGACAGTGTCAGTTTCTTTCACTCTGCAAGTCCTTGTTTCCAGGGACCTGTAAGGACAGTGAGTTAATTTTCCTTGTGCTATATTGTGATTTAAAAAAACATTTTTTCTAGGGACAGAAAACTGTAGGTAGTGTGAGGGGGTTAGCTCGGCAGCGGGTGTGTGTGACCCCCGGGATGGGCTCCCCACACAAAAACAGGCCCAGCAGACGGAGGTTGTGGTTTTCAAAATCAAAAAGGTGCCGTTTATTTTCTATTTACAGTGACAAAAACACAGCAAAGCAAAAGAAACAAACAAAATAAATCCTGGTCAACTTGACCTCTGACTAAACATACAGGTTTCCTAACTAACAACTGGGATCAGCCTAGTGCTGTCCTAGTCCCTGGTTTTAAATGTCCAAGCAAAATATAGCCACACAGGCTTTCTCTCACCGCACAGGGGTTCACTCTCCCTAGACAGTCCACACAGGTCTGCTTCCAGGCATGAGCTAACATCTAATGAATCTGGGAGTTTTTATAGAGGCCTTAAACGAACTGACAGGCTTCAGCTGGCCTCATCAACTCCCTGCCTGCACGACGCCCAGCCCTCTCCCTAGAGGTATGAGTCATCCATGAGCCCACTAGTCTCAGCTGGGCTTATACAACTCTCCACCTAGCTGTATAAATCGGCGTAAAGCCTGAATCTGGGCGAAATATATCTACCCCCCTGGATGCAACCAGGTGACTTTACCTTCCTGCTGTCACATACCCCCCCCTCTTGTTTTAACCTCGGGGTTGGAACACCAGCAATCAGGCATTCATGTACTCGAGACAAAGCATCCACATTCCCCATTTGAACGCCAGGGCGATGCTTTACTGTGAAGTTGAATTCCTGGAGGGCCAGGAACCACCTATTCACTCTTCTATTTGTTTCCTTGTTTTGAGCCATCCACTTTAACGGAGCGTGATCCGTAACCATGTCAAAGTGCCTACCTAGCAGGTAGTACCGAAGGGAATCTAGAGCCCACTTCACCGCTAAACACTCCTTTTCAACGGTGGCGTAATTTACCTCATGGGACTTCAACTTCCTGCTGAGGTAAATGACTGGGTGCTCTTCCCCGTTCCAGACCTGGGACAATACTGCTCCTAACCCCACATCTGACGCATCACTTTGTACGACAAAGTCTTTAGAGAAGTCGGGTGAGTACAACACTGGCTGGCTACATAAGGCTTGTTTCAAGAATTGGAATGCTGCCTCAGCCTCGGGGGTCCATTTAATCATGACCGACCCTTTCCCCTTCGTCAGGTTGGTTAGGGGCACAGCCTTAGAAGCAAAGTGGGGAATGAATCGCCGATAATACCCAGCGATTCCCAGAAAGGCTCGTACCTGCTTCTTGCTGTTGGGACGTGGCCAACTCTGGATGGCCTCGACTTTGTTGAGTTGGGGTTTTATTACTCCCCTCCCAATGGTGTACCCAAGATATTTGGCCTCCTCCTGCCCAATGGTACACTTCTTGGGGTTAGCCGTAAACCCTGCTTCCCGAACAGAGTCCAGGACTGCTTGCACTTTTGGCAGATGTGAGGCCCAATCTGTGCTATGGACAATTACGTCATCCAGGTAAGCCGCAGCATACTTCCGATGGGGCCTCAGCATCTGGTCCATTTTCCGCTGGAATGTGGCCGGCGCATTCTGTAACCCGAACGGCATTCTTTTATATTGGAACGCCCCGTCTGGGGTTACAAATGCGGTTTTCTCTTTGGCTGACTTGGCCAGGGGGATTTGCCAATACCCTTTTGTGAGGTCAAGAGTCGTCATGTATCGGGCTGTTCCCAGCCGGTCGATCAACTCATCTATACGTGGCATGGGGTAGGTGTCAAATTTTGTAACTTTGTTCAACTGACGAAAATCGTTACAAAATCGCCAGCTCCCATCCGGTTTAGGCACCAACACAATGGGACTAGACCAATCACTTTGGGACTCCTCTATCACCCCTAAGTTCAGCATTTTCTGTACTTCCTCCCGTATTGCCTCCCGTCGGGCCTCTGGGATCCGATAGGGTTTTAACTTCACCCTTTCACCGGGCGGGGTAATAATGTCATGCTCTACCCCAGATGTTTGTCCCGGCAGCTCAGAGAATACCTCCTTGTTGCGAAGCACAAACTCCTTAACCTCCTGTTGTTGGGGTTGTGACAAGGTGGCTGCGATTCCAACCTCAGGAATCACGCAACCAGTTTGAGCTGGTGACCAAGTGTCTGCGACTAGGGACTCTCTATCCCTCCAGGCTTTCAACAGATTAACGTGATAGATCTGTTCGGGCTTTCGCCTTCCTGGTTGTCTGACCTTGTAATTCACTTCGCTCACTTTTTCCATTATCTCGTAGGGGCCTTGCCATTTGGCAAGGAATTTACTTTCAACCGTAGGGACAAGTACCAATATCCTATCCCCCGGGGAAAAGGTACGGGTCTTGGCTCCACGGTTGTACACTCTCTGCTGTGCCAACTGCGCTTGGGCCAAATGTTCCTTCACGATGGGCATTACCTGTGCAATTCGATCTTGCATCAGGGCGACATGCTCAATCACACTCCTGTGGGGAGAACTCTCACTTTCCCAAGTTTCCTTGGCAATATCCAACAGCCCTCTTGGGTGTCTCCCATACAGTAACTCAAAGGGGGAGAATCCCGTAGAGGATTGGGGCACCTCCCTAATAGCAAACATCAAATAAGGAAGTAGACAGTCCCAATCCTTTCCATCCCTATCCACCACTTTCTTCAACATTTGTTTTAGGGTTTTGTTGAATCTTTCAACCAGCCCATCGGTTTGGGGGTGATACACAGATGTACGTAATTGCGTCACTTTGAACAATTTACACAGCTCCTTCATAACCCGGGACATAAAGGGTGTACCTTGGTCCGTAAGCAGTTCTTTACAAATACCCACCCGGCTAAAAACAAGAGATAGCTCTTTGGCTATGGTTTTGGCCGAGGTATTTCTGAGAGGGATCGCTTCTGGATAACGGGTGGCATAGTCCATTATAACCAATATGTACTGGTGCCCCCTAGCGGACTTGATTATAGGACCTACCAAATCCATTGCGATTCTCTCAAACGGGACCTCAATGATGGGTAGAGGGACCAGCGGGCTACGGAAGTGTGGCATCGGGGCCGACCTCTGACACACAGGGCAGGAGGAACAATAATTTTCTATGTCCTTCATCACCCCAGGCCAATAGAATCTCTGTAATACCCTCTCTCGGGTTTTCTCTGTCCCCAGATGACCTCCAAGAATGTGCCCATGGGCCAACTCCAACACCAACTTCCTGTAAGGTTTGGGCACCACAAGCTGCTCAACGGTTTCTTCTGCCCTTTTTGCCACCCGATACAGTAGGTCCTTCTCTACGCTGAAGTATGGGTAAGTGCAGGTATTATCTGGGTTCACTAACTCGCCATCTATTTTCACTACGTTTTCCCGTGCCTTTATTAGGGCGGGGTCTTTCAACTGTTCTGTGGCAAAGTTTTCCCTGTGAACCTCAAGATCAGAAAACTCCACAGACGGTAGGTTCTCGTCTGAGGAGGTGGGCTCCTCTCCAGTTTCTTGAGTCTCCCCTGCCAATACTGACAAGGGAAATTCGGGAGAGTCCTCACCACTCTCAGAGGAGTTCTGGCTATCATATTCCTGGTACATAGGGGCACCAGTGGGGGGCTCAGGATCATCCCACAGTTCCCAGAACTTCGGAAAATCCCTTCCCACAATGGCGTCATGCGGTAACTGAGACACTAAGCCCACTGGATGAGAAAGGGTACCTTTGGGGGTCTCGAAACACACTGTAGTCACTGGATACTCTCGGGTGTCCCCATGCACACAAATAACAGCTACCTTGCTATTCCCAGAGACCTCTGTTTTAACTAATTCAGCCTTTATCAGGGTCACAAGGCTACCTGAATCCAGCAATACCACAACATTTCTACCATTAATACACATTTTGCATAAATGTTTCTCAGTTCCCCGAATGGCAGTGCATGCGACTGTCGCACACAGCGACTGACGTCTGCCCGTCAGAAAGTCACACTGCATGGGTTCCTCCAAAACCGGGCAATTTGCTGCAATATGTCCCGCTTGCCGGCAGCGGTAGCAAATGATCCTTCTTGCCGCCTCTTGAGCCGCTGATTTCCCAGGCTGTTCTCGCCAAACTTGGGGTAGAGCTCCCACCCTCTCACTCTCTCCACCCTTACCCCTTGGAATCATCTTATCCGCCCCTGGGGATGGTCTGGTCTTAGGGTGGAAAGTCCGAGTGTCTCTGGAAGAGGCCGTCAGGTTCTCTGTAGCCAAGTATTTCTCCACACGATCCACAAGACCATCGGCCGTCTCTGGGTCTCCATGGCTTACCCACTTTTGGATGGCAGTAGGAAGAGCTCTCAAAAACCGATCCATTACAACACGTTCCACAATCTTTGGTGCGGACAAAGTCTCTGGCTGTAGCCACTTTCTGCTCAGGTGAATGAGATCATACATTTGAGACCTGGGGGGTTTTCCAAGCTGGAAAGTCCAGTTATGCACACGCTGAGCCCGGACAGCCAGGGTGACACCCAGCCTTGCCAATATTTCAGCTTTTAGCATCACATAGTCTTTTGCTTGGTCAGGCTCTAGGTCATAGTAAGCTTTCTGCGATTCACCCGTTAACAGAGGAGCCACCAGTCCAGCCCACTGCTCCTCAGGCCACTTTTCTCTTTCAGCAGTCCTTTCAAACGTGGTCAAAAATACCTCTGGATCATCCTCTCCAGTCATTTTTGTCAATAAACGACTCACCCCAAAGGACGCGGTATTAGTGGGACGGCTTTCCTCACTGGTCTGCGGACGTTGCTGCATTACTGCTTCCATTTGTTGTAGTCTCTGCTCTTGCTTCTGTAATAGGTCTATGAAGCGGGCCTCAGATCGTTGCTGGGCTTGTTGCTGAGCTTCCAGACTCTGTTGGTGAGCTTGCTGCTGGGCTGCAAGGCTCTGTTGATGAGCTTGCTGCTGGGCTGCGAAGTTCTGTTGTTGAGCTGCAAGGCTCTTTTGCAAACCTGCATTTGTCTGCTGTTGATTGGCATTTGCTAGAGCCAGCTGTTTCAGTATCTCCTCCATGCTGGCTTAAAAAAAAACTGCCACTGGTTCTCCACCAACTGTGAGGGGGTTAGCTCGGCAGCGGGTGTGTGTGACCCCCGGGATGGGCTCCCCACACAAAAACAGGCCCAGCAGACGGAGGTTGTGGTTTTCAAAATCAAAAAGGTGCCGTTTATTTTCTATTTACAGTGACAAAAACACAGCAAAGCAAAAGAAACAAACAAAATAAATCCTGGTCAACTTGACCTCTGACTAAACATACAGGTTTCCTAACTAACAACTGGGATCAGCCTAGTGCTGTCCTAGTCCCTGGTTTTAAATGTCCAAGCAAAATATAGCCACACAGGCTTTCTCTCACCGCACAGGGGTTCACTCTCCCTAGACAGTCCACACAGGTCTGCTTCCAGGCATGAGCTAACATCTAATGAATCTGGGAGTTTTTATAGAGGCCTTAAACGAACTGACAGGCTTCAGCTGGCCTCATCAACTCCCTGCCTGCACGACGCCCAGCCCTCTCCCTAGAGGTATGAGTCATCCATGAGCCCACTAGTCTCAGCTGGGCTTATACAACTCTCCACCTAGCTGTATAAATCGGCGTAAAGCCTGAATCTGGGCGAAATATATCTACCCCCCTGGATGCAACCAGGTGACTTTACCTTCCTGCTGTCACAGTAGGGAGAGTGTTTTTTTTCTTTCACTCTGCAAGTCCTTGTTTCCAGGGACCTGTAAGGACAGTGAGTTAATTTTCCTTGTGCTATATTGTGATTAAAAAAAACATTTTTTCTAGGGACAGAAAACTGTAGGTAGGGAGAGTGTTTTTTTTCTTTCACTCTGCAAGTCCTTGTTTCCAGGGACCTGTAAGGACAGTGAGTTAATTGTCCTTGTGCTATATTGTGCTTAAAAAAAACATTTTTTCTAGGGACAGAAAACTGTAGGTAGGGAGAGTGTTTTTTTTCTTTCACTCTGCAAGTCCTTGTTTCCAGGGACCTGTAAGGACAGTGAGTTAATTGTCCTTGTGCTATATTGTGCTTAAAAAAAACATTTATTCTAGGGACAGAAAACTCTAGGTAGGGACAGTGTCAGTTTCTTTCACTCTGCAAGTCCTTGTTTCCAGGGACCTGTAAGGACAGTGAGTTAATTTTCCTTGTGCTATATTGTGCTTAAAAAAAACATTTATTCTAGGGACAGAAAACTCTAGGTAGGGACAGTGTCAGTTTCTTTCACTCTGCAAGTCCTTGTTTCCAGGGACCTGTAAGGACAGTGAGTTAATTGTCCTTGTGCTATATTGTGCTTAAAAAAAACATTTATTCTAGGGACAGAAAACTCTAGGTAGGGACAGTGTCAGTTTCTTTCACTCTGCAAGTCCTTGTTTCCAGGGACCTGTAAGGACAGTGAGTTAATTTTCCTTGTGCTATATTGTGATTAAAAAAAACATTTTTTCTAGGGACAGAAAACTGTAGGTAGGGAGAGTGTTTTTTTTCTTTCACTCTGCAAGTCCTTGTTTCCAGGGACCTGTAAGGAGAGTGAGTTAATTTTCCTTGTGCTATATTGTGATTAAAAAAAACATTTTTTCTAGGGACAGAAAACTGTAGGTAGGGAGAGTGTTTTTTTTCTTTCACTCTGCAAGTCCTTGTTTCCAGGGACCTGTAAGGACAGTGAGTTAATTTTCCTTGTGCTATATTGTGATTAAAAAAAACATTTTTTCTAGGGACAGAAAACTGTAGGTAGGGAGAGTGTTTTTTTTCTTTCACTCTGCAAGTCCTTGTTTCCAGGGACCTGTAAGGACAGTGAGTTAATTGTCCTTGTGCTATATTGTGCTTAAAAAAAACATTTATTCTAGGGACAGAAAACTCTAGGTAGGGACAGTGTCAGTTTCTTTCACTCTGCAAGTCCTTGTTTCCAGGGACCTGTAAGGACAGTGAGTTAATTTTCCTTGTGCTATATTGTGCTTAAAAAAAACATTTATTCTAGGGACAGAAAACTCTAGGTAGGGACAGTGTCAGTTTCTTTCACTCTGCAAGTCCTTGTTTCCAGGGACCTGTAAGGACAGTGAGTTAATTTTCCTTGTGCTATATTGTGATTAAAAAAAACATTTTTTCTAGGGACAGAAAACTGTAGGTAGGGAGAGTGTTTTTTTTCTTTCACTCTGCAAGTCCTTGTTTCCAGGGACCTGTAAGGACAGTGAGTTAATTGTCCTTGTGCTATATTGTGCTTAAAAAAAACATTTATTCTAGGGACAGAAAACTCTAGGTAGGGACAGTGTCAGTTTCTTTCACTCTGCAAGTCCTTGTTTCCAGGGACCTGTAAGGACAGTGAGTTAATTTTCCTTGTGCTATATTGTGCTTAAAAAAAACATTTATTCTAGGGACAGAAAACTCTAGGTAGGGACAGTGTCAGTTTCTTTCACTCTGCAAGTCCTTGTTTCCAGGGACCTGTAAGGACAGTGAGTTAATTGTCCTTGTGCTATATTGTGCTTAAAAAAAACATTTTTTCTAGGGACAGAAAACTCTAGGTAGGGAGAGTGTTTTTTTTTTTTCACTCTGCAAGTCCTTGTTTCCAGGGACCTGTAAGGACAGTGAGTTAATTGTCCTTGTGCTATATTGTGATTAAAAAAAACATTTATTCTAGGGACAGAAAACTCTAGGTAGGGACAGTGTCAGTTTCTTTCACTCTGCAAGTCCTTGTTTCCAGGGACCTGGAGAGACATTGAGTGAATTGTCCTTGTGCTATATTGTGATTAAAAAAAACATTTATTCTAGGGACAGAAAACTCTAGGTAGGGACAGTGTCAGTTTCTTTCACTGTGAAAGTCCTTGTTTCAAGGGACAGAGAAGGACACCTGAAGGTAGCCCTTATTGCTTTTTTCCCATCTCCCTGCAGGCCATCTATTAGAATGTCTGGAAGGCAAACAAGGAGAGGCAGACAGTCAGGAGGCAATAAAAGAGGGCAAGCAGGCTCTGTGTCTGGGGGCAACAGTGCTGGTCGTGGACGCGGTGCATTGTCATCAGCACATGGCCATGGGACACGCTTGTCCTTCTTTTCGGCAGCTGGACATGTTGAGCCACATCATGCCGAAGACTTGGTAGAGTGGATGACCAAGCCCTCCTCCTCCTCCTCATCCTCTCTCACCCAGGCTCAGGGTACTGGAAAAGCAGCTGCCAAAGCGTCGTCTTCCCTGGTATCAATGTCAGACAAATCATCAGTCACTCCTTCCCTAGACCCACCATGTCCTCCTCCTGAGGAGTCCCCCGAACTGTTTCAGCACAGTGTTGGGTACATGCTCCAGGAGGATGCCCAGCGTTTCGAAGGGTCTGATGATGAAACCCAGCTAGAGGAAGGCAGTAGCGTGAGAGCAGACAGAGGGGATGCTCAAGAAGGACACCAATCTGGCAGTCATGTTCCAGCAGCTGCAGCATACTGCCAGATTGGCTCCAGTGATGAGGAGGGAGGGGATGATGAGGTCAATGACTCCACGTGGGTGCCTAATAGGAGAGAGGAGGAGGAGGAGGAGGAGGCACATCTCCAACGAGGCAGGATGCCCTTTGGTGGCCAGCGTAAGGGCAGTACACCGACGGAATCACACCGCAGAGCTCCGCCTGTGCAGGGCGCTGCCTCTGCCCGTCATTCAAAAAGTTCTTTGGTGTGGGCCTTTTTTGAGGCTAGTGCATCAGATCGCACAGCTGCTGTTTGCAACATATGTCTCAAGCGTATATCGCGTGGCCAAAACATCAGCCGCTTGGGTACCACATGCCTGACCAGACATATGTTGACCTGCCATGCAGCTCGTTGGCAAGCCTACCTCAAAGACCCACACCAAAGAACAAAGCGGACCTCTCCTTGCACCGCATCAGCTGGGATCTCCAACCCCACTATAACTTCAGTCCTCTCTGAAACATGCACTGAGAGGAATGAAGGTGTAGAATTAGGTGTGTCACAGCCAAGTACTTGCGCCCACTCTGCTAGCAGTACACCGACGTCCGATTCTAGCAGGCAAATTTCCCTGCCCCAGCTGCTGGACCGTCGAAAGAAGTTCACTCCCAGCCATCCACATGCCCAGCGGTTGAATGCTAGCTTGGCTAAATTGCTAGCGCTTCAACTGCTGCCTTTTCAGTTGGTAGACTCGGCCCCCTTCCGTGAGTTTGTGCAATGTGCGGTTCCTCAGTGGCAGGTTCCCAAACGCCACTTTTTCTCACGGAAGGCTATTCCGGCTCTCTACCGGCATGTGGAAGGCAATGTCTTGGCCTCGCTGGACAGGGCGGTCAGCGGTAAGGTGCATATTACCGCTGACTCATGGTCCAGCAGGCATGGACAGGGACGTTACCTTTCTTTCACGGCCCATTGGGTCACTCTTTTGGCAGCTGGGAAGGATTCAGGACAAGGTGCAGTAGTGTTGGAGGTTGTCCCACCGCCACGCCTCCAAAATGCTACTACTGGTTGTGACACACCTCTCTCCTCCACCCCCTCCTCTTCTTCTTCCTCCATGGCCTCTTCCTGTGGTTTGTCCTATGAACCAGCGGTGCTCCGTAGCCGTTCACGGGGCTACGCAAGTACGCAGGCAAAAAGATGCCATGCCGTGCTTGCGCTGGTGTGTTTGGGGGACAGAAGCCACACTGGGGCAGAGGTCCTGTCTGCTCTGCAGGGCCAGGCCGAGAGGTGGTTGACGCCACGCCAGCTTAAGCCAGGAATGGTGGTTTGCGACAATGGCACCAACCTCCTCTCCGCCCTCCGACAGGGACAACTGACCCATGTGCCCTGTGTGGCTCACGTCCTTAACCTGGTGGTGCAGCGCTTCTTGGGCAGGTACCCGGGCTTACAGGATGTCCTGAGGCAGGCCAGGAAAGTCTGTGTGCATTTCCGCAGATCTTATAATGCCAGTGCTCGCCTGGCTGAGCTGCAAAAGGAGTTGAACCTGCCCAAGAACCGCCTTATATGTGACATGCCCACCAGGTGGAACTCAACGTTGGCCATGCTGCAGCGGCTGCACACGCAGCAGAGGGCCATCAATGAGTACCTGTGCGACTACGGCACCAGGACAGGGTCAGGGGAGCTTGGTTTTTTTTCTCCACGCCAGTGGGGCATGATCAGGGATGCATGCACTGTCCTGGCACCATTTGAGGAGGCCACGAGGATGGTGAGCAGTGACAGTGCATGCATCAGTGACACTGTACCTCTTGTCCACCTGTTGGAGCACACGCTGCGTGGAATAATGGACAGGGCACTTGAGGCAGAACAGAGGCAGGAAGAGGAGGACTTCCTTGCCTCTCAAGGCCCCCTTTACCCAGACAGTGTTCCTTCTGTCCCACCCATCGCACAGGAAGAGGAGGAGGAGGAGGAGGAGGAGGAGGAGGAGGAGGATTGTGTCAGCATGGAGGTGGAGGCTGGCACTCAGCATCATCAGCAGCAGTCTTTTAGGGATGATTTACAGTCCCAAGAAACCAGTGGACTTGTACGTGGCTGGGAGGAGGTGGCTGCGGATCATGTCGTCCTTAGTGACCCAGAGGACTCCGGAGCGAATGCCTCAGCAAACCTACGCTGCATGGCCTCCCTGATCCTGCAAAGTCTGCGGAAGGATCCTCGTATTCTTCGGATCAAGGAGAGGGACCATTACTGGCTGGCCACTCTCCTTGATCCACGGTACAAGGGTAAGGTTGCGGACCTTATGTTACCGTCGCAGAGGGAGCAGAGGATGAGACAACTCCGGGAGGCCTTGCAGAAAGGTCTGTGCAACGCGTTCCCAGAGACTGGGAGGTTGCAAACTCCTGGTCCTGGACAACGAGTTGCTGAGGCTTCGGCCAGTCAAAGAAGGAGCGGTGGGGAAGGTGGCCGTCTGACCGATGCGTTCAGACAATTCTTTAGTCCGCAGCCCCAAAGTATGATCGGTTCCAGCAACCATCGCCAGCGTCTGATAAACATGGTGCAGGAATATCTAGGGGCAAGGTCAGACTTGGACACCTTCCCCACCGAAAATCCTCTGGCTTACTGGGTCTTGAGGATGGATCACTGGCCAGAGCTTGCACAGTATGCAATTGAGCTACTGGCCTGTCCTGCATCCAGCGTTCTTTCGGAACGCACATTCAGTGCTGCTGGAGGATTTGTCACGGATCACAGGGTGCGCCTGTCCACCGACTCGGTTGATCGACTGACTTTCATCAAGATGAACCAGTCTTGGATCACCACCAGCTACCACACACCTGATGCTGATATAACAGACTAATTGATTTTAAAATGTCACATCCCTTCAAGACTGATGCTGATGCTGAGTGCCTGTGCTGTTATGTTGACTGGCTATCCTCCTCCTCCGAGTCCTCAATGGTACGATTGATGATGATAGCTTGGAAGATCATTTTTGTTTATGGGTGCCGCCACCAGTGCCTAACGCCCAATTTTTCAGCCCCTGTTTAACAGTGGCGTGTAATTACAATTTTTGAAGCAATACTTTGCAACAGGGCTCATTGCTGTGCTCCAAGTACAGTATCTGTGAGGAGTTGCAGTGTTGTGCCACCAGTGCCTAAGGCCCAATTTTTCAGCCCCTGTTTAACAGGGGCGTGTCATTACAATTTTTGAAGCAATACTTTGCAACAGGGCTCATTGCTGTGCTCCAAGTACAGTATCTGTGAAGGGTTGCAGTGTTGTGCCACCAGTGCCTAAGGCCCAATTTTTCAGCCCCTGTTCAACAGGGGCATGTAATTACAATTCTTGATCTAATAATTCACAGCAGGGCCCATTGCTGCACCCACCAAGAGTAACTGTCAGGGCTTACAGTGTTGTGGCACCAGCACCACCATCAAAGGCCCAATTTTTACTACCACTGTTCAACAATTATATGTAATTAAAATTCCTGATATAATAGTTGACAGCAGGGCGTTCCAGCACCAACCAAGAGTAACTGTGAGTGCTTACAGTGTTGTGCCAACACCAACAACTAAGGGGCCTATTTCTGCAGAGTATATACGGCAGGTCCCTACTTTCAAACATCCAACTTACAAACGACTCCTACTTGCAAACGCAAGAAGACAACAGGAAGTGAGAGGAAATCTACCACTAGGAAGGAAAATTCTCTCCTGTAAGAATAAATATGGGAGAAAGGTGTCTCCTCTGTACTGATGCTTTATCAGCAATCCTTGTTTCAAGAAAAACACCACATTTCAAAAACAGTTGTCATTAGGACGGAAAGTGAGGTGAAATGTTCTGAACAGGGGCACAGACAGCAAAACAAATGTTACAGGGGTGATAACCCTTACCTATGTTTTCCAAAAAGTTTAAAAATAGATTTTTGGTCTGGAGCTACACTTCAACAATGTACCTGTTCAAAATTACAAACAGATTCTACATAAGAACAAACCTACAGTCCCTGTCTTGTATGCACCGCCTGTATACGGCTGTTCAGAGTATATAGGGCCTTTTTTATTTTATGTGCGGGGTTCCCCTTAATATCCATACAAGACCCAAAGGGGCTGGTAATGGGCTGGGGTAGGGGGGGGGTCATGGGGTAGCTATGCCATTTTTCTTAAAGATTTTCATCCATATTACCGGGACCAGACATTACATTAAAGCCGCAAGCAGTTTTAAATGGCTTTTTTTTCCTTTAGAAGTGTCATTTTGTGCAGGGACAGTTCTAAACACGGGAAACACGTGGCACTTCACAGGCATACTTTAGACACCCCCCAGGTACGATATTTAAAGGAATATTTGACTTTTTTTTTTTCACTTTATGCATCATTAAAATGACTGCTCCCGGAAAACGACCGTTTTTAAAACTTATTTTTGCATTGATACATGTCCCCTGGTGCAGAACCCGGGTTCCCAAACCCTTTTTAGGACAATAACATGCATAATAGTTGTTATAATTAGCACTTTAGAATTCGAACGTTCGCATCCATTGTATTTAATAGGGTTCTAATGTTCGTTCGAACTTTCGGTCCGTTCGCGGGTTCTGGTGCGAACCGAACCCGGGGGTGTTCGGCTCATCACTAGTTAGGAGGTGCTAAAGGAAAGCTCTACCAAAGAGACCCTCTGGGGGTAAAAGAGCTATGCTTTCGGATCCATCCAAGACGCCTACAAATGAGCTGAATCTGGATGGGATCCGGGCCTCATCCATGAGGCGTCGCCTGTAATGTCTCTCTTCGGAGGACTGGGCTCTAAGATCCAGCACTTTCGCTATTTCGCTATAAAGTCCTGGTAAGAGTCTTGTACAAGGCCCAGGGGAGAGGTATCCTTTAAATAGGAACCCATATCCCTGAAGGTTGGCACACATAGCCCACCGTGAAGGGTGAAGTTTGGTATCTGTCTGAAATTTTTCAGCAGAAAAACCTGCGGCGTGGATAAGGTGAGATTAGAAGGTCCATAACTAGGTTGGGACCTTTTTCAAAAAGTGGATGTCTTCTTTTTTTCCACCACTGGGGGGAGTAAAGAGCTGAATATACTCACCTCACTCTGTTCAGTGTCGGCTTCGGCGAAGTACACTGCTCGTCACCTCCGCTGCTGAGCTTGCTGGGGCACCCCGATCCTCCTTTCGGTGGCCGACCAGACACCTGCAGATGCAGGTAAGTGGGAAGAAGGGCTGATGAGAGTCCTCTCTCACTATGGCCACCGCCATAGCGCTAAGGGCCGCGCGCGCGCGGGAGCGCGCTTTATCGGAGGGGGGGGGGGCGAAGGCGTGCGCGGGCACGTGGCGCGCGCAGGCACAGAAACGGCGCCAATTTTAAAAGACTGTCAGTGTGAGAAGCACTGCAGCAGCAAGCAAGCTCGTTAGTTCTCTTATTTCTGGCAGAGAAACACAGCAGCTATACAGGGACGTAAGACTCCATGTGGTTGGATTGGGTACTTCCTAGAAGACATCCATGTTATGCATAGTTATGTGTTAAAAGTTGCATACTTAATGTATTTGCTAAACTGAACACGGTAGTATATGCATTTAGGTACCTTGTATTTTGTCTAAACGGTAAGCCTTCCAGGGGAAGTAATACGGACAAAAAGAGATAAGAAAGCACCACCGCCTGAGAGGAGGCTCTAACTGTGCTGACTCGGTACCTTTCTCTCCTGTGTTGCTAAATGCACCTGTTCAGGATGAGCCATTACCTCTGTCAGGTATGGCGGCTTCCCCAGTGGAGCTTGGGCCTGTATATGTCACTGAGGACACTTTATCAGCTGCCCTAAATAATCTGGAGGGAAAAAATTGCTACCTTAATCGCTAAGTCCTCTAAAAAGGAACAATAAGCGAAGCAGGTCTCTTCCAGTATTGGACCTCCCTTCAGAAGTACCTGAGGGAGGAGGATGAGGAGGAGGAGGCTACATCAGCAGAGGATGAGGAGCCAGATTTTAAGGTCACAGGTACAATGCTATAGCAGTGCATTTAAGTTAACCTCTGCGGAGGTAACGGAATTACCTGTCTCCTCCCTAGGGTCATTAAGATCCCTGCAAGGTGCATGCTCCTTCCCGGTTCATCCGTTACTACAGGATCTAATATACGCAAACTGGCAACATCCAGATAAGCGTTTCTCACCTCCAAAAAGGTTTAACATTCTTTATCCTATGGGGGAAAAATTTTTTTTTTAAGAAATGGAGCCTGCCTGCGGTAGTTGCGGCTATTTCTTGTGTAAATAAAAACCTGACATGTCCGGTGGATAATGTACAAGGGTTTAAAAGATCCTTCTGAGAGGAAGTTGAAATCCTCCTTCCTTTTGGCCGGCTCAATTACCCAACCTGCAGTAGCAGCAGTCGGTATGGGTCAGGTCATCAGCCAACAGGTAAAGCAGGGGCTGAAGGAACTGTCTTCAGAGCAGGCTAGAAATTGGGAAAAATTTGCCTAAAAGCCTTATGCTTCACAGTGGATGCCATGAGAGATTCTATCATACAGGCATCACGCCTTACACTCCAGCTGGTACAGATGCGCAGAGTACTTTGGCTTAAGCATTGGTCAGCGGAGACCCCATGCAAAAAGCTGTTGGCAAGTTCCCGTTCCATGGCGAACGCCTATTTGGGGAAGATTTAGAAAAATATATACAGAAGATCAAGTGGTAAAATGACTTTTACCTGAGAGAAAGAAAAACAAGAGATCTTGTTTTAAACGCTCTCTCCCCAGCTCCCGGGAAATCTGACTCCAACCAGTGGCGGCGGCCTGTTTTAGCCGCCCACAAAAGCCAAGGGGCAAGCTCAGAAGAACAAAAAGCCGTGGGGTGCAAGAGCTAATAAGCAAGCCCCCAAAGCCTCTCAGTGAAGGGGCGCCCCCGCTCGGCCGAGTGGGAGGAAGGCTTTGTCAGTTCTGAGCAACTTGGTGGTCAGAAATCCAGGACAATTGGGTAGTATCCACAATATCCTCAGGGTACAAACTGGAATTTCGAGAGATCCCATCTTCTCAATTCCGAGGTTCAAGACTCTCCAAGGATCCACAAAAAAGAGAATCCTTCTTCAAAGGTTTGAATCACTTAAGGGCTCAAGGGGTAGTTACAGACGTACCCCAAAAAGAGCGAGGTTCAGGTTTTTACTCAAACCTCTTTGTGATTCCAAAGCCAAATGGAGATGTCAGACCCATCCTGGATCTAAAATCCCTAAATCGGTTCCTGAACGATCGCCATTTTTCGAATGGAAACGATCCGATCCGTGGCCGCCACTTTAAAGGGCGGAAAATTCATGGCGTCCATAGATATCAAGGACGCACATTTACACATACCCATCCTCCCCGCTCACCAAAGATTCCTAAGGTTTGCGGTAGAAGATCGCCACTTTCAATTTGTGGCTCTGCCGTTTGGTGTAGCCACCGCGCCCATAGTATTCACAAAGGTGCTAGCTCCTCTGTTAGTAACCTAAGAACACGGGGCATTGCGGTAACAGCCTATCTGGACGATCTACTAGTAATAGATCAGTCAAAGGACGGATTGGGTCACGCTGTACACACTACAGTAGGATACCTGGAGCATTTAGGATGGATTATAAATTTACAAAAATCCTCTCTCCAGGCCCAAAGAAGGATAGGGTACCTGGGCATGATCATAGATGCAGCCCAAAACGAGGTATACCTGCCAGAACCGAAGATACAGTCTCTGAAAGACCTGATCCACAAGGTCAAAGCAAACAAGAGGCCGTCTATTCGCCTTTGCATGAGACTATTGGGAAAGATGGTAGCCTCCTTCGAGGCGGTTCCTTACGCCCAGTTTCATTCGAGACTACTTCAAGGCAATATTTTAGCTTCCTGGAACAGGAAGAGCCAAGCTCTGGATATACCCATGCGCCTGTCCTCACAAGTACGCCACAACTTCGATTGGTGGCTAGAAGCCAGGAATTTACGGAAGGGAAAGTCCTTCCTCCCAGTGGCCTGGAAGGTGGTATCTAGGAATACCAGCCTATCGGACTGGGGTGCAGTATTCGAGGAGGCTTCTACCCAGGGAACCTGGGCCAAGACTCAGGGGATCCTGCCCATCAATGTGCTAGAGATCCGGGCGGTATATCTAGCCCTCAAAACCTGGACATACAGGTTACAGGGCTACCCAGTTCGGGTTCAATCCGACAATGCTACTGCAGTAGCTTACATCAATCACCAAGGAGGCACCCGCAGTCGGGCAGCCCAAAGAGAGGTGAACCGGATCCTGGCATGGGCAGAAGAGCATGTACCTTGCCTTTCTGCAATCTTCATTCCAGGGATGGAAAATTGGCAAGTAGACTACCTGAGTCGTCAGCAGCTGCTACCAGGGAGTGGTCTCTTCACCCCGAGATCTTTCAGGCCATATGTCTGAGATGGGGAAACCCAGATGTAGACCTGCTAGCTGCCAGGTTCAACAAGAAATTGGACAACTTTGTGTCCAGAACGAGGGATCCTCTAGCCTACGGGACAGACGCTCTAATAATACAGACGCTCTAATAACTCCATGGAATCAGTTCTCACTGATCTAGGCATTCCCTCCGATCCCTCTTCTACAAAGACTGCTTCGCAGGATCAAGGAGGAGGGAATACCAGTAATCCTAGTGGCCCCAAACTGGCCCAGGAGGCCTTGGTATGCCGAGATTGTAAAAACGGCGATAGGAAGGCCCTGGAAGTTTCCACTCCGACACGACCTGCTGTCACAGGGTCCAGTATTCCACCCTTCCTTACAAAGGCTAAAGTTGACGGCCTGGCTGCTGAGACCCACATTTTTAAAAAAAGAGAGGGGTCTCTGGTCCGGCTCTTTCTACGCTCATTAATGCTAGAAAGCCAGCCTCCAGACTCATCTATCAGAGAGTCTGGAGAGCATACGTTTCCTGGTGTGAATCCAGAAGTTGGAATCCTCAGAAATATGAAATAAGCAGGATTCTTGCTTTTTGCCAGTTAGGAGTGGATATGAATTTAGCCCTTAGCACCATCAAAGGGCAAATATCGGCTCTATCAGTCTTCTTTCAGAGACCATTGGCATTTCACTCCCTAGTTCGGACATTCATTAAGGGGGTACTGAGGATAAATCCTCCAGTTAGGACTCCCTTGTGTCCATGGGATTTGAATTTTGGTATTGTCAGTGTTGCAAAAGCAACCTTTTGAACCTATTCGCCATATTCCTTTAATTATATTAAGTAGGAAGTTGGCTTTTCTGATTGCTATAGCTTCTGCTAGGAGAGTATCAGAGCTAGCAGCTCTTTCTTGTAAAGAGCCTTGTCTAATTTGTCACAAGGACAAAATCGTACTACGACCCCATCCGGCTTTTCTACCTAAGGTGGTGTCGGCTTTTCACTTGAATCAAGACATTGTTCTGCCTTCCTTTTTTTTTTCCAAACCCGCGGACGGCGGGGGAAAATTATTACACTCTCTAGATCTAGGGAGAGTGGTAAAGGTGTATCTGCAAGCAACCGCTCAGATACGTAAAACAGATGTTTTGTTTATTTTACCAGATGGGCCCAAGAAGGGCCAAGCGGTATCAAGATCCACCATTTCCAGGTGGATTAGACAAGTAATTATTCAAGCTTATGGTTTAAAGAACAGGACTCCTCCTTTTCCTGTTAAGGCGCACTCTACCAGGGCGATAAGTGCTTCATGGGCAGTGCACCACCAGGCTTCGATGGCGCAGATCTGTAAGGCTGCAACTTGGTCCTCAGTCCATACATTTTCCAAATTCTATCAAATAGATGTGAAAGGACATGAGGATTCCGCCTTTGGGCGAAGTGTGCTGCAGGCAGCAGTATAGGGCTTCTGGTCCGCAAGCGGCCTGTTTTGATCTGTGTCTCCCCCCCTTCATATGAGCATTGCTCTGGGACGTCCCATTATGTAATGACTAGCTCTGTGTCCCGTGGTGTACGATAAAGAAAATAGGATTTTTATAACAGCTTACCTGTAAAATCCTTTTCTTGGAGTACACCACGGGACACAGAGGTCCCACCCTTCTTATGGGAACCTTACTGCTTTGCTACAAAACTGAGGTACTTCCCTGATGGGAGGGGTTATATGGAGGGGAACTGTCTTCCATTGGTTGTGCCAGTGTCCAATCACCGCTGGTGACCCTTAACCCATTATGTAATGACTAGCTCTGTGTCCCGTGGTGTACTCCAAGAAAAGGATTTTACAGGTAAGCTGTTATAAAAATCCTATTTTCTGGTAAGTAAAAAAAAAGAAATTTTCCAATTTTTATTTCTAATTTTCAGGGTGGAACTCCACTTTAATAGCAAAATATATGTATAGTTTATACTATAAATAAAAATTGCTGTGCGCTGCTAAAGTGTTCGGGTTTGACTTGAAGAAAAAGTGGCATCCCTAAGCGCACCAAAAGTAGTGCATGCACTACTTTAAAAAACGCACTGCAGCCAGATCACATGGTACTTCTGTACTATGCTATCCGATGCAGACAAACATACTGCTTTTGCCTGCGTTTGGGGTGTTGTTCGCATTGCATTGACACCCGCTGCACATCGCAAGTGCAATGTGTTTTGAACACGGTGTGGGAAACGCGCATGGAACACGGCAGGAGGGGGTGCTTAGCTGAGAAAACTCCTTCCCTCCTGAAGACTCCTGGGATGTATGACATCACTCACCTAAGCCTGAAAACCAGGAAGTAACCCAGTAAATGTACAAAAAAAGGTTAACACAAGTAAATATGATATACCTTGCTATATATTTACTAATGCTAGCAGCATACGAATTAAAAATACTCACTGTTGATTGAGAAAGTGAAGTTCTGCTTTAATTAGCTAAAAATGCCATCAAGTCAGATGAAATCAGGCCCCAGTAACAAAGTGAAACTAAATCAGAGAGGGACACAGAAAAAGACTTTCATGATAATAAAATTAACAGCAGACAATCTGTGGTGTCTGCTCTTAGGTAGCATTTTCACATCAAAACTTAAAAATGTCGTAAAGGTTCACTTTAAATACTACTGCATGCACTGGTAATGTGTTTTGGTGTCTGTGCCATCTAAAGCCTGCTGGTTAACCAATACCAATATTCCATCTGGTATACTCAGGGCAGGAGAGAAAACAAAAGCAAGCACCTGATCCCCTCTCATGGGGCCAACTGAGTTGTCATTCTGCCATGCCTCTAAAATGCAACAACAAAATATTTCATAAGATAAATGTCATTCTTGAAATGTGTCAGATTTTTGTCTTCCAGCACAGTGTGCTTTAGGCATTGTGACATTTTCATCAAACGAATAATGATAAAACTAATAATGAACATAATGCTTAAATGAGCATCCACACCTTTTTGGTGCTTTGTGGGTGAGGTGGGTTAAAAAAATTCTGCTTTCTGTATCGTTGGTGTGGTTTCCTATATATTGCACCTCCATAAGGATATAATGTATGTAAAACACAAGTAAGACACATCAAAAACGCAACCTACCTAAAACATATCATGGAGAAGTTTAAATCCAGGCTTCTGCTGCAAAATGCTTCCTGATTATGAAGATAGAGTTGCTGGTATGATGTCCTCAGCACAACTCTCTGCATCACTATACAGTGAGTACAGGGCACCTTGTTGATGCCTCCTCAGGGGCAGGGCCATAACGCCCTTTTAGTCTGTTGAGTTGAGTGAGGCTGGGCATCATTTTATCTGGAAGATTGAGGACATCTTGTGGCGGAGAGGAAGGGTTGCAGGGGACAGTTCTAAAGGTGAGTATTGCAGCAAAAACTAATTTATCAACTTTAATGTAGACTTATTAAAAGACCCAGAGTAGGGCTTTAAATAATAAAAGGGTGCAAACTAAAGACATAACATTTAGTAAGACATGACACATTAGGTGAGACAAACCCCTTACAAAATAAACCTTTCCTAAGGCTGGGTTCACACTAGAACACGCAGTGGCTCACAGCAGGAGCCCGGTGCGTCTCCATTCACCGTTTCAGGTTCAATTTCAGAATCTTGGGCTGAATTCGCACCTGAAACAGACCAAAAGACGCACAGGACTCCTGTGCAAATCACACCAGAGCCACTGCGGAGATGTGTGAACCGGCTCCATAGAGAGCCAGTCACAATCTCCTGCTATGCGAAGTCGATGCGGAAAACCCGCATCCAATTCACATAAGTGTGAACCCAGCCTCGGACAAATAATATGGCCACATTCTGAAAATCCTAGTTGCATTGCTGATCTACTGACTCACTAGCTACGTTACTTTTTGAATTGCTGCCCTGAAATGTACACAGATTGAGAAAATCAGAGAGATCTAAAATTGCGACCAGGCAGGCTTTTTATCACAGAAGAGACATGCAATGCACCTACCTGCCTGCCTGCCATGTTTTTGGAAACAGGTCCACTGCTACTTTGGTGTGGATGCAGTACAATTCAGCCCCCTTATACTTCAATGGAAATCTACCAAACACATGTACTGTACAATGTACGGACATGTGTTTTTGCTGCATTTATGCAGGTTAATTAAAGAGGAACTGAAGTCTGCTCACATAATTTGTAATAAAATTATCTTTGCCATCCCAAAGCTCCCCTCTAACCACTATGCATATTATTTTATATATACTGTGATTGTGTACTTGCCAAATATGCTGCAGAAATCTCCCTCCACTGAGTCTGGCTGCAATCATTTTACCTGTGGGCAGCTGGAGCTGCTGCCTGTTTACTTCCTGGATTTACACAGACACACTGAGACACACCTCCAGCTCTGCAGCTCCCATTGACCCTCTTATGACTCACCCCCCATACCTTCCTTGCAAACTCTCACGAGAGAGAGAGAAAGAGAGCTGTGCATGATGTCATAAGCGTAGGCTTTTTACCAGACAAGAAACAGGAAGTTGGGTGTATTAGGTATTTACTGGCAGAAAAATAAATTGCCCTGCGCTGAATGACGTCCAGGATTCTCCCTGATGCTGAAGAATTTTTTTTATCAACCCAGGGCTCTGGGCTGTGATTGAACACAGCCGATCAGCAGGTGATTTATGGCCACAACCGTGCAGGGCTCTGCCCACACGGCTGCATCATTCATTTAATTTACAGTTTCCTCTGAATGAATGAACTGCAACTACTGCCAGCCATTGCAGCCGATGGCTTAAAGTTCTCAATGAACTGCGAGTCCAATGGTGAGCACCTTCGTAATTTGTTCCTTCCTGCTCTCAAGTAACTGCCTGCCCTGTCTGCAGGAGCCCTGCATTGCACCCCTGATCTGCTATCCTTGCTCTGCAAGTTCTCTAGAAAAAAAAATGCTAATTTTATTACCTGCAAAAAACTGTGCATTTATTTATTTTATTTTTTTATTAAAAAGTGAACTTATCCTTTAAGAAGAAAAAAAAAACACACATATACAAACACATGGTAAGAAAAGTAGAAAGCTAGTATGGTAAGGGGAGGAGTTGGTTTTGAAATGGGAGGGGAGAGGAAAAGTCACAGAGGTAAGACTGATCGTAAAACTATTTGATAGTGTGTTAGTGCTAATAAAAAATTATCACAGACAGTCCTCAATGGAGGATTCCAAAAATCATAAGAATGTGCCATGGTTTAAAGTTTATTTTGCTGATAGGATTCAGTAAATGAGAATGCAATTCACCTA
The DNA here is from genome assembly GCA_029206835.1 of Rana muscosa. Lineage (NCBI taxonomy): Eukaryota > Metazoa > Chordata > Amphibia > Anura > Ranidae > Rana > Rana muscosa. Next base: position 96,624,397 of record CM055118.1, on the reverse strand, counting down.
TGTTGGGAAGGGATGCACGAAAGTGTTAGATGTTATGGGGAAGCCATATATCACAAAAGCAGGTGTTCCATGAGGCAGACATGGAAGATTGCCATAGATAACAGAGGTGTCCTTACATAGCCCTTGTGATATATGGCACACCTAAGTAAAGGGTTCTGTTTGTTATAAATAAGTAAAGAAATGCAGTAAATGTTTAGTATAGTCAGCAATTCCACTGGTTTTCTGTAAAAAATACTTTTATAATTTGAACCAGTGAAAGGGTTAAAGTGTATCCAAACCCAAGAGCAAAAATGTAATACAGTGGGGAAAATAATTATTTGATCCCCTGCAAATTTTGTAAGTTTACCCACCTACAAAGAAATGAACGGTCTATAATTTTTTATCATAGGCAGTGGCGGTGCGTCCATAGTGGGCGCAGGAGCACCGCCCCCTTTCTCCTGCACCCGTCAGTCAACAATAGATAGATTGATAAGTTGCATCAATCTATCTATTGTCGCCGCTGCCGCCCACTATTCAGGTGTCCGGCCCCTTGTCGAGCACCGGCCATCTGAATTACAGCGGTGGGGGTGTTTTGGAAGTGCCTAATTAGAGCCGTCGGCTCTAATAGGTATCCTGATTACAGCCTGTGGGCTCTAATAGGCTTCCAAATTGATAAACAGCGGGCGCACTGCTGTGCGTTCGCTGCTTACACAGTGCTGTGTTAGGGAATCGCTTCCCTAACACTGACCCGCCTCTCAGCCAATCAGGTGCACTGGGTCTGGTTACCGGTCACCTGATTGGCTGAAGCAACAGGCGCTGTGATTGGATCAGGCGTCCAATCATAGCAGAGATGACATGAACAGGATGGGAGAAGACATTGAGGACTGGGAGGGAGAGTGGAGGACGGCGCTGACCCGAGAAAGGTAAGTGCCGGGGGGGGGGGGGGCAAACTGGCTGTATTTGATGGGGAAAACTGGCAGCATTTGATTTGACAAACTGGCGGCATTTGATGGGACAAACTGGCGGCGTTTGATGGGGCAAGCTGGCGGCAATTGATGGGGCAAACTAGCGGCAATTGATGGGGCAAACTGGCGGCAAATGATAGGCACAGTGGCTGCGTTTGATGGCACAGTGGTGGCGATTGATGGGCACAGTGGCTGCGTTTGATTAGTACAGTGGCGGCCATTGATGGGCACATTAGCTGCGTTTGATGGGCACAGTGAGGCTGCGATTGATGTGGTTTTTTTCCAGTTTGTTTGCGCCCCCCAAAATTTTTTAGCACAAGCCGCCACTGATCATAGGTGTATTTTAAATGATAGAGACAGAATATCAACCAAAAATCCAGAAAAAACACATGAAACAAATGCTATAAATTAAGTTGCAGTTCAGTGAGTAAAATAACGGAAAATTGTATCATACTTACCAGTAATTTTCCTTTCCTGGTGCCTATCCATGGCAGCATACCTGTGATAGAGCTCCGCCTTGACTCCTCCTTCAGGACTAGTGAATAGCATAAATTAAAGGCATAGTCCCTCCCCCAACATTCTCTGTAATATAGAATACCGAGGGTGGGAGCGTATGCTGCCATGGATAGGCACCAGGAAAGGAAAATTACTGGTAAGTATGATACAATTTTCAGTTTTCCTGGTGCCTCCATGGCAGCATACCTGTGATAAATAACTAGCTGACATGGGTGGGATAATTGCTTAACAATAAATTTTTAATTAGAAGAGGACATAGCAGCCTGAACTGCCCTCCTTCCAAACTCAACAGTCGTGAGCGCTCCTGGATCAATATGGTAGTGTCTGAGGAACGTATGGTGAGAAGACCAGGTGGCGGCCCTGCACACCGTCTCCAACGAAACATTAGCCCTTGCCGCCCAGGAAGCTGAGACTGTCCTTGTAGAATGAGCATTCACTCGGGATGGAGGCTCCATATTCTTCACCCTGTAGGCCTTCTGGATTAACTTTACAACCCAAGATGCCAGAGTTCTGATGGAAGCTTCTTTGCCCCTGTATTTACCGAACGGTATGATGAAAAGTCTCTCAAAATTTCTGAAGGGGCCGGTGGCTTCTAGGTAGGCCCTGAGCACTCTGGATACATCCAGTTCGTGACAAGACTCTGAATCTGTGTCTGTAAACACTGGTAGTGCCCAGGGTTCCAACAGGTGGCCTGGAGTAGCAACCTTTGGTGTGAACCCCCGAAGGGGACGAAGTTCCACTCTATCTGGGGAGAAGGAGATATGGTCGTCACCTATCCCTAAAGAGTCAGGTTCCGAGATTCTTCTGCCAGATGTAATGGCTAGCAGGAAAGCCGTCTTTAGTGTCAGGTTCCATATTGTTACTTGTTCCACTGGAGCAAAGGGATGGTCAGATAGAACTTCCAGGACTAGGGACAGATCCCACTTAGAAAATGATCGTCTGACAGGAGGGCGAATCTTCAATATACCTCTGAGGAAAGTGACTACTGAAGGATCCTCCGGCAATCTCTTATTTGTTGCAGCAGAGATTGCTGCTACCTGCACTTTGAGAGAGCTCAGACCAAGTCCCAGACCAAGACCTGTCTGAAGGAATCCTAGAACATGAGATGTAGAAGGAAGGATTGGATCAAATCCATTTCCAGAAACAAATGGCAAGAATTTGTCCCATATTTTTGAATATATGGCATTAGTTGCTGGCTTCCTAGCTTTTAGAAGGGTTGATATGACTCCTGGAGAACACCCTAGGGACTCGAACCTTCGCCTCTCAACCTCCAGATTCGAAGATTCAACTTCTGAGGGTTTGGATGAACTAGACTGCCCTGCGACAGAAGTTGAGGGAAAGGAGGGATCTTGATTGGAGAGCCCACACTGAGGCGCAATACGGAAGTACTGCCACCACCTGTAATGGCTCCCTGAGGAGCCTCAGGAGGAATTTGAATATTAATGGCCTGGGAGGAAAGGCATATGCCGTGGTGAACCTCCAGAGGACATGACAGGGCATCCACTGCCTCGGCTTGTGAATGCGGCAGCCGAGAGAAGAACCTGTCCAGCTTGGCATTCTTCGGGGAGGTGAACAGATCTACCTGAGGGGGATCCCATATGTTGGCAATCTAAAGGAAGACAGGGGGGTGGAGAGCCCACTCGTTGTCCAGGAAGTTTCTGGATAACGTGTCTGCTTCAGTGTTCAACCTGTCTGGCAGATACATCGCTCTGAGGTCCAGGAGGTTCTGCTCCACCCAGAGCATGATCGGCTCTACCCCCTTGAGGAGTGACCTGCTGCGAGTGCCTCCCTGCTTCTGCAGATAAGCGACAGCTGCCCTGTTGTCTAGGCGTAGGAGTATTCTCTGGCCTCTGATTTGGGGTGCCAAAGAGGTCAGTGCCAAGAAGGCTGCCCTCATCTCCAAGATGTTTGATACCACTCCCTGGGTGGTGCATGACCATCTCCCCTGTATTCTGGTTTGCCCGCAATGGGCTCCCCAGCCCTGTCTGCTTGCATTGGATGTAATTGTGATCCAAGGAAGGGAGCCCAGGTGATGAGGCTTGGAGAGGTTTTCCGGAACTGTCCACCAGTGAAGGCTCATGCGCATTTTTCCCGTCAGCAGGATCGTCTGAGATAGTCGTTGTTTCTTCCACTGTGCCAAGAAACCAGTCTGGAAATACCTCAAGTGCCAATGTGCCCAAGGAACCATGGGTATATAGGAAGACATTATGCCAATGAGGCTCAGGCATTGTGAAGCCGTCAGATACGGCTCCGGATGACTTTAATCATTCTCTGGATGACAATCCTTGCCTTCGGCGGTGGTAATGACACTGTCCCCTCCTGAGTGTCGAACATTGCGCGTAGATTATCTGCTGTGTTGGCGTTAGTTGACTTGTCGGAATTCACCAGCCACCCTAGCTCTTTTTAGGGACTGTAGAAGAATGTCCCGGTGACATACCAACTGATCCGGATTGCTTGCTAGAAGTAGGATGTCATCCAAGTAGTGGTATATCCTCAAGCCCCTCTCCCGCAGGGGAACCAAAGCAGATATTAGTATCTTGGTGAACACCCTGGGAGAGGTGCACAGACCGAAACGCAGGGCTTGAAACTGTAGGTGGGTCCATCCCACTGCAAATCTCAGGTATTTTTGAAATGCAGGTAGAATTGGAACATGTAGGTATGCATCCTGCAGATCGACCAAAATCATCCAATCTGATGGCTGGACTGTCTGAATAATCGTCTGCAGGGACTCCATTTTGAAGCTTTCAGGGCGGATATACCGGTTGAGCCTCTTTAGGTCTATTACAGGCCTCCACCCACCTGTCCTCTTTGGGACCAGAAATAGGGTGGCGTAAAAGCCTGCAAAGCGCTCTGCCAAGGGAACCGGAACAGCCGCCCCCTGAAGCTGGAGTGACGTTAGGAAGTTTTTCAGAGCTTGAGCCTTCAGTGGAGAGGATGGAATCTCTGTCCTTTGAAAGAGTTCCGAGGTGGGGGGGTGAGAAAAATTCCAAAAGTGCCCCCATTGAATTGTTGACAGAACCCAGGGGTCGTGTCAGCGGGTGGCCCAGACTGGGGTAAAAAACTTTAGCCTGGCTCCCACCGGGAGTGCCTGGGCTACTCTGGCATAAAAAAAAAAGACTGCTTCTGCTCCTGTGGAGCCGGAAGGGCTTTCATCTTCCTGTTCACAAAGGATCCCTGAGTACCTTTCCAAGGTCTTTTGTTGTCTCTGGGCTGTCTCGACTGCCTAAAATCCCTTGGGTTTGACTGGCGGAACCTAGAGGAACCACCTCTGAATCTTCGCCTACTTCTGTCCTGTGGAAGCATACCAGACTTCCCTCCTGATAGCCTGGAGATAGCTTTATCCATTTTGTCTCCGAATAGTGCTTTCCCATCAAACGGGATTTTGCACCAATTTTTTTGGGAGGATAAGTCAGCCATCCAGGGTTTCAGCCACAAGGCCCTCTTCGCCATCACTGAATGCAACATGGATCTTGCCGAGCACCTGATCGTGTCAATGGCCGCTACGCAGGCAAAGTCTGCCGACAATCTAAGCTCTTCTAAGGACTTAATTATATCCTCCATGGGGACATCCTGACGCAAAGCCGTCTAAATATTATCTGTCCAAGATCTTATGGCATTTGATACTGATGTGAGGGCAATAGCTGGCTTACATGCTGCTTCCGCGGCTAAGTAGCTGCTCTTCAGCTCCAGGTCGATTCACCTGTCTAGAGGGTCTTTGAAGGAAGCGGAATCCTCCATTGGCAAAGTTATATTTTTTGCGAGTCGCACTACCGACGCGTCTACCACTGACATGAAGTTTGGTGACTGCGTTCCCGACTCTGGTAAGGGGTATATAGTTTATTGAACCGACCCAAAAAATAAAAATAAACTTTTTTTATCAGTCTTTGACCATTCCTTCTGAATGACTTGACTAATCTCGCCCATCTGAGGAATGGGAAGTAGCTTGTAGACTCTTGCGGAGGCTATTCTGCGTCTTTCCAGGCGATTGCAGTTTTGACTGCCTGGATGAATGGCTTTACCAAGGAGAGACTGAAGCCAGAAGGTTCTGATTCCTCTGAAGAGTCCCCTGAAGAGTCTTCAGGTGGTGAATCTCTAGCTGGTCGGCCTGACGGCGGCAGAGGTGTACTGACTGCTGACGGACCAGGGAGATTAGGTTCTATATCCTGAACCTGGGATATCTGCTGAAGTGGTTGAGCGGGGACCGAAGCCAAAAAGCTCAGAGAAGGAGTCCTTCATTGTTCGCTTGAGCAGATCTACAGCGTGCTGATTTTCTAGCTCGCGGTTGGACGCATAGTCCGTAAAACAGTCCTTACAGACCACTCTGTCTGGTAGCGGTGTAGCCCCACATGTCCAGCATTTCTCTTTCTATAGGTCCTAGGAGAGGGGGACCGATCATGTCCTCTGGATCTTGACCTCTCTGATCTACGACGTGAAGAATGGGACCTACGCCCTGATGAGCGGGACCCCTTGTAGTGGGTAGGGCTACGATGTAAGGAACTCACGCTAGACCAGTGAGCGCACTTTTTTTTATTTTTTTATACTCACGTATAGTTGGTCACATACCTAATAGAAGTGTGAGGATCTTTGCTGCGAGATGAATGACTCATTGCGGAGTTGGGCACAAGGATCAGCTCCAGAAATATAGTAAGAAAGGGAAAAAAAAAATCAGGAGTTTTTGGTGTCACTTTTTTTTTTTTTTTTTTTTACACAAACATTTTTATATCGTCATCTTTTTTTTTTTTAAAACATAAAAATTTTTGATAGGCAACATTTTTTTTTTTTTTTGAGAAAATAAAAAGTACCTACCACAAAGCAGCATCAGAGAGACCTAGCAGGGCACAGCTGAAGAGACTCTGACAGCAATCCCTGAATCTGAACCTAAATAGGCTCAAGGTGCGTGGGCTAATCCCATAAACCACCATTTGGAATTGATTGAAAAAAAAAAAGGGCAAATCTAGCTTTCTTTCCAGAATCCAAGATGGCTGCCACTGAACCAAGCGACCGTGCATGCGCACGCGCAGAAGATCCAGCGTTGCCCAGTACAGAGAGCCGAGAAACTACGGCTCTGTATCACTCCCGAATCGCGCATGCCATGACACTCTCCTACCTGGCGGGACGTACAGAGCACCTGTAGCCCCTCCCGAACCCGGAAATAAGCACCACAATGTTGTTGCACAGAGAGACACCTGCCCTATCCAGTTGCACAGTTTTAAAGGAACAAAAAAGTAAGACAATAATCATTTGAAGGCGCCTAACAAGCAAAGGAAAGGGGAGGGGAGGGGAAGAGAGGAAAAGAAAGGGAAAAACACAAATGCCTGTAATAAAAAATGGAAACCACCAGCCTGGGAAGATGGAGCTGATCCTTTTGCAACTTCCACTGCATTCATCATGGATGTGATAGCAGACTGCGTTCCTGTGAGGAAACTCTGCGAAATGACCCCAACAGATCCACAGAGGGGTTCCCAGTCTTATCAGCGCTGTGAGCGGCCCAAGAACAGGGACTGCGCAAGGGAAAGGCTAAACCCGCGGACGCTGCCGACTGCAGAGGTATGGACATACTGCTACTCTTCACCAGCACAAGAAGGTATGAGGAAAAAAAGGAGAATGTTGGGGGAGGGACTATGCCTTTAATTTATGCTATTCACTAGTCCTGAAGGAGGAGTCGAGGCGGAGCTCTATCACAGGTATGCTACCATGGAGGCACCAGGAAAAGTATTTGCTCCCCAAGCAAAACATGACTTAGTACTTGGTGGAGAAACCTTTGTTGGCAAGCACAGAGGTAAGACGTTTCTTGTAGTTGGTAACCAGGTTTGCACACATCTCGGGAGGGATTTTGGTCCACTCTTCTCTACAGATCTTCTCTAAATCCTTACGGTTTCTTGGCTGTCGCTTGGCAACTTGAAGTTTCAGCTCCCTCCATACATTTTCTATAGGATTAAGGCAGTGGCGGCTGGTGCTCAAAATTTTTGGGGGGGCGCAAACAAACTGAAAAATTAAAAAACACATCAATTGCCGCCACTGTGCCCATTAAACGCCAAAATGCAGCCAGTTTCCCCCCAAATGCAACCAGTTTGTCCCCAAATGCAACCAGTTTGTCCCCAAATGCAGCCAGTTTGTCCCCAAATGCAACCAGTTTGTCCCCAAATGCAACCAGTTTGTCCCCAAATGCAGCCAGTTTGTCCCCAAATGCAACCAGTTTGTCCCCAAATGCAACCAGTTTATCCCCAAATGCAACCAGTTTGTCCCCAAAATGCAGCCAGTTTGTCCCCAAATGCAATCAGTTTCCCCCCATATACAGCCGGTTTGTCCCCAAATGCAACCAGTTTGTCCCCCAAATGCAGCCAGTTTGTCCCCATATACAGCCAGTTTGTCCCCAAATGCAACCAGTTTGTCCCCATATACAGCCAGCTTGTCCCCAAATGCAGCCAGTTTGTCCCCCAAATGCAGCCAGTTTCCCCCCAGCCCGGCACTTACCTTCCTCCTCCACGCTCCCTCCTGTCTTCTTCCGTCCACGATGTCTTCTCCCGCCCTCGATGTCGCTTCAGCCAATCAGGTTACCGGTAATCAGATCCGGTGAACCTGATTGGTTGAGATGCGTGTCAGTGCCAACCAAGGAACGCACCCCCCGTGCGCCTCTTGGTTAGCTATTCGGAAGCCGATTAGAGCCCTCAGGCTGTAATCGGAAAGCCTATCAGAGCCGCTGGCTCTGATAGACACTTCCACAGCCAACCAGCCGCTGTTATTCAGGTGGCCGGCGCTCGCCAGGGGGCCGGCCATCTGAATAGTGGGTGGCGCGGCAGCGGCGACAATACATAAGTTCATGCAATGCATAAACCTATGTATTGTTTTTCAGTGGCGGTGCAGGAGCGAAAGGGGGCGGCGCTCCGGCGCCCTCTATGGACGCACCGCCACTGGATTAAGGTCTGGAGACTGGCTAGGCCACTCCATGACCTTTATGTGCTTCTGTTTGAGCCACTCCTTTGTTCCCTTGGCGGTATGTATTGGGTCATTGTTATGTTGGAAGACCCATCCATGACCCATCTTCAGTGTTCTGGCTGAGGGAAGAAGGTTCTCATCCAAGATTTTACAATACATGGCCCTGTCCATTGGCCCCCCAAATGGCAAAGTCGGCCTGTACTTTTAGCAGAGAAACAGCCCCAAAAGCATCATGCTTCCACCACTTTGCATGACTGTAGGGATGATGTTCTTAGCGTCATAGTCAGCATTTTTTTTCCTTCAAACACGGCGAGACAACTTAATGCCAAAGAGCAAAATTTTGGTCCCATCTGACCACAGCACCTTCTCCCAATCTCATTTAGATGTTCATTGGCATGACTGCACAACTGTACATGTCTCTTCTTAAGGGACTTGCCGTGTTTGGAGGAATTCTGGCTGCAACTCAATTTATAACATTTGTATCATATGTTTTTTCTAGGTTTTTGGTTGATTTTTGGTTGATATTCTGTCTCTATCATTTAAAATATACCTGTGATAAAAATTATAAACCCTTCATTTCTTTGTAAGCAGGCAAACTTTTAAAATCTGCAGGGGATCAAATAATTATTTTCCCCACTGTATACTGCAGCTTACCAGTTGTTAGATGTGATAGATGTGATCATGGGCGTCCGCTCCATAGGGCAAGGGGGGTCAATTGCCCCCCCCGGAATCAGAAGTCAGAGTGAAGACACTTGCCCCCTGTGTTGCAATGGCTGCCTCCGTGGCAGCGGTGGACTTTTTTTTCTAAGTCTGCTGCTGGCCTGGGGGCTGGGGCTGCTCTGTCTTTTCCGACTACACATCCGTCCCTCTCTCCTCACCCCCGGCCCGAGCATCGGATTGGCTTTGCCCCGGCTGTCCGTGACCCGGCTGTTCCGTGATTGGCTGCTGCCTCTGCCTGTGTAAATGTATGCGCCGGCTCCTCCCACAGGTGCGTGGCGTGCAGTGGCCGAAACGAGAGAATACGCTGCTAGTGCCTGCCCTGGGCCTATCGCTGAAGAACTACAGGTAACAGCAGTGCCTGTGGCTGTGCCATGCCATGACACTACTGTGTACATCTTTTTGTATTTACCGTTATCGGTAAAGCGCCAATAGTTTTAGGGTTAAATGCAACTGTGTATCGCCGCTGCCGAAGTGGCGCTTCGGCAGCGGTGCCCATTTACCGGTATTTCAATGGGCAGGGGCGGTGGAGGAGTGGTGTATACAGCGCCGTTCCACTGCCCCAAAGATGCATGGATGACCTTAAAATGATGCCCCCCCCCTGAAAAAAGTTCAGCGGACGCCCATGGTGCTGCATTTGTTTTCTTTTTTTAGACTTTTTTTCACTTGGTGATCTTACCATTAATACTCTTCTGTCCTAGGCTGCTCTCCTCATGTGGACTACAAACACCTTTTTCCTCTTTCCATCTCTATAACTTAGGAAGAGGCATTCTGTAGTTCACAAGAGATAGCTGGAAAGGCAAATAACATGAAGCACTGAATTTTTTGCAGGATCAACAGGTATTTGCTGTGCTTGCAGAAAATGCACTGTAATTAAAACTAATGCAGCCATTTCATCTAAGAACTGCAAGCTGCATTTTTGCTCTTGGGATTTGATAGAGTTGAAAAGTTATCTAAAGCCAAACGTTTTATTTATAATTGGAGTGGTGAGTTGTTAGAGCCCCTCACAGGTTTTTATGGCCGTCTGGTTGCCATTGCTTTTGGGACAGAAGTTGATGAGAAAATTAGAATGTTATACCTGTCACCTGACAAAGAGAAGAGGGGTGATTTTCCAATTTCATCCATGTCTTTAATCTCATTCATGTGTAGCGGGGTATTCCCCTTTAATGCAGAGAGATAAGAAGTTCCAGGTGAGAGGTGAGTCGGGAGGAAGTAAAGAGACATTACTGGAAGTGAAAGCAGAGGAGAGAAAGAGACTACATCTCCCAGTACATCTTGCAGCACCCAGGGTGCATTGCTCCAGAACAGAGACTGCTGGGGCAGACTTTATAAAGGGGAGGCGGAGTTTTGGTCGCTCTCTTTGGACACCCCTCTCCTAGCGAGAGGATGTCTGTGCTGAACTGCTGTGTGCACAAGGCCTGAAGCCCGGGCCGTGTGCTCCTTTCCAAAGAGCCCTCTGCCAGCCTAGCAGAGCCTTAGAGACATCTAATCCTCCTTGCTGCAGTACACCAGAAGGATTGAAGACTTGGATGTCGGTGGATTCCTGTTCCTAGACGAATCGATGGAGGAAAGGGACTTGGACTTGTCCAGGTGGTGAGAGCTGTTTAAAGACAGATACTTTATCTTTACTATTCGTTGGGATTACAAAGTTGTTCTTCAAGTGCACCACCGAGAGATTGCTAGCGAATATTGTTTCACTGAACTTCCATTTAGATCAGTCAGGCCTGACTGCATAGGTAGACATTGCTGGGTGTTAGTCTACCCATGAGGGGAAGTAGCTGTAAAAGGGCAGCGCTAGAGTTGCATAGCAATACTTTATTATTCTGATTACTCTGTTTATCTTTATTACTGTTTATTGCAGGGATCTGCAACTTGTTATACTGTTGTTTATTACTTGCCCATTAGCCTCAGTAAAATATCTGGGTAAAGTACATTTGGTGTCAGTTCCGCTTACTTTAATAGGAGTTTTAAAGTATATTCTGTGTATGTTTGTTATAGGACTGCGTCACCAACAGTTGCGATCACGCGGTCCTATCTCTCTATCACCAGCTGTGCCACGGGAGGTTAGAGCCGATTGCCGGGGGTTGACAGCGGTGCACTGCAGGGCCCAAATCAATATCAGCGGCTCTCTTAACTGGGGGTAGCGCTACACGTGGGGGCTCGAGTCCGGGATCCTTGTACGTTGCACGCTGCAATCAAGCCGGTCAGAAGTACCAGCATGGACCCGCTGGCAATGTCACAGTGGTGCGCAGCGATTGGCGCCGATCCAACCGCGGCGGTAGTCATTGTACTCCCGGGGGAAAGATGGAAGGAAGAGGAGATAAAACAGCTCGTATTGTTACTGTCTCCGAGCCACAAAGCATGGGTGATGGATTTTAGGCCAGATCCAGTGATCTCGTTTACATACGCACTGGTAGAATGGAAAAACGAAATCCCAGAGCATTTTAAAAGTCAGAGTATTCAAGCCATAGATAATCAGATCTATCACTTGATACATACGCTGCCAGTGAAGGAAGAATGGTTTCAGACACCAAAGCCATCACTCCCACAATTATCTCCACCACTATCCCCTAAAGCAGAAAAGCTTAAGGAACTATTAAGCCCGGGATCACCGCTGGCCGCTATAGGGCCTGAATTGTTGAATGCTCTAGGAGACCTTGTAATTAAGTGCCAGAAAAGCAGTACGGTGCATGTGGAGGCCGGTTACCGGAAGCTTAGCACCTTCTCAGGGAAGCTCCCCGTCCCTGCGGGGGAGGAAGATTTTGACACTTGGGTGGAACAGGCATTGCAGGCAGTAGAAGCATGGGAGGTGCCTGAGGCACAGAAGAGACAGCGAGTCTTAGAAAGTCTGAAAGGTGCCGCGGCAGAAGCGGTGAAGAGCTTCCGGTTTGGAAATGAAAACTGTACAGCTCAAGATTGCCTGGCCATGCTGCAGGAAGAGTTTGGTCAGCTGGAGAAGGTGTCAGAGATGATTTATCAAATTGAACACACTCTCCAGCAGCCGAATGAGAAACTGTCAGAATATGTTAGAAGGCTGAACAGGCAGTTATGCAAGATTGTACTGAAGAAGGGAATGCTGCCCAAAGATGCAGATGAAGCACGCATGAAGCAGATCATGAGGGGAGCGCGGCGCTCAGACCCGGTCTGGCTGCACCTGAAAACCTCAGGAGGAGGAATGTCACTAACCTACTCTGATCTAATAAAAATTATTAGGGACGAAGAGGCGCTGGAGGAAGATCAGCAGGTGGCCAAGGCGAATGTCACACCTGTACCAGTGTTGGTCCATTCGGTCAAGAGCCCAGAAAGAGATGCGGAGGTTGACACTCTGAAATCGCAAATGGCCCAAGTGTTGGAGATGCTGACCTCTTTGATGGAGAAAGATCAGAGAAGACGAGAGAAACCAAGCCCAAGAAAGGAGTTGTTCCCGAACACCTCAGCACCGGCCTCCCTACAGGACCGAGAAGAGGTGATTTGCTATAACTGCGGAGGGAGTGGCCACTTTGCTAACGTATGCTCCAGCCCAAAGAAGAAGAGAACAGATAATTGCAAGCCGGCGGGAAACGCCAAAGGGCCCCGGTGAAGGAGTCAACCGGGTGCCCATCATCTTCAGTGCGCTCCAAACTAAAAAAAAAGGCCAAGAATGGAGGAGACAAAACTCCTAGGAGGAGGTATAGTACACCCCCACCAAGATGTACCCCAGAGGGAGGGGGCAAGACCCCTCAGTGGAAGTACAGCACCCCAAAGAAGGAACATCCACCTAAAAGGAACAATAACATCCCTCAGCGGGTTTGTGCCCCCATTGAGAGGGAGAAAGTCAATGCATGCCAGGCTCAGGAAAAATTAAAGTCCAAAAGGAGCAGAGCAAGGGTCGAAAGCCAAAAAAAAGAGGTGACCCCAGTCCGGCCATACCCAAAGGAACTGGTGGGCCCGTCTCCTACTGTGCCCATTCAAGTGGAAGGAGTCTATACTAAAGCTCTTTTGGACACCGGAGCACAGGTGACTTTACTATACCGGGACTTCTATGATAGGCACTTGAGTCATCTGCCTATCCAGAAGATAGAAGAGCTGGAGATATGGGGACTTGGAACCCAGAGTTTCCCTTATGATGGGTACCTGCCCATAAAGATGACTTTCGACCCATCCGTGGCTGGGAAGGCTGAAGTGTTTGACACCCTGGCAGTTGTGTGTCCCCGGCCGCCTGGAGCCAGCAAGATTTCCCTGATCATTGGGACAAACACGGATCTAGTCAGGAGACTCCTGACCCCTCTAGTGAAAGAGAGAAACCATTCAGCCACCAAAATCCATCCCATGCTAAAGACGGCCTACCAACGACTGGTCTTAGAGCAGAAGACCCCGGGAGAGGGGATAGGGAAGGTGTGGAGACTTGGCAGAGAAGGAGTAGTGCTACAGCCCGGAGAAGTAACCTGTCTTAGGGCCACTGTGAAGCTTTTGTGGGAACAACCTGGCCCCTTTGTCATGCTGGAATCAGACCCAAGGGAAGAGTCCTCAGGCCTGGAAGTGATACCAGAAGTGATTCCGTTCAAGGCCCTGAAGAAGGCCCATGGCAGAGTTCTGGTGAGTGTTAGGAACACTACGGGAGGACCCATGGAGATCCCTGCCAGAGTGTTGCTTGGTCAGGTGAGCCCTGCTGCCCCGGTCACTTGGTCCGAAGTCAAGGGGACGGGTGACGGAGGAGATGTTTGGGAGAAACTGTCCGTGGAAAACCCGAACCTACCCAGGGCTTGGAAAGAAAGAGCCAAGGCCCAGCTGACCAGGTGGGAGAAGATCTTTTCCGAAGATGAATTCGATGTGGGGTGTGCAAGAAGTGCCACCCATCGGATCCGCCTCCAAGAAGATAAGCCCTTCCGAGAGAGGGTCAGGCGGGTCCCCCTGGCAGATCTGGAGGATCTTAGGGAACAACTTGTAGAACTAAAGAAGACTGGTGTGATCCGGGAGTCTAGAAGTCCCTATGCCTCCCCAATCGTGGTGGTCAGAAAGAAGAATGGGTCGTTGAGGCTTTGTATCGATTACAGGACTCTCAACAGGAGAACCATCCCTGACCAATACACCACACCAAGGATAGAAGATGCCCTACAAAGTTTGTCTGGAGCCAAATGGTTCAGTGTGATGGACCTCAAGAGTGGGTACTATCAAATCCCTATGCACCCAGAAGACAGGGAGAAGACAGCCTTCATAACCCCGGTGGGATTCTTCTAATTCAATAGGATGCCTCAGGGTCTGTCTGGAGCTCCTGCTACCTTTCAACGCCTTATGGAGAAGACTGTTGGAGACATGAATCTTATAGAAGTCCTTGTGTACTTGGACGATGTCATTGTCTTTGGAAGAACCTTGGAAGAACATGAAGCCAGGTTGGAGAAAGTATTGAGAAGACTCAGCGAAGAGGGACTTAAGCTTTCCCCCGAGAAGTGTCGGTTCTACCAGTCTTCTGTGAACTATCTGGGGCACATAGTGTCTGAAGAAAGGGTGGCCACAGATCCTGAGAAGTTGGAAGCAGTCACTTCCTGGCCACGACCCACCACAGTAACAGAGCTCAGATCCTTCCTGGGGTTCTGCTCCTATTATAGGAGGTTTGTGGAGGGGTTTGCTCAGATTGCCCGCCCGTTGAATGAATTGCTAAAGGCAGAAGGGGAAGAGGATGACTCAGGGCCCAGGAGGCCTGGTGAGTCAGTTCAAGATCAGTGGAACCCAAGGTGTGAAGAGGCCTTTCATGCTCTGAAGAGGAGCTTAACCACTGCCCCAGTCCTGGCCTACGCCGACCCTACCAGACCTTATGAATTACATGTGGATGCCAGCCATGAGGGTCTAGGTGGTGTACTCTACCAAGAACATGAAGGACAACTGCGACCAGTGGCCTATGTGAGCAGGAGCCTGACCCCCTCAGAAAAGAATTACCCCACTCATAAGCTGGAATTCCTGGCCCTCAAATGGGCGGTAGTAGACAAGCTAAAAGACTACTTGTATGGGGCAGAGTTTACTGTGAAGACAGACAACAACCCCCTGACCTACCTCTTCACCACCGCGAAACTAGATGCCACCGGACACAGGTGGTTGGCCGCATTGTCTGGATTCAACTTCAGTCTGAAGTACAGACCAGGAGCCGGAAATAGGGATGCAGATGCCCTGTCCCGGAGGTCTCATGCCACGACAAATGACTGGGAAGATTGGACCCAAGTGGCACCGGACGGGGTGCGGGCCCTTTGTCAAGGGGCTGAATTCCAAGCCAGAGGAGGCTCCAGAGCAGAAGAAATAGGGGTTACCATGGTAGGAGTCCCCAAACACTATTGTGGGGTAACTCAACTGGAGGAAGACAACCTACCGAGACTGTCCAAGAAGGAGTTGAGGTGTGACCAATTGGAAGACCCCATGGGGAGATTGGTCCTCGAAGCCCTGGAGAATCAGGATCCCAACAAATTCCTACATCACCCCTCAAAGGAGGTTCGCCTGTTGAGGAAGGAATTGGACAGGCTCCAGGTACATCAGGGAGTGGTCTACCGAAGGGGCCCCTCTGATGACTCAGAAGATAAGTGGCAGTTATTTCTTCCAGAGAAGCACCGAGAGACTGTACTAATTGCCCTGCATGACCATCATGGTCACCTAGGGGCAGAACGGACCTTCCAGCTTGTCAGAAATCGATTCTATTGGCCCTGCATGAGGGCAGAAGTAGAGGAGTATTGCCATTCCTGTGCACGATGCATTCAGAGAAAGACCCTACCCCATCAAGCTGCCCCAATGGGCCACTTACAGAGTCAAGGCCCAATGGATCTGGTATGCATTGACTTTCTCTGCCTCGAACCCGACCTGAGTGGATTGGGGAATGTTCTGGTAATAACCGACCATTTCACCCGCTATGCTCAAGCTTTCCCAACCAAAGACCAGAAGGCATCCACCGTGGCCAAGATACTTATGGAGAAGTATTTTGTCCATTACGGACTACCACAGAGACTCCACTCAGATCAAGGAAGGGACTTTGAGAGTCGGTTGATCCGAAGACTTTTGGATTCATTAGGAATAAAGAAGACCAGAACCACGCCTTACCACCCACAAGGAGATGCTCAGCCGGAGAGATTTAACCGGACCCTGCTCAACATGTTGGGAACCTTAGAAACAGAGAAGAAGCAACACTGGAGTCAGCACATATCAGCCCTAGTACATGCCTATAACTGTACCACAAGTGACGCCACTGGCTACTCCCCTTATCGACTTATGTTTGGGAGAGAAGCAAGGCTACCTGTGGACCTGGCCTTTGGCACTTCTATAGACAATACCTCAGCTACATCCCACAAGGGATACGTGGACAGACTTAGACGTAGCTTGCAGGTGGCCTATGAACAAGCCCAGGCGGCTTCGGATCAAAGGGGGGCCCGCAACAAGAGAAATTTTGATCTGAAGGTTCGAGTGCAAGATCTGCAGCCCGGGGACCGAGTACTGCTACGCAATCTGGGGGTCCCTGGAAAACACAAGCTTGCCGACAGGTGGAGATCTGAGCCCTATGTTGTCTGTAGGAAGTTGCCCGGTTTGCCTGTCTACAAACTAAAGCCAGAAGGAAAGGTGGGTCCACTGAAGACGTGGCATCGGAACCACCTGCTCCCACTTGCTGAGGCAGTCAGAATACCTCCCGTGAGAGACTCCCCTGAACCGGCCTCTATCCTGGATATTCCTAGGCCGAACACTCGGTCCCAGACCTCTCGAGCCAAAGATGGGGAGGCCTCCCAATTGAGTACAGAAGAAGGTGGAGAACTGGACTGGCTGTGGCCTCCCTCGACTCTGGGAACGTCCGCCATAGATCTCCCAAATGGAGGGGATACCCCAGATGCAACGCTGAATCCGGAGGCTACTGAATTCATACCCTTCAGTCCCTCAGCTGATTACTGGGAAGATGTTCCTGACACTTGCGCAGAGGAGGACTCTAGAGATTCCATACGTCAGTCGACTTCTGAATCAGAGGTTCCAGAACCAGCAATGTTACCTGAACTTACTCCTGAAGAAGAGCCTGTGGTGCCAGAGTCAAAAGCACCAAGAGAGCAGAGGGCTCGCAGAGTCATCAGGCCTCCCAAGAAACTAACTTACCCCCAAATGGGGACGAGCTCAGAGGACTCTGTTGTAACGGCTAGGAGAAGTGTTGAACAACCTGATCCTTCCACCGTCCATTTGGTGGAGGGCAACCCCAGCTCACTCTCTGGCACAGTTAGGCAGGCCACTCATGGTAGTGTGACCTGTGGGCAAGAGAGTTCCATCCCAAAGTTTTGGTGGGAATTCCCTATGCCAACATCATGCTCGACATTGTCCAAAATGGTAAACAGTATTTGTTGAAGTTTATCTTTGGGGACCAAAGAGTTCAAGTGGGGGGAGTGTGTAGCGGGGTATTCCCCTTTAATGCAGAGAGATAAGAAGTTCCAGGTGAGAGGTGAGTCGGGAGGAAGTAAAGAGACATTACTGGAAGTGAAAGCAGAGGAGAGAAAGAGACTACATCTCCCAGTACATCTTGCAGCACCCAGGGTGCATTGCTCCAGAACAGAGACTGCTGGGGCAGACTTTATAAAGGGGAGGCGGAGTTTTGGTCGCTCTCTTTGGACACCCCTCTCCTAGCAAGAGGATGTCTGTGCTGAACTGCTGTGTGCACAAGGCCTGAAGCCCGGGCCGTGTGCTCCTTTCCAAAGAGCCCTCTGCCAGCCTAGCAGAGCCTTAGAGACATCTAATCCTCCTTGCTGCAGTACACCAGAAGGATTGAAGACTTGGATGTCGGTGGATTCCTGTTCCTAGACGAATCGATGGAGGAAAGGGACTTGGACTTGTCCAGGTGGTGAGAGCTGTTTAAAGACAGATACTTTATCTTTACTATTCGTTGGGATTACAAAGTTGTTCTTCAAGTGCACCACCGAGAGATTGCTAGCGAATATTGTTTCACTGAACTTCCATTTAGATCAGTCAGGCCTGACTGCATAGGTAGACATTGCTGGGTGTTAGTCTACCCATGAGGGGAAGTAGCTGTAAAAGGGCAGCGCTAGAGTTGCATAGCAATACTTTATTATTCTGATTACTCTGTTTATCTTTATTACTGTTTATTGCAGGGATCTGCAACTTGTTATACTGTTGTTTATTACTTGCCCATTAGCCTCAGTAAAATATCTGGGTAAAGTACATTTGGTGTCAGTTCCGCTTACTTTAATAGGAGTTTTAAAGTATATTCTGTGTATGTTTGTTATAGGACTGCGTCACCAACAGTTGCGATCACGCGGTCCTATCTCTCTATCACCAGCTGTGCCACGGGAGGTTAGAGCCGATTGCCGGGGGTTGACAGCGGTGCACTGCAGGGCCCAAATCAATATCAGCGGCTCTCTTAACTGCGGGTAGCGCTACACATGTATTTATGGACCTTGCTTTGTGCACTGGTGCGCTGTCATGTTGGAACAGGAAGGGGCCATCCCCAAATTGTTCCAACAAAGTTTGGAGCATGAAATTGACCTAAATGTCTTGATATGTGGACGCCTTAAGATCACTTTTCACTGGAAATAAGGGGCCAAGCCCAACCCCTGAAAAACAACCCCACACCACAATCCCCCCTCCACCAAATAATTTGGACCAGTGCACAAAGCAAGGTACATAAAGACATGGGTGAGTGAGTATGGGGTGGAGGAACTTCACTACCCTGCACAGAGTCCTGACTTCCACCCAATAGAACACCTTTCGGATGAATTAGAGCAGAGGTTGCGAGCCAGGCCTTCTCGTCCACATCAGTGCCTGACCTCACAAACGTGCTTCTGGATGACTGGTCAAACATTCCCATAGACACACTCCTAAACCTTGTGGACAGCCTTCACAGAAGATTTGAAGCTGTTATAGCTGCAAAGGGTGGGCCAACTCAATATTGAACCTTAAGGACTAAGACTGGGATGCCATTAAAATTCTGCTTTCTCCAAATTGCGCATTTGCTGTCGGGACTCTGCTCCCCCTCAGACCCTCCCTTATTAACGCCCTACGGTGCACTAACGATCAGGGAACCAGTGGTGGCATTTCCATGGCTTATGCATCACTACAGGCCTCTCCACTGAAACACCCTTACATGTTAGCGTGGGACCTTGATATCGACTTGGAACCTGAGACCTGGTATTCCAGGCTTCAGGTAGCTTATAAGGGAATATTAAATGTCTCTTTATTAGAGGCGAGTGCTAAAGTTTTGACACGGTGGTATCTGGTTCCCACTCGCTTAGCTAAGGTGTACCCATCATCATTGGCAGACTGCTTTCGGGGGTGTTCTCTTCGAGGTACTATGCTCCATATATGGTGGGAATGCCCCAGGATTAGGGCTTACTGGAACAGGGTCTTCTCAATGATATGTAGAATAATAGGTCTTGAACTCAAACAAGCTCCCTCAATTGCCCTTGTGAATGATCTGTCAGGTAATATGCCACAGCATACGAGATGTTTAGTTAACTTTATGCCGCTTGCGGCTAAGATCTCCATTGCTGGAGATGGAGCTTGGAAGTTTCCTTCTATGTTGGTTCGCCGCTTGAAGCATTAGGTATCCTGGATAATGTGACATGAGAAAGTGGCTAGTTTTATCAACGATAAACAGACACTATTTGAGCGAACCTGGGAGCCTTGGGTGACTTATGTAAAGATACCCTTGTCTCCTGTATTTGGCTAAATATAGGTAGCCATGGTCCACCACGGGGTCTAGGTCTCTCTCTTGCTTTTTCTTATTACTTTTTTCTCTCTTCTCCCTCTTTCTCAATTTCTTTGCTTTTCTCTTTTGCGTTCTAGGGAAGTTGGTTTATGCTCTCGCTTTTTGGAACATTGATGTTTAGCATGCCAGCTCAATGTGTACACAGTGGATCTTTATCGCTAATATCAGATGTATATTATAATAATCGCATTGGATGTCTTGGAGTTTTGATCCTCTAGGACTTATATAGGACTTAGCAAGTATAGCACCATCTGGACGCCACTGTGTGAATATGCCTGGCGTTGCTTGTTTTGGAAAAAAAATTGCTGCTCCTTAAAACGCTACTAATTTTTTTTCCCTTTTTTTGTTGTTTTTATTTATGACTGACAGTACATTACATGAAGGCCGTGGCACCTACCGCCCTATGACACAGCTTGATCCCATAGAGGGTGTCTGGAGAAGGTGGGTGACATCCTGGCTGCATGTTAGAATTGATACTACTTTTGATGATTAAGGTCAATTGTGACCTTTTCTGTACCACTGTGTTCAGATTTGACTTTTTTTACGAGCTATAATGTATAATAGAATGTACCAATGGTTCCTATTACTCTATGAAAAAAACTAAAAAAAACGATTGAAAGTAAAAATTCATGTGCGGGTAAAGGCAGGTGTTCCAATACTTTTGGTAATATAGTGTGTGTAGGACTTGCATGTACATACTGTAGAGGTGAGAATCATACTCAGGAGGACTTTATACTCTGGCTGCAGACAAGGCCCAAAATCAACACCGCCTAACCTCTTAACACAGGAGGGTACGGGCTTGTGGTGCGGTGTGCCCCTTTTTCCTGAGAGGAGCCGAAGCAGACAGGTAAAAGGGGGTCTGTGCGCTACAACTGTTTGGTAAGGAAAGTGGCACACTTGTCTGTGAGGTTGTTTGGGATTCTTACAAGTAAATTCTTAAAATTTTCAGGATTTCACATTTGGACTTTTATATATTTTTCTTTGAAGTATACACCTTTGTTATGTCTATTATGTGATTGTTATTTCACCATTTATGTGATGCACATTGTTTATTGAGGTTTAATATGAATTAATTTAAATTTTTCACACATATAACTTGGTATTGATCACTATAGAGATATTAGATTATTTGTTCTTATGAGGGAGTTAAATGTAGCACTTTAAATACAGCCCCATCTCTGTTCTGCAGCTCTGCTTGCTGTACAGCCTTTGTCTCCTCTGCTCCCTTTTTTACTGTTAAAAGACCAAGCCCACAATCTCCCGCAGTCATCTGCTAGTTTGAAAGAGATGACTACAGTAGCGGCTATCAACAAGTGTTGTGAATGATGGAGGATGAAGAGGAGCTCGGTCATTCAGAAAAACACAAGCCCACAACAGAGAGTCCCGGAGCAGAGAAAGAAGGAATGAGCGGAGGGACGGCATGACAGGTGGGACAGGCAGCAACATAGCAAGGCTGTGGCACTTTAAGGAAAGGGGAGGGGTCCAGGGGGGCAGGGAGGAGTGTCAGCACAGTTCATGCGAGGAGGAAGTGACGTTTCTGTCATTCCTCCATTACACACGAGGAAGAAGCTTCCACTGCCTGCTTCCACTGCTTTTTGCTTGATTATGGCGGCCACCCGGGAGATTTTAGAACATTTGAGAGCGGCGGTAGCTGCGCAGGGGGCCGAGTGGCTGCAGGCGCAAGTAGCGGCAGTTCTGGATGATCGGGCGGTGGTGCCCGCGGGGGGGGATATTTCATCAGCACGCGCTAGAGCGCCTGAGCGGTACAGCCCTGACGCCTCCCCGGGTGCTGGGAGTTCCGTTCGGAGACCCGACAGGGGCCCTCCGGCTGCATCCCCTCGTCAATCACAGCCTATGTTGGCGGGGGGGGGGCCGGGAGGAATCCGCGCCGTGGACGGAGTTCGGCGGTGGAAGAGACAAGTGGCTCTCTTGCTCCCTCCCCCCCGCGCGTCGGAGATGCAGGGACATCATGGCCGAGGCTGCAGGGGATGGCCGGAGCAGTCGTGCGGCCCAGCGCGGAGGACCCAGTACGCGGGCCAGTGGCCTGGAGGGGGTGGAGGCCAGGGGTCCGGACGTGTCGGTGAGGAGTGCAGCGTCGACAAGGGTGAATGGCGGAGGTCGAGCGGATGACACCCGTGCCAGGGGGCGGACCCGGAGTCCATCGGTGAAGGTCGCGAGTGGGTCGGGCGTGCCAGGATCGAGGGGACGGGATGCACAGCAACGCCGGCACTTGCCTTCCAGGTCGCGTCCGCACGGGGTGCAGCCAGCGCATGTGTCGGCAGTAGCGGGTGACGACAGGTCTGAGGGTGAGCTGTCCGGGTCGGATGGTGGTGAGGACTTGGGACAACAGGCTTCGATGGATTCCAGTCCTGCGGCTCGTGGACCCAGTCCAAGGCAGCCCGGTAAGTCAAATTCTTCTGCTACTATTTCTGCACTGTTACAAGATTTACTAGGACAAGGTAGTGTTGGGGGGGTTTAGTTACGGGGGGGTCACCCTTGGCGTGGTCCTCCCCGCCGAGACGAGGGGCGGCGAGGGAGGCGCAGGATTTGTGGTCTGGGTTAAAAGATTTGGTCAGGCGGTTTGAGCCGAGCAGTGGCGACGCGGCAACGCCCGCGGTGGCGTGGGTTCCACAGGGGGGTTCATCTCATTCATCTCAGGCAGTTGGGGGGGGCGGGGTGCCTGCGGCGGCACCGTTAGCCTCTGGGGTACCTGTGGGTGGGGTGACAGAATCGGAGCAGGCCCCCTTAACGGGGGGGGGCCACCGCGGCGGCCGGTCAGGATGCCTCGGGGGAGAAGAAAAAGGAGGCGGTCAGGCTGGCTGATGCCGCAAGAAACGAGATGTATATTTGTTTTGAGGCGCCGTTGGGGGCTCACCTCAAGTCGGACGTCAGAGAGAAGATCTGGAAGGGTGAGTATGTGGAGATCTTTACGTTGCTCCCCTGGGAGAAATTCAACCTGGATAGGGTGAAGCCTGAGGAGAGCAAGAAGGAGGACGAGGAAAAGCGTTGTTATCGGCTTATTCCCCGCACGTTCACCAATTGGTTGCAAGCATTTGCGATCATGGCCTGTGTGATAGGGGAGAAGGCCCCGGAACATTGTTCTGGGCTGTTCATTTATTTGGAGGCCGTTAGCGAAGCATACCGGACGTATGGTGGTGTAGCTTGGTTGCGGTACGATGAGCAGTTCCGGCAAAGAAAAGCCATCAGACCGGGGTTGCGATGGGATCACAAGGACATCAACTTGTGGATGAGACTGATGACAGCGTCGCAGGCCTCCAATCAGTTTTTTCAGGGGGGGGTGGGAGGTGCCGCGGCCTCAGGACAACTGACCGAGAAAAAATGGGGCTACTGCTGGCAGTTTAATGAGGGTACGTGTAAGTTTGGCGCAAACTGTCGCTTCAAGCACGTGTGTTCAGGTTGCGGGGGTAGCCATGCCTTTTCCAAATGCTTCAAGTGCGGCAAGGGCCGTTCCGGAGATTCTGCGGGTAAAGGGAATGACTCCAATTCGGGTGGAAAGGATGCTTCCCTTTCTCAATAGATATCCCGACAGAGGTGCGGCTAGGCTGTTAAAGGAGGGCTTCACCAGCGGTTTTAAGATTCCTTGTGCGCCCTTTGCAGTTCCCCCAGCGGCCAGGAACCTCTGGTCCACCCTGCTGCAGCCCTTGGTGGTTTTAGAGAAGCTGGCTAAGGAAGTGCAGTTGGGGCGCATGGCTGGGCCGTTCACGGAGGTTCCAATGACGGATTTGGTGGTGTCTCCCTTGGGGGTTGTCCCCAAGAAGGAATCGAACAAATTTCATTTGATTCACCACCTTTCCTTTCCCAAGGGTGGGTCGGTGAATGACACTATTGCGCCGGAGGACTGCACGGTATCGTACACTTCCTTTGACGCTGCAATGGCATGGGTTCGCAGGTGTGGGCGTGGAGCGCTCTTGGCTAAGGCTGATATTGAATCGGCATTTCGGTTGCTCCTGGTACACCCGGACAGTTTTCGTTTCTTGGGCTGCACGTGGGATGGGGCTTACTATGTGGACCGATGTTTGTCCATGGAATGCTCGATCTCTTGTGCACTATTCAAGACTTTCAGCTCGTTCCTTGAATGGGTGGTCCAAGACGCGTCAGGGATCAGTTCGATCATCCATTATTTGGATGATTTCTTATGCGTGGGTCCGCCGGAGACTAACGCTTGCTCCGTCCTGTTGGGGACGTTGCAATACGTGGCCGACCGTTTCGGGGTCCCTTTGGCCCCTGAGAAGACTGAGGGCCCCACGTCGTCCATTGTTGTCTTGGGCATAGTGCTGGATTCCTTGAAGATGGAATGTCGACTGCCGGAGGATAGGCTGGAGGCTTTGAAGGCGGAGGTGCGGGGTGTTATTGGGCGGCGTAAGATTCAGCTGCGTCAGATAATGCCTATGGGCAGGGTCTTTAGCCGCAGGCTGTCGGGTGCGACGGCTGGGGTGCGGGTTCCTACTCATTTTGTGAGTCTGAATGGAGAGCTGCAGGAAGATTTGGAAGTGTGGCACGAATTCTTGGAATCTTTCAACGGGCTGGCGTTGTGGATGGCCGGGCCCGTTAGTAATTTTGATTTGGAATCGTTTACGGACGCGGCAAGCTCCACGTGGTATGGGGCGTTCTGTCAGGGCAAATGGAGCGCGGCTTCTTGGCCAAAAGAGTGGGAGGAGGCGGGGTTCTTGAAGAACCTAGTACTACTGGAACTTTTCCCAATAGTGGTGGCACTTTGGGGAGATTCCTTCAGTAATCTCAAAGTGCGTTTAAACTGCGACAACATGGGTGTAGTACAGGTGGTGAATCGTGTGTCGGCTGCATCGCAGCCGGTGGTGCGTTTGCTACGACATTTGGTCCTGCGCTGCTTGCACTTGAATGTATTAGTTTATGCAGTACATCTTCCTGGTGTGGATAACACTCTGGCTGACGCTTTGTCTTGCTTTGTCTCGTTTTCAGTGGGACAGGTTCCGGGAGTTGGCACCAGCAGCGGAGCACCGCGGGGTTACCTGTCCCGAATGGATGTGGAACATTGCTTTGACAGCGCGGAACAGTGGATTAAACGGTCGGTGAGTGGGGGCACATGGAATGCCTATGCTAAGGTTTGGCAGGAGTGGAGGTCATTTGTCCAAGGGCTGGGAGTTTCCTCGGTGGGGCGTGATGCGGGAGTAGCCCTGCTTTATTTTCTTACCTTGAAGATGGAGCGAGGCGTTTCTGTGTCCGCGGTGGATTGGGCACTAGCGTGTTTGGCTTTTCTTTTCAAATGGTATGGTTGCAGGGACTATACAAAATAATTTTGGGTGAAACAGGCGGTAAAGGGGTACAGGAAAGGCCGGAAGGCGGCGGACAGATGCCGGCCGGTTTAGTTCGTAATGTTGCAGAACTTGTTCCTGCATTTGCACTCTGTGTGCAGTTCGGAATATGAGTGTCACTTGTTCCGGGCAGCATTTGCACTTGCCTTTTTTGGGGCCTTGAGGGTGGGAGAGCTGGTCAGTTCTTCCAGACGGGCGCAAGGGGGTTTGTTGGTCCAAGATGTGGATTGTTCGGAAGACTCGGTGGGGATTTGGGTGAGTAGGTCCAAAACGGACCAAGGGGGAAAGGGTATGCGACTCCTGTTGTTTCGCATTCCTGATGCGTCAATCTGTCCTGTACGGATGGTGGAATCCTTTTGTTCCATGCGTCCTGGACTTGGGGGGATCTTTTCTGATGCACCGGGATAGGTCGGCACTGTCTAAGTTTCAATTTATAGCGGTGTTCAAAAAATGTTTGTTGGCGGCGGGATATGACCCGAAGGGTTATGCCTCTCATTCCTTCCGCATCGGGGCAGCCACAGAGGCGGCTCGGGCAGGCCTGACGGCGGACGCGGTGAAGCAGATTGGGCGGTGGGAGTCTGACAGGTTTAGGCTTTATTTTCGCCCACATCTGATGCATGAGTAAGGGGCACTGGTTGGGGGGCTGTGTTAGGGCTGTGTGGTGGAAAAAAGTGGTTTTGTTTTATTTTCAATGTTTTGCAGGTGGTGAGCCCATACTGGTTTGGATTCTGGGTCACTCGTACGTGTTCTGGGGGGAAAGACGGGCCGATGTTCGGCCCAATGGAAGGCAGTTGGGGATTCCTCTACGAGAAGCCCAGGTCCGTTGGATCGGGGTGCCGGGCATGGTATGGAGTGGGGTTATGCCAGAGGTACAGAGGTTCGCATGCCGTGCTAGGGCGCCAGATATCCTGGTTCTGCATGCGGGAGGTAATGACATGGGGGCCAGGTCTATGCGCCAGCTGATCCGGGATATTAAGTATGATTTTTTAAGGTTCTGCACTGCTTACCCGGGGATGATTCTTATTTGGTCAGATATGGTGGGCAGAACTGCTTGGTGTTGGGCTTGGTCAGTGGAAAAAGTTAACAAGGCCTGTGTTAAAATTAATAAGGAAGTGGGGAGATTTTTTGTACGGAATGGCGGCCTTGTGGTGCGCCACCGGGAATTGGAGGTGAACACCTGGCGGTATCTAATGGGAGACGGGGTCCACCTAAATGCCGTTGGCATTGATCCTTGGGCTCTGGGGTTGCAGGAGGGAATTCAGTGGGCCCTGAGGGTGTGGAGGTGCACACAAGGGTAAGGCTTTACCCCTTGCGAGCTGTGGCAGTGTTTTGGTTTCTGGAAGAGGAGGTAAAAGTGGAAGTTCTGGAAAAAAGGTGGTACCCATAGGTGATATGGGGTTATTGGGTACCTTCCGGTCAACAAGGGTTAACCAGGAAGGGGGAAAATGTTAGGGCACTGCGGACATGTGTACCGCCTTCGAGTCGGTGTCTTGCGACTGGAGGCCTAAGGGATATAGTTTGGTTCCAGTGTCCAAGTTGTGAGTTGTGGTCTCCAAGACCACCAGGGTATTGGAAAAGTGTTAAATGTTATTTAATGGTTATTTATTTTATATATAAGAATTTGTTAAATAAATAGGCCGTAAGGCCAATTTTACTCCACAACCTTGTCAGTCGTTATTGGTAAGAAGGGTATGTGGGGTGGGGGAAGGTATATAGAGGGTAAGTCAGTGCGGAAGATCGGTCCTTAACATGTCAAGAGAGTCCCGGAGCAGAGAAAGAAGGAATGAGCGAAGGGACGGCATGACAGGTGGGACAGGCAGCAGCATAGCAAGGCTGTGGCACTTTAAGGAAAGGGGAGGGGTCCAGGGGGGGCAGGGAGGAGTGTCAGCACAGTTCATGCAAGGAGGAAGTGACGTTTTTGTCATTCCTCCATTACACACGAGGAAGAAGCTTCCCACCCACCCTCCCCATGTAGTAGGAAGGGGGGGTTAGTGATAGTGGTGGATTTCAGTTTGTTGGTGGCGGTGTTTTGGTTTCTGGAAGAGGAGGTAAATGTGGTAGTTCTGGATAAAAAGGTGGTACCCATAGGTAATATGGGGTTATTTTGTACCTTCCGGTCAACAAGGGTTAACCAGGAAGGGGGAAAATGTTAGGGCACTGCGGACATGTGTACCGCCTCCGAGTCGGTGTCTTGCGACTGGAGGCCTAAGGGATATAGTTTGGTTCCAGTGTCCACGTTGTGAGTTGTGGTCTCCAAGACCACCAGGGTATTGGAAAAGTGTTAAATGTTATTTAATGGTTATTTATTTTATATATAAGAATTTGTTAAATAAATAGGCCGTAAGGCCAATTTTACTCCACAACCTTGTCAGTCGTTATTGTTAAGAAGGGTATGTGGGGTAGGGGAAGGTATATAGAGGGTAAGTCAGTGCGGAAGATCGGTCCTTAACATGTCAAGCACATACCAGCTGCTACTACACTACTATCTCTCAAAGAAATGTAGTAGTCAGCTTTTATTGTTGTGGACTTGTGTTTATGAGAATGCCGGTGCTCCCTCCAGCCAAAGCCATTCACACAAGCCATCAGCTACTACTGTAGTGATCTCCTCTGAACCAGCTGGCAGCTGTGGGAAGTTGTGGGCTCAGTATTTTATCAGTACAAAGGGAGCAGAAGAGTCACATGAATGCACAGCAAGGAGAGGTGCAGGTGTTTGGTCCCCTGGGGGAATTTAACAAGTCGTTTACCTTCTGGTGAGACTTTTTTGTATACCAGTTACACAAGATACTGTATATCATCTTTTTAGATGGAGCTTTCCTAAAAGTTTAGCTGGTTTAAGGTTGGTAAGAAAAAGTTACATAATCAACTTAAAATTATGCAAATGAGAAGCAAGCTTGTAATTGTCATGTAATTATTATGTATATACTACATATGTGTCTGTGGTATACTTTATTTGAGTGTATTTGGGTGTGAGTTTCAATTTTTTTTTAAGTTGGATTCCGACCAAGTTCCACTTTGTCACTGCTTGCCATTTTCATTTATTTCCTAAGACAGATCATGTTAACCCTAAAGCAAACCTATAGGTGAGACGAGAATTAAAGTATGGGCTGTAGCATATAGCTCACAACTTAAAGCATACCTAAACTCAAAAGAAAAAATTATATATTGCAGTTTACCAGTTCAGTTGTTAGATATGGTGGCTACATTTGTTTTCTATTATCAGGCATTTTTTTCTCTGGTGGTCTTGCAAATAACTTCCACTCACAAATAAGACACTGAAGCCTCGTACACACGACCGTTTTTTTTGGCAAGAAACGACAAGAAAACTGTTGGGAGAGCTTTCTTGCTGAGAAAACCGTGCGTGTGTACGAGGCTTTCAGGTTTCTCGTCAAGAAAACTGCCCAGAATCTCGACGAGAAAAAAAAAAGACCTGCTTTCTTTTTTCTCGTCGGGAGTCTCATTTTTCTCATCGTGATTCTCATCAGACTGTATTTGGACGAGAAAACCGTTTGTGTGTATTCTTTTCCGAGTCTTCAAAAACCACGCATGGTCATAATCAAGTATGAGATGGGAGCGCACCTTTTTGTAAAACTAGCGTTTGTAATGGAGATAGCACATTTGTCACGCTGTAACGAACTGAAAGCACGAAGACTGAAAAGCGCGAATCGTCTCTCACTAAACTTTTACTAACACGCAGTAACACGAGATTAGCAAAAGCAGCCCAAGGGGTTGCGCCATGAGAATGGAACTTCCCCTTTATACTGCCGTCGTACGTGTTGTACGTCACCACGCTTTAGAACGCCGAGATTTTGGATTGACAGTGTGTATGCAAGGAAAGCTTGACAAGAATCTCGTCAAGCTTGACAAGAAACCCGTTGAGAAAAACAACGTTTTTTTGCGACGAGATTCTTGGCCGTGTGTACGAGGCTTGACACACTCCACTATATCTATGAAAGGAGCTATGGTTGTCACTAGGCTACTCTTCAGAGTTGCACTACAGACATGTCTTTTTCTCTTAATTTCCATGGGGGGGAAGGTTGGGATGATTGATTTACATCACAGGATATGGTTTGTATTCGTGTGTGTTGTTTAAATAAAGAACTTGTTAAAGTGTGTGTGTTTATTTACTAATTATATTTTCTCTATCATACATCATGGGACACAGAGCAGCCTTAATAATCCTCGCTTAATTGCTTTTTTGCCACCTACAGTTGATTGGACACTGCCAAAATAAAAAGGCAGGAAGTACTTTCCTATATAACCCCTTCCATATAGAAAGTACCTCAGTTTTTTGCCAGTGTCTAAAGGAGATGTCCAGTGATGTGCAGCTTTCTGCACAAACTCTACCAAGTGCTCTGACGGTTCCAATAGGGATCAAGAGATTGCTGTTATCCGGATCTGATCCTTTAGCTATCAGATGAATGGTGCCCGGACCAAACTGCAATGGAAAAAATCTGGACATGGGACTGCCTGTAACGCGACCTCTTGGCGCTGGACTAAATAAATAAACTAAGTGTAACTCTGTGCAGTAATAACAAGCCAAGGTGTTTCTGTTAGGGTGCTATACAGATCCAGGGCAGAGGGATTGAGTCCCCAAGGGTGCTAAGAGACATAGCCCACCATGATGGGCGAAGATAGGATCTTTACCTTTAAAAAAGGGATCCTGGGGTGGGAAATGGTGAGTGCCAAGGTAGATTTTAGTGAGTGAGTGAGTAACTTATATAGCGCTACAATGCGAACTAAATCGCCTCAAGGCACTTTGCATCCAGTGTCGTCCTAATCCTTCAGAAGAGGTGGGTCTTAAGTTTTTTCCTGAAGACCCGATGGTTTTCTTCCATGCGGATGTTTGTGGGTAGAGCGTTCCATAGCCGTGGTCCTTGGGCTGCAAATCTTTGTTCTCCTTTAGATTTGTAGCGGGTCTTGGGGATGTGGAGGAGGTTTTGGTTAGTTGACCGGAGGGTGTGACTAGGGGTGTAGTGTTTTATTTTCTCACATAGGTATTGAGGAGCGTTTCCTTGTGTGCATTTGTGAGTGAGGCAAAGGGTCTTGAATGTAACCCGATCCTTTATGGCTAGCCAATGTAGGGACCTCAGGGACGGGGTGATTGATTCCCAGGTTTTTTTTCCCGTTACCAGTCTGGCTGCTGTGTTCTGGACGACTTGTAGACGTGAGATTTGGTATTTGGGAAGTCCTAGGTAGAGGGAGTTTGCGTAGTCGATCGGGAATTAATGATTGTTTCAACTACTACTGCTGTGTCCTCTTCCGGGATGAAGGGGATGAGTCTACGCAGCAGGCGGAGAAGATGGTGAGATCCGCTGACTACTGATCCTATTTGTGCGTCCATAGTCATGTCTGAGTCAAAGATGACTCAGAGGCTTTTGACTTTGGTGCTTGGGGTGATGGTTTGTCCAAGGATGGTGGGTTGTGTGCATGTAGTCCTAGATTTTTTCCTTTCGGTTTGCGTGGGGAAAGAGAAGTTCT
Organism: Rana muscosa; assembly: GCA_029206835.1. NCBI lineage: Eukaryota > Metazoa > Chordata > Amphibia > Anura > Ranidae > Rana > Rana muscosa. Next base: position 96,593,789 of record CM055118.1, on the reverse strand, counting down.
GTTTTGGATCCATTAAGTTTGAGGGAGCTCTCCGTCATCCAATTATCGATCATTAAGAGGCAATTTTTTAGTGCGTGGTATTGGTCTTTTTTTCCGGTGATGTGAAGGTAGAGTTGAGTGTGCTATCCGCTTGTTGATGTGTTGAAGCACACTGCACAGGGATCTTTTGGAAATCCAGCTCGATGTGAGTCTGGACAGATTTATTGTTAGGTCCAGGGATGCTCAGGCATTTAAAGTAGATGCCCCGGTGACTCTGTAGAATCTGTTCTCCCTGATTTAGACCATTACAGTTTCTTCCATGTCTGCTTCACTGGATTCGGGTGAAAGAACACCGGTTGTTATCGAGCCAGCTTGGCAGCCAGAGTCTGGAATGTTAAGCTTGTGTCTGATGCAGTTATTCCCATGCATTTAGAGCCAGGGAAGCTACTTAAAAGAGGATTGCCATAGGACCTGGAAATCAAGGATTGATATGAGATTTGTCTTAAGTTCAATTAAGGGACAGGTTCTGGCATTGGCAAGAAGTTTCAGAGTTCTCAGTAGCTGGGGTTCAGGGCCCTACACACTTGGATGGTTGGGCCGTTGAATGTATCTGTTATATACTGCTGCACTCAGGAAGTCAGTCTTTCTATTTGTCCTTCTGGAAGGACCAAAGAAGGGTCACATAGTTTCTAGTACTCCATTTCTATTTGGATTTGTCTTTGCATCCTTCATTCCTATGGTTTGAAAGGGAGATTTCTCATTCCCTGGTGATGGCTTGGTCTGTTAGGGACATTGGTACCTCCGGGGCTATCGGTCATCAGGCTGCAGTGGCTCAGAATTTCAAGGCCACAACCTGGTCTTCAATTCACCTTTGCATCAGGTAGGTGTTAGAGCCGCTGAGGACTCTGTCTTTGTCACAGTGTATTACAGGCTGCTATGTAGTTTATTTGTTTTGTCTTTTGCTGGCCTGTCAGTGGTTGCAGTGTCTCCCCTCATGAGCATTGCTTTGTCACATCTAATCAAATGATTATTAGTAAAGCTGCTCTGTGGCATGTGATGTATGATAAAGAAAACTGGATTTTTTTACTATCCTGTAAATTCCATTTCTTGGAGTACATCAAAGGACACTGAGATCCCATCTATGTTGGGATATATTTCTTGCTACAAAACTAAGATACTTCTTGTATGGGAGGGATTATATAAGGGGGGGAAACTTCCTGTCTTTTTTACCAGTGTCCAATCGTCCAGTCACATGTAGGTGGTGCATAACCCATCAAGTGAGGAATAATAAGTCCCCTAATGAACGAAATGAAGTACAAAAATCTATTTTTAAAATTAATGAACAAGGGTACCCCTTATTCATTTACATGGTGGTGTGGTATCTTGGGGTTCCTTTATTTTCAAAGAGGGATCTCAGATTCTGATAACTCCTCAACTACTGAGCTAAGGTTGTGAGGAAGAGGCCTATCACATACCTGGTGCTGGAGACCAATGTAGAGAAACCTTCCCTTGTGGCTAAGCTCCAGAATCCCCTGAAGGTGGAACAGGAGGAGTCAGGCTCAAAGAAATGTGGGTCACCTACTGGAATTGCTTGCAGGGATGTTTCTGACTGGAGTGTAGTCAGACGGGATGTCCAGGTACTCTGATGAGAAACCAGGATAGAGTCTGCAGACTGGTGGCACCCGTGGGAAGAAGCAGGACTCAGGCAGAGCAGGAGTCAGGAGAGAAGCTGTTTCAAAGCCAAGGTCAGGTACCAGGTGAGGACCGGAGCAAGCGTGTTCAGGTGGATAGCCATAGTCATACACAGGAGAGCAGGATCAGACAGTCTGTTTAACAGGCTGAGGTAAGATCAGGAGCCATGCAGAAGACAGGTCCAAGGGTAAGCCGAGTCAGTAACGGGTATCCACAGATGCAAGGTTAACACAGGAACAAACACACTGAAGAACTGAAGAACAACTAGCACAGACAGAAAAAGCCATTTGGTGCCAGTCGGGGCTGGTTGTGTGCCAGCACACATTTGTGCGGCCATGTAAGATGCGGTCAGGAATGCCAGGTCTTCATGAGTTTCTGCTGTGGATCCTGATAAGGCCCTTGTCCTAATCAACGTGGGGGCAGGTTGCTTTGCCAGGGAGGTCCCCCCTGGCAAAGGTACTTTCTCCTTGTTGAGTGGCCTGGTATGGTTCAGGAGGGGGACCACATGCTCTTTTCCCCCTTTCCTGGCCAGCCAGACTGCATGCTTTGATCAGTGTCTAGTATGGAATAGGGAGGGGGAAGACTCCATGTTGTTTTTTGTTTGCTTTTTGCAAGGGATCCTCCTTAAAATCAATACCAGACCTGAGGGGGTTTTTTGTTTGTTTTATCAAGTGCCAGCCACCATCCCTATCTTCCTATCCCCTTTTTTTTACATTCAGCTGTTTGCTGGAATCCCAGTTGAAAGCTGAATGGGCCAGACAAGGATTAATCACTGGTTGCTAGGTAGCCGGCTCCCCAACAATCAGTCTGAGCAGAAAGCTGTCACATTTAGCAGTGGTACTAATACCTGAACACCTTATATACACTATGTGCACAATTATTAGACAAGTTGTTGCTTTAAAATAAATTTCATTGTTGAACAACTACAGTGCTCTCAGTCAATCCAAAATGTTAATAAACCTCAAACCAGAATATTTAAGAAAGTAAAAGTGAGGTTTTGGCTTCCTTCAGATACTAGCTGTAAGAGAATTGTCAGCGCGCTCGGGCGCACGGGCGCACGCACATGCGCACAAGGAACTCATCGGAACGCAGACGCGCCAATGCGCATGCACGGATGAGCGTGCACGTCCGCGGGAGCGCGTCCACGCGTTCCCATTGGCGCCAGACGGCCTATTTAAAGGGTGCACTGACACCAGTCAAGTGCTGACGGATCTCAGCTGTTCCTGTACCCATATCCTGTGTTTACCTGCTTGTCACCTGTTACTGAACCTTGGCTTTCTCTGACACTGCTGCTGGATTCCGCTACACTTCTGATTATTGGTTCCTGAACTCGGCTCCCTACTTTGACCTTGCTCCTGCCAGATGACTTTGCACCTTGCTGCCCGCCTGTTACTGAACCCGGCTATCTGTGTGACTACGCTCCTGTCTCCTGTTTGGCTCTACTCTGCTTCCCGGGTATCTGCAACTCCAAGCCTGCGACCTGCTGCGACTTGATGCCTTCCAAGAATCGCATCATCTGCTTCAGGCTTCCAGAGCTTCATCTGCAGGCACTTGTGTTCCTCCGGTCCCTTGGTTTCTCCTGTCTCCACTCTCAGCGGGACCAGGGCCGGAGATACAAGAGAGGCTGACCTCGTCACTTCAGACTCCGTCCAGGTACGTGACAGTATCCGTCAGCCAGCAATGGAGTCTGAAAGGGAGGCCTCTTCTTTCGAGGACATTTACCAATCCTTCTCTGCACTATCCCATACAGTACAGACCCTTGAAACCCATCTGAAACGGATGGAAGGTCAGCTTCTGAACCAGCCTGCCACCTCTCCTGCTGTTGTGAGTTCTTCGGTACAAACGGACTTCAGTCTGCTCTGTGTGACCGTCACTCCTCTTGAACCCAAAGTGCCATTGCCTGAGCGTTTTTCTGGAAATCGCAAACAGTTTCGTACCTTCCGAAACGCCTGTGAACTGTATTTTTCCTTGTTACCCTAAACTTTCTCTTCTGAAGACAACAAAGTGGGGTTCATCATCACCTTATTACTTAAAGAACCTCTTTCCTGGGCTCATGATCTTCGGGAGCAACAAGATCCGGCTTTGGAAACCACTAATTCTTTTCTGCTATGTCCCAATTGTATGCTGACCCTTTTCTCCAACAGTCTGTGGAATCCACACTCAGCAGACTCCAGCAAGGCTCAAGGTCTGTCGAAGACTATGTGTCGGACTTTTGTGTTCTGAGTATGGATACCCAGTGGAATAGGGCTGCTCTCCATCACCAATTTCGTCTCGGACTTTCTGATACCTTAAAAGATAAACATGCCCGTGTGGGGATACCCACATCCCTGGAAGATCTGATCAATCTCATTTTTCAGATCGACCGCCGGCTACAAGAAAGACGATTGGAGAGGACCAATACCAAGCCACCTGCATGTTCAAGTACTATTTCTTCAATTTCTGCAGTTTCTGCCGGGTCACTGAAAAGGCCCGTTAAGAATACGGAGTGCCATGAACTTCCCCATGGAAGCTACCCAAGACCACCTCTGTCTTCTTCTGAACGCCTCCGGCGACAACATAACAGACTTTGCTTTTATTGTGGAACAACTGGACACTTTATACAGACTTGTCCTGTGAAACCTTCCAAATCTGCTTCCCTGCTGCCCCACATGATGCATCTCCCTGGAAGGGGCCAGACCCACCTCTCTCTTCCGCTCCAGTTATCAGGAAAGACTATCCTTGTATCCGCTATTATAGACTCCGGAGCTTGCAGTTGCTTCGTGGATTCAGAATTCGCCACCTTACACCGACTACCCCTATGCACCAAGAGGCAGGGGTTTGCCGTTTATCTAGCAGACGGCTCTGGTCTCAAGTCCGGACCAGTAACTCAGGAGACTGTACCTATCCCCTGATGTGAAAATATTGATTACAATGAGCCCTCAGGTGGTAATCAACACCTTCTAATAGAGACTGTGCCACATCCTATAGAAACTGAACTGGAGATTGTGGAAAGAATGGACTTTAAAGGCACACATAATTTGTAGAAAATTAATAAAATTGTAATATTACATGAATACATAGCATACATTTGACCTACGTCATGAAGACAATAGCAGGTACATAATTAATGGCATGTAGATAACAACATATACATAAATACAAAAATAACAACACATAAACTGTGGACACTTCCAAATTGATACCCCACAAAGTTGCGATGGTTCCTGGGGTGGAGGTTCACAGTGTGTTGATGAACTTTAAAACTTGGTGCTCGACATGTTTTGCGATCTAATCGCTTCCTCAAGAGCTTCTAAATGTACAAAGAGAAATTTTTAATGATTTTGATACAAAGGACATTTGTCTTGTTATTACATGTGATATTGATGTACAATTGATAAACCAAAAACACTCACCACCAAACAAGTTAAGGTGGTGAGTGTAGTAGAATTGTTGCGACCCTCTACATTCTGCGAAAACTACACATGGAAAAAGGGTGGCTCCAGATGGAAATGGCCTTTTCTACGATAGGGAATACTGCAGCAAAAAACAACCAACCATACACCAACACGTAGATAAGTATGGAGATGCTCACAGTAGCTGTAGAAACATGATTGCATAAATTATATAGGGCTAAAAAGGGCTAAAAAATCCATTACTAAAAGTATACCTGGGAGTAGCGTTAGCCACACCTGAGTATAATTGCCAAATGAATGACACAAAGATCAGAGGATATATATATATATATATATATATATAGATTCATTGCAAAGCCACCTACTTTTCAGAAAATGTCCGAAAAGCAATTTAACTGAACCGGAACTGGATGAATAATGTGGAGCCTAAGCTGGAACCTAAAATAACAACCATAAAGCAACAAAGAAATATATATACTTTAGATATTGAGATAGCCCAAAACAATATAGGGTAATATGAGATGAAAAGTTGGAGAATTACCTTGAAGAGATTTTTGTAGTGGGCTAACCCAAATGGATAGTGGTTATAATACCCAAAATCTTAGAGTGACCGGCATAGATGGTCGTTAAAAGTCCCAGCTGGTGTGGTACTTCAACTACGAACCCTGTAGACACATATATATTTGGTAAGTAATTACTATGAATGAGGGTTACTGGCACTTGTATGTACCAATACCCCAAAGTGTATGGAGGGATATATGTGATACTAGTGCTAAAAACGCACAACGACACAATGCCCTACTACACATGTATATAATATGCATGTAAATACCTGAAGGCAGGGTGCCTGGGAGTGAGAAACCACACCCACCGCCGTCCAGAGGATAAACAGACAGATACTGTGTGAGAGGGGGCGAATCCCTCACCCCACAGGATAAAGCGGCACTAAAGGAAATACTTATCTACGTGTTGGTGTATGGTTGGTTGTTTTTTGCTGCAGTATTCCCTATCGTAGAAAAGGCCCTTCCATCTGGAGCCACCCTTTTTCCATGTGTAGTTTTCGCAGAATGTAGAGGGTCGCAACAATTCTACTACACTCACCACCTTAACTTGTTTAGTGGTGAGTGTTTTTGGTTTATCAATTGTACATCAATATCACATGTAATAACAAGACAAATGTCCTTTGTATCAAAATCATTAAAAATTTCTCTTTGTACATTTAGAAGCTCTTGAGGAAGCGATTAGATCGCAAAACATGTCGAGCACCAAGTTTTAAAGTTCATCAACACACTGTGAACCTCCACCCCAGGAACCATCGCAACTTTGTGGGGTATCAATTTGGAAGTGTCCACAGTTTATGTGTTGTTATTTTTGTATTTATGTATATGTTGTTATCTACATGCCATTAATTATGTACCTGATATTGTCTTCATGACGTAGATCAAATGTATGCTATGTATTCATGTAATATTAAAATATTAAAATTTTATTTTATTTTATATTTAAAATTTTATTAATTTTCTACAAAATATGTGTGCCTTTAAAGTCCATTCTTTCCACAATCTCCAGTTCTGTACCTATCCCCTGCCGAACTTCCTCAGGGCATCTGAATCTTCTCCGCCTGGATGTGATCGCCTCGCCCATGTTCCCCATCATCCTGGGGCTACCTTGGCTAAAAGCCCATAATCCTCATATAGACTGGGTTACTGGAAATGTTTCCTTCTTATCCAACTATTGTCAGGAACAATGTTTGCCTGAAAGGACTTGTAACCCTGCTTCTCTCCTCAGTATATGCCCGAACCCCGAAACTGTAAAACTGGTGCCCGTTGCCTACCATGAATTCTTGGATGTGTTCAACAAGAAAAGTGCAGATACCTTGCCCCCACACAGGACCTATGACTGTCCCATCGAACTTTTACCTGGATCCGAGATTCCTTTCGATCGAATCTATCCGCTCTCGGAACCTGAACTAGAAGCCCTGCGCAAATATATCGATGAAAGTCTGGAGAAGGGATTTATTCGGCATTCCTCCTCACCTGCAGGGGCTGGTATTTTCTTCGTAGAAAAAACAGGATCACTCTCTAAGACCCTGTATTGACTATCGGGATCTTAATAAGATCACTGTCAAGAATCGGTACCCACTTCCGCTGATCCCTGAATTGTTCCAGAGGTTGCGGGGAGCACAGATATTTTCCAAACTTGATCTGAGGGGTGCTTACAATTTAGTCCGGATCAAAGAGGGACATGAATGGAAAACAGCTTTTAGAACACGCTTCGGGCATTTTGAATATTTCGTTATGCCCTTCGGCCTCTGCAATGCCCCTGCCACCTTCCAGCACTTGTGTCATGGATATGCAGTAGTGTTTGTCTGCCATCTTACCTTTCCTCCTCATGTGTTCATCTTAGAGGCCAGACCTTTTCACCTGGCTTCCTTTATAATCTCCTCCCAGTCTGACTCCACCCCAGGCCCTATCACAGAACACTATATTAACCTGTGCACTGCAAGCCTGCTTTGCTGATCAACGTGTTTGTTAAGCATTGTGTGTTTGGGTTCCTGCCTGCTGTGTGCTACGTCTGTTTCTGTGTTACCGATATTAGCTTGTTCCCGACTATCCCTGTCTGCTTGTGACCTTGACCTTCGGCTTGTCCTTCGTTTATCCTTGTCTGCTTGTGACCTTGACCTTCGGCTTGTCCTTCGTTTATCCTTGTCTGCTTGTTGCCCTGACCTTGGCCTTTCCCCTCACTATTCTTGTATCCTGTGCTGCTGCTTCCCCTCTTTCCTCCTTACCCTACGAGGCGTGAGCTAGGAGACTCTAGGGGTCGTGACCTGGACCTAGCTGCAGCGTAACATCCTCACCACTAGAGGCTCTGGTGAAGACCTGCTGGGTCTTAGACTCCGCGCCCTGGGGAATCTCGGCTCTAGCTTCCTGTGGATCCCAGTTGTGCTCCTCTGGTCCCGCTTTCCACAACCACCCAGTATCCTATCCGCAGCAGTCAGCCATAGGGTTCACTACCTTGTGGTGCACTCCTGACCCCCTAGGGTGTGCATTTGTCATCTGGCCACAGGTGACCTGACAACTTGGTAAATGACGTTTTTCGGGACTTTCTTGATCTATTTATCATAGTCTACCTCGATGACATCCTTATATTCTCTGATACGGTTGAATTACATTGCACCCATGTGAAGAAGGTCTTGAGCAGACTTCGTGAACATCACCTCGATGCCAAGGCTGAGTAGTGCGACTTCGAATAACGGACCATACAGTTTCTTGGATTTGTTATTTCCGCTGATGGCATTTCCATGGATCCCCAGAAGGTCACTGCAGTCCTGGAATGGCCAGCTCCTACTGACAGGAAAGCGGTACAAAGGTTCGTGGGATTTGCAAATTTTCATAGAAAATTTATTAAAAATGTTTCTGGCATAATCTCGCCTATTACCCAACTAACCAAACAGCATGTTCCTTTCCGATGGACTCCTGAAGCACAAGTATCCTTTAAACAATTAAAGACCCTGTTCACTTTGGCTCCCATTTTGAAGCATCCCGTTCCATCCCTGGCCTATGTTTTGGAGGTGGACGCCTCCGATAGTGCCGTAGGAGCTATTTTATCTCAGCGGCAAGGTTCTAAATCTTTACTGCATCCCGTAGCCTTTTTCTCCAAAAAACTGAATCCTTCTGAGAGGAACTACGATGTCGGAGATCGGGAATTGTTAGCCATTAAAGCTGCACTTGAGGAATGGCGTTACTTGTTGGAAGGAGCCGCTCACCCTATCCTCATCTTCACTGACCACAAAAACTTGGAATATTTGAGAACAGCCAAGAGACTAAGACCCCGGCAGGCAAGATGGGCATTGTTCTTCTCCCGCTGCATATTCCATATTACCTTCTGTCCTGGTTCTAAAAATGGCAAACCAGACGCGCTGTCGCGCACGTTCCATGATCCAGTTCAACCCTCTGAGCCAGACACCATTCCGGCCAGCCAAGAATTTCCTCCTTCTTCAGTCAGACCTGATGTCCCAAATAAAGGCATATGTGATGGAGCACCCCCCTTCTCAAGATTTATCCCTCCAGTTTAAGGATGGGCTCTACTTTCACAATGAACAGATCTTTGTCCTGGAACAGTTCAGTGTCATGATCACCCCCTGGCAGGCCATTTCGGTATCCATAAGACTATAGACTTAATTTCCCATTCTTTTTGGTGGCCCGACCTGACACAGGACTGTAGCAAATATGTAAGATCCTGTGTGACATGCCTACGCTGCAAAACCAATCGAGCCAAGACTTGGGGCCTACTTGAAAGTCTTCCTGTGCCAAAGAAACCTTGGAGCATGATATCTATGGTTTCCATTGTGGAACTTCCCCCGTCTGAGAACTTCACTTCCATATTTGTTGTGGTGGACCGTCTGACCAAAATGGCACACTTTGTACCCCTACAAGGCACCCCTTCTGCCGCTGAGACGGCCTCCACATTTATCAAAGAAGTTGTAAAACTGCACGGAATCCCCGACAGCATTGTCTCTGACCGAGGGGTGCAGTTCACCTCCAGATTTTGGAGGTCTCTGTGTGAAGTATTAAACATTGAACTCCGTCTGTCCACTGCTTATCATCCTCAGACAAATGGACAGACGGAGAGAACTAACCAAACCTTGGAGCAATACCTGCGGTGCTTCTCCTCCTTCTCACAGGATGACTGGTCTTCTCTTCTCCCACTGGCGGAGTTTTCTTATAACAACTCCATTCACTTTGCTACCAAGCAATCACCTTTTTTTGCCAACTATGGATATCACCCTTCCTTTTTGCCTGAGCTGCCTATAGAGCCCTCCGTACCTGCCATACAAGACAGACTGGACTTTTTCAATTCTAACAACAAATTACTCCAGGATACCATCTCTAAAGCCCAGGCGAGCAACAAAAAGTTCTTTGACAAAAGGAAGAGGGGTAACTTAAATCTGGAACCAGGAGACAAGGTCTGGTTGTCTACTGCAAATTTAAAGCTAAGTTGTCCCTCCAAGAAACTTGGCCCGAAATATTTGGGCCCTTTTCCAGTTAAAAGGAAAATTAACCCTGTGGCCTTTGAGTTAATACTACCTAAAAATCTGAAAATCCATCCGGTATTCCACATCTCCCTACTAAAACCAACGGTGCCTAACCCATTTTCCAACCGGGATCCGGAAAATCCTCCTCCACTACTTGTCGAAGGCAACGAGGAGTATGAAGTCGAAGCTGTTCTGGATTGTAAAACCAAGAGGGGCCAAACACAATTTTTGATTAAATGGAAGGGTTTTGGCCCAGAAGAGAACTCCTGGGAACCAGCTTCTAATGTGCATGCCCCACAAAAAGTTTGTGCCTTTTTCCAGCGTCATCCGGAAAAGAAGCCTCTGAGGGGCATAGGGAAGCTGTCCTTAGGGAGGGGGCTATTTAAGAGAATTGTCAGCGCGCTCCGGGCTCACGGACGCACGCACATGGGCACAAGGAACTCATCGGAACGCAGATGCGCCAATGCGCATGCGCGGATGAGCATGCACGTCCGCGGTAGCGCGTCCATGCGTTCCCTTGGCGCCAGACGGCCTATTTAAAGGGTGCACTGACACCAGTCTAGTGCTGACGGATCTCAGCTGCTCCTGTACCCATATCCTGTGTTTATCTGCTTGTCACCTGTTACTGAACCTTGGCTTTCCCTGACCCTTTCTGCTACACTTCTGATTATCGGTTCCTGAACTCGGCTCCCTACTTCGACCTTGCTCCTGCCAGATGACTTTGCACCTTGCTGCCCGCCTGTTACTGAACCCGGCTATCTTTGTGACTACGCTCCTGTCTCCTGTTTGGCTCTACTCTGCTTCCCGGTATCTGCAACTCCGTGCCCGCGACCTGCTGCGACTTGCTGCCTTCCAAGAATTGCATCATCTGCTTCAGGCTTCCAGAGCTTCATCTGTAGGCACTCGTGTTCCTCCGGTCCCTTGGTTTCTCCTGTCTCCACTCTCAGCGGGACCAGGGCCGGAGATACAAGAGAGGCTGACCTTGTCACTTCAGACTCCGTCCAGGTACGTGGCAATAGCTATGTGTGCACAATTATTGGGCAACTATTAGTGTACAGAATTATTATGCAACTAAATGAAAAAAGAAAATTTTCCCATCTCATTTTGTTTTATTTCATCTGTTAAAGAATAATAAACAAACTCCAAATTTACAAAAAAACGTTTCTGACAAAAAATAATCAGTGACCATTATAGTCACCCTTCTTTTCAATAACAGTCATAAGCCTTCCATTCATGGAATCTGTCAGTTTCTTGATATGTTGACGATCAACTTTTTGTGCAGCAGCAACCACAGCCTCCGAGACACTGTTTAGAGAGGTGTACTGTTTTCCTTTACTGTAATTCACCAATTTAGGAAGGGCCCACACGTTCTCAATAGGATTTAGGTCAGGGGAGGAAGGGGGCCATGTCATTATTGTTTCATCTCTAAGGCCCTTACTGACTAGCCACGCTGTGGAGTACTTTGATGCATGCAATGGAGAACTGTCCTGCATAAATATAGACCTTATTAGTGTACCACTGCTTGAAGAAGGTGTCTTCTAAAAACTGGCAGTAGGTTTGGGAGTTAATTTTGACACCATCTTCAACCCAGAAAGGTCCAAATAGCTCTTCCTTAATAATACCAACCAATACCAGTACCCCACCTCCACCTTGCTGACGTCTAAGTGGAAGTGGAGTTCTGTGCCTGTTACTGATTCAGCCACAGGGCCATCTATCTGGTCCGTCAAGAGTCAGGCCTCGTACACACGACCGATTTTCTCGTCGTAAACAGTCAAGAAAAGTGCCGCGAGAGTTTTTTTGTCTAGAAAAACGTTCGTGTGTATGGTTTTACGACGAGAAACTTGACGAGAATCTCGACGAGAAAATAGAGAACCTGCTCTCTATTTTCTCGTCAGGAGTCCAGATTTCCTCGTCGTGTTTCTCGTCGGCCTGTTTTGTGACGAGAAAATGGTTCGTGTGTATGCTTTTACGACTCTTCCAAAAGTGCGCATGCTCACAAGCAACTATGAGACGGGAGCGCATCTTCTGGTAAAACAAGCCTTCATAATGGAGAGAGCACATTCGTCACGCTCATAAATATTTCATCGTTTAAATGTTCTGCATTGAATTCTTCGTTAGAATGTTACATTAATCAAAACGAGAGACCTTCTTTTGCTGCTGATATTCACACAGAGTTATGCCTTATTTTTAACCTTTTTCATGCTGCTCTTTATAAGATTTATGTGTATTATATCGTGCAAGTTTTTAGGAATAATTTAAATGGTTAGATTTTTCAAAATGATGTTAATTATAATTTCTCAATGTTTTGATAGCGATCTCCCATTTAATTTTCTAATCTATATTTTTAAAATTTCACACCATGTTTTTGAGCTAATCAGATTTAGTTATTCTTTTGGGGGGGTGATATCTGTGCCTTTTATTGTCAGTCAAATGTATCTGCTTACTCCAAAGCTTGTTTTTTTTTATTTAAAAATACACATAGTCAAGTATGAACTTAAACAAAAAACACATTTATTCATGTTTATAAATTAAATAAAGAGAAGGCAGCGCTGGAGAAGCTGCTGCCATTTGTGCATCCCAGGGACCCCAGAGCACACAGCAACCCTGTGTGGACACTAAAATTGGGAGCTTGAGAAGGCCCACATTTCAGAACACAATCTGATGCTGGCCTCCCAGAGGTCAGGAACAGCAGCAGGTGAGATATATGTCCCAAGTGTGTGGTACTACAACAGGCTGCCTTCTGTCCGACCAGTGCGACCACAATGAAGCAAGGCCATCACTTCCTCTTCTTCCTGGCAACCTTCCCTGCAGCCTTTACTGAAGCCTTCCTTCTTCGTTTAGCTGGAGGCTGGCCCACTGGAGGGGTACTCCTGTCAGGAGGAGGAGGTGGAGGTGTAGCAGAAGGGGGTGGGGCAGAAGAAGAAGGTGGAGGTGTAGCAGAAGGGGGTGGGGCAGAAGGTGGAGGTGTAGCAGAAGGGGGTGGGGCAGAAGGTGGAGGTGTAGCAGAAGGGGGTGGGGCAGAAGAAGAAGGTGGAGGTGTAGCAGAAGGGGGTGGGGCAGAAGGTGGAGGGGTAGCAGAAGGGGGTGGGGCAGAAGAGGAAGGTGGAGGTGGAGGTTGAGGTTGGGTCAGTTGGGCCACCTCACATATGGCGGTATTGGGGGTAATTTGCTCCATCACCCCCTTGTTGAGCAAGGTGATGAGCAGGGGTTCGCATAGGAGGCGTTGCTCCATGCTCATCACCTTGAACTTAGCCTCCACTAGGCCGGCAATGGCCTCTTCAGGGGATGTGGGCTCCTTGAGGGTGGCATGGGCCTCTTTAATAAGGGCCATTGCTGCCTCACTGGTGGTCCTGTCCCTCCTGCCTCTTTTGTGAAGCCTGATGGGAGGCACCTGGGATCTGGTGCTTCTCCTTTGCCCTGCCACCTCCTGTCTGCCACTGGGCCCTGCCACCTCCTGGCTGCCACTGGGCCCTGCCACCTCCTGGCTGCCACTGGGCCCTGCCACCTCCTGGCTGCCACTGGGCCCTGCCACCTCCTGGCTGCCACTGGGCCCTGCCACCTCCTGGCTGCCACTGGGCCCTGCCACCTCCTGGCTGCCACTGGGCCCTTCCTCCTCCTGCCTGACAGTTTCCAGACCCTCCTCCTGGCTGATTTCATCCTGTGTATGAAAAAGAAACATAGTTTAATATGTTGGTTTAATCTTTGCATCAAACTTTGTAATCCTGATGGAAGCAATTAGAATGTAAATGCATAAATCCTTGCTTTAAATTTACCACTACATCAGCTTGACTATTTACCACACAATTAAGTGCAGAATAATGTCTACAGATCATGATTTCACTTGTTGAATACAAAATAATGTATGTTTCTCATCCTGACATATTTGGGAAACATTAATTTTATCCCACTACATTTTCAGTTAATACTATACCTGGCTCCAGATGGCCAAATCAGGATCATCCAGGATGGCTGCCTCCTCTTGCTCCAGAGAAGGCTCAGGTTGGCTGCAGGGAAGTCTGGGGGGAAGAGTGGAGAGTGATGGCCTTGGCTCAATGTGGTCATCCAGGAAGGACATCCTGCTGTAGTACCACAAAACCGGGACATAAACATCATCTGCTGCTGCTCCTGACCTCTGAGAAGCCAGCACCTTAGAGCGTTCAGTCCTGTAGGTACCTCTCAAGCTCCCAATTTTAGTGTCCACTTGTTTTGCTGTGGCTGTGGGCACCTTGGTATGCACAAATGGGAGCAGCTTCTCCAGCGCTGCTTTTCTCACCCCTTTTTTTTTTATGGATGGGGTTTTTGGTCTCCCACAGAGCCGGCAGCTCCCTTACCCGGTCAATAAATTCCGCCAGGAACTCTTTGTCGCTAATAAATACATTCATATTGTATCTGCAAGTAAAATAAATTATATTTAAATAATGTGAGGCAAACAGTCTAACCTCCTTCACATCCTAGTCACCATATATATCCTCCAACAATCTCAAGACAGTATAGGCCAACAATTTTAACAAGTCTCACAAAATCACATACCTTCGTTCGCACGTCCGTCACTTGAACTCCTCTCTCCGCACACCGAACGTACTATAGTCACATGTGTGTTTGCTATATACACACCACGCATGCGTCCAAATTCGAACACGTCGTTCCGCACACGTCGCCCGCCCATGACGTTCTAACTAACATCTTTTCCCCGCCCCTTCTCTTTCGGCGCGCAGACAGATATGGCGGAGTTACAGCAGGTGTCTGATAATTCCGCAACTAGCGAGGAGACAAGCCCGGAGACCGAGGACACGTCACGATCAAGGAGGAGATTCAAGGCATCGAATATGTCTTTGGCGGAGATGGCGGAGATGGTGGACATCTTGGTCAAGGCTGATTATGATGCCAAGCATGGGCCGTATAGCAAACCAAATAGAAGGAAGGCCAAAATCCTCACTAAAGTTGTGAAGAGTCTGAGGGCGAAGTTCGGGGTGAAACGCTCAAATGAGCAGCTCAGAAAGAGGTGGTCAGACCTCAAACTGAGGGAGCCAGACCAGTTGAGGAGCATAAAGAGGATGCTCGCTAAAAGTAAGTAAAATGACGACCTTTCTGCTATTAATCTTTTTAGAAACTGACTTTTTTTTTTTTTAAAGCATATTGGACTCCCTTCCAAAATGTATTATTTTGAACTAGGTTGGGCACAGTAATCGTTCGTTACGTTACCGACACTTCGTTCGGCCACTATCCGTGGTTTCGGCTTATTTAAGACCCCCAAAAGTAATTAGACATCTGCCATTTTTGATCAAGTATTGTGGATAATTTTTAAGTCTAGATGATGTGTTTGTAAGGAGAATGAAATGCAAACTTTAATCAGTGTAAAGGAGAGGACACTCAGCAGCTGCTTCCACATCTGTACTTTGGAGCACTATAGTGTGGGCCACCAGACCCGCCTTTTTTGGGTGTCCCACACAGGTGCATCAGAGTTTATTTGTGGTGCCTCCATGTCCAAAAAATTACATCCAAATGTGAATAATAAACATATTTGGGGTCATAAAGAATGCATTTTTCTTTAAATTCCGCACAAACACACACTTGTACCCCACTTCCAAACAATTTAGCCTGTTTTAAGTTTAAAAATGAGATTTTTACAGTGTGATAAATAGACCTTTGGTTTTATTCTCATAGGGGAGAGAAGACTGGGAGGAGGACACTCCAGGGAGCACATGCACCCCACAACTTCCAAGCAACCCCAAACTCCCAAAGATCCACAACCGAAAGATGTGCAGGAAGTTGAGGTGGAGGAAGGAGAAGTGCAGGAAGGAGAGGTGGATGACGTTGTGGATCTGGTCACCACAACAGGTCAGTATCTGACACCACAGCTTAAGGTAAGCGAGGTAGGCCTGCAGAGTTTTATTAATTTTTTTTTATGGTTTTTAGGGGATGGAAATGTTGTGAAGGATAGCACACCGTTCTCTGCTGACAGTGCCCTCCGCCTCATCCAGCAAGTGATGGAATGTAGCACGGAACTGGACCTAATTAAACAAAGAATCCATGTGATGGAACAAACATTTAAAGACATTCTCGATGTTTTGGGGAGAATTCAATAAGCCATCCAAACACATTTGTTTTTATATGTTTGTTTTTATATTTTTACTAATTTTTTGAGTAACAAAGCAGCCAAAAATTGAATATGCACACAGTGTGTGAACATGTGCTATCTGCCATCAGGGGATATCCATGTACGTCTTTTGTGGGTGCAACCCCTTCCTCGTATCAAAAGTCGGTGAACTGAGGAAGGGGATGCACCCCCAAAACACATCCATTGATCACCCCTGATGGCAGATAGCACATGTTGACAATAGGGATCAGGATTGTAAACTTCCTATTTGCAAAAAAGTAAAAATGTGTGCATATTGAATTTTTGGCTGGGCAAGGGGTGGCAGGACCCCATATTAGGACGGGCACATAGAGACATAGTTTGTGTAACTGAATGTCTCAGATTGCTCAGAGGTATCCAATGTTGTCATTTTAGAAATGCAAGTGGTATTTTTGTATTTTCATAAGCCAAAATTTGACGGGTTGTGGTCAGGCCAACCCCAAAGTAAAACAAAAAAAAATGTGCAGAGAGTAAAATATTTGACCACAAACAACGTGTAGCTTCTTTTTATAATACACTCTAAGCTTATTTGGTTCTTTTGTAAGGTAACATAGTGAAATTGGTTGTTATTTACTAAAGTAAAATACACTTGCCACTACAAATGCACAAAGACAAACTAGGAGACAGGAAAGAACAAATAATTAAAGGTTTAAACAAGATTTTTATTGGGATACTTAGACATAGGCTGGCATAGGAATTGCCCCCCTACCCGTGAAATACTCCATGTATTTGTCCCGAACCACACGGGCATTTTGGGGGGGCAAGCCAAGACGGGCAGATTCCAGGCCCGGAAGGGGATTTGCAGGGGAAAGTCCAGCCTCTGGCAAAACTGAGGCCATATATGAATTCGCTTTGCGGCAAAGAAAATTGTGTAGCACACAGCAGCATAACACTACATAGTTTATTTTGTAGTCCGCCAAGTGGATGGAAGTCATAAAAAGGCGGAACCGGCTGGCCATTATGCCGAAGGCATTTTCAACGACTCTTCGGGCCCTGGCCAGCCGGTAATTGAACACACTCTTCTCTGGGGTCAGGGTCCTCTGTGGAAATGGCCTCATAAGATGCCGTCCGAGTCCGAAGGCTTCATCAGCCAAGAAAACAAAGGGGAGTCCTTCAATATTCCCTGCATCCGGTGGCAATGCAAGGTCGTCACTCTGGAGACGGAGGGCAAACTCCGTCTGGATGAAGGATCCCCCATCGGACATCCGGCCATTCTTCCCTACATCAACATAGAGGAATTCATACCGTGCTGACACCACCGCCATCAGCACAATGCTATGAAACCCCTTGTAGTTGTAGTAGTAGGATCCAGAACGGGGTGGCGGCACGATGCGGACGTGCTTCCCGTCTATGGCACCACCGCAGTTGGGGAAGTCCCACCGCGTGGCAAACTCCGATGCCACAGTCTGCCATTCCTGTGGCGTTGAAGGAAGCTGTGGAGTGAAACAAGATGAAATAATATTAGAAAAACAAAGGCATACATTACAAGCAAATTCAAGACCAAAAAATTAGAGACCAACATCAATCTAATTATACGTTTATTAAGGTGTGTAAAAAAAGTATAATGGAAGGCTCATTTATCATATTCATCACCCCCTCTGATGGGCCATTACTAAATTATTTTGGGGGGGGGAGATGTGTTTGGCCACAGGATAGCATTGCAGTGGCGGTGCGTCCAGAGTGGGCGCTGGAGCACTGTCCCCTCTCTCCTGTGCCCATCACTCAGAACAATACATAGGTTCATGCGTTGCATGAACCTATGTATTGTCTATGCCGCACACTATTCAGGTGGATGGCCTCTTGTAAAGCGACCGACATATGATTAATTGCGTCATTTAGGGGGTTAAAATTGCAGAGCAGAAACAGGTATTAAAAAAGTCTTGCAAATTACAACCTGAGGGATGTAATTGGCTTCCTCAAAGAAAAATCGGGGACGCAAGGAGGGGGCATTCCTTGTGTAAACACTGACAGGCAGCTCTGGCAATCATGTTCACCAAGTCTGTTTAATGGTAACATGATTGGCTGATGCAACATGAAGGGAAGGAGAAGACATCAAGGACAGAAGAAGGATGGCGCTGACCACAAGAAGGTAAGTGCAGGGCTGGGGGGAATCTGGCTGCAATAGAGGGGACTAAATGGCTGCATTGGAGGGGACAACTGGGGGCATTTATTAGGCAACAGAGCAAAAAAGGAGGAAGTTTATTTCCGAAATTGGGGTTGTAACCCCCCAACATTTGGAGCAACAGGCGCCCCTGCTGGAAAAGTTAGTGAGGGGAAATATTTAGGGAGGATAAAAAAGGGGCATTTAAAAACTTCCAGCATGCATGGGGACAAAGGGGACATTCTCAGCATATTACAATCATGGTAATTAGGAAAGGATGAAAGAAATACAATACATTAGCATACATGTAATACATAAAATGTGATGTGAAGGGAGAAAACTTACCCTAATATAGTCCTCCTGCAGGACTTGTATAATAGCAGAACAGGTGTCTGGGATTATGAGGCCCAGAGCCTGGGGGGAGATGCCTGTGGTGAACTTCAAGTCCTGAAGACTTCTCCCTGTCGCCAGGTAACGCAACGTGGCGATGAGCCTCTGCTCAGCACTGATGGCTTCCCGCATAACGGTGTCCTTCCTGGTAATATAGGGGGACACCAAAGCCAACAGTTCCTGAAAAACGGGGTCAGACATCCTCAGAAAATTCCTGTAGTCCTCAGGATTATTCTCGACGATCTCCCGCAGCAGAGGCATGTGGCAGAGTTGGTCCCGCTGGAGCAACCAATTCTTGGTCCATGAACTCCTCCTCACACCATTCATGGACTGGTCTTGGTCCAAAACAAGCAGACCAACACCAAGCGCACGCACAGCACGAACTCGACGACGAGAACGTCCAGGCGACATGGCTAGGAAACGGTCGTCTAATCAGAACGTACAGAACAGAACGCACTTTAGAACAGCAAGGCCTATGAATAACGAACTGAAATTCAGAAACGAACAGGCAAGAACGCACTGTAAAACAGATACGACCTGCCTAGACGCCCTGAAAGTCAAGATACGAACCCACAAGCACAAACTGAACGGCAGAAAACGATCTGAAAAGTACGAAGACTGAAAAGCGCGAATCGTCTCTTCCCAAACTTTTACTTCACACGCGGTAACACGAGATCAGCAAAAGCAGCCCAAGGGGTGGCGCCAAGAAAAAAGTTCTTCCCCTTTATAGTGCCGTCGTACGTGCTGGACGTGAGCGCAGAGAACCACGAGGAAATTGGGAAATGACAGTGTGTACGCATAGAAAGCTTGACGAGAAAATCGACAAGCTTAACAAGAATCTCGTCGAAAAAAACGACGTGTTTTTTACGACGAGAAAATCGGTCGTGTGTACGAGGCCTCACTCTCAGCTCATCAGTCCATAAAACCTTTAAAAAAAACTGTCTTTAGATATTTCTTGACCCAGGCTTGACATTTCAACTTATGTGTCTTGTTAATTGGCGGTCAGGTTTCAGCCTTCCTTACGTTTGTTTCTTATCAAATCTTTGGCAGTTTAAGTTGTTGTTAATCCACTCTGCCCTCTTCATACTATCCTCCCTGTTTACTAAAGCCGTGTCCCCCTGTGTGTGTGATTTATTAACAAAATGCAGTCTGCACCTGCTTTCAGAGCACCTCTTGGCGCTCATGTGACCGGCCGCCTCTCTCCTCTCTCCATCTGACAGCTGCAGTGGGAGGGGCCGAATCCCACACTGACATCAGTTGGGAGGAGGAGAGAGGCGGCCGGTCACGTGAGCGCCGAGCGGTGCTCTGAAAGCAGGTATAGACTGCATTTTTTTTTAAATCACACACACAGGGGCACACAGCATTAGGAGACAGAGATGATAGTATAAAAATGTATATGTTATTTTAGCAGCAAGAGGGAAGGGGTGGGCACTGTCACTAGCTGGCAGGCAGGGAGGGGAAGGGGGAAGAGGACATAGGAGAGAGTGGATGACGGAGGCACGTAAACTGACCACGGTGTCAGGGCTCAGCAGCCATTATAAACCGTAGTCAGTTTACAGGGGGAGGGCAGAACCAGGCAGGATGAGCCAGGTATTTCAGGTGATAGAAAGGGCCAAATTACACAGCACAAGCACTGTGCTGTATAACATGCTTTAAAGGAACAGAATCTATTTATTTTTTTCTGGGGTAACAAATGCTTTAATTTGCGTCTTTTTTTCTCAACACATTTCTTGCAACACTGTTGACTACTTGCAACAAAACGTTTGATGGGTTTGTGATCACGCTCCAATATCTTAGCATCCCTCTGACAGACTTTTTAAAAAATTTTACTTTTCAGAGTCAGTTAAATCTCTTTTTTTACCCATTTTGTCTAGGTAAAACAAGCTGCCTAATAATTATGCCCACCTGGATAAAGGGTGTTGAACTCCTTAGGCCATACCCGCCCTCATTACACAAATACAAATCACCTGGTATGCTTAAATCCAATAAGCATTCAAGTTTATACAGCTTGGAGTTAGACATTATGCATAAAAATTATGATTTGGTCAAATTACTCACTTGTCTAATGATTGTGCACGCAGTGTACTGTAGATTGACTGTTCTTCAAAATTATTCTTAAAAATGTAGCAGTTTGATCAATGGAGGCACAATGAAAAGATTAATAAAATGCTACCTCCTGCCTGCAGCAGAACACTGACATCTCAACCTAGGCAAAAGTCACTGGACTGGAGGTCAAGAACTGCTTTTTAGTGATAAATGGTACTTTATTTTTTATAGAGTAATGAAAGGTTATAACCCCTGTAGATTTTTTTATTTTATTTTTTGCAATCTGTGTTCCTCTGTGGAGATTTCCCTTCACTTTCTGTCCCATAACCAAAACAGAGGAAATCCCTCAAAGGTGAGGGAATCCCTGATTGTCACCAGAGTTACCAAATCGAATGTCCCCATTGTAAGATTTCGCCCTCTATACCTAACGGAAAACATGACAAATAGAGAGCTGATGCACAGACAGCAATAAAAACCTGATAGGTATTCTAAATACTCTCCTCTCTACCCAACACTCCAACACTAAAAAGGTTTTGCCTTTAGTTTTACTTAAAGCTTTAAGCACATATCTCAAGGGAACAACTTCTGTCTTCAACCACAGTGAAATACTATATGGATGAGTGGTTGGAGGTGCTTAAGGCTACGTTAAATAAATGTAAATAGTGACTTGAAAAAGCATAAGTGATTAGGAGAGCTCCAGGTGTCTCAGATTGGTCACAATGTTACACAAACTTAATAGCTTAAACTGAAAGCCATCTGCTACAAGTTTTCTTTCCCACAGGTCTCCACTAAGCATTTTTTATTCTAAATTCACCACGTAACAGTAATGCAATTTCGAGAAAACTAAAATCTAAAACAGTGTTCCAATCAGCATCCCTCTTTACATCAGGTGTCCCCATCAATGTCCCCCTTCACATCAGGTGTCCCCATCAGTGTCCCCCTTTACATTATGGTGTCCCCATCAGCGTCCCCTTTACATCAGATGTCCCCATCAGCCTCCCCCTTCACATCAGGTGTCCCCATCAGAGTCCCCCTTTAAATCAGGTGTCCGCTTTTACCACAGAGGTCCCCATTAGAATACTCCCTTTACATCAGATGTTCCAATCAGCATCCCTCTTTACATCAGGTGTCCCCATCAGCGTCCCCTTTCACATCAGGTGTCCCCATCAGCGTCCCCCTTTACATCAGGTGTCCCCATCAGCGTTCCACTTTACATCAGGTGTCCCCATCAGCATCCCCTTCACATCAGGTTACCCCATCAGCGTCCCCCTTTACATCAGGTGCTCCCATCAGTGTCCCTCTTCACATCAGGTGTCCCCATCAGTGTCCCCCTTCACATCATGTGTTCCCATCAGCATCCCCCTTCACATCAGGTGTTCCCATCAGTGTCCCTCTTCACATCAGGTGTCCCCATCAGCATCCCCTTCACATCAGGTGTTCCCATCAGCCTCCCCCTTCACATCAAGTGTCCCCATCAGTGTCCCCTTTCACATCAGGTGTTCCCATCAGCGTCCCCCTTCACATCAGGTGTCCCCATCAATGTCCCCCTTCACATCAAGTGTCCTCATCAGTGTCCCCCTTCACATCAGGTGTCCCAATAAAAGTCCTCCTTTAAATCAGGTGCCCCCCTTTACCTCAGAGGTCCCCATCAGAGTACTCCCTTTACATCAGATGTCCCCATAAATGTCCCCCTTTACATCAGGTGTCCCCATCAGAGTTCCCCTTCTCATCAGGTGTCCCCATCAATGTCCCCTTTCACATCAGGTGTCCCCATCAGCGTCCCCCTTCACATCAGGTGCCTCTTTCAATGTCCCCCTTCACATCAGGTGTTCCCATCAGCCTCCCGCTTTACATCAGGCGTCCCCATCAGCGTCCCTTTTCACATTAGGTGTTCCCATCAGCATCCCCCTTCACATCAGGTGTCCCCATCAATATCCCCCTTCACATCAGGCGTCCCCATCAGCGTCCCTTTTCACATCAGGTGTTCCCATCAGCATCCCCCTTCACATCAGGTGTCCCCATCAATGTCCCCCTTCACATCAAGTGTTCCCATCAGCGTCCCCCTTCACATCAGTTGTCCCAATCAAAGTCCTCCTTTAAATCAGGTGCCCCCCTTTACCCCAGAGGTCCCCATCAGAGTAACTCTTTACATCAGATGCCCCCATCAATGTCCCCCTTCACATCAGGAATCCCAATCAGCGCCCTCCTTTACATCAGGTGTCCCCATCAGAGTTCCCCTTCACATCAGGTGTCCCCATCAATGTCCCCTTTCACATCAGGTGTACCCATCAGCGTTCCCCTTCACATCAGGTGTCTCTTTCAATGTCCCCCTTCACATCAGGTGTCCCCATCAGCGTTCCCCTTCACATCAGATTTCCCCATCAGCGTCACCCTTCACATAAGGTGTCACCCCTTCCCCCCTCCCCCTTCCACTTGTACTCACAGCTCTCCTGAATGAAGGCAGCTTCTTCTTCCTCTCTCCAGTCATGTGATAAGTTACATGACAGGAAGGAGAGCGGAAGGGAAGTCTGCCGGCTGCCTATCACCCTCTGCAAGCTGGAGGGAGGAGAAAGCCTAATCCTCCCTCCACAAAGTGTCGGCACCTGCTCTGTGAAATCGCGATCACTCCTGTCAGTGAGGAGTGGCTCCAGGAGTGTGCCCTCCCTGACCACAGCGCCAGGGGCGGGTGCCCGCTTGGCCCAAGCCCTTGTACCTGCCCTGGGAGAACCCTATGTGTGAGAGAGGGACATCCTCTGTGTGAAACACTTGTTGGAAGAGACTGGTTACATCTGGGAAGATGGTTGCAATGGTACTGTCAGTGGCGGAACTACCGCCATAGCGACACACGCGGCCGCTATGGGGCCCGCAACCGAGAGGGGCCCGTGGGCTGGGGCCGGTTTCAGTTGCTGCAGTGCTCCTCCCTGTCCCCTCTCTCCTGCTCCTGTGCATTACGGAGCTGGCTGGGTCTGTGTGTGTTCGGCGGCGGGCGGCACTGTAACGCGGTCCCGCCCCCCCCTAGACTGGCTCGTGTGATAGTAGATGGAATGAGTGTTCAGCCTATCACACAAGCCGGTCTAGGGGGGGCGGGACCGCGTTACAGTGCCGCCCGCCGCCGAACACACACAGACCCAGCCAGCTCTGAGGAGATGCCCACCGGATGTGCCTGCACTGCCTGGATAGGAGGATCAGATTCGGCAGGGGGGCCGCATATAGAGGAATTGAGCTTTCTACTGTCCTCCATGCAGCCGCTGAATGCTTGCAGGAGGGAGAGGAGGAGAATCAAGCATTCCGCGGCTGTATGGAGGACAATAGAAAGCTCAATTCCTCTATATGTAGCCGCCCTGCTTCTCCTCCTATCCAACTTCTTTTGCTGCCCCCCCAGTGCTCTCCCCCCCACCGCACTCTCCAGCCCCCCCCCCCACAGTTCTCTTCACCCTGTTCTTGCTGCCCCCCCCTGCTCTCAAGCTCTCCCCATCCTTCTCCAGCCACCATCCCAGTGCTCTCCACTCCCCCCAGACTGTGCTCTCCCCCCCAGTGCTCTCCACCCCTGTTCTTCCCCCCCGCCCCAGTGCTCTCCACCCCTGTCCCCCCCCCCAGTGCTCTCCACCCCTGTCCCCCCCCCAGTGCTCTCCATCCCTGTTCCCCCCCCAGTGCTCTCCACCCCTGCCCCCCCAGTGCTCTCCACCCCTGCCTCCCCCCCAGTGCTCTCCACCCCTGCCCCCCCCCAGTGCTCTCCACCCCTGTCCCCCCCCCAGTGCTCTCCACCCCTGTCCCCCCCTGTGCTCTCCACCCCTGTCCCCCCCCCCAGTGCTCTCCACCCCTGTCCCCCCCTGTGCTCTCCACCCCTGTTCTTTCCCCCCCAGTGCTCTCCACCCCTGTTCTTTCCCCCCCCCAGTGCTCTCCAGCCCTGTTCTTTCCCCCCAGTGCTCTCCACCCCTGTCCCCCCCCGTGCTCTCCACCCCTATCCCCCCCAGTGCTCTCCACCCCTGTTCTTTCCCCCCCAGTGCTCTCCACCCCTGTTCTTTCCCCCCCAGTGCTCTCCACCCCTGTTCCCCCCCAGTGCTCTCCACCCCTGTTCTTTCCCCCCCCCAGTGCTCTCCACTCCTGTCCCCCCCCCCAGTGCTCTCCACCCCTGTTCTCCCCCCCCCAGTGCTCTCAAGCTCCACCCTTCGCTCTCCAGCCCCCCTATGCTCTCCACCCCGTTCTTTTTGGCTCCCCCTCCATTGCTCTCAAGCTCCCCCCCAGCACTCTCCGCTCCCCACTCCTGTACTACTCTCCACTCCCCCCTGCATTTTGCCCCCACCCACATGCTCTCCAACCCCCGCCAGTGCTCTCTCCACTCCCCCCTGCATTTTGCCCCACCCATGTGCTCTCCCACCCCGCCAGTGCTCTCCGCCCACCATACTGCTCTCCAGCCCCCCGTACTTTCCACCCCTTTTTTTTCTGGCCCCCACTGGTGCTCTCAAGCTCCCCCATTGCTCTCCACCCCCCAGTGCTCTCCACTCCCCCCCAGTTTCTTTGTACCCCCAGTGCTCTCCAGCCCCCGTGCTCTCCACCCCTGTTCTTTCTGCCCCCCCCAGTGCTCTCAAGATCCCCCCAGTGATCTTTACCCCCCACACTCTTAGCCCCTTCAGTGCTCTCCAGCCCCCTCTCTCAGCCTCCCATGCTCTCCACACCTGTTCTTTTTGGCTCCCCCCCAGTGCTCTCAAGCCCCCCCCCCCAGCGATCTTCGCTCCCCACCCCTGTGATCTCCACTCCCCCTGCTCTTTACCCCCACCCATGTGCTCTCCAACCCCGCCAGTGCTCTCTGCTCCCCTTCTCTTCAGCTCCCTCCCAGTGCTCTCACTTCCCCAGGACCAGAGGGCAGGCTGTCTGGGGGCAGAAAATGAGGACAGCTGCAGGTGGCCAGGGACCACTCCATCTCACAGCAAACAGATCCTCTGGAAGGAGCACTGTCCCCATCCAAAACTAGAACAGACCCTGCCTGCTGATGGCGATCATGGCTATCCTGCTGGCATAGAAGGTACTGTACTGAGCATCAACAACACACCTACCCACAGACAGGGACTGCAGACTGGGACATGGGGCAAAGGAGGGGCTGCAATGATGGGCACAGTGAGGCTGAATTTGTGGGTAAAGTGAGACTGCATTCATGGGCACAGTAAAGCTGCATTTGATGGGCACAGTGATGCTGCATTGTTGGGCACAGTGAGGCTGCAATGATGGGCACAGTGAGGCTACAATGGTGGGCACAGTGAGGCTGCATTTATGGGCACAGTGAGGCTGCATTTATGGGCACGGTGAGGCTGCATTTATGGGCACGGTGAGGCTGCATTTATGGGCACAGTGAGGCTGCAATGATGGGCACAGTGAGGCTGCAATGATTGGCACAGTGAGGCTGCAATGGTGGGCACAGTGAGGCTGCATTTAGGGGCACAGTGAAGCTGCAATGGTGGTCACAGAGAGGCTGCATTACCCTTTAAACCACGCCCACTATTTAATTTAAGTCCGCCATTTTTTTGTGGGGGGGGGGGGGGCCCATACAACATTTTGCTATGGGGCCCTGTGATTTCTAGTTACGCCCCTGGGTACTGTGATTATACCCAGTGTTCTGCACCAAAGGGTCTACTGTCAGAGAGTTCTGTTATTAAGGGTATAGTGTTTCACACTAAACACTTCTTTCAGGAAGTCGTGGTAATGACTGTCATTTTGTGAAGAAGAACTGTCATTGTGCCAATGTCAATGTGATTGAACTGTTGCAGTAAAAATGCTTTTGGACTGGACATTCTTTATTCTGGGTAACAGGCCTCATGCCAGAAATGTGTGCAAAGGTGGGCCTCATGCCAGAAATGTGTGCAAAGGTGGGCCTCTGGCCAGGAGAGTGAGTGACACAAAATTGCAGAGTTCCTCCCTAAAGACAGGCTTGTGACAATCCCATCTAGAGGAATAGCGGGGTGGGACTCGAACAACCTTGACGAGAACAGCCACCCAATCGGGCCCCCCTTTCAAATTCTCACCCATCTTTCCTGCTTTGTTTTAATGGCAAGGTTTATTGTGGGGTTTATCTTGCAAGTGTCTGTCTTCAGATATTCGGTATTCAAAAGCTTGTCCTGAACTTATCATTAGGACAGGAATTTAGGCGAGGATATAATAGTTGAGTGCTCACAGTTGTCTGGGACTAGCAAAGTATTTGCTCAAATGTAATGTTTTCATGTGCTGTTTGTTCTGATAGGATAGGTGTGTGTTTTTTGTTTTAAACAATTAGAGCTGTAACCTTGCCCATTCCAACCTTATTACCCTTTATTGGGCAAGGCCCTCTTTGAACAGTTCTAGTATGTTATTAATGAAAAAGACACATGCTGAAGCACCAAATATGTAAGAAGAATGTAGTATTATAACAAATGGCACACAGCCCTGAGATCAAAGCAGCTTTCTGTAGATGGCATGTAATTTTTCAAGAATTGAAATTTCATGAGAATAGAAACAAAAGCTTGTATACAGCAGGTAAAATAAGTATTGAACACGTCACCATTTTTCTAGGTAAGAATATTTCTAAAGATGCTAATGGTAAATGGAAAAAAATACAGCGCTGCCTATAACAGTGAGAAAATGTAAGTGTTTTAAGACACAAGGTGAGTGTGATACTCTAAATATATAAGAGGGTGTTGAACAATATGACCTTCACCTGACGGGTGGGTGCTGCTATTCAATTAGCCTCAAAAAGACTCAAAACATATGGAAAAAATAAATCAAAAAAGCGCAACCCAACAAGATTGATATCAGTGAAAAATTACTGAAACAATGTGACTGAGGAATTCCAACTGATATCCCAACAATATCACCAAATTGGAATATAAGTGAAACAAAAAAATGTGAAACAAAAAAGTGTAAAAATTAAATAATGAAAACAAATAAAACTTATAACATGTAAACTCTCAATTGATAAACGTCCATGTGATGTTATATCTATGGGGGTATGTTCCCTAGAAGAAACATATGGGATTGTTGCCGTGAAGGAGTTCTTATGCGGCAGAAGACATGATACTCAGACAGGTTGATAGTATATATAAAAATAGTAAAAAAGGAAAACAGTCATCTGTATCAATCAATACTACAAACAGCGCTATTTTTGAATTATAACAGTGGTCAACGCCACATAAAAGTCTTTAGACAGATGTCAGTTAATTTCAGTGCTTCAAAATAGTGTCCATGGGTGATCCTAAAGAAATAAGTAGAGTGCACCTTCCACCGACCCTCCAGATCCACCACGTGAAAACACACACCCCTTAGGGGTTAACACTCACCAGAGCAATATTTAATATAGGCCTTGAACAGATGATACTGCATCCAAACCAAACACTGAAATACTGCATCAGTCAGGGGGATATCAGAGTGTAGTGGGCTCCCAAAAAACAAATAGAGGAAAGCACATAGCGTAACCCAGATTTAATATTGAAAAGTACCCTTCACAAACTTTGTCCCCTCAAACATTAAACGTACATCAACATATTATTAAATGAGCAAATAAAGAGTGGTTGCACGTCACCGTATCCGCCGTCCGGCGTGTATCGATAGAACGGTGGAGCGCAAACCAACACTTCCAGCGTGTCGTGTAAGTTGTGTGTTGGTTTGCGCTCCACCGTTAAGAGAACCAGGAAGGAGGAAGCTATTATTGCAGCTTACGGTTCTATCGATACACGCCGGACGGCGGATACGATGATGTGCAACCACTCTTTATTTGCTCATTTAATAATATGTTGATGTACGTTTAATGTTTGAGGGGACAAAGTTTGTGAAGGGTACTTTTCAATATTAAAACTGGGTTACGCTATGTGCTTTCCTCTGTTTGTTTTTTGGGAGCTGTGACAGCAGGAAGGTAAAGTCACCTGGTTGCATCCAGGGGGGTAGATATATTTCGCCCAGATTCAGGCTTTACGCTGACTTATACAACTAGGTGGAGAGTTGTATAGGCCCAGCTAAGGCTAGTGGGCTCATGGATGACTCATACCTCTAGGGAGAGTGTGGGGCGTCGTGCAGACAGAGATGAGGAGACCAGCTGAACCTTGTCAGCTCATTTAGGCCTCTATAAGAACTCCCAGCTTCATTAGATGTTAGCTCATGCCTGGAACCAGACCTGTGTGGACTGTCTAGGGAGAGTGAACCCCTGTGCGGTGAGGCAAAGCCTGTGTGGCTATTTGTTTGGACTTTTACTAAACCAGGGACTTAGGGACTAGGACAGCACTAGGTTGATCCCAGTTGTTAGTTAGGAAACCTGTATGTTTAGTCAGAGGTCAACTTGACCAGGATTTATTTTGGTTATGTTTCTTTTGCTTTGCTGTGTTTTGTCACTGTAAATAGAAAATAAACCGCACCTTTTTGATTTTGAAAACCACAACCTCCGTTTGCTGGGCCTGTTTTGTGTGGGGAGCCCATCCCGGGGGTCACACACACCCGCTGCCGAGCTAACCCCCTCACAGTTGGTGGAGAACCAGTGGCAGTTTTTTTTTAAGCCAGCATGGAGGAGATACTGAAGCAGCTGGCTCTAGCAAATGCCAATCAACAGCAGACAAATGCAGGTTTGCAAAAGAGCCTTGCAGCTCAACAACAGAGCCTTGCAGCCCAGCAGCAGACAAACGCAACTTTGCAACAGAGTCTGGAGGCTCAGCAACGAGCCCAGCAGCAATCTGAGGCCCGCTTCATAGACCTGTTGCAGAAGCAAGAGCAGAGACTACAACAACAGATGGAAGCAGTAATGCAGCAACGTCCGCAGACCAGTGAGGAAAGCCGTCCCACTAATACCGCGTCCTTTGGGGTGAGTCGTTTATTGACAAAAATGACTGGAGAGGATGATCCAGAGGTATTTTTGACCACATTTGAAAGGACCGCTGAAAGAGAAAAGTGGCCTGAGGAGCAGTGGGCTGGACTGGTGGCTCCTCTGTTAACTGGTGAATCGCAGAAAGCTTACTATGACCTAGAGCCTAACCAAGCAAAAGACTATGTGATGCTAAAAGCTGAAATATTGGCAAGGCTGGGTGTCACCCAGGCTGTCCGGGCTCAGCGTGTGCATAACTGGACTTTCCAGCTTGGAAAACCCCCCAGGTCTCAAATGTATGATCTCATTCACCTGAGCAGAAAGTGGCTACAGCCAGAGACTTTGTCCGCACCAAAGATTGTGGAACGTGTTGTAATGGATCGGTTTTTGAGAGCTCTTCCTACTGCCATCCAAAAGTGGGTAAGCCATGGAGACCCAGAGACAGCCGATGGTCTTGTGGATCGTGTGGAGAAATACTTGGCTACAGAGAACCTGACGGCCTCTTCCAGAGACACTCAGACTTTCCACCCTAAGACCAGACCATCCCCAGGGGCGGATAAGAGGATTCCAACGGGTGAGGGTGGAGAGAGTGAGAGGGTGGGAGCTCTACCCCAAGTTTGGCGAGAACAGCCTGGGAAATCAGCGGCTCAAGAGGCGGCAAGAAGGATCGTTTGCTACCGCTGCCGGCAAGCGGGACATATTGCAGCCAATTGCCCGGTTGTGGAGGAACCCATGCAGTGTGACTTTCTGACGGGCAGACGTCAGTCGCTGTGTGCGACAGTCGCATGCACTGCCATTCGAGGAACTGAGAAACATTTATGCAAAATGTGTGTTAATGGTAGAAATGTTGTGGTATTGCTGGATTCAGGTAGCCTTGTGACCCTGATAAAGGCTGAGTTAGTTAAAACAGAGGTCTCTGGGAATAGCAAGGTAGCTGTTATTTGTGTGCATGGGGACACCCGAGAGTATCCAGTGACTACAGTGTGTTTCGAGACCCCCAAAGGTACCCTCTCTCATCCAGTGGGCTTAGTATCTCAGTTACCGCATGACGCCATTGTGGGAAGGGATTTTCCAAAGTTCTGGGAACTGTGGGATGATCCTGAGCCCCTCACTGGTGCCCCTATGTACCAGGAATGTGATAGCCAGAACTCCCCTGAGAGTGGTGAGGACTCTCCGGAATTTCCCTTATCAGTATTGGCAGGGGAGACTCAAGAAACTGGAGAGGAGCCCACCTCCTCAGACGAAAACCTACCGTCTGTGGAGTTTTCTGATCTTGAGGTTCACAGGGAAAACTTTGCCACAGAACAGTTGAAAGACCCCGCCCTAATAAAGGCACGGGAAAACGTAGTGAAAATAGATGGCGAGTTAGTGAACCCAGATAATACCTGCACTTACCCATACTTCAGCGTAGAGAAGGACCTACTGTATCGGGTGGCAAAAAGGGCAGAAGAAACCGTTGAGCAGCTTGTGGTGCCCAAACCTTACAGGAAGTTGGTGTTGGAGTTGGCCCATGGGCACATTCTTGGAGGTCATCTGGGGACAGAGAAAACCCGAGAGAGGTTATTACAGAGATTCTATTGGCCGGGGGTGATGAAGGACGTAGAAAATTATTGTTCCTCCTGCCCTGTGTGTCAGAGGTTGGCCCCGATGCCACATTTCCGTAGCCCGCTGGTCCCTCTACCCATCATTGAGGTCCCGTTTGAGAGGATCGCCATGGATTTGGTAGGTCCTATAATCAAGTCCGCTAGGGGGCACCAGTACATATTAGTTATAATGGACTATGCCACCCGTTATCCAGAAGCGATCCCTCTCCGAAATACCTCGGCCAAAACCATAGCCAAAGAGCTATCTCTTGTTTTTAGCCGGGTGGGTATTTGTAAAGAACTGCTTACGGACCAAGGTACACCCTTTATGTCCCGGGTTATGAAAGAGCTGTGTAAATTGTTCAAAGTGACGCAATTGCGTACGTCTGTGTATCACCCCCAAACCGATGGGCTGGTTGAAAGATTCAACAAAACCCTAAAACAAATGTTGAAGAAAGTGGTGGATAGAGATGGAAAGGATTGGGACTGTTTACTTCCTTATTTGATGTTTGCTATTAGGGAGGTGCCCCAATCCTCTACGGGATTCTCCCCCTTTGAGTTACTGTATGGGAGACACCCAAGAGGGCTGTTGGATATTGCCAAGGAAACTTGGGAAAGTGAGAGTTCTCCCCACAGGAGTGTGATTGAGCATGTCGCCCTGATGCAAGATCGAATTGCACAGGTAATGCCCATCGTGAAGGAACATTTGGCCCAAGCGCAGTTGGCACAGCAGAGAGTGTACAACCGTGGAGCCAAGACCCGTACCTTTTCCCCGGGGGATAGGATATTGGTACTTGTCCCTACGGTTGAAAGTAAATTCCTTGCCAAATGGCAAGGCCCCTACGAGATAATGGAAAAAGTGAGCGAAGTGAATTACAAGGTCAGACAACCAGGAAGGCGAAAGCCCGAACAGATCTATCACGTTAATCTGTTGAAAGCCTGGAGGGATAGAGAGTCCCTAGTCGCAGACACTTGGTCACCAGCTCAAACTGGTTGCGTGATTCCTGAGGTTGGAATAGCAGCCACCTTGTCACAACCCCAACAACAGGAGGTTAAGGAGTTTGTGCTTCGCAACAAGGAGGTATTCTCTGAGCTGCCGGGACAAACATCTGGGGTAGAGCATGACATCATTACCCCGCCCGGTGAAAGGGTGAAGTTAAAACCCTATCGGATCCCAGAGGCTCGACGGGAGGCAATACGGGAGGAAGTACAGAAAATGCTGAACTTAGGGGTGATAGAGGAGTCCCAAAGTGATTGGTCTAGTCCCATCGTGTTGGTGCCTAAACCGGATGGGAGCTGGCGATTTTGTAACGATTTTCGTCAGTTGAACAAAGTTACAAAATTTGACACCTACCCCATGCCACGTATAGATGAGTTGATCGACCGGCTGGGAACAGCCCGATACATGACGACTCTTGACCTCACAAAAGGGTATTGGCAAATCCCCCTGGCCAAGTCGGCCAAAGAGAAAACCGCATTTGTAACCCCAGACGGGGCGTTCCAATATAAAAGAATGCCGTTCGGGTTACAGAATGCGCCGGCCACATTCCAGCGGAAAATGGACCAGATGCTGAGGCCCCATCGGAAGTATGCTGCGGCTTACCTGGATGACGTAATTGTCCATAGCACAGATTGGGCCTCACATCTGCCAAAAGTGCAAGCAGTCCTGGACTCTGTTCGGGAAGCGGGGTTTACGGCTAACCCCAAGAAGTGTACCATTGGGCAGGAGGAGGCCAAATATCTTGGGTACACCATTGGGAGGGGAGTAATAAAACCCCAACTCAACAAAGTCGAGGCCATCCAGAGTTGGCCACGTCCCAACAGCAAGAAGCAGGTACGAGCCTTTCTGGGAATCGCTGGGTATTATCGGCGATTCATTCCCCACTTTGCTTCTAAGGCTGTGCCCCTAACCAACCTGACGAAGGGGAAAGGGTCGGTCATGATTAAATGGACCCCCGAGGCTGAGGCAGCATTCCAATTCTTGAAACAAGCCTTATGTAGCCAGCCAGTGTTGTACTCACCCGACTTCTCTAAAGACTTTGTCGTACAAAGTGATGCGTCAGATGTGGGGTTAGGAGCAGTATTGTCCCAGGTCTGGAACGGGGAAGAGCACCCAGTCATTTACCTCAGCAGGAAATTGAAGTCCCATGAGGTAAATTACGCCACCGTTGAAAAGGAGTGTTTAGCGGTGAAGTGGGCTCTAGATTCCCTTCGGTACTACCTGCTAGGTAGGCACTTTGACATGGTTACGGATCACGCTCCGTTAAAGTGGATGGCTCAAAACAAGGAAACAAATAGAAGAGTGAATAGGTGGTTCCTGGCCCTCCAGGAATTCAACTTCACAGTAAAGCATCGCCCTGGCGTTCAAATGGGGAATGTGGATGCTTTGTCTCGAGTACATGAATGCCTGATTGCTGGTGTTCCAACCCCGAGGTTAAAACAAGAGGGGGGGGTATGTGACAGCAGGAAGGTAAAGTCACCTGGTTGCATCCAGGGGGGTAGATATATTTCGCCCAGATTCAGGCTTTACGCTGACTTATACAACTAGGTGGAGAGTTGTATAGGCCCAGCTAAGGCTAGTGGGCTCATGGATGACTCATACCTCTAGGGAGAGTGTGGGGCGTCGTGCAGACAGAGATGAGGAGACCAGCTGAACCTTGTCAGCTCATTTAGGCCTCTATAAGAACTCCCAGCTTCATTAGATGTTAGCTCATGCCTGGAACCAGACCTGTGTGGACTGTCTAGGGAGAGTGAACCCCTGTGCGGTGAGGCAAAGCCTGTGTGGCTATTTGTTTGGACTTTTACTAAACCAGGGACTTAGGGACTAGGACAGCACTAGGCTGATCCCAGTTGTTAGTTAGGAAACCTGTATGTTTAGTCAGAGGTCAACTTGACCAGGATTTATTTTGGTTATGTTTCTTTTGCTTTGCTGTGTTTTGTCACTGTAAATAGAAAATAAACCGCACCTTTTTGATTTTGAAAACCACAACCTCCGTTTGCTGGGCCTGTTTTGTGTGGGGAGCCCATCCCGGGGGTCACACACACCCGCTGCCGAGCTAACCCCCTCACAGAGCCCACTACACTCTGATATCCCCCTGACTGATGCAGTATTTCAGTGTTTGGTTTGGATGCAGTATCATCTGTTCAAGGCCTATATTCAATATTGAAAGGGAAAAAAACTGCGCTAACTAATATAAATGATAAATAAAATTAAAAATTATGAATAAACCCTTTGGCAGCAGCAATAATAGTGGGATAAACACAATATAAACATGGAATGGAAAAAATTGCGCTATGGGTAAAGGTTAATTAATAAAGTCCAAAGATATAGAGTCCTTATAAAACAAAAGTAATGACAAAACCAACGCAAACAGCAAAAGGCACTGTGCTTGTCATAGATGTCTGGGCAGATCTTATCAAGGTATGTGCTTACCAGATGATAAGCCAATATAGACAAATGGCTATAGCCCAGCCTAGGCCTTTGTTTGACACGCCAGTGTCAATTCCTCCAATGAAAGTGAATAGCAGCAATGGGGGGATGGCTCCACAGAATGCGTTGGTACGTGTATCCAAGGAAGCAAATTTTTGGAATAAAAAAACAAAACAAAGAAA
Source organism: Rana muscosa (assembly GCA_029206835.1). Taxonomy (NCBI): domain Eukaryota; kingdom Metazoa; phylum Chordata; class Amphibia; order Anura; family Ranidae; genus Rana; species Rana muscosa. Next base: position 96,559,011 of record CM055118.1, on the reverse strand, counting down.
AACACATAGCGTAATCCTGCTACATGAAATGTCTCTATGTTATGTAAAAAGTATGGGATGGAAAAGACAAAACAGCACCCAGTGTGTGGCCTCTATTTATCGTGAACCATCACCATATATGGGGTCTCCTCACCAGATATAAATGTGAAAAAAACCTTGTTAATAGACAGCCTTAATGGAACACATCCACCAGTGTATGAAAACCGCCACCTTACACAGAGTCTGCTTACCAGAATAATCCAAACTTTATGCAGTGTATTGATCATAGGCTAGTAGATGGCTGGAGGGATGTGGATGTCACTCTCACAGATCTGATTCTAACAGGTGGATCAATCAACGATCCTCGCAATTATGATAGCTCCGTGGGGCCCATACAGAGGTTATATCCAAAAAAAACAAAATAGGGACCGATAGTGTGATATCGCCACAACAGTTTATTAAGAAATTTAAAATTACACTTACTCAGTAAGCAGTAAAACGATCAAAATGAAAGCCGGCCGGCTACGAGCAAACTCCCGTCCTAACGAGCGTGGTGACGTCAGCACGTACTCCCTTAGACGCGTTTCGTCATCATAGACATTGTCAATAAGGGACGGGTAGCGAGCTGAATCACCACATTATATAGTATCTGACCTCGTTATGGGGTCCGGACATGAATATGCGGCCGCCATCTTAAGTGATGGAAAACCGCATTCATATCTATGGACTATTTGTAAGGTTGCCCTTAATTTAAAAACTGACAAGAAAAGATGGAAACACGAGACCATAAAACATTAGCCTCGATCTGGATCTTGAGCGTGAGTCAATACCCACCATCCAAACTACTGGCAAAACAACATGTCCATCCCTGAGAACGAGAACATAAATTAAAAATTACCCCTATAAAATTAAAAATGTGTTTGCGTACACATGTGAAAATAAGTGAGATGAAAGAGGATAAAAAGAGACAATAATTAGCTGAAAAGCAAAATAATATGTCTCCAAAATTTATAAAAACATGAAATTATCTACATATTGTATCATAGTGACCAATGACATTGGGCCATCCTGGCACCTATGGTGTATGAATGTTTATAATATCAATGTAAATAAGTGAAATTGTGATTAGAATTATTTCAGCACAATATATTAAAAATAAATAATTATAAAAATACAAAATTAATGAATTATATGAATCTCAATTACAAAAAAAGCATGTAAAAAGCCCCTTATAGCAAAAAAAACGCTCCACATGCTTTCTGTAAGATTCTGATATTAAGTGCAGTGAAAAATTATTGCATATATAAGATATGCCATATAGTGCATATATTGTGAATAATAATTATTTGTGAATAAATCAATACTATATTATAAATAAATAATAATTAATAAATTAATAATAATATTATTTGAGATAGCAAGGTCGGCTACCCTAAAAAGGAACCGGCCATTGCAAATCCAAAAACTAAATAGAACACAAAAAATGAAGAATAAAAATTATATGAAGTATGGATATAAATAGACCCTCTGTTTAAATAAAAACTCATACGCATGACCCAGATCGAGTTTACAGAGCCTAAACATCTATGAATTATCAATGAAGGCATTGACATCAACGTCAATGTTTAATCCATGGGGTATATAGGTTTTGGCCTTAAAAATCCATGACATTTCCAATCTGGAGATGTCCCTGACGAGAGAACTGCCCCTCCACTTGGGGCTAAATTTGTCAATACCCAAAAACATAGTGTTTGAGGGGTCCCTCTTGTGTACTAGTCTATAATGCTTAGATACAGAATGATTTTTAAAACCGGATTTAATGTTTGTGATATGTTCATTTAATCTAACCTGTAGGGGGCGCTTAGTCCTCCCTATATATTGTAACCCACAGGGGCCGCATATTCATGTCCGGACCCCATAACGAGGTCAGATACTATATAATGTGGTGATTCAGCTCGCTACCCGTCCCTTATTGACAATGTCTATGATGACGAAACGCGTCTAAGGGGGTACGTGCTGACGTCACCACGCTCGTTAGGACGGGAGTTTGCTCGTAGCCGGCCGGCTTTCATTTTGATCGTTTTACTGCTTACTGAGTAAGTGTAATTTTAAATTTCTTAATAAACTGTTGTGGCGATATCACACTATCGGTCCCTATTTTGTTTTTTTTGGATATAACCTCTGTATGGGCCCCACGGAGCTATCATAATTGCGAGGATCGTTGATTGATCCACCTGTTAGAATCAGATCTGTGAGAGTGACATCCACATCCCTCCAGCCATCTACTAGCCTATGATCAATACACTGCATAAAGTTTGGATTATTCTGGTAAGCAGACTCTGTGTAAGGTGGCGGTTTTCATACACTGGTGGATATGTTCCATTAAGGCTGTCTATTAACAAGGTTTTTTTCACATTTATATCTGGTGAGGAGACCCCATATATGGTGATGGTTCACGATAAATAGAGGCCACACACTGGGTGCTGTTTTGTCTTTTCCATCCCATACTTTTTACATAACATAGAGACATTTCATGTAGCAGGATTACGCTATGTGTTTTTCTTTGTTTTGTTTTTTTATTCCAAAAATTTGCTTCCTTGGATACACGTACCAACGCATTCTGTGGAGCCATCCCCCCATTGCTGCTATTCACTTTCATTGGAGGAATTGACACTGGCGTGTCAAACAAAGGCCTAGGCTGGGCTATAGCCATTTGTCTATATTGGCTTATCATCTGGTAAGCACATACCTTGATAAGATCTGCCCAGACATCTATGACAAGCACAGTGCCTTTTGCTGTTTGCGTTGGTTTTGTCATTACTTTTGTTTTATAAGGACTCTATATCTTTGGACTTTATTAATTAACCTTTACCCATAGCGCAATTTTTTCCATTCCATGTTTATATTGTGTTTATCCCACTATTATTGCTGCTGCCAAAGGGTTTATTCATAATTTTTAATTTTATTTATCATTTATATTAGTTAGCGCAGTTTTTTTCCCTTTCCATATTTAATTCTGATATTATTACTGCTGCTGTCTATTATAGTATAATTCGAGATAATCTTAGTCAATAGAATGGATATTTTCGATTTTAGGGCCACTAAGGTGGTTAATGTGGATGGAGTTTTTGAACTTTATAGGGAGGAGGAGGGAGACCTTGGAGGTTTTTTTTTGAGATTAAAAAATTTGTTGGTCTCTGAAACCCATACTCAATGGGATATTGCTTATCTGGAGACCTATATAAAAAACTCGATGGTCCCCAGAAGCTTAAGGTGGGAGGTTGCTCCACAGAGGGGAGACACAGACTTGGAGGAATGGTTTAGCTATTTCAACAAGGCAGGTGTTTCCTTCCTGAGGTTTCTAATTGATAGGAAAACCATCAAACTAGCCAAATTAGATAAAGAAATCAAAATTATCAAAGAGAAACTTGTTTCTGTGAAAGATAGCGATGAGTATAGAGATAAGTCACAAGGTCTGCTAAAGGTTATTGAGAAAGAGGATAAAGATCAAAAGATCAAAAAAAAGAAAAAATATAACCGAGATCTAATTGACTACCAAAATAACATCGTGTTCGATTGGCAGAAAAAGCTGTTGAATGAACAAAATAACTCAGAAATGGAAGTTTCAACTCAGAGTACTGATGCTATTGGTACTATACCATTAGCACATCAGATAAAATCTCACATTCCGAACCCTACGAAAAAGAATGGGGGGATTGTAAAATCTATTAAGACAGGAGGTCAAAATGTCTATCAATCACCTCGTAGACCTCCGGGTAACTCTAATAGAGGGGGACCTGTACATAATAACACTTCTCAACATTGGGGTCCTAACATTAGGTCCAGTTATACAAATGATTACGGACCACAATATTCTAATCCACCAGCTTGGCATAGGATGCCATTACCCCAGAGGGGGCGCAATCTTCCGGGTGGAGGAAGGGGTCATAAGACAGGTAACCCAGATTGGTGGAGGAATGATGGGTCTAACCAATATTCACCTTATGGAGCTCAGAGTGAGCATCCTTGGGGAATTCCCACTCATGGTAACCATTTTTTCCCCCTCAGAGATAGGGAGGCTTGTGATGAGGATTTTGGTTATTATGAGCCCCATTTTCAATCGAGAGAGGGACCTACAATTACATCTTATCCCCCGCCCCCAAGGTTTGAAACACCTAACCAAAGACACCCAACCAATAATGGCCAGGGAAATTGGGGTTTTTCCCGGCCAACTCAAGGCCTAAAAAGGCCGGTAGAAAAAAACGAGGAGTCAGAGGGGGGAGGCGCCTGCGAGCAGCAGAAAAGGCCAAGGATGTGATAGGCCAGGGTATTTTCAACCTTAGCTCTCAGACTCTGACAGATTCAGAAAAAATAGTTCTGGACAAGGGACTTAAATATGCTCCTCCCAGAAGTTTAGATAAATTTGAGACCTATATGGATATTCACAGATTTGTTAGAAAACTAAATATTAAAAGATATATGACTATCAATCCCATTGTGAGCATTAGCAATCAAGTGTCTAATGAATATCTCCATTCTGGATTAGCCAACGCCTCTCTCTTCAACCCCCCAGGGGTGTTGGCACCATCGCTTAAAATATTCAGAGATGTAATGATTAGAGATCTTGAGTCTCTTGAAATAAAAAAAGCTAGAAACAATAAATTTATGCAGGAAGGCCTTGACACTTTATGTCAAAATAAAAACTTGGTGATTAGACCTGCCGATAAGGGGGGGGGGGGTATTGTAGTACTAGATAAAAAGGATTATATGGCAGAGATGAATAAAATATTGAGTGATGTAGATACTTATACCCCCTTACCAGCTGACCCCAAGTCCGTATATTTACGTGAATTAAACAGTATTATATCTAGGGGATTATCAGCTGGGATTCTAAATAAAAAAGAGGGTTTATTTTTGGTTCCTCGGGCACCGAGGACACCAACTATGTATTATCTACCCAAGATCCACAAGAACCCTGTCTGCCCCCCGGGACGTCCAATTGTGAGTGGTATAGACTCATTGACGTCCCGGGTGGGCAGATATATAGATTTTTTTCTGCAGCCTCTGGTTAGACAGATGCCATCATATGTCAAAGATTCGCGACATGTGATTAACATTCTGTCGCAGTTAGACATCAAGCCTGGCACAATTTTGGTGACTGCTGATGTCACATCACTTTATACAATAATTCCTCATAATCTAGGATTTGAAGCAGTCTTATGTTTTCTTAATAGGGATTCGGGTCTCCATCCTGATCAGATCTTGTTTGTGATGGAACTGTTGGAATTTGCAGCCACCCACAACTATTTTTGGTTCTGTAACCAATTTTACAGACAAGATAGAGGGGTGGCTATGGGGGCTAAATATGCACCCAGCCTGGCCAATTTATTTATGGCCAGGTGGGAGGAGGATGTCATCTATGCTGGCCGCACGCCACAGCTTGGGTTGTGGGCTAGATACATAGATGACATCCTCCTCCTGTGGGAGGGGGATCCATCATCCCTCCATGCCTATATGACCTCTCTCAATGTCAACGAGAGAGGCATTGAATTGAAGTATGAGATGAATCATTCAGAAATCAATTTTTTAGATTTAAAAATCAGAATTGAGGGGAATAAAGTGACCACTTCGACATACTTCAAGTCTACAGATAGGAACTCATTCATACCTACCACTAGTTGCCATCATAGGCCTTGGCTTGGGTCAATCCCAAAGAGTCACTATATTAGACTCAAGAGGAATTGCTCCAACCAAGAGGAGTTCCTACAACAGGCACAAATACTTACCCAGAGGTTTGTTGAAAAGGGTTATACTGAATCAAGTCTGATGACTACTCTGGATACAGTCAAATCTTTAAATCGGGATGATCTCCTGGTGGAGAGACCCCGCCATCCAGTTGGCAATGCCGTACAGGGTGTTCCATTTATCACTACATTTTCCCTACAACATAAGAGAATTAAACAGATGTTGTCCAAACACTGGCATATAGTGAACAATGACTATACATTGAGGAATATCCTGCCTGAGAGGCCACAGGTTGTATTTAGAGGGGCCCCTTCGTTAAGAAATAGGGTGTCACCCAATATTCTTGACCCCCCATCTAGAATTAGCTTTTTTGGACATTTTACAGGATACTACCAATGCCACAAATGTAGAGTTTGTTCCCTTAATAGCTGTACCCAAAGAAGGACAACCAGCTTTTTGTCCACTAGTACACAGACTAGATATGAAATTAAACCGTTCATAACCTGTTCCACGGAGGGCGTGGTTTACTTACTCCAATGCCCCTGTGGGTTACAATATATAGGGAGGACTAAGCGCCCCCTACAGGTTAGATTAAATGAACATATCACAAACATTAAATCCGGTTTTAAAAATCATTCTGTATCTAAGCATTATAGACTAGTACACAAGAGGGACCCCTCAAACACTATGTTTTTGCTTATTGACAAATTTAGCCCCAAGTGGAGGGGCAGTTCTCTCGTCAGGGACATCTCCAGATTGGAAATGTCATGAATTTTTAAGGCCAAAACCTATATACCCCATGGATTAAACATTGACGTTGATGTCAATGCCTTCATTGATAATTCATAGATGTTTAGGCTCTGTAAACTCGATCTGGGTCATGCGTATGAGTTTTTATTTAAACAGAGGGTCTATTTATATCCATACTTCATATAATTTTTATTCTTCATTTTTTGTGTTCTATTTAGTTTTTGGATTTGCAATGGCCGGTTCCTTTTTAGGGTAGCCGACCTTGCTATCTCAAATAATATTATTATTAATTTATTAATTATTATTTATTTATAATATAGTATTGATTTATTCACAAATAATTATTATTCACAATATATGCACTATATGGCATATCTTATATATGCAATAATTTTTCACTGCACTTAATATCAGAATCTTACAGAAAGCATGTGGAGCGTTTTTTTGCTATAAGGGGCTTTTTACATGCTTTTTTTGTAATTGAGATTCATATAATTCATTAATTTTGTATTTTTATAATTATTTATTTTTAATATATTGTGCTGAAATAATTCTAATCACAATTTCACTTATTTACATTGATATTATAAACATTCATACACCATAGGTGCCAGGATGGCCCAATGTCATTGGTCACTATGATACAATATGTAGATAATTTCATGTTTTTATAAATTTTGGAGACATATTATTTTGCTTTTCAGCTAATTATTGTCTCTTTTTATCCTCTTTCATCTCACTTATTTTCACATGTGTACGCAAACACATTTTTAATTTTATAGGGGTAATTTTTAATTTATGTTCTCGTTCTCAGGGATGGACATGTTGTTTTGCCAGTAGTTTGGATGGTGGGTATTGACTCACGCTCAAGATCCAGATCGAGGCTAATGTTTTATGGTCTCGTGTTTCCATCTTTTCTTGTCAGTTTTTAAATTAAGGGCAACCTTACAAATAGTCCATAGATATGAATGCGGTTTTCCATCACTTAAGATGGCGGCCGCATATTCATGTCCGGACCCCATAACGAGGTCAGATACTATATAATGTGGTGATTCAGCTCGCTACCCGTCCCTTATTGACAATGTCTATGATGACGAAACGCGTCTAAGGGGGTACGTGCTGACGTCACCACGCTCGTTAGGACGGGAGTTTGCTCGTAGCCGGCCGGCTTTCATTTTGATCGTTTTACTGCTTACTGAGTAAGTGTAATTTTAAATTTCTTAATAAACTGTTGTGGCGATATCACACTATCGGTCCCTATTTTGTTTTTTTTGGATATAACCTCTGTATGGGCCCCACGGAGCTATCATAATTGCGAGGATCGTTGATTGATCCACCTGTTAGAATCAGATCTGTGAGAGTGACATCCACATCCCTCCAGCCATTTACTAGCCTATGATCAATACACTGCATAAAGTTTGGATTATTCTGGTAAGCAGACTCTGTGTAAGGTGGCGGTTTTCATACACTGGTGGATGTGTTCCATTAAGGCTGTCTATTAACAAGGTTTTTTTCACATTTATATCTGGTGAGGAGACCCCATATATGGTGATGGTTCACGATAAATAGAGGCCACACACTGGGTGCTGTTTTGTCTTTTCCATCCCATACTTTTTACATAACATAGAGACATTTCATGTAGCAGGATTACGCTATGTGTTTTTCTTTGTTTTGTTTTTTTATTCCAAAAATTTGCTTCCTTGGATACACGTACCAACGCATTCTGTGGAGCCATCCCCCCATTGCTGCTATTCACTTTCATTGGAGGAATTGACACTGGCGTGTCAAACAAAGGCCTAGGCTGGGCTATAGCCATTTGTCTATATTGGCTTATCATCTGGTAAGCACATACCTTGATAAGATCTGCCCAGACATCTATGACAAGCACAGTGCCTTTTGCTGTTTGCGTTGGTTTTGTCATTACTTTTGTTTTATAAGGACTCTATATCTTTGGACTTTATTAATTAACCTTTACCCATAGCGCAATTTTTTCCATTCTATATTCAATATTGCTCTGGTGAGTGTTAACCCCTAAGGGGTGTGTGTTTTCACGTGGTGGATCTGGAGGGTCGGTGGAAGGTGCACTCTACTTATTTCTTTAGGATCACCCATGGACACTATTTTGAAGCACTGAAATTAACTGACATCTGTCTAAAGACTTTTATGTGGTGTTGACCACTGTTATAATTCAACATTAGCGCTGTTTGTAGTATTGATTGATACAGATGACTGTTTTCATTTTTTACTATTTTTATATATTTTGCCATGTTTGAAACAGCTGCTCAGACATTCTTTTTACTAAATAGAAAAATATAATACTGCGCCAATCCTAAATGTGAAAAAAACAACTGCAGTTAAACACCAAAATCAGACAGGATGTAAAAAGATAAATGTTAAAAAAGTGTGGCGCTAATGAGAATAAAGGTGAGAACCTTAATAGATATAATGTGAATTGATTTAAACACAATGTATAATAATAAAATACACCATGTGACACATAAATTGTTATAAACAAGAATTAATGTGAAAAAAATCTTATGTGACATAGATCAACGAACTCATCCACCTATCTGTATTGAACTAAACAGGTAACTGGTCATCAAATTAGTACTTTATGAAAATATATATATCATTATATGTGAAAAATGATGAAACATACACCAATAGAGTTATACAGAGTTTGTATGGGGTATCACAGATGAGTGTATGTCCTTTAGAGTTGCCATACACTGAGATATAGTTCAAAACTGAGGTTCTGTGGAGAACTTGTTTTAACTGTAAAATATACTGTTAGTATATTGGACATTCTGTGCAGGTAAGTGTGAGCTATCACCCGGGAGTGCCTTCACCTTGGAACAACAGAAGAGGAATAGGTACTCTTACCAGCTGGAATGGATCCAACACACCATACGGCGGTGGATCATCAAAGCTTTGTCCACTTCTAGGAAAGAAACGACAGCCAGGATCTACGGAGCACCTCTTCTTAGTGCAGGCAGCACTTCTGATGTATATTCCCAAATCAGGAAGAATCCAAATCCCGGGTAGCAAACACTTCAATGGATCATGGCCATGGAAAACAGGAAAAAAATCTCCACATGGTGTAAATCCAAAAAGATTTATTTCTAAAGACATCCGTAAAAGTTCATACACTATGAACATCAGTAAAAAGTCCATAAAAAGCCAAAAGATCAAAAGGAAATCCAAAACAATCCACAGCACAAAAATATAAAAGAAAAAAGGCAGCATGGTAAGGACAGCTGGAGCTGGCGTATTATCCCGCCCGGTTTCGTCCAAACAGACTTCAACTGGGGAATACCTAAGCTCTCTGACCTCCACGCTTAAATACAGGAAGAGATAATAGTGTAATTCAAAACAGTTGCCATCTTACTACCTTTCCCACCTCCGGGATCCCCTTGTCCTATAAGAAAAGACAATAGTGATGTAGATCCTACCCCCTATGGTGGGGAACCAATAGGGTACCATGTGCAAAAAAGGAGCCTCACCGCGTCATCCGCCACAACGTTGTGGGTATTAATTTGTCCTATGAGGTCAGTTTTAGGTCCATTCATTTTTTGGACTTAGAAATTTTTTCCAATAATGGACAACTACAAACCAAGACATTTTTTAAACCAACAGACCGGAATGGTTACATTCCGGTCGATAGTTGTCACCATTCAGCATGGTTGCGATCTGTACCCCGTAGTCAGATTCTGAGAGTCAGACGTAACTGTTCTGACCTTTCAGATTTTTTCTATCAGGCTAATATACTTAAGTCTAGGTTTGTGGACAAAGGATATCAAGTCTCCATCATAGAGGAAGAAATCCAACAAATTGCTAGGATTGAGAGAGATTCTTTAGTTAAAGAGCAAAACAAGCCCATCCAGGATTCAAAATATAAGTGGTCTTTTTTTACCACATATTCTGTCCAACACAGACAGATAAGGGATATCTTCCAAAAACATTGGAAAATACTAAAAAATGATCAGGTTTTAGGTCCGACACTGCCCGATAGAGCTGGGGTAACATATCGAGGAGCACCTTCATTAAGAAATCAGATTGCACCTAACGTTACGGATCCCCCAATAACACCTGTCTTTTTTCCTCATTTAAAGGCATACTATCCTTGTAGAAAATGCAAGGTTTGTCAAATTAATATCTGTGGGAAACGTAAAACTGACACCTTTAGATCCACATCTACAGGGATCAGTTATCAAATGAAAAACTTTACCACAAGTGCGACTAAGTACATCGTCTACCTGCCCATGCGGGAAGCAGTATGTAGGGCGCACTATTCGTACTTTTTCCATCAGGGTGGGAGAACATCTAACCAGCATTAAAAAGGGTAAGACGAACCACAGTGTTCCAAGACACTATTTGGAGTTGCACAATAAAAACCCCAAAGGTACCACGTTTCAAATTATAGATAAATTCATTCCAAGTTGGAGGGGAGAGTCCCGCCTTAGGGGGGTCTCCCAGTTAGAAACATACTGGATATACCAGCTTAAATGTTATAGGCCTTATGGCCTCAACGTGGATTGGGACATTAATGCCTTTATCAACCGAGCATAACATCATTTCCAATTCATCAATTTAGATTCCCTTTATATGCATTTCATGATCTTCATTATGTGTTAATTATGGTTCTACTATATATCAACTTCATTACTGAGATGATTGAGATTATCGGTATATGCCTATATGCTATATGTGCCATTATGGGGACATTCTAATGTGATTCCTATCTCTGGGATACCAGTCCAATTTTTATATATATTTTTAATATTTTTTGTTTAACTTTTTAAGGATAATTAGTACTTATATTTTGCAACAACTTTTTAGATGGGGGGTATTACGTACCATTTACTGTCCGTATGGTTTTTGGTGCGTATATTTGTCCAATTAGGTTGAATTCGGCCATTATGGGTTAATCAAATCCCGGCATATCTATAGATTTGTTTCTATATAACTATTTTTTGATAACGTGCCTATCATACATCTCCCTATGAGTCTATGAGGATATATGATGTATCACAGAAACATTTCTGCCATTTCCGCCGGATTAATGTTTATTTACATTGCCATGGCGATCGGATCCACGATAATGCACGCATTTGGTTGGGTAGCGCATCCTGTGTTCAAGGCAGTGAGCTCGTCATAGGATTACGCACCCCAGCACATCTACCTCTAAGCGTGCGGACATCGATGGATAGCGGGGCTGGAGGATGTGGTCCGTGATTGCGGCGGTTGGCCTTACAGGGAACTACACATCCCAGACTACCTTGCGGCTGACCGAGTCGTCATGACGCAGTGGCACTAGATGGTGAGTTCCGTATGGTCTCTGCATGAAACTACATTCCCCAGACTGCCTTGCAGATGACGCTCACGTCATGTCGTAGCGTCATGTGGTACTGATACACCTCCGCACGCCGACGACCATAGGGATGTGGCGGATGACGCGGCGAGGCTCCTTTTTTGACACATGGTACCCTATCGGTTCCCCACCATAGGGGGTAGGTTCTACATCACTATTGTCTTTTCTTATAGGACAAGGGGATCCCGGAGGTGGGAAAGGTAGTAAGATGGCAACTGTTTTGAATTACACTATTATCTCTTCCTGTATTTAAGCGTGGAGGTCAGAGAGCTTAGGTATTCCCCAGTTGAAGTCTGTTTGGACGAAACCGGTCGGGATAATACGCCAGCTCCAGCTGTCCTTACCACGCTGCCTTTTTTCTTTTATATTTTTGTGCTGTGGATTGTTTTGGAGTTTCTTTTGATCTTTTGGCTTTTTATGGACTTTTTACTGATGTTCATAGTGTATGAACTTTTACGGATGTCTTTATAAATAAATCTTTTTGGATTTACACCATGTGGAGATTTTTTTCCTGTTTTCCATGGCCATGATCCATTGAAGTGTTTGCTACCCAGGATTTGGATTCTTCCTGATTTGGGAATATACATCAGAAGTGCTGCCTGCACTAAGAGGAGGTGCTCCGTAGATCCTGGCTGTCGTTTCTGTCCTAGAAGTGGACAAAGCTTTGATGATCCACCGCCGTATGGTGTGTTGGATCCATTCCAGCTGGTAAGAGTACCTATTCCTCTTCTGTTGTTCCAAGGTGAAGGCACTCCCGGGTGATAGCTCACACTTACCTGCACAGAACGTCCAATATACTAACAGTATATTTTACAGTTAAAACAAGTTCTCCACAGAACCTCAGTTTTGAACTATATCTCAGTGTATGGCAACTCTAAAGGACATACACTCATCTGTGATACCCCATACAAACTGTGTATAACTCTATTGGTGTATGTTTCATAATTTTTCACATATAATGATATATATATTTTCATAAAGTACTAATTTGATGACCAGTTACCTGTTTAGTTCAATACAGATGGGTGGATGAGTTCGTTGATCTATGTCACATAAGATTTTTTTCACATTAATTCTTGTTTATAACAATTTATGTGTCACATGGTGTATTTTATTATTATACATTGTGTTTAATTCAATTCACATTATATCTATTAAGGTTCTCACCTTTATTCTCATTAGCGCCCCACTTTTTTAACATTTATTCTTTTTACTAGCTTTGAAGTTTTAAGAAAGTATTCTCTGTCAAGCTTACTGCTCATCTGTGGATGACCGCCGTGGTTGTCGCAGCTTTTGATTTAGCAATATCTGTGTTCCATAGGCGCTGAGTGGTGTATTATAGGCCTTTCATACACCCTTATTTTAGGTTGATAGTATAAGCTTCACATCAGTAATCCATTGGATGTGAAGCTTATACTATCAACCTGTCTGAGTATCATGTCTTCTGCCGCATAAGAACACCTTCACGGCAACAATCCCATATGTTTCATCTAGGGAACATACCCCCATAGATATAACATCACATGGACTTTTATCAATTGAGAGTTTACATGTTATAAGTTTTATTTGTTTTCATTATTACATTTTTACACGTTTTTGTTTCACATTTTTTTGTTTCACTTATATTCCAATTTGGTGATATTGTTGGGATATCAGTTGGAATTCCTCAGTCACATTGTTTCAGTGATTTTTCACTGATATCAATCTTGTTGGGTTGCGCTTTTTTGATTTCTTTAAAGATGCTAATGACATGAAATGTTCACCGCATGTTGGTAACAACCCATGCAATCCATACTTACAAAGAAACCAAAACAAAGAAGTTCAGAAATGAAGTTATGTGTAATAAAATGGAACAACACAGGGAAAAAGCATTGCACAGTGCACACGCTAACTGAAATTTATTTAATACTTTGTACAAAATCCTTTGTTGGTAATGACAGCTTCAAGACGCCTCCTGTATGGAGAAACTAGTCGCATGCATTACTCAGGTGTGATTTTAGCCCATTCTTCCACACAAACAGTCTTCAAATCTTGAAGGTTCCGTGGGCCTCTTCTATGAACTCTGATCTTTAGATCTTTCCATATATTTTCATTTGGATTCAAGTCAGGTGATTGGCTGGGCCATTCTAGCAGCTTTATTTTCTTTCTTTGAAACCAAATGAGAGTTTCCTTGGCTTTGTATTTGGGAATTGTCTTGCTGAAATGTTCTCTCTCGTTTCATCTTCATCATCCTGGTTGATGGCAGCAGATTTTTATCAAGAATGTCTTGGTACATTTTTCCATTCAACCTTCCTTTAACCACTTGACAACTGGGCACTTAAAACCCCTTAATAACCAGACCAATTTTCAGCTTTCGGTGCTCTCACATTTTGAATGACAATTACTCAGTCTTACAACACTGTTCCCATATGAAATTGTTGTCCTTTTTTTCACACAAATAGAACTTTCTTTTGGTGGTATTTAATCACCGTTGGGTTTTTTATTTTTTGCGATATAAGAGAAAAAAGACTGAAAATTCTGTAAAAAAAAGAATTTTTCTTTGTTTCTGTTATAAAATGTAGCAAATTTGTAATTTTTCTTCATAAATTTTGGCCACAATTTATACTGCTACATATCTTTGGTAAAAAAAAGTACACATTGGTGTATATTATTTGGTCTTTGTGAAAGTTATAGAGTCCACAAACTATGGTGCCAATATCTGAAAATTGATCACACCTGAAGTACTGACGGACTCTCTCATTTCTTGAGACCCTAACATGCCAGAAAAGTACAAATACCCCCCAAATGACCCCTTTTTGGAAAGAAGACATTCGAAGGTATTTAGAAAGAGGCATTGTGAGTTTTTTGAAGTTGTCATTTTTTCCCACAATTCTTTGCAAAATCAAGATTTTATTTTATTTTTATTTATTTTTTCACAAAATTGTCATATTAGGTTATTTCTCACACACAGCATATGCATACCACAAATTACACCCCAAAACACATTCTGCTATTACTCCCGGGTATGGCGATACCACATGTGTGAGACTTTTACACAGCGTGTCCACATACAGAGGCCCAACATGCAGGGAGCACCTTCAGGCGTTCTGGAGCACCCAGGCCAATTCTGACATTTCTCTCCTACATGTAAAAATCATAATTTATTTGCTAGAAAATTACATAGAACCCCAAAACATTATATATGTTTTTTTAGCAAAGACCTTAGAGAATACAATGGTGGTCGTTTCAACTTTTTATCTCGCACTGTATTTGCGCAGCAATTTTTTTAACGCGTTTATTACGGGAAAAAACAGTTCTGTGCTTAAAAAAAAACAAAACAGTAAAGTTAGCCCAATGTTTTTACATAATGTGAAAGATGAAGTTACGCTGAGTAAATAGATACCTAACATGTCACCCTTCAAAATTGCACACGTTTGTGGAATTTGCGCCAAACTTCGCTACTTAAAAATCCCCATAGGCGACGCTTTAAATATTTTTACTGGTTACATGTTTTTAGTTACAGAGGAGGTCTAGGGCCAAAATTATTGCTCTCGCTCTGACGTTTGCAGAGATACCTCACATGTATGGTTTGAACACCGTTTTCATATGTGGGCGGGACTTACGTATGCGTTCGCTTCTACATGCGAGCACACGGGAACAGGGGCACTTTAAAAAAATATACACTTTATTGTTCATTTTACTTTATTTATTTTATTTTGACAGGTTTTTCCGCAAAAATAAATTTTTTGATCACTTTTATTACTATTACAAGGAATGTAAACATCCCTTGTAATAGGAATATGGCATGACAAGTCCTCTTTTGAGTGAGATATGGGGTCAATAAGACCCCACATCTCACCTCTAGGCTGGGAAGCCTGAAATAAAAAAACAAACAAAAAAAAACAATCCTGGCTTGGATCGTAGCGGTGAGTCGGTAGAAGAACCGGGCAGGGTATTGCAGAGCCTTGTACAGTATGGGCAGGGTATTGCAGAGTATTGCACAGTATGGGCAGGGTATTGCAGAGTATTGCACAGTATGGGCAGAGTATTGGCAGGGTATTGCAGAGTATTGGCAGGGATGGCTGAGCATGGAGGGATGGATGGCTGGATCTGTGACTGCAATCGTCACAGATCCAGCCCACAGTGCTGCGACCATCCCCTCTCTCCCCCTCTCACACTGTACCGATTGGTTTGTTTACAAGTGATCGCTCCGTAATTTGACGGAGCGATCACGTGGTAAACGGCTGCTATCAGCGGCGATTTACCATGATCCGTGATGTGCCGGGTCCTGTGGACTGGGCGGTCACGGACACTCACGTGTGCGCACCCCAGGGGGCGCGCGGGAACACGATTCTGGAAGGCCGTTAATTAACAGCCTCCAAGCGTTAAGCAACCGCCCTGTACCCGTACTTTAGCTATGGGCCGGTTGTTAAGTGGTTAATGATATTAAGTTTTCCAGTACCGTATGCAGAAAAACACACCCCACACCATGATGTTCCCACCTCCAAACTTCACTGTTGGTATGGGGGTGTTTTTGGGAGGATGTGCAGTGCCATTTTACCTCCAAACATGGTGTGTATTATGGCATCCAAAGAGTATAATTTTGGTCTCATCTGACGACACTATATTCTCCCAGTATTTCACAGGCTTGTCTAAATGTTGTGCAGCAAACTTTAAACAAGCTTCAACATGCTTTTTCTTTAGCAATGGAGTCTTGCGTGGTGAGCGTGCATACAGGCCATGACGGTTGATTGCATTACTTATTGTTTTCTTTGAAACAATTGTACCTGCTAATTCCAGGTCTTTCTGAAGCTCTCCACAAGTGGTCCTTGGCTCTTAGACAACTCTTCTGATAATTCTTTTAGTTTCTCTGTCAGAAATCTTGCGAGGAGCACCTGGTCGTGGCCGGTTTATGGTGAAATTATGTTCTTTCCACTTTTGGATTATGGCCCCAACAGTGCTTACTGTTGCTTTCTATTTACTGATAGATTTCAAATGGTGTCTTGGTTTTCCATGCCTTTTTGCACCTCCCATTCTTCATGTGTTTAATTTTTTTTCCCTGCATCATTCCATTTTATTATAGATAATTGAATTTCTTATTTTTTTCAGTTTCTTTGTATGTATGTGTAGCAGGGTCTCCTTTAAGGCCCCGGGACTACGTTACCCAGAACCCCATTCGGCACCCAGAGTGTGATTGGCTACCGCAGAGACTCATGGGAGGAGCTATTTAAGAAGAAAGCGAGGCGGAGCTCGGCCTCTTTGGACACCGCGCTGCAAGCAACAGTCTTCCTGTGCGGATCTGCTGCAGTGCAAGGCCTGAAGCCTGGGGCCTTGCGCAACTTACGAAGAGCCTTCCACCCCACTGCGGAGCCTGAGTGGCATCTGACTTGTCGAGTGAGGACATCAGTTGGATTGGGGACCCGATCGTGGCAGACACTGTGTGCGGAGACACAGCAGGTGGAAGTCCCGGACTGGGATCGCGTCCGGAGTGGTGAGCGAGCACTTGCTCAATCCTATAGACTGTACCGTGTTTAGGCCTATAGACTGCCTTGGCCCACCGATCGTTTGTTTGTTACTTCACTGGAGACCAGTAGCAGGACAGAGTTTAAAAGGGTCTCCAGTATAGTGTTCTTTGTGACTGCCTACTTTGTGGATTACAAAAATACTGTTTCATCAATGGCACCACCGAAAGTTTGCATGCAAAGAAATCCTTAATGAAAAGACTGAGATTTATTATGTGTCAGGCCTGACCAGGGAGGGGAGATAGACTATTGTTTTAGTGCGCCATAGGGCGCGTATACAATAATAGCTGCGCGTGGTGGATTACCGCGCTGCGCCATTATTGCGTGCTATACCTATTGCTGCAGGGCTCTGTAAGCAAATTGTATGTGTTATGTTCTGCCTATGCCCTTTTAAAGCTAAAGTAAAACCGTTATACTTGATCTCTCGCATCAGTGTGTTGTCTTATTGCAAAGAGGTAACCCTTGCAATACTGTTTGATTGTGATACAAGTATAATCCCTAGACTAGCTGTGCCAGAGTGGGTCGAGTAAGATTGCCGGGGGTTGGCGGTGCTGTACACAGGGCCCGAAACAAAAATCCAGCGGCTCTCTTAACTGGGGGTAGCGCTACACGTGGGGGCTTTCGAGTCCGGGATCCTGTTGCAGCAAGTAACGCGCCAAAGGTACCAGCATGGACCCACTAGAAGTAGAACAGTGGTGCAAAGCGGTCGGCACAGATCCAGCTGGGGTAGTAGTCATAGAACTCCCAGGGATCTGGCAAGAAGAAGCGGTGAAGCAGCTGGTGATGTCGCTGTCCCCGCACCAAAAGGTATGGGTGGTGGATGTCAGGTCGAATTCTTCACTGACCCACGCACTAATAGAGTGGAAGAACGGAGTCCCAGAGCATTTCAAGAATCCAAGTGTAGAAGCAATAGATGATCAGACTTATAGCCTAATACACGCACTGCCGCTCAAGCCAGGAGGACGGTTTCAGACACCGAAACTATCTCCATCACCCACCCCAAAAGCAGAAAAACGGGAGAAAAAGGAAAGTCGCCACCTGCCACCCTCAGCGCAGAATTATGCGCAGTCCTGGGGGAAATTGTAGCCCAGTGTGAGAAGGATCCTACAGACTACAGACTACCAAATGTCGGGATACAGAAAACTCTGAATATTCTCTGGAAGGAAGCGAGTATCTTTGGGTGAAGAGGGGTTTGAGGAGTGGTTAGATGGTGCCACTCAGGCCTTAGAAGAATGGGAAGTCCCAGACCACAGAAAGAAGCAGAGAATTGCTGAGAGCTTGAAGGGGCCTGCTCTAGAGGCCATACACAACCTCAAGATGAGTAAAACAGACTGTGATGCACAGGACTATCTGGACATTCTACAGAATGTGTTCGGTGGGACAGAGAAAATCACTGAGCTCACTTACCAGCTGGAGCACTGCTACCAAAAGACAGGAGAGAAACTATCAGAGTTTATGAGGCGTCTGGATAAGATCCTGCATAAGATGATCCTTAAGAATGGGATTGACCCACGGAAGGTGGATGAGGCCCGTGTTCAGCAGGTGATGAGAGGATCTCAGCCCCTGGACCCCATCGCACTGGCGCTACGCACCAGACAGGACGGGAAGAGCCTGGAGTACCCTGACTTGATCCGAGTAGTCAGAGAGGAAGAAGCTATGCTGGAGGAGAAGAAGAAGAACCAACCAGTTGAGTTGGTAAATCCTCCTCCGGTGATGGTCAGGATGGCCATGACCCTGGAAAGAGACTCAGAGGTGGATACCTTGAAGTCGCAAATGTCCCAAGTATTGGGGATGCTGACCTCCCTGATGCAAAAGAAGTCAAGGGAACCAGAGAGGGAAAATCCGAGGAAGGAGCTGTTTCCTAATACCTCAGCGCCCGCATCCCTGGAAGATTGGGGGGATGTGATTTGTTTCAATTGTGGAGGAGCTGGCCATCTCGCCAGAGTATGTGCCAGTCCAAAGAAAAAAAAGATGAATAACCGCAAGCCGCCGGAAAACTTCAGCGGGCCCCGGAGAAGGAGTCAACCGGGTGCCCATCATCTCCAGTGAGCTCCAAACTGAATGAGAAGCACGTGAAAAGAGTGGACAAGACCCCTCAGAAGAAACACAAGGTTCCTCGGAGGGAACGCACCCCAAAGAAAGAGAGTAATGTCCCTCAGCGGGTGGTTACACCCATCAAAATGAGGGAGATCAATGCATACCAGGCCCAAGAGAGGTTTAAGTCCAAAGAGAAATGGAAGAAAGAAAGTCCAAAAGGAAAACGCAAAGATCCAAGGAAGGAGACTCCTTCGAAGCAATATCCAGAGAAGCTGGTAGGTCCCTCCCCGATAGTACCTGTCCAAGTGGAGGGAGTCTACACAAGAGCCATATTGGATACTGGGGCGCAAGTGACCCTGTTGTACCGGGACTTTTATGACAAGCATCTAAGTCACCTACCCATCCAGAAGATTGAAGAGTTGGAGATATGGGGGATTGGGACAGAGAGTTTCCC
Source organism: Rana muscosa (assembly GCA_029206835.1). NCBI lineage: Eukaryota > Metazoa > Chordata > Amphibia > Anura > Ranidae > Rana > Rana muscosa. The sequence goes on along the minus strand of CM055118.1, from coordinate 96,539,174 downwards.
TTATGATGGCTATCTGCCTATAAAACTGACTTTCGACCCGTCCATAGCCGGGAAGGAGTGTTTGACACCTTAGCTGTGGTATGCCCCCGACCGCCTGGAGCTAACAAGAGTTCCTTAATAATAGGGAGTCGACCAACACGGATTTGGTCCGAAGACTCTTGGCCCCTCTAACAAAAGGGAAAAACCCCACAGCCACTGGGATCCACCCAATGTTGAAGACGGCCTACCAACGACTGATCCTAGAACAGCAGGCCCCAGAAGAGGGGGTAGGGAAGGTCTGGAGGCTGGGAAGAAAAGGGATAGTGCTACAGCCCGGAGAAGTGGCCTGTTTAAAAGCCACTGTGAAACTAACTTGGGAGCAGCCTGGGCCCTTTGTCACGTTGGAATCCAATCCAAGGGGAGAACATTCGGGCTTAGAAGTAGTTCCAGAAGTGGTCCCATTGAGGGCCCTGAAGAAGGCCCACTGTAAGGTACCTGTGAGTGTCAGGAATACTACAGGTGGCCCCATGGAGATCCCAGCCAGGGTGCTGCTGGGTCAGGTGAGCCCTGCCACCCCAGTTGTTTTGTCGGATGTGGAGAAGACAGATGGAGAAAGCACTGTGTGGGAGAAACTTTCCATGGAGAACCCAAACCTACCCAGGGCTTGGAAAGAGAGAGCCAAGGCCCAGTTGACCAGGTGGGAAAAGATCTTCTCCCAAGATGAGTTCGATGTGGGGTGTGCAAGGAGTGCCACCCATCGAATCCGCCTCCAGGAAGACAAGCCCTTCAGGGAAAGAGTCAGGCGAGTTCCGTTAGCAGACCTCGAGAACTTGAGGGAACAGCTTGCCGAGCTAAAACGAACCGGTGTGATTCGAGAATCTAGAAGCCCCTATGCCTCCCCGATAGTGGTGGTCAGAAAGAAGAATGAATCATTGAGGCTGTGCATAGACTACAGGACCCTCAACAGGAGAACCATACCCGACCAGTATACCACTCCGAGGATAGAGGATGCCCTACAGAGTTTGTCTGGAGCCAAGTGGTTCAGTGTTATGGACCTAAAGAGCGGGTACTATCAAATCCCGATGCATCCAGAAGACAAAGAGAAGACGGCTTTCATAACCCCAGTGGGGTTCTTTGAATTTGATCGGATGCCTCAAGGTCTGTCTGGAGCCCCAGCTACCTTCCAACGTCTTATGGAGAAGACTGTAGGAGACATGAACCTCTACGAAGTCCTAGTATACTTAGATGACATCATTGTCTTCGGAAGAACCTTGGAAGAACACGAAGAGAGGCTGGAGAAAGTTTTGAAGAGGCTGAGTGAGGAAGGACTCAAGCTCTCACCTGAAAAATGCCAATTCTATCAGTCATCAGTCAACTATCTGGGACACATAGTGTCTGAAGATGGAGTAGCAACAGACCCTGAAAAATTGGAGGCAGTCACCTCCTGGCCAAGACCCACCACTGTGACAGAGCTCAGATCCTTCCTGGGGTTCTGTTCCTATTACAGGAGGTTCGTGGAGGGGTTTGCTCGGATAGCCAGGTCTCTGAATGAGCTGCTAAAGACGGAGGGGGAAGAAGATGACTCAGGCCCCAAGAAGCCGGGGGAGTCAGTCGAGGACCAGTGGAATGAGAAGTGTGAAGATGCCTTCCAGATGTTGAAGAAAACCTTAACCACTGCCCCTGTCCTGGCCTACGCAGACCCTAAGAAGCCTTATGAACTTCATGTAGATGCCAGTCATGATGGTTTGGAGGAGTGCTCTACCAGAAGCATGAAGAGCAACTGAGGTCCGTCGCGTATGTGAGCAGAAGTCTGACTCCCTCTGAAAAGAACTACCCCACCCATAAGTTGGAGTTCCTGGCCCTTAAATGGGCGGTAGTTGACAAACTCAGAGACTATCTGTATGGGGCAGAATTCACGGTGAAAACCGACAACAACCCCCTCATCTATCTTTTCACCACAGCAAAGTTGGCTGCCACAGGACATAGATGGCTGGCGGCACTGTCTGCCTTCAATTTCAGCTTAAAATACAGACCTGGGGCTGGAAACCGACATGCAGACGCCTTGTCTAGAAGATCTTATGTCCCCACCTGCAGTACAGGAGACTGGACTCAAGTGGCACCCGACGGGGTGCGGGCCCTCTGTCAAGGGGCTGAACTCCAAGCCAGTGGCGGCTCAAGAGCAGAAGAGATAGGGGTTACCATAGTCGGAGTCCTCAAGCAGTACTGTGGGGTAACCCAACTGGGGGAAGATGACTTGCCAAAATTGTCCAAAAAGGAGTTGAGATCTGACCAATTGGAAGACCCCATGGGGAGATTGGTCTTGGAGGTCCTGGAGAATCAGGATCCAAATAGACTCTTACGTCACCCTTCGAAGGAAGCTCGCCTGTTGAGGAAGGAGTGGGACAGGTTGCAGGTGCATCAGGGAGTGGTCTACCGAAGGGGCCCCTCTGATGACCTGGAAGACAAATGGCAATTGTTCCTGCCCGAGAAACACTGAGAGACTGTCATGGTTGCTTTGCACGACAATCATGGCCACCTAGGGGCGGAAAGGACCTTTCAACTCGTTAGGGACTGTTTCTATTGGCCCTGCATGAGGGCTGAAGTTGAAGAATACTGCCACTCATGTGCACGATGCATCCAGAGAAAGACTTTACCCCATCAAGCTGCCCCAATGGGCCATCTGCAAAGTCAAAGCCCACTTGATCTGGTATGCATTGATTTTCTCTGCCTCGAACCCGACCTGAGTGGACTAGGAAATGTTCTGGTAGTAACCGACCATTTCACCCGGTATGCCCAGGCCTTCCCAACCAAAGACCAGAAGGCTTCCACTGCGGCCAAGGTGCTTATGGAAAAATACTTCGTACACTATGGGCTACCAAAACGGCTCCATTCAGATCAGGGAAGGGATTTTGAAAGTCGGTTGATCCGGAAGCTCCTTTGGGGATCAAGAAGACAAGAACTACCCCCTACCATCCACAAGGTGATGCTCAGGCAGAGAGGTTCAACCGAACCCTACTGAACATGCTGGGGACCTTAAGCAGTGAAAAGAAGCAGCATTGGAGCAACCACATCGCGGCAGTTGTGCATGCATACAACAGCACCACCAGTGATGCTACAGGGTACTCACCCTATCGACTGATGTTCAGAAGAGAGGCAAGACTACCAGTAGATCTGGCCTTTGGCACTTCCATAGACCATTGTTCTGCCGCTTCCCACAAGGGATATGTTGACAGACTCAGACATAATTTGAAATTAGCCTATGAACAGGCCCAGGCGGCCTTAGAACAAAGGGGGGCCCGCAATAAGAGGAACTTCGACCTAAAGGTTCGGATCCAGGACCTGCAACCTGGAGACCGAGTTCTCCTACGAAACCTGGGAGTCCCTGGGAAACACAAGCTTGCAGACAGATGGAGACCTGAACCCTATGTCGTTTGTAAGAAGCTGCCGGGCCTACCTGTCTATAAGTTGAAGCCGGAAGGGAAGGTGGGCCCACTGAAGACCAGGCACCGAAACCACTTACTCCCACTTGCTGAAGCAGTTCGGACACCTCCTGCAAGGGACTCCCCAAACCCAATTTCCATTCTGGATACTCCTAGACCAAACACTCGGTCCCAGACCCCTCAGATTGGGGATACAGAGACCTCGGAGATAAGTGAAGATGAGGGAGAAGCACTTGGTTGGCTTTGGCCTTCTCAGGCCCCAGAAACTTCTGCTATTGATCTTCCACCTGAAGAAGACACCATAGACAGCACACTGGATGCAGAAGCTACTGAGTTCATCCCGTCCAGTCCTTGGTCAGATTCTTGGGAGAGTGTCTGAGACATACTCCCAGAAGAAGATCCGAGGGAATCCATGTACCTCCCTGCTCCGGAGTCCAGTGCTCCCGAACCAGAGGAAATTCCTAAGTTGGTTCCAGAAGAGGAACCTGTTATAACAGAAAGCCCAAGAGGACAGAGGAAGCGAAGGGCCATAAATCCTCCCAGAAGATTAACTTACCCACAGATGGGGAGGAGTGCGGAAGACACTGTAGTTACTCTTAGGAGGAGTGTGGAAGACCCTGATCCTCCCACTGTTCATTTAGTGGGGGGCAACCCCAACTCACTCTCTGGCACAGTTAGGCAGGACACTAGTGATAGTGTGACCTGTGGGCAGGGAAGTTCACCGCCTAGTTTTTATGGGAATTTCCTCTGCCAACATCATACGAAACTTTGATTGATGTTGTACGTTCTGTAATTTAATGTTATGTTATCTTTGGGGACCAAAGAGTTTAAGTGGGGGGAGTGTGTAGCGGGGTCTCCTTTAGGGTCCGGGACTACGTTACCCAGAACCCCATTTGGCACCCAGAGTGCAATTGGCTACCGCAGAGACTCATGGGAGGGGCTATTTAAGAAGGAGGCGAGGCGGAGCTCGGCCTCTTTGGACACCACGCTGCAAGCAACAGTCTTCCTGTGCGGATCTGCTGCAGTGCAAGGCCTGAAGCCTGGGGCCTTGCACAACTTCCGAAGAGCCTTCCACCCCACTGCGGAGCCTGAGTGGCATCTGACTTGTCGAGTGAGGACATCAGTTGGATCGGGGACCCGATCGTGGCAGACGCTGTGTGCGGAGACACAGCAGGTGGAAGTCCTGGACTGGGATCGCGTCCGGAGTGGTGAGCGAGCACTTGCTCAATCCTATAGACTGTACCGTGTTTAGGCCTATAGACTGCCTTGGCCCACCGATCGTTTGTTTGTTACTTCACTGGAGACCAGTAGCAGGACAGAGTTTAAAAGGGTCTCCAGTATAGTGTTCTTTGTGACTGCCTACTTTGTGGATTACAAAAATACTGTTTCATCAAGTGCACCACTGAAAGTTTGCATGCAAAGAAATCCTTAATGAAAAGACTGAGATCTATTCTGTGTCAGGCCTGACCAGGGAGGGGAGATAGACTTTTGTTTTAGTGCGCCATAGGGCGCGTATACAATAATAGCTGCGCGTGGTGGATTACTGCGCTGCGCCATTATTGCGTGCTATACCTATTGCTGCAGGGCTCTGTAAGCCAATTGTATGTGTTATGTTCTGCCTATGCCCTTTTAAAGCTGAAGTAAAACCGTTATACTTGATCTCTCGCATCAGTGTGTTGTCTTATTGCAAAGAGGTAACCCTTGCAATACTGTTTGATTGTGATACAAGTATAATCCCTAGACTAGCTGTGCCAGAGTGGGTCGAGTAAGATTGCCGGGGGTTGGCGGTGCTGTACACAGGGCCAGAAGCAAAAATCCAGCGGCTCTCTTAACTGGGGGTAGCGCTACATATATATTGCATGGGTTGTTACCGACATGTGGTTAACATTTTGTGTCAATAGCACCTTTAGAAATATATTTACCTAGAAAAATGGTGACGTGTTCAATATTTATTTTACCCGTTGTATACTGGGATAAATGCACAACTCCATATAAAACCTCTGTTAAAGATACAACCAGGGCCGGCCCTATGATGGGACCGGGTGGTACCATGGTATCAGGCGGCACTTTTAGGGGGGCGGCAAACTGACGCCCGCCAGCCAGCCTGTTCCGCCCGATCCGCTGCCTGTGAGGAACCCGACGCCGCTGCCTGTGAGGACAGTCGCAGCCCAGGGGCGGGGGGGGGGCAGTCAGCGAGTGAGCGGGCAGGCGCCGCTGCTTGTGAGGACACTCGCATCCCGGGGACGGGGGGGGGGGGCAGTCAGCGAGCAGGCGCCGCTGCCTGTGTGAGGACACTCACAGCCCGGGAGGTGGGGGCTGTCAGTGAGTGAGCGGGCAGGCGCCGCTGCCTGTGAGGAGCCCAGCACCGCTGCTGTTAGTGGTGACAGGGGCAGCCGCGGGCAGAACACTCGCAGCCCGGGGGGGGCTAGGAGCAGTCAGTGAGTGAGCGCGCAGCGGAGCAGAGAGATGATGTCATCTCTCACCGCCCGCCCTGAATCACCACAATTCCACCCTCACTGTGCAGCCGTGTGCACTCTGGGACACAGCAAGTGACAACGCGCAACGTGTGGCAGGTGACGTTGTGACAATCCGCAACGTGTGGCAAGTGACAATACGCAACGTGTGGCACGTGACTATCTGCATCGTGTGGCAGGTGATGTCGTGGCAAGTGACAATCCGCAACGTGTGGCATGTGATGTGGCAAGTGACAACCCGCAACGTGTGGCATGTGACGCAAGTGACCATGCGCAACGTGTGGCAGGTGACAATCCGCAACGTGTGGCAGTAGACAATCCGCAACGTGTGGCAGGTGACAATCCGCAACGTGTGGCAGGTGACAATCCGCAACGTGTGGCAGGTGACAATCCGCAACGTGTGGCAGGTGACAATCAGCAACGTGTGGCAGGTGACAACCCGCAACGTGTGGCAGGTGACAATCAGCAACGTGTGGCAGGTGACAATCAGCAACGTGTGGCAGGTGACAACCCGCAACGTGTGGCAGGTGACAACCCGCAACGTGTGGCAGGTGACAACCCGCAACGTGTGGCAGGTGACAACCCGCAACGTGTGGCAGGTGACAACCCGCATCTGGTGGTGGAGTCCAAAGCAAAACTGTAAGTACAAACACACATCACAAGTTGTATGAGACATGAGAGCCTGAGAGGGACTTGCCTTGCCCAGCCCTGATTAACCACTTAAGGACCGGAAGGATTCGCCCACTTAAAGCGATTGTATGGCTTTGTTTTTTATTTTTTTTTAAATAAAAAACATGCTATACTTACCTCCACTGTGCAGTTAGTTTGGAAAAGAGTGGCCCCGATCCTCTTGTTCTCGGGTCCCTCGGCGGCTGTCTCGGCTCCTCCCTGCGTCAGATAACCCCCTTCTGGGAAGCGCTCTCCCAAGGAGGTTAGCTTGTGGGCGCGCTCCCTGTCATACACACTGCGTCCATAGACACAGCGTGTACGACTCATTCCCGCCCCCCCACGGGCCGCGTCATTGGATGTGATTGACAGCAGCGCGAGCCAATGGCTGCGCTGCTATCAATCTATCCAATCTAGCCAATAAACGGCCAGCCTCCGTGGAGAAGAGGACGCCGGGGGACGCGCACAGCAGGTGAACGGGCTCAGGTAAGTAAAACGGGGGGCCTGGGGGGCAGTACTTGCCAGGTGTTTTTTCACCTTAATGCATAGGATGCATTAAGGTGAAAAAAAAAAACAAATCTTTACAACCCCTTTTAATGACCAGGCCATTTTTTGCGATACGGCACTGTGTCGCTTTAACTGACAATTGCGCGGTCATGCGACACTGTACCCAAATAAAATTGATGTCCTTTTTTTCCCACAAATAGAGCTTTCTTTTGGTGATATTTGACAATATGTTTTACTTTTTGCTATGATAAATATCCAAAAAAATTATTAAAAAAAAAATATTTCTTCATCAGTTTAGGCCAATATGTATTCTTCTACATATTTTTGGTACCAAAAAAACACAATTAGCGTACATTGATTAGTTTGCGCAAAAGACATTGCGGCCGCCCGCCATGCACAGGTCCCTTCATACTCCTATATACACGTATAGAGCCATGACAGGTCCTCTTTATACTCCTGTTGACATGTATAGAGCATGACGGGTCCCCTTTAGTTATCATGATATAAAATAATGAATGTGGGGGCCTTTTGGTGGGCGTGATTTTTTTTTTGGGGGGGGGGCAGCATTTAATTCTTGGTCCCAGGCAGCACAATGTCTTGGGCCGGCCCTGGATACAACTATAGAATTAAAACAATGTCTGAAACAATGCACCAAGAGTTTCTATACCACTCCTAAGCAGTCTTTTACCAAAGACAGATTACACTCTGTCAAGGCTAATGCCGCGTACACACGGCCGTTTTTAATGTCATTGAAAAAAACAACGTTTTTCTTGAACTGATTCTTCTCAAGACTCCCTTGCCTACACACTATCGTGAAAAAAATGCTCGAGCAAAGAGCAGTGACTTACAACACGTTCGACAACACGTACGACGGGACTATAAAGGGGAAGTTCCATTCGGATGGTGCCACCCTTTGGGCTGCTTTTGCTGATTTTGTGTTACCGCGTGTTAGTAAAAGTTTGGTGAGAGACGATTAGCGCTTTTCAGTCTTCGTGCTTTAAAGATCGTTTTCTGGTGTTCAGTTTGTGCTTGTGGGTTTGTATCTGTCTTTCAGTGCTTGTAGTCAGTTCGTATCTGTTTTTGCAGTGCGTTCTTGTCCGCTCGTTACTGTGTTTCAGGTCGTTCTTCAGAGGCCTTGCTGTTCTTCAGTGCGTTCTTTTAGTTCGTTCTGATTAGACGACTGTTTTCTAGCCGTGTTGCGGGTACGTTCTTGTCGCCGAGATCGTGCTGTGCTTGGTGCTGGGATTGTTGCTTTATCCCAGCTCCGGTCCATGAACAGGGTGAGGAGGAGTTCATGGGCCAAGAATTGGTTGCTCCAGCGGGACCAATTCTGTCACATGCCTCTGCTGCGGGAGATCCAGGAGAATAACCCTGATGACTACAGGAATTTTCTTAGGATGTCTGACCCCGTTTTTCAGCAGCTCTTGGCTTTGGTGTCCTATATCACCAGACAGGACACCGTTATGCAGGAAGCCATCACTGCTGAGCAGAGGCTAGTTGCTACCTGGCAACAGGGAGAAGCTTGCAGGACCTCAAGTTCTCCACAGGCATCTCCCCCCAGGCTCTTGGCCTCATTATCCCAGAAACCTGTTCTGCCATAATCCAAGTCCTGCAGGAGGACTATATTAAGGTAAGTTTTGTCCTTTAACCTCACATTCTATGTATTTAATTCTTGCTAATGTATAGTATTTTTTTAAACAGTCCCTAATTACCATGATTGTAATATGCTGTGAATGTCCCCTTTGTCCCCATGCATGTTGTAAGCTTTTAATGATCCCTTTTTGGCCTACATGCATACTTCCAATAACCAACCTCTCCAGCATTCTATCCTGGGCCCAAACACACCTAGCCTAGTCACTTCCCAATGTTTTTCGTCAGCTCCATTGTAGTGCTTGACCCTCCCCCCCCCCCCCCCCCCCCCAAAATGTGTTAATTTTTTTTTTTTGCTCTAGGCTAGAGCCTTTATTTCTGAGGTCCCCAACTCATCTCGAAGCCCCCCCCCCCCAATAAAATAATTGTATTGGTCCATCAGAGTGGGTGAGGAATTTGATTAGTGATCATTTATTTTTGGTCTCAAAATACTCCTTCAAATTAATGTTATACTGATGTTTTGGCAAGAATGTTTTGGGATAATCTGCTTGCAATGTTTATGTATCAAAGTATTCATTATTTTTTCTTGTTTGACTCCACAGTTCCCTTCTACGCCACAGGAATGGCAGAACGTGGCATTGGAGTTTTCACAGCCTTGGAACTTTCCCAACTGTGGAGGAGCCATTGATGGCAAGTACGTCCGCATCGTGCCACCACCCCATTCGGGATCCTATTATTTTAATTATAAAGGGTTCCACAGTATCGTGCCGATGGCGGTGGTGTCTGCCAATTATGAATTCCTTTTTGCGGATGTGGGGAAAAATGGGCGGATGTCTGACGGTGGAGTTTTTGCCCAGACGGAGTTCGCCTAACGGCTACAATCGGATGACCTGGCATTGCCACCTGTGGCAGAGAATGAAGAGGGACTACCCTTTGTTTTCATCGCAGATGAGGCGTTTTCCCCAAAGGACCCTCACCCCTGAGAGGAGGGTGTTTAATTTCAGGCTGGCCAGAGCCAGAAGGGTGGTTGAAAATGCCTTTGGCATCATGGTCAGCCGTTTCTGCCTCTTTCTGACCTCAATAAATCTGGCGGAGTACAAGTGGAATCACATTGTAATGTGCTGTTGCATCCTTCATAATTTTTTTTTTTAATTCTCCTAATTATTTTGCTTCTGTTGGGCCTGAGGCCACACGACATTCTGAATTTGCATTGCCAGCCCAGTAAGCTGGCTCTACAGGCTTGGCCCCCCAAAGCGGCCGTGATGTGCGGCAACAGTATTTGGAGTATTTTATGGGTAGGGGGGCCATTGCAATGCCTGATGACATTTGAATGTTTGCTTTTAATAAAAATATATTTTCTACTGAAAACATCTTGTTTTTTTTTGCTTTGGATTGCTTCTATCTTTCTCCTAGGTTATCCTAGTGCACTTGTAGTGCCATGTGTATTTTGCTTTCGGATTTTTTTTTAAGCAACATTGATATAAGAAGCCACACATTGTTGAGTATAAAATATTTTTAATTGTTGCACATTTTACATGTGTTTTTTTTTTATAAAAGCTTAGAAAATGGTATTAATTTTTTATTTTTTTGGGGGTATTTATCTTGCTTAAACGCATGAACCATATGTAACTTGTAAAGTTCAACATGTACACTTGTACTAAAAACAATTAAAACATTACAAACCAAACAATCAAAACAACAAACAAAATTAAAAGTAATTTTTTTTGCCATATTCAAATTTTAAACCCTCCCAAGCACATCTATGATCTTTTTTATTCTTTGCTCCACCTGCTTGGTCTTTTGCCTGATCTGGAGCAAGTTTTGGTTGATGTAATCCAGGTCACGAGAGAAGACCATGATTTCGTTGATCACCATCTGGACACTGTGACTGGTGAATCTTTCTTGCTCCACAGGCAGAAAAGCACCTAAAATTTAGAAACACTGCATGTATTATAAATATGCAGGCCTACGTCTATTACCTGAATCTGTGGTGTATGACACTGACCTGTTGTGGTGCCATTTTCCTCTTCCTCCACATCCCGCGGTTGTGGGTCTTGGTTTGGAGGTGTGGGGTTCCTAGGCTCCCGTCTCGAAGCTCTTTGAAGCCCTATGAGATTGAACCAAAAGGTATACTTGAGTAAAAAAAGATTTGAGGGCTGAAAGAGGAATATGAATCATTTTTTGGAAGTGTGGTACAATTGTCTGTTTTGTCAATAGTTCGAAGCTGAACACATGATTGTATCCATTACCAAAGCTGGTACATTTATCTATTTTGGTCAAGTTTCACACATGGAAACACACACACATGCACAATCCAGTTGCTGAACTACCTTTCTAACAAAAGATCAGGGCCCACCCTTCTCTTAAAGCCATGAAAGCTAGCAGAAGTCCTGAAATGTTTATCCATGCTGTATAAGCCACAATACTGGAGTCTCACATCTGCCTTGGCATTTGGTCATGTGGTCTTTGCTGAGTTCCCACAGCAACGACTTTTACAGCAAAAGTATTTCAAGGCTGTTGTTAGCTTTTATAGATCTTAGGAAACAGGGTAATAGGAGTGTGTTAAGGATAGGTAGATATGAGTTGCTGGACTCCAATGTACAGTATCATCCATCAAATGAACTGTGATGGTGAAATTTAGTAAAATAACCTGGGCAGCTCTACAAGGTGAAAACTGAGAACAGAGAACAATACTTTATTGCCAATAGTAATCTGATAACAGAAAGAAAAGCAATAGCAACGCAACTGGGGGCAAACAAATTTTCCTTTTGGCAGAAATCTTTACTAGACTCTCTTAAAAAATCCTAAATGGTAATCTAAAGCAGGAGAAAAACGAGAGAGCTGTGTCAATGGACATGTAATGAATATGCTTATTTATTACATATCTGTAGCGCTACCCTGCGCAGAAGCCTTTAGTTGTAGTTGGGTCCTCTTTTCTTACCTTGACCTCTACAAAGACCTTTGTACCTCTGACACCTTGGGGTCACCCTGAAATGAGACTTGAGACCTTGGAGTGGAATGACAAAATAGATTGAGAATATGAATGCTCAAAGAAAGAACAGGATATTATAATGCGGAACACTTTTCAACATAAACAGTTTTAAATATCAAACAATATAGGAGGAGTGCCATCTTAAGTTCTGATAAGGTCAGCATAAACTGTAGCTTTCCCCACCGAAAATGAACAGCCTAAGGCGACGGTAGAATTGATATGAAGAGAATAATGGCTAAGTCGCCTAGAGTCACTTATGGTGAGGAGGCTAGGCCTAGGCTATGATTCAATAATGGAAAAGTAATCAAACTCTTGACTTTGCATGATAACAGGTACTCTAGCACAGTCCATAAAGTAAGTCTCTGGCCGGCTACGTTGGAGCTCTTGAAGACGCTGGCGAGCTAAAGGGAATGGTTTCTGCAACAATGAATGGGTTGTAGAGCACTAATTGCCTAAGAGCACTAAGTGGAGAAGTGTCCAGAAAGGGGTTCATTATCAGAGGTATAATATTAGATATACTAAGGGCTGTCTTTAATATTGATTGGACCCTGGGCAAAAAAATTCTTGGGCCCCCCCCCCCCCCCCATGCAATTTCGCTTTCCACCTGCTCTGAGACATACAATAAATATCAGCTAGACTTAAAATCAGTTTACTGAATCAGATCAGGCAGTGATTGCGATTGGTTGCCAGAGGTTACAGCATATCATTACCACTTACTGACTGATTGCTAGAGGTTACAGCACACATTACGCCTTACTGATTAGTTGCTAGAGGTTACAGCACATGATTTCTGCTTGTTGATTGGTTGCTAGAGATTACTGTACAGTAATACTGCTCACTGATTAGTTGCTAGAGGTTACAGCACATGATTTCTGCTTGTTGATTGGTTGCTAGAGATTACTGTACAGTAATACTGCTCACTGATTGGTTGCTAGAGGTTACAGCACATCATCTCCTCACTGCAGAGGTGCATGATATACATATGAATGCCACCTTTATTTACATATCAATGCCGCGGGCCTCAGCTATTTACATATAAATGCTCCTGTTATTTGCATATGAATGACAGTTATTTACATGTAAACACAGGGTCTGCAGGTGAGTCATCTGTACACAAAAATAGGGCAGAGCTGGGCAGCATTAGTAACAGCACTTTACACAGGACACAGCACAGAACTCAAACTTCAAGGGACAAGGGAATTTAAACTAGGATAGTTGGCAAGTATGAGGCAGCTGCTTTGGGCCCCACAACAATGACAGGGCTCAGGGCAGCTGCCCCTTTTGCCCTGCCTTAAAGACGGCCCTGGCTATACTGTATCTTAGATGTTCAGGGCTACAGTTCTGAGCAGCAGGGCTGTTGCAGTACATCAATGGGTAATAGGTAGTGCCTTTAAGAGGTATAGCACAATATGACTTTCAACAGATTTCACAGCAGAGTCTGTCAATATGTCACAAAGGGTTAATATATCCCACTCACCAAATCCACAATATGTGTAGTAGCAGGTCTGCGAGGCAGTATCAACCTTTAGCTAGGCTCGGAAGCTTCAGAGCAGAAATCAGCAGGTATGGATCTCTGTTGGCTCTGATACTAGGTCCCAGGATGATCCCCTGGCTCAAGCGGACAGCGCATGGACACAGATTGTGGCAGTTTTCCCAGTTCTCTGGAACTGCCAGACATTGTCTCTACTGTAATGCACAGCCTTTCCCTGTATCTTCCTTAATATCTCTCTCTCCCAGATAGGACCTTTCCTTCTGCACACACCAGTGTCTCTTTCCCAGACTGCCCTGTGTTTTCCCAGGCTTTCTAATTCATATGACACCTTCTGCATTAAGGCATACTGTATTTTGTAGTTTTCTGGGTCTGATTAGTAATGGAGTTCCTTCTGGCTAGGACCATGAATCCCAAAGTGCAATGCTCTTAACTGAAGATGAATCAAGAGTCCACAAAGCTCCATCTTAGGGCAGAAAAAGGGAACTTCTTGCAAGAAATGTTAACTATGATATTACATTAATAAACCTGCACATTTCAGCTACAATGAGTCTCATTACATATCCATTGAGACAGCTACCTTGTTTTCCTCCTGCTTGAGAAAAACTTTCAGCACTCTTTATTACAGTCCAATAGAGATTTCTGACATTTTATAAGTCATGAGGAAGGGGATTTTTTTGGGCTCCCGAAACGTGTTGTCTAATCACTCGTCTTCCTGCTATCAAATTAATTATAGCAATAAAATATTGTGGACTCATAACATTTGGCGCTATGTTCTCAGTTTTTTCTTACGATGACAGGACCACTTTAAACTCTAGGGAAGATAGCAACCTTAAGCATATTCCCTAGCTTTATTGCGCTAAAATTTACTATGAACTAATGCACACGCTTTGCTTTTATACATACCATAGTTCAAGTGTTTTCTTTGTAATCTTCCACATCATCTATGGCCCCAAGGCATTAACTGCACTAGTTTTACTCTGCTCTGTACACTACTCGTGTCGTTCCACAACCGCTTCCTACATCAAACACATACCATAAGCCCTCTGCTTCTCAGCAACTATTGCGGCACTGCCTATAGTGTCACCTACTACACAATTACCAGCAAGTTCTACCACTGTGCCGAGGGACAGTGACTTTAAGAGATGGTCCCTTCTTAGAAAGAATGCCTGGAAGCAGGTGTGAGGGGAACAGCAGCTAGAATACCGCAACTCTGGCTCAGCCAGTTGAAACTTACTATACGTGGGTTAAATAACTTGAAAGTACAGCACATACTTATTATACAGCAAGCATTCCTGTTTTTATCATATGTAGATTTTCACTGATTGCATGCAAACCTTCAGGTGTGTCTGCTTTGGGGCGCGGTCAGGTTAGCAGTACATTGCTACATTTCTGTGTGCGGCTCTGAAAGACTAACAGGTAAATAGCCCACAATAGTACATGTAAGCGACTCACCTGGCAGATAAAGGTCTATGAGACCGGAGAGAAGAGGATTGTGAGAAGTTTACAGAACAAGGCCACCGGATACTGCAAGTCTTCTCAGGTAAAAATGTATGGATATTGGATAACGATAAATCAAGGCTATTCATAACTGTATTCTAAGTAGAAGCAAGATATTGTTTTAGACATTTCTGGTGACATAGACATAGGTGATAATAGGAGAATATAATAAAGTAAGCATGTGTTTCCTTTACTTTCTTTACACCTTTAAAAGTTTAGGGGGGAGATTCAAAAAGACATTTGCCACACATTTGCAGAGATCTGTTGGTTGTTTGAAAGCCTTGCACTAAATTCATGAAAACTCTACGACATATTTTTATTAGTACTGACATGTGTGACAAATTCAAGTAGTTCTTATTTGTGATAGTTTTACTGTATGGTTCTATAAGCAAAGTGGTGGTAAGGGAAGTAATGGTATAGAAAGTGGTCGTAAGGAATGTGGAGGCAAGAAAAGTGGTGGTAAGGAAAGTGGTGGTAGGGAAAGTGGTGGTAAGGAATGTAGTGGTAAGGAATGTGGAGGCAAGGAAAGTGGTGGTCAGGAAAGTGGTGGTAATGAAACTGGTGGTAGGGAAAGTCGTGGTAAGGAATGTAGTGGTAAAGAATGTGGAGGCAAGGAAAGTGGTGGTCAGGAAAGTGGTGGTAAGGAAAGTGGTGGTAATGAAAGTGGTGGTAGGGAAAGTGGTGGTAAGGAATGTAGTGGTAAGGAAAGTGGTGGTAGGGAAAGTGGTGGTAGGGAAAGTGGTGGTAAGAAAGGTGGCAGTAAGGAATGTGGTATTTATATTACTGCTTCTTTTTTGCCTGTTAGGCTCGATTCACACTAATGCATTTTTTGATGCATTTAGCATTTTTCAGAAATGCAGGTAATTTTTTTAACATGGGTTTCTATGGAACACGTTCACATCAATGCATTTTTGTGCCTCTGCGTTTTTGGAAAGGGCGGGGACTTTTTTTCCTGCAAAATGCAGCATTTTGCATGTAATAGACTTCAATGGACCCAGTGGCGTCACTAGGGTTGGTGTCACCCGGTGCGGTAAAATATGGTGTCACCCCCCCCCGTCTAGGCTGCCCAGCACCATGCAGGCAGCACACAGTCACGGGGCGCACCCCAAACCAGCCCCTGTAAATGATAGTTTAGGGCGGTATAGTGGCAGGTTAGGGTAGTATAGGGTGGTATAGTGGCAGGTTGGGGTGGTATATGGCAGGTTAGGGTGTTACAGGGCAGGTTAAGGCGGTATGGAGCAGGTTGGGGTGGTATAGGGAAAGTTAGGGTGGTACAGGAAAATTAGGGTGGGAAAGGGCATGTTGGGGTGGTATAGGACTGGTTGGGGTGGTATAGGGCAGGTTGGGGTAGCATGGGGCAAGATGGGGTGGTATACGGCAGGCTGGGGTGGCACAGGGCAGGCTGGTGTGGTACAGGGCAGGCTGGTGTGGCACAGGGCAGGCTGGGGTGGTATAGGGCAGGCTGGGGGGGGGTATGGGGCAGGCTGGGGTGGCACAGAGCAGGCTGGGGGGTATGGGGCAGGCTGGGGTGGCACAGGGCAGGCTGGGGTGGTATAGGGCAGGCTGGGGTGGTATACAGCAGGCGGTGGCACAGGGCAGGCTGGGGTGGTATAGGGCAGGCTGGGGTGGCACAGGGCAGGCTGGGGTGGTATAGGGCAGGCTGGTATACAGGCAGGCTGGGGTGGTATGGGGCAGCACAGGGCAGGCTGGCGTGGCACAGGGCAGGCTGCGGGAGTATGGGGCAGGCTGGGGTGGCACAGGTCAGGCTGGGGTGGTACAGGGCAGGCTGGCGTTGTATACAGCAGGCTGGGGTGGTATATTAGATGTATTAGGCACAGTAGCTGAGTGTACTGGTCTGGTGGGGGGAGGGGGGCGGCTGGACACAGCTATATTATATATAGCTGTGTCTAGCAGACCACCTTGCACCCCCCCTCCTTCGTTATCAGACTAGCACAGCACAGGGCGCCAGACACTGTCTGAGAGTCCTCCCACACCAGCTCTCAGGTGGCCTGCCGGTACCATGGAAACCCCCCCACCTACACCTCACCTTGGGCTCGGCGATGGACACCAGGACACCCCCTCGCAAGCCGAGTGTCACCCTTCACTCGTTCACTTCCCTCCCGCCTGTACTGTATTCACCTCTTCCGGCCGGGAGTCTGGAGAAGAGACGGGGACAGCGTCACAGCATGCAGCCGCGCCGCCCGGGCGGTGTGAGATGTGACAGGCACACGCTCACTGGCTCAGTAGGGAGGACCCAGAGGAGGAAGTAGGAGAAGCACGCACACCAGGCGTGGCCGCGGTGCTGGAGGTGTTCTTCCAGCAGGGTGACCGGGGTCAGGCTGAAAAAAAAAAATACCAGGGTTTTCCTCACCCTCGGGAGAGTCGGGATGGTGTCACCCCTCTAGCGGGTGTCACCCGGGTGCGGACCGCACCCCCCGCACCCCCCTAGCAACGCCTCTGAATGGACCTGCATCCAAAACGCAAGTACTGCGTTTTTACTGCGATTTTGCAGTGATTTGCATTTTGCGTTTTTTTTTTACACTGTATATAGCTGGTTGCTAAGGAGAGGGCCAGGAAGCCGGCCCCCACATCCTTAACGACCGATGAGTCATCAGTTGTCAGCAGGCTTCTCCGCTGACAGCTGAATGTAAAAAATAAATGTTAAACACTACTAAACGCTGCTTAAAGTGGTTGTAAACCTTTGTGTTTTTCACCTTAATGTATCCTATGCATTAAGGTGAAAAAACACCTTGCACTCTCCGGCCCCCCCGTGCCCCCGTTTTACTTACCTGAGCCCCGAACTTCCGTGGGCTCGTTCCCACGTCGTTTTACAAACGGCTTAAAGGCTCTTCATTGGTTAGATTGATAGCAGCGCAGCCATTGACGCAGTGTGCCGGGGGCGAGGCCGAGTCATACACTTGGCGGCTATAGCTGCCGAGTGTATCACACGGGAGCGCGCCCGCAAGGTAACCCCCTCGGGAGAGAGCTTCCCAGAGGGGGTTAGCTCTTGCGGGGAAGAGCCGCGAGAGCCGCCGTGGGAACCCAGAAGAGGACGATCGGGGCCACTCTGTGAAAAACGAATTGCACAGTGGAGGTAAGTATGACATGTTTTTTTTTGTTTTTTTTAAACTGAACCCATACAACCCCTTTAATGCTCCTAAACGCCTGTACAAAAAAACTATATTTTCTGCCAAAAGAACTGGTGTTTTTTTAAGCCCTGTGTGCATAGACTCTAAAACTCCACCACTTCGTAGGAAAGATGTTTGCAATAGTTCTGTCAAAGAACAGATTCATATAAAATAGCGATTCATTTATATCTTAAATAAATATGTTGCAAATTCGACTTTTTGTTGCACGAATGCAGGACAGATTTTTTAAGTGCCTTTATGACGCGCTTTTTTTATTCCAGGGGATAGATAGATAGATAGATAGTTAGATAGATAGATAGATCAGCTTCTCTTTGGTGTTGTCCCCCACACAAAATCTGCTTCACTCCCATCCGGCTTCAAAAAATAAATATGTGTGAGAAGGTTGGGATGGGATTTATTTTTCCTTGGAGATCTGCTCTAGCCTATTGGTGCACGCAAATATACGGCCTCTTGGTGGGTGGGCCTTGCCGCCGAGTGGCCACATATTTGCGTGCATGGGTGCATAGAGAGCTGTGGCGAGAGCGCGTGCCCTGCATGCTCTTGGCACAGGTACCTGTGGCTAACTGAAAGCTCCCAATCGAGCACTTGTGATTGGAAGCTTTCTGATCATGTGGCCGCCGTTATAGGCAATCACAGCGATCACATGACCATAAGCCCCACCCCGCCTCCTGAAATTTTAAATGCATAAATGGGCCGGCAGGCGCCTGCTCCAAGGGGTTAAACATTACATATTTTTGCAAATTGCACTGCACTATTTCTAATTATTTTTTAACAGACTGGAAAAAATAAAAAATGTAATTTCTAAGGTGCAAAAATTGGGGCACCTTGTCAGTTTTTGATAACTTCTGCATTCACAACCTCTACAAGATGGTTTTTGTTTGCAGCCTTTCTATTGTTGGCATAGGTTTTTTTTTTTTTGTTTTTTTTTGGTTGATGCTTCTAGGTCAGAAATATTTTCAGGTTGTCTTATATTATACAGAGCTTTTAACTATATTTAAAAGAGAAGTTTGTATTTTTTTTTTTTTTAAATCATACTCACCCAGGTGGATGCAGCATTGGTCTGGCACTGCATCTGTCCCCCACTGGCTCGAACACTGAGAATCAAGTGATCAAACACCGCTGATCCCTCGTGTGTCAGTCACCGGCTCTCTGCTCTGCCCCCATCATACTCACCTAGGTGGATGCAGCATTGGTTCCGACGCTGCATCTGTCCCCCGCTGGCTCTAACACTGAGAATCGAGTGATCAAATACTGCTGATCACTCGGGTTTCAGTCCCTGGCTCTTTGCTCTGCCCCCATCAGCACTCACTGGAGCGCTGGGCTGTTAAGGGGGCAGGAACAGCTGGCTCAGGCTCTCAGTGGTTTGTTGAGAGGCTGAGCCGGGTGCCAGTCCAGGCATCTGAGTGGATCCCAACCAAAAGGTCTCGATCTTTCTACAGCCTGGACTGGCTTTGTGACATCAGCGACAGCAGGCTTCAGCCTGCTGTCTGCTGAAAACAGGTCAAAGGAGTGCAGAACGAACTGCACTCCTGTGATCCACAGGAGAAGTACAGCGAAGTGAGCTTTAAGTAAGTAAACCCTGAAAAATTACTTCTTTTATTTCCTCCCTTTTGGTCTGTATGAATGAATACCATTAGACTCCTTTCTGGAGGTGTTTTTCAGGCGCTAAAGGGCTAAAAATAGCACCTGTAAAGTGCCTATAAAAAGCCTCCCCTGCAGCCCCAGTGTGAAAGCTCGAGTGCTTTCACACTGAGGCGGTGTGCTTGCAGGACGTTAGAAAAAGTCCTGCAAGCAGAATCTTTGGAGCGGTGTATACACCGCTCCTCCACCGCCCCTGCCCATTGAAATCAATGGGTGCTGCTGCCGAAGCGCCTGCAAAGCTGCAGCAAAGCTTCTCGGCGCATTTATCCCTTTATTCGGTCGCTAGCGGGGTTTAAATGCACCGCGCTAGCGGTCGAAAAGCGGCTCTAAAACCACGGTAAATCGCCGCTAAAGCTGAACGGTGCCACTGTGAAAGGGGTCTTAAAACTGAACTGTTATATTTGTTCAATAAGTAAAAAAAAAAAACCTGCCAGAAATCCAGTGTGCTCCTAAAACTTCATATGCACTCTTCTGCACTGAAAACTCAGGTAGTGGATGCAGAACACCCCCTTTTCCCCATGTTATGGAGATGAGGAGAGAGATAGGTAGTTTCAGATTCTGTAGTACGAACCTCTCCTATTTTCCTAAGGTGTCCACGCAACTCCTCCATAGATACAGTGAGGTGAGTGAGTGTGGTTATCCTAGACAGGAAGTGTATTCCTGGCAGAATCACCAGGTACAAATAAAATGAGAAAACAAATGCAGCCATAATATCTAAGGACTAATAAAGTGCAGTACTGTATTACTTGTTTGTTCTTGGGTTTAGATGTTAAAGTAAACCTTTCCTGCAAAAAATATGGGAAATGCTGTTGCTGACTTGCTTCTAAAATTGCCAACTGTCTAGCTCACCCAATGACTTCAATACTTTCTGAGTCACTGACCTGGAAGATATGTGGAGAGTATGAAAGTTGAAATAATTCCATAATTCTCTACCTGCATACTTGATCTGGGTTAGGGGTTTACGGGCTTGATGGTGTCAGCATGACAATCAAGCCAATAGCATTTGCTGAATGAGAAATCAGCAACTGCAGCTGCCTTTTCCAAGACAGGATTCTTTTTTTTTTTTTTCATAGGCTGATAAACCCGCTTATGGCATTGTAAATGCTTTTAGAATGAACAGGGGCTGGGGCAATTTCAAAGACAGTCAGGGCAGAATTAATAAAAAAAAATCAGAATTACACACCCCCGCTCCGCCGGTCCTACTAGCTTAGAGGGGTCTATTTTTTTCCATTATCTGTGCCCCTTGATGATCACGTGTTGGTCAGAGCGGAGGGAATATTTATTCAGTTTCAGGTGCATGCCCATCCAGCTCCGCTCGCATGTTCTTCTGCCTTGGCTCAAGTCCCGGCCAGCCACCTGCCTATCTCCTTGCCTTCCCTGGTGGAGCGATCTTCCTCCGTTGCCCACCCAGTAGTAGCCGGGGCCTGGAGAGTAACACTTGACAGGCTGTGAGGTGGGCGGCGGCAGGGCGATGGGCAGAGAGTCGCTGATTGTCGCCATTACTAGTAAAAAAAAAAATATGTCCCCGGATTTCATTTTAAAAATCTGGTCATCTTATTT
The DNA here is from genome assembly GCA_029206835.1 of Rana muscosa. Taxonomy (NCBI): domain Eukaryota; kingdom Metazoa; phylum Chordata; class Amphibia; order Anura; family Ranidae; genus Rana; species Rana muscosa. The sequence continues at coordinate 96,518,187 of CM055118.1, read as the reverse complement.
TAGAAGGTCTTTCATACGACGAGGCTTGCACTTTAAATGTAGATGCCTGGGATGTATAATATCATAAATAAGAATAACCTTTATATAAATGAGCTGTTAGCTACATTCACAAATGTCAATGTGTATGACCTTGCCATATATAAAATTGCCATTTTATTTACATTTGCTATAAAGCCAAATATACTCGAGAACATCACACGACAGCCTGAAGGCCAAAGTCTTATTGAATTAGCCATGTTTCCTCTAGCATACATATTCCAATGGGGCGATGATCATTTGTTCTCTGTAGATACCATGATATAACAATGTCTTCAGTCTATCCTATCTAAACTGGAAAAATAACTTAAAGTCAGGCACCCAGTGATATGTTCTTATGCTTGTAGATTTCCTCTTGACCACTCTGGGAGGGTGGGAGGTGCTTGTTTAAGGAAATTTTGATGTGAGCTGTAAAAGCCTTCTAGACCAATAGGGGGGAGGCAGAGTTCGACTTACTAGCTCAAGTCAAGATTTTCAAAAAATAGCTCTCTAGTTTTCCAGGCTTCCAGCATGCCTATATTTCATTCATGCTATCACTTTGGACATTATTGACAATTGACATGTTTACTGTATGTACAAGTTAGGATTTGGACAGGATCGTTGGACTTTTCGACACTACCTCTAGCTATCCCAATTAACCTGCGAGTTTAAAGGGGAGTTCCAGCCTTTTTTTTAGGTTTATTAAAAGTCAGCAGCTACAAAAAGTGTAGCTGCTGGCTTTTAATAAACAGACACTTACCTGCTCCACGGTCCAGCGATACGACCGCCCCGGAGCGTCGCTCCTCTCCCCCCCTCCCGGCCGGCACCTCCATTCACTCTGTGGGCACCCGGCCGTGACAGCTTTCCGCTTCAAGGCCGGGAACGCAGAGGGAGGGGCAGCCTAAGGCGAGAGGAGGAGTCGCCGAGGCGGTCCCTGGGCGGAAGGAGGAAGTGGGACAGGAACTCCCACTCCTACTGAAGTCCCCACTCCCCCCCCAAAAAAATTACATTCGAAATGTGGCATGTAAAGGGGTGAGGAGTGCTTAAAACGGAAGTTCTACTTTTGGGTTGAACTCCGCTTTAAGAAGGATAGCTTGCTTGAGGGTACTTAGATTGCACCTGTATGCTCAACTGACCACAAAGTTCCATAACTACTCTAGAGGCTGATTGGAGTAAAACTCCTACCAGATTATCAGGAAGCAAATTACCCAAACAAACCTTTTTTTTTATATATTTCTACTGAGCTCCTGAATATTACACATTTATTAATTACATGTACTTATATAGTAGGGTTTCACCCATACTGATACCGGCATCGGTGCCGATACTAAGCATGTGCATGAGTACTTGTACTCGTACAAATGGTATGATAATAAAACCGATACCTTCAAGTTCGCAGACAGTAAGACCGGGTTCATATACAGTATGTGTGGGGCCAGTTTCAGTGTGATTTGTAAAAAGAGTCCGGGGCAATTCCGTTCAGAAGTTCAGGTGCACATTTTTAAAATGTATGACCCTGAAAAACGCACCTGAACTGGACTGAAAATTGTACCTGACTCTTTTTAAAATTGCACTGCGGCCAGCCCGGAAATATGTGAACAGGCTCTATAGAAAAGGGTATCGGTATAGTAATTGGTATCGGCGAGTACTTGAGAAAAAGTATCAGTACTCATACTTAAAAATCTGGTATTGGTGCATCCCTATTATATAGTGCCATCACTTTATGCAGCACTTGACATACCTGTATATATTGTAGATTCACATCAGTCCCTGCCCTCAAGAAGCTTACAATCTAAGGTCCCTAACTCACATAATAGGGACTATTTAGACAGGAACCAATCAATCTACCAGCATGTTTTTGGAGTGTGGGAGCAAATCCATGCTGGCACAGGGAGAACATACAAACTCCTGGTTGGGATTTGAACCAATAACCCTAGTGCTGCCAGGTTGAAGTGCTAACCACTTATCCACTATGCTGCCCACATTTACATTTATAATATCCTAGATAGCTGTATCTATGAAGCAATTTGTCCTTAAAGTGATTCTAAAGGAAAGAATGAAAGAAAGGGGGAAAAAAAAACAAAAAAAAACAACAAATATGTTATACTTACCTGCTCTGTGCAGTGGTTTTGCACAAAGAAGCCCCAATCCTCTTCTTTATGGGTCCCCCGCTGGCGGTCCTGGCCCCTCACCCCTGCCTCCTTGCCTTATTGGCATTGATTGACAGCAGCTGTAGCCAATGGCTCCCACTGCTGTGTGAACCAATGAGAAAAGAGAGACCTGGGAAAGAGGCTGCTCTCATGCACATTGCTTGATCAAGTTGGGGCTCTGGTACTTATAAGGGGGGGGGGGGTTGCACTCGGAAGGTTTTTTACCTTAATGCATTAAGATAAAAGAAAATTGAGCCTTTAGAACCACTTTAAGCCTCTATTCACACTTGATTGTTTTTCTGCTTGTTTCCCTACACCTGACTATGCTGAACATGCAGAATTACATTCTTTCTAATTCTATCTGTTAACACTTGTGTAGCGGGTGGTCATATTTAGGGGATGCATCTGAGTGGTACCAGGCTCAGATGCAACAATTGTTGGGAATCCTGGACCAATTTATGCCAGTGGAGGATATCAGTGGTGTTCAGTTCCCTGCAGCCTATAGGTGGCGCTGTTGCCATAGGCTGGGGTTGAACCACCATTGGAGGGCTGTGCCCTTTGTGTCCTCTCGCAGCAGTAGTACAGCGGGGCGGGGAACCCGCTGGGCATGCTGGGGGAGGGTATAAAGGGGGCAGACATCTTCCGCACGAGGCCCGCGCCCAGGCACCTTCAGCCTGGGTGCATGTGCATGTCGTCCCGGGTGCCCTAGGCCCGGGGACGGAGTTGCGGTTCCACCCCAGACACCTTTGGTCTGGGGTGAGGTACTCTCCGGAGGTCTGAGGCCCAGTACCTTCGACTGGGACCCGCAAGGGATCGTGGGCTCCTAGGGTGTCCTCCGGTGTGGACGCCCGAATCTAGGACGAGGAGGCCAAGGAGGTGACCCTTTCGAAGATCCAGTGTAGCATTTGCTGGTGACGGCGGGGCCTCTGGTAACTGTCCGGATGGATGTCCTTTCCCTGACAAGGGCCATTTCCTACAGAAGGTTGTCATGGTTCTCATGGTCTGTGGCAGGGACCCATCGTGAATCAGGTCGGTGGCAGAGACCCAACAGCCAGGTCTGTGGCAGAGGCCTTATTCATCTGGTCTGTGGCAGGGACCCCCTCACGGTCGGTGCAGCGACTGTGCGCCAAGCCTGTTCGCGCTATAACGGAACAGGAGAGAAACCAAGTTCAAGTTTGTGCCTGGACCTCCTCCCCACTTTGTTCTGAACTGTTCTATGTCTAACCAGTCACTCTTAAAGGACTATTTATTGCTCTGAAGAATAAATAAGTGTTGGACTTTCAGTGGTGTGGAACTTGAATTTCTTGGAGCTAATGGTCCTACCTCCACTTACGTGGAGGGTGGGAATCATCCTCAAGGGAAGTGTTTGCTCTGGACAGGGGCACAGGCCCGAAGGTAAAAGGTTATATATAGCTCACACCTCTGCACACAAGAGGTTACGAGCTGGTGGTGCGCCACACTCTCCTCCCTGGTCCCCTAGACGAGAGCCATTGACTGAGAAGAGAAGAGGGAGGCAGAGGTGAGGTCGCTACACTTGTATGCTCAGTCATTCTGCGCTCTATGCCCTACCCTGAAAAAAATACTAGAGCTTTTTTGAGCGTATTCAGGTGTCTTTGGTCCCACAGGCTTCAATGGAAGCACCTTTATACTAGCGTTTTTGCACACGTTTTTATGTCTAAAGCCCCTCCTCTTATAGAACTCTCCTCCCTTTGTCCAGCCCAGGAAACAAACTACACATTCAAAAACGCTTGTAATACGCTTATAAAATGGCTAAAAAGGCTTAAAAAACACTTTAAGATCGCCAGGAATACGTTCTGATCAGGTTTTAAACCAGGATTAAGGTTACTGTCCCTTTAAGCAGACAGTTTAATGTACAGGAGTATATCTTTGCCTGTAATAAAGGATTGTTTTACATGTCTCAGAATGAGAGAATATGCTGCCGTGAGCTAATGTGAAACCTAAGCAACCCAAAGCATGTCAGCCCTTGCAGATGTGTATGAAAGTATAATGTAGCAGTATCATTATTTTAATAACCACCAACTTTTTCATCAGCTGGGTTTTTGTGGGATGAATATACTTAGCTGTGGTGAGTACAATTATATGTTCACTGTTAATGAAATTTTCTGTAAAGAAGCTTATTTAAAGAAAAGTTACCTTTGACTCTGTTTTACACGATCCCACTAGTATACTTTCTAATATCCAACAGTATTGTCCTTTGTAAAGTGTGCTGTCTCTTATCTCACATGATGTGTGACTATCTTGTTCAGTGGCGGCTGGTGCTTAATATTTTCGGGGCGCAGCAAACAAACCTGCCCCCCTCACTCGCACATAAGCCACCCCTCGCGGGAGATGGACAGGAAGGTGGCGATCAGACCGGCCTTACCTTAGGAGGCTGCTCCTCGCTCCAGGCTCCCAGCCGAACAGGCGTTGCTTCTCCCCCCAGCCGAGCGGGAAATGGGTCCTGAAACCCGATTGGCCGGGGGTACTAAGACTCAGGACCGGCTTCCTGATTGGCCAGGAGGAGAAGCAGGAAGACATTAGCGAATATTAATTTACTAATGTCACAAAAGTGGGTGGGTGCAGAGCACTGCGGCCTGAGTCCACCCTTTTTTAAAGCCAATTAGAGCCTCAGGCTTTAATCATGTGCTTAAAAATAACGATTGAAATCCATGCGTCCGACACCCTTCATGTAGATTAGGGGCCTACACCCCACCACTGATCTTGTTAAATCTGAACCCCAGCCTTACCTTCAGTGTTGAAGAGGTGAATCTGCTTATTCTGATTTCACTGCAAACTGCAGGCTTCTTGCTGTGTGCATTAGAAGCTGCAGCAAGTTAGAGTCCAATTTAACCACTTGCCGACCACTCACGGCATATATACGTTGGCAGAATGGCTCGTACAGGCACAATCACGTACCTGTATGTGGCCCTTTAACTGCCGACGTCGGGGGCGCGCTCGCCACCCCCCTGCCTTCCCCCGTGAGTGGGACCGCGGGTCCCGCGGACTCGATCGCCGCGGGGATCCCCACGATCGTCTCACGGAGGCTCGGAGCGGGGAGATGTGTGTGTAAACACAGCATCTCCCCGCTCCTCTACTGACACTGTCAGTGATCTCCGCTCTGTTTAATCAGAGCGGAGATCGGTGACGTGTCAGTCGTAGCCACGCCCCCCCTCAGTTAGTAACACGCCCCTAGGCACACTTAACCCCTTCAGCGCCCCTAGTGGTTAACCCCTTCACTGCCAGTGTCATTTTTACAGTAAACAGTGCATTTTTATTGCACTGATCGCTGTGAAAATGACAATGGTCCCAAAAATGTGTCAAAAGTGTCCAATGTGTCCGCCATAATGTCGCAGTCACGAAAAAAATTGCTGATCGCCGCCATTACTAGTAAAAAATAAATAAATAATAAAAATGCCTTAAAAACTATACCCTATTTTGTAAACGCTATAATTTTTGCGCAAACCAATCAATAAACGGCGATTGCGATTTTTTTTACCAAAAATATGTAGAAGAATACGTATCGGCCTAAACTGAGGAAAAAAAATGTTTTTTTATATATTTTTGGGGGATATTTATTATAGAAAAAAGTAAAAAATATGTCATTTTTTTCAAAATGTTCGCTCTATTTTTGTTTATCGCGCAAAAAATAAAAACTGCAGAGGTGATCAAATACCACCAAAAGAAAGCTCTATTTGTGGGAAAAAAAGGACACCAATTTTGTTTGGGAGCCACGTCGCACGACTGCGCAATTGTCAGTTAAAGCGACGCAGTGCCGAATCGCAAAAAGGGGCCTGGTCATAATGGCCAGTATTGGTCCGGGGCTTAAGTGGTTAAAGCATCATCTAGCTCTTTCTTTCTCAGCCTTGCTGCCCCCCACATGCTGCTTTCACTCATTGTATTTCAGTTTTTTCGAACATGAAGGCTCAGCATCATATGCAGACTTTACATATGGCAGTGTGCATGCAAATGAAGTCTGCCTAGGAAAACCCACTTCTCCTGAATGACATCCATCCACCCTACCATACATCCATGCACTATATAGATAAGCACATAGACCACATCACTGTATCTGAAATAAGGTATATAATGAAAACAATAAGGTTTTGTTTTTTAATGTAACTAACATGTTCAAATAAAGCTAAATATAAATAGATGTAGATTAAAATTCCTTTTTAAAATGCTCAAATCTGGCATTATAGAGAGCCTATTGACTATTTTAATTGTTTGGAAGTAATGACCTGTATTGGTGGACTTTTGTTCACAAGAAGCAATATACAAGTCAGAAGGAGGTCAATTGCATCTGTCAATTAGTTCTGAATGATGTCAGAAGTGTCTGAAACGAATGTCAAGCTAATACCATCGACACAAGCCCAAAGCCTGTCGACATAGGTCCTAAAAGTCGTTGTATGCGTAGGTTCCACAAGATATTTACTATTACTCTTATTAGACAGAACTCCTCTTTTGTGCAACTTTTTATTAGTTTTTATCTTTGTTACTGGGTTAAGTCTTGCCCATCTGCCTGTACCTTGGCCAAAAAGACTGCCCCAAACAGGCAGTGAAGTGCCCCCCCCAAACAAGCAGTGAAGTGCCCTTATTGCATTAAAATATGGCAATTAGATAGGGCTCAGACCACAGGTCATGTAACTCAGGTTTCTATAAACCAAATGAAACGAAATCAGAGATGTGCAAAGAAGATGCGTATTTGGATAATGAAGAGGCAGAACATTTGCTTTTATTGTTCAAAATGGCTGATGGGTATTAACTCCACAATGCGTTGCTTCAGTAACTGTCAAGTGCACATGTCTAATTGCAGTAACAGCATCAACCTTTTAGAATACCCAAGCACTCTATGCCAAACATTGCTCTGTAAATATACATTTCCAAATGCCAACTGTAAAACAAGAGGATTGATTAATCAATGTAGAATGTAAACTAACCTTACTAGAGAAGGCAAAGTGGTATCAGAAAATTGGGTTTAGGGTCCAGTCACACCGGTGCACTGGACAATCACATGTTATATCCAACCTAGAGCCAGATAACTAGCATTTTTACAAGGAAAGACCATCAATACCTTCCGTGTTTTATATTTCAAATTTCCTTTAACAGTTATGCAGAAAGTAAACACCTTACAGCAGTGAAAAAGATCCGGTAAGGAGTATAAACCCTGAACCTCAGGCACTATAACAATAATAGGAATATGAATCCTTGAACTTTCCAGATGGTGTATATCTCAAGTTATGCTGAGTGTCCTAAAATAGTCAACACAGCAATAGGCAGCAGCAAGGTAAAAAACTTCTTCCTTATTGAATTCAATGGTTAAAAGTATATTACAATACAGGATCTAAAATTATCCCAACTGGCTTTGTGATTTATACAAACCCTTCCTGAGATGATACTCTGCTTGGTTTTTGCTCACCTGGAAGGCCAAAAAATTGTGGCATACAGGCTATGCAGAGGGGGTCTTAAACTGAATGTGTGCTTGACCTGTGCAAAGTAACAGGTTAATCTTAAAGCCAGCCCATGCAGCACCTTCTACTTCCCTAACCTTTTGCTCCCCTGGCACTTTGTTCCCTGCCCAAAACTAGAAGAAGCCATGTGTGAGCTCCGTTATAGGTGGCATCGCCATGGCATCCTACACTTACATATAGCAGAGTGGAAAGTGAGACTGATGTCATCATGTCAGTGCCGTTCTCTGCATGCCCACCACCAGAGAAGATCTGAAGAAGAGGACTGTGTTCATCATGTAATCAGCCTAAAAACATCCGGAAAGGGTAGGTTTATAAAAAAAAAATGCAAAAAATTCAATGTAAGGAAAGCACTGGGGTTAGGAGGAGGAGCCTGCAGTTGGGTTTTAACTTTTTACAACAGTCCATGACGTGACGACTCATACCCTGGCTCATATTGTCTTCATTTAGTCCTGGGCTTTAGGAGAGGAGGGAAGGGATTCGAGGGATAGTGAAGGATCCTTATTGTGCCTCACTTCCTGTTTTTTCCTGATGAAGGCAATGTTTCACCAAGACATTGGCTTCATCAGGGAAAAGTAAAAAAGCAGTCAAACAAAAAATGAAGTGAACAGCAGAGCTAAATGTACATTTGCTCTAATACTACTCCCTGAATGAAAAGAGAATTAGAACCCTGAAATATTTACCTGCCAGTTAGAGTGGCTCCCCACCAAGTCTGATTTGTCACAATTGTGCCTGTGGGCAGGGCACTGATAGGCTGAGCGATATAGTCATTATGTGTTTCTGCCTCATACAGAATCTGCTTCTTAACGTGGTTACTTCCAGGAATCTGGTTAGCTTTTGGGGGGAAAAATAAAATGAGAGACATATAGAGAATGTGAGGGAGAGAAAATAGAGGAGACCTTCTGGTGTATTAATGTTACACAAAGTGGCTGGTAAATCAATAAAAATTATTAAAAATGTCTGTGCAATCACTCATATCTGATGAGGTTGTGGGTAAAAACACAAAGGTGTTGTGTTCACACCCATGCGATCCAATTCTTGCAATCACTCTGCATTCTGTGATCTGTTTTGGGGTCATTAATTTAACATTGACACCGGTGGCAAATCGCATTATTGGAGTGCGATTTCAGTGAGGTACGGGAAACACTCAGGATTCACTGCGTTTCCCGCACCGCATATATGTGAACTGAGCCTTAGTGAACACCAAATCTGGCATTTTTTTAAATCCAGTTCTTCTCTTTGAACATTGGAATAGTCAAGCAGTGGGGATACCAAACATTACCATAAAGTGCAAGAGGAGCCCAAATAACAGATAGGGATCAATCAAATGAGAAGTTCAATAAATCAAATAGGAACTTTCAAATGTTCAACCAGTGGGAATAGGAGTACCACAAATTCCCATCCCTTTTCAGATACTTTTATGTTCAGATAAAAGAATAAGTCTAAGAGGACGTCTACTTCTTAAAAGGTTAATTTATTGAACAACGTGAGAAAGTGAGAACACCCCTGGGGGTTTTGAGTTGCAGCAATGAGTAAGGAATTAGATTTGTTTATAAAAATATATACATTTATTTATAGAGAGTTAACATAATTGATGATAATCAGGACACAAGCTCCAAATTACACAATTTATTGAACAACAACCTTTTTAAAAAGGTGATCATTATCTTTTATCTGGCTGCCTCTGCCACCTGATGGGAATTATTGGTACTCCTATGCCCAGACCCAAAGGTCTGCATCCTGTCAAGCAGGTACTTCAGGATTCTGTTGACTTTTCCAGTTATGGGTCAGCATTAAGGAAGTAGCAGATTTTAAAGCAGTAGTAAACAACACTTTTTATCTAGTACCTACAGGTAAGCCTATAATAATGGTAATGAATAAGCACATCTTTGTGTGAAACGCGTCTACCATTTAAACTGTCTGTAACACTTGGGATGTTCGTTCATTAAACAAGAATTTTGATGGATCTTGGAGTGCTGCCATTTCTTCAGGGTTAAGCCTGTAATAAGGCCTGCCTGTAGGTACATTGAATATCTCCTAAACCTGCAACTTTTAGGAGATATTTACAGTACATGTTCAGCAGCCGGTGATGTCACGGCGAATGTGCACTGTGCTCTCAATGGGTTCCATGCCATCCATTAAGAGAGCTGTGCCATGACCATGACTTCCACGGGCATGGGTTGGAGTGACATCATTGGTGAGGGAGTGATGTCATCGCAGTTTGGCCTTTCAAACAGCCAAAGCCCGCAAACCCAGAAGGAAGACCAGGTGAAGATGGAAGCATACATTATGGCATTAGCCTGCACATTATTACATGAGCCTGCAAGAAGACCAGTTTGGTTTTTGAAAACTACCGTTTTAAAGCTGACCTTCAGGCAAACAGTTAAATACACAAATAAAATACATATTGAAAGCTGTTTTATCTGCCAAAAGATTTGAAATTCTGTCCATCCAGTTCTGAGATTCAATCTTACGCATACTTCTATACCTGGAGCACAACTACATACAGTACTCCACTCCAAACAGCAATTCACTCCTCACATCACATACACTATACCTGGCGCCACATTAATTATCCCTTACATCTTCCAGGAGTCATCTCAGATTATTCAGTAAAGTTATGATTCATACACCGGTCTTCCAGGTAAAATAGCTCATTATCTGATATAAAGATAAAAGGCTAAATTGCAATACAAAAAGCTCCTCCACAGAGCACTATCATCTTGACTGTTCACCTTCACCTGCCTCTGCTTCTGTGACAGCTGCTGCAAAATATCCAGTACCTCTGGGTATGGGGTAGCATGTGAAGAAGCGGTGAGGAAGCAATTGAGAAGCGAGTATGACAAAGGACAGGGGTATGAAAGTAAAATCCTTTTTAATGTTCCCTTAGACAAAAACAAGCATTTAACCTTAGCAGCGTGAGGGAAGCTCCACTGCAAGAGTAGTTTTTGAATTTCTCCAAAGATCAGCTTCAAAGTTGACCCCAGCTTAAACTTAAAGCGGAACTATACTCACCTTGATGCGCCGTCCCTGGGAACTCACCGCGAGCCACTGACTTGTTCGAGTGGCCAGCTTCCAGGTCTTAATTGCCAGCCGCTGCCTGACAATCGGGAAAAGACAAAGCATGTCTCTTTTGCAGTAAAAGTCCTGCACTGCCCCCCAGTTCCACTTTAGTTTTTTTCTCCAGGAATGAGGAGAAAAGCCCTGTGCAAGCTCTAAATCAGATTTCAATTGGTGCTGATGCAGGGCTGAGGACTTTCTTGTAGCCCCCATGTTATAGCACTGGTGCATTAGCAGCCAGTTGCCAAGCATCAACACAGTTGCTTGGAATGAAGGGGAATGAGCAACATTAATGACATTTACATTGACCTGTGCTTTGCCTTTAATGGGTAAAGCACGGCATTGTTGTTTTTATAGTGAACAAGCAGTATCCATGGGCTCTCCACACAGAAATTAACTGGAGGATTTCTTGGCATTATTGTTAGTTAAACATTAAAAATGAAACATGGACATATTCCCTAACCCACCACTCCACAGCTACGTCATCTATTCACAAAAATCTGAGAATGGAAATACTACAAATCCCATCTATCACCACATCAGAGGGACCTACAGATCTCAAAGGACCACAAGTGAAGTTAGGTCACCGCACTTGTAGCCCAATTGACACACATGCTGCACTGATTGTGATTGCAAATGCTCTACACTACAGGCTTTAATGCAAATATGTAGTAAATGCACATTTGTTTTATTAGGCCGGGTTCACACTTGTGCGACACGACAGCCGTCCTACTTTGGATACGACTTTGCCCTGCGACTTGAAGCCAACATACGCCCGACTTTCAATGAACGGGGATCAGACTTGGATCCCCGCCAATACCAGGCACTGTGTTTGGTATGAATTTTGAGGGGGAACTCCACGCCAAATTTGAAATAAAAACAACGGCATGGGTTCCCCTCCAGGAGCATACCAGGCCCTTCGGTCTGGTATGGATTTTAAGGGGAACCCCCTAAGCCAAAAAAACGGCGTGGGGGTCCCCCTCAAAATACAAACCAGACCCTTATCCGAGCACGCAACCTGGCAGGCCGCAGGAAAAAAGAGGGGGGACGAGAGAGCGCCCCCCCTCCCTCCTGAACCATACCAGGCCGCATGCCCTCAACATGGGGGGTTTGGTGCTTTGGGGCAGGGGGGCGACCTGCGGCCCCCCCACCCCAAAGCACCCTGCCCCCATGTTGATGAGGACAGGGCCTCTTCCCGACAACCCTGGCTGTTGGTTGTCGGGGTATGCGGGCGGGGGCTTATCGGAATCCGGGAGCCCCCTTTAATAAGGGGGCCCCCAGATCCCAGACCCCCATTCTATGTGAATGAGTATGGGGTACATCGTACCCCTACCCATTCACCTGGTGGAAAAAAATTTCAATAAGAAAACACTACACAGGTTTTTAAAGTAATTTATTACACAGCTCCGGGGGTCTTCTTCCGACTCTGGGGGTCTCTTCCGTCTTTGGGGTCTTCTTCCAACTTCGGGGGTCTTCTTCCAACTTCAGGGGTCTCTTCCGACTTCGGGGTCTCCGGTGTCATCTCCGCGCTCTCCGGTTCTTCTCTCGCTCTCCAGTTCTTTCTTCCTGCTGTCAGGCCTCCGCTATCTTCTTCCAGCTCTTTTGCTAGCGGGGGCCCGGTCTTCTTCGTCGCCTTCTTCCCTCTTCTCCTCTTCGATGTTGACACGTCGCTTCCTCCCGCTGTAATGCTGGGTGTGCGGTCCGCAACTATTTAGCCACATGCTCCCATTACGTCACAGTCACATGCTCCGGGGCCACCCGGAGCTTGTGACTGTGACGTCATGAGAGGACTATATAAATCGTTGCGCACCGCACACCCGGTATCCTGCCGAGAATTGCCCCCCAGCGGATTCTGCCCGCTCTGTACTGCGCAGGCGCGGCGATTGTCTCCGAAAATAGCCGAACATGTACAACTGAGAGTCAGCTCTAGATGGCGCCTGCGCACACCAAATTGTGCTACGCTTCTGACATCCAGGCTCTTTATTTACCATCCTTGTGGACATGGAGGATGTTAAAAAAAGAGCCAGGAGGCCGAGCGAGCGAAGCAAGCCGTCCGACTGGCCACTCACAGCTAGGTCCACGAAGGCGCCGTCTAGAGCTGACTCTCAGGTCTAGATATGTTCGGCTATTTTCGGAAGCTCATTCACGTTCGTACTGCGCAAGCACAGCACCTGCGCAGTACAGGTGGGGGCAGAATCCGCCGGGGGGACGTTTCTCGGCAGAACATTGGCATTACAGCAGGAGGAAGCGACGTGTCAACATCGAAGAGGAGAAGAGGGAAGAAGGCAACGGAGAAGACCGGGCCCCGCTAGCAAAAGAGCTGGAAGAAGATAGCGGAGGCCCAGAAGAAGGAAGAAAGAACCGGAGAGCGAGAGAAGAACCGGAGAGCGCGGAGACGACACCGGAGACCCCCAAAGTTGGAAGAAGACCCCAAAGTTGGAAGAAGACCCCCAAAGTCGGAAGAGACCCCCGGAGTCAGAAGAAGACTTTAAAAACCTGTGTAGTGTTTTTTTATTGACATTTTTTTCCACCAGGTGAATGGGTAGGGGTACGATGTACCCCATACTCATTCACATAGGGTTGGGGGCCGGGATCTGGGGGCCCCCTTATTAAAGGGGGCTCCCGGATTCCGATAGGTCCCCGCCCGCATACCCTGACAACCAACGGCCAGGGTTGTCGGGAAGAGGCCCTGTCCTCATCAACATGGGGGCAGGGTGCTTTGGGGTGGGGGGCCGCAGGTCGCCCCCCCCTGCCCCAAAGCACCAAACCCCCCATGTTGAGGGCATGCGGCCTGGTACGGTTCACGAGGGAGGGGGGCCGCTCTCTCATCCCCCCTCTTTTCCTGCGGCATGTCCGTTTGCGTGCTCGGATAAGGGTCTGGTTTGGATTTTGAGGGGGACCCCACGCCGTTTTTTCAGTTTAGGGGGTTCCCCTTAAAATCCATACCAGACCGAAGGGCCTGGTATGCTCCTGGAGGGGACCCATGCCATTTTTTTTATTTAAAATTTGGCGTGGAGTTTCCCCTCAAGATCAGCAGAGCACAAGTCGCATGCCAAAGTCGGATCATGCAAGACCGCGGTCCGACTTTGATCCGACTTCAATGATAGTCAATGGGCTGAAGTAGGATCAAAGTCAGACCAAAGTAGTACAGGGAGCATCTTCAAAGTCGGACCGACATGTGTCGGACCAGTTAAGACGGCTCCCATAGGGAAACATTGATTTTCACACGTCATGCGACATGAGCTCCCAATGTCGGAGCGTTTGTCGGACAAGTGTGAACCCGGCCTGAATGTCTGTCTGTGCATTTGTTAAATCCTTACAAAAGTCGAACTGTGCCTTTTAATATAGCTAACAGACTTGCATTAAATCATTAAGATCTAGAATCAGAATAATACAATGCCAGAGAGATATCAAGTGGGTGATTCAACCCACCAGCATCTACCCAAAAATATCCAGGTCTACCTAATATCCAAATGTAGAGGACTGATGCTTTCATTAATTTTTATTACAGATACATATAACATTAACATTATAAGCTCACCCTTAATGATCCACTTTTGCAAGTTCCAACAGGGCCAGTGAGGGTGTAATGGCTCAGGGGTGGGGCTGGGAATTGGCAGGTCGTCCCCATGTCACACCTGAGCTTCAAAGCAGATTGCAAAAAGGCACATTAACAACCAAAAAGGCTGAAAAGCACAATGTACACCTAGCAAGAGAATATTCTTCTTATCAGGAGGCTTGTGTCACACTGCTGACTGAGGGCACGGGCCTTCGATTATCAGTGGGTTGCTATGGCAACTGTAACTATAGCAGCACAACGGAAAGTCGCATTGAAATGAAAATAAAGCTATAATGACAAAACCGAGCAAGAACATTTATCACAGTGTCTGCAATATGTTTGCAGTCCATTGCTACTGATTTATTATATCAGAATGTTGGGGCATAGATATACCGAAACATATGTACACGCATAGGCACATGCATATTTACAGCTATAGAAAAATGGGACCAGTACTGAATTTGTTATTAGTATCTATCAAGATCTGCTTTGCATCTCATATAGGATGACAGGGGGTGCTAATTTTGACGTATTCTATAATAATGATATATTATATACTATTCTATAATAATTCTAACATATATATGTAAATTACATGACACAGAATTGGCACATTATATAATAAGGTAAATGGCTTTCTCAAACATTGCAAACTACAATGATCCACCATGACTGCTGATATGCTGGTTTCACTGGTTTTCCTTTGAATCCCTTACTGCTTACTGGTTTGCCTTTGAACTCCTTACCACTTGTTGGTTTTCCTTTGAACCCCCCACCACTTACTGGTTTGCCTTTGAACCCCTTACCACTTACTGCATTGCCTTTGAACTCCTTACCACTTGTTGGTTTTCCTTTGAACCCCTCACCACTTACTGGTTTGCCTTTGAACCACTTAACACTTACTGGTTTGCCTTGAATCCTTTACTCGTTTGCCTTCGAAACCTTTGCTACTTACTGGTTTGCCTTTAAACCACTTACTGCTTTGCTTCTCCATGGAGCCCTTACACGCACAGTGTACATGTGCACAGAGGTACTCTGCATGCTCTTCATGCAGGACCCCCACATAGACATGGCTCATAGGACCGCCACGTCATCATGATGTGGTACCCATGATGTGGTATCATGATGACACCCTTATTGATTTTTACTATTTTAAGTGACTAAGGATAGACATATGGGTGGGATGGGACCCACTAATGTTGAAGACAAAGCGGTAGTAAACTGCAGCAATAAAAATAAATCCTCTGCAAGGCAATGATATAATGTGCTAATATGCATTGCATACTAGCACATTATGAAAAACTTACCTTGGAATGTCACCGCTGACAGGGCTTCCATCTTCACCTGGTCTTCCTTCTGGGTTCGTGGGCTCTGGCAGCTTAAATGGCAGCTTGAATGGCGCGATGACGTCATTCCCATGCATGCATGCGGGAGTCATGGCCACGGCACAATGCTCTGAAGGAAAGGCATAGGTATGCCGTTCCTTCAGAGCGCATGCACCAGTACACCATTGGCTGCCAAAAGAGCAAATATCTCCTAAACGGTGCACATTTAGGAGATGTATTAATTTTATCTACAGTGAAGTTTATTATAAGCTTTCCTGTAGGTAAAAATCACAAAGCAGACTTTTTGACTGCTTGAACTGATAAAGGGTGTAAAAGATCTTTAAAACAGGAGCTGTACTGTGAGCGCTCTGCCAAAATAAGGCAAGCAAATGGCAAAGGACTAGTCACCAGTATTGCCTGTGGTCTCTGTACAGCTGATCTTATCCCCATCACTGATGCATACCTCCCAACTTTTTGAAGTGGGAAGGAGGGACACCTATTAGCAAAAGTATGCAGGCATAGGACACACCACGGCCCCTACAGGGGAATTATACAAAAATTGCTTAAACCCACAAATGTCTTTTTTTTACCACTACTATTCCTTTATACTGGCTTTTGAAATTTACCAATGCAGCAATTTAGAAATTGGATGAAAGGTTTGGCACTGGGAAACACTTTTTGAAAGATACATAGTGCATTTTATATACAACTATATAGATCAGACCAATGTAGCGGCCTCCACTCTCTCCCTCTTTCAATCAGTTCTTCTGGCTCTAGCTTTTGTCTAGGGGTACTCTGAAGGAGAGAGTGCGAGGTCACCACGCCAAGTCCCCCTGCAGATGTATGTGCAGTGAGACAATCCTCTTTTACCTTTGGGTCGGTGCTCTGCATCTGGAGTCTCCTCCTGGTGGTTTCTTGAACAATGTCTGCCAGAAAATGAGCTCCGCACCAATAAAGTCCAACACTCCTTTATTCTTCCGATAACAGAGTAATGCACAGACAGTTGGACTCCCTCAACGAGTAGAACAGACAGAGGGGTGTGGATACGAGTAGGCCCAGACACAATGAACTCTCCACTTTCCTTCCTGAAAGTGGGTTGTGGTCTCTAATCGAGGGGGAATTTCCTTCCAGGCGGTCTCCGGTGGAGGCTCACCCGTCACTGGCGATATGCTGCACCAGGTCTTCAAGCAAGTACCCCCTCCCGGTCCATTACGCCTCTGGATTCGGGTACCCACTCCCGGGGTCCCCTAGGATCTCCTTCCCTCGTGGAACTCAGTGGTGGGCACTGAGCTCCAGACCTCCATCCGAGGACCTCACCCCAGACCAAAGGTGCCTGGGATGGAACACGACCTCCGAACGTCCTCCAGGCCTAGGCCGCCTAGAGGACCGACATGAACCACCGCCCTCAGGCTGAAGGTGCCTGGGACTCGACCCCGTGACAAAGATGGCCGCCCCCTTTATACCCTCTCCCAGCAGGCACGGCGGGTTCCCCGCCCCACCATACCGCTGCCGAGGGAGGACAAAAAGGGGTACGGCACACAGTAATGGTTCAACCCCAGCCCAAGGCGACAGCGCCACCCGCTGAGCTGCAGGGAACTGCACATCACTGGTGTCTCTGCCAGTTTAAATACACAAGGAAAGTGTATGCCCACTACACCAAAATGAGGGACAAATGAGGAAGAAGGAGGGACAAAGATTCCAAATCAGGGTCAGTCCCTCGAAATCAGGGACAGTTGGGAGCTATGCTGATGTATAATGTGTTGTTCTACAATATGTCTGTGTAGAGAAGGTTATCTTGTTAGAGGATATCATAAATGTCCCTGTAACTGTTGTTTCAAAAAAATGGAGGGCAAATAATCAAGCAGCAGCAGGAGAGGTCCAGAAAGCACAGATCCACAGGATTAAAGAAGCAGAAGCATAGAGGTCTTTGTACTTCTGGATCTTCCTCTGCAGGAAGGAGAACCCTTTGAAGCACAGTAGTAACATCACCCAACTTCACTCCAAATCTTGTGAGACTAGCAGTGTGCACAGTGCATTAGATGATCTCGCACTTCAGATTTAGCTATGAAACCCAAGGTAGAAGGTACAGTGTCGTCAGAAAGAATTCAAAACTTAGGCAGAATTCCAAATGTTCCTATAGCAAATGTTCATTAACTGTATGTACATTTAAATTCCCATTTAGTAAAAGACACTGCTAACTTCAGTAAAACAGGATAAAAATGTATTTTTGTACAAATATAATATGGGAATACCTGGGCTGAAAAATCAATCCATAAATAGTTATTTCATCCTTTTTTTTGTTTTGTTTTTAAATTATCTACAGTATATGATTGCTTGGTCTTTTTATTCATGAGTTCTAGGGTAATATAAAGTTGATTAAATTATTACATTCTATTTATCACTTCCTGTTTAACCACTTCAGCCCCGGAAGGATTTACCCCTTAATGACCAGGCTATTTTTTGCGATACGGCACTGTGTCGCTTTATCTGACAATTGCGCGGTCGTGCGACACTGTACCCAAACAAAATTGATGTCCTCTTTTTCCCACAAATAGAGCTTTCTTTTGGTGGTATTTATTCACCTCTATGATTTTTATTTTTTGCCCTATAAACAGAAAAATACTGACAATTTGAAAAAAAAAACAATATTTTTTACTTTCTGCTATAATACAAATCCCCCCAAAAAATATATAAAAAAACTAATTGTATTCACCAGTTTAGGCCAATATATATTCTTCTATATATTTTTGGCAAAATAAATCGCAATAAGCGTATATTGATTGGTTTGCGCAAAAGTTATAGCCTCTACAAACTATGGAATAGATTTATGTTTTTTTAATAACTTTTTTATTGTTTTTACTGGTAATGGCAGCGATCTGCAGGACTGCGACATTGCGGAGGACAAATTTGACCCCAAGTGACACTTTTTGGGGACTAGTGACATTATTACAGTGATCAGTGCTAAAAAGAATGCACTGATCAATGTATAAATGACATTGGCAGGAAAGGGGTTAACACTAGGGGGTGATCAAGGGGTTAACTGTGTTCCCTGGGTGTGTTCTAACTATGTGGGGGATGGGCTTACTGGGACAACACAGAGATCGCTGTTCCTGATCACTAGGAACAGCAGATCTCCATATTGTCCCATCAGAACGGGGATGCGTCTTTCATGCACGGACCCACGTACATGTACGTCGGTTCGCACAGCCGGGTATATGTGCGGTGGGCAGTCCAGAAGTGGTTAATTGACCAGAAAACAAAATGTTTCCACTTCCATTCTGCTTGTCCCTTGCATCATCCTTAATTGTCTTTATACTGTCGATTCAGAGAAAGTAGTAAAGTAGTTATCGGCTGGACAATAAAGTTAACAGTATTATTAACACTTTGTAAACTGTTTTTAGAATAGATCAAACATCAGTCCTAAGGCCTGGTTCACACCTATGCAGATTGCAATTGATGCATATTCTTGTTGCATCTTGCCTTTTTCAATACATGTGTAGCGGGGTCTCCGTTGAGGCCCCATGGACTACGTTACCCAGAACCCCGTTTGGCACCCAGGGTGCATTGTGCCGCCGCAGAGACTCATGGGTGGGGTATAAAAGGGGAGGGCGAGGCTAAGCCCGGCCTCTTTTGGACACCGCGCGGCTGGCAAGAGGACTTCCTGTGTGGACCTGCTGCAAGTGCAAGGCCCGAGGCCTGGGCCTTGCGCACTTCCAGAGAGCCTTCCACCTCGCTGCGGAGCCTGTGCGGCTGCAGACATCTACCTGCTTTGCGGACGTCAGTTGGACCAGAGATCCGGCTGTGGCAGATCCTGTGTGTGGAGACACAGCGGTGGGAGTCCCGGACTAGGATCGAGTCCGGAGGGGTGAAAGAGCACCTGCTCACAACTATAACCGAGTACTTTTGTTAGGCCTATTGACTGCCTTGGCCCATCGTTTTATACTTGCTATCCTGACAGGAGACTAGTTGCAGAACTGAGTTATATAGTCTCCGGGGAGTTACTTCTATCGCCATAGACCATTATTGGATTACAAATTATTGGATCTGTATGTGCACCACCGATCATCTTGCATGCGAAGATTCTTCACTTAAAGACTGAGCTTTAACTGAGTCAGGCCTGACTGGGAGTTTATAGCTTTATTGAGCGCCATATTGCTCACAGGGAGAATAGCTATAAGTCAGTGTGTGATAGAAATTTATGTGCACTATAGTTGACTAGTGTTATTATTACTGCAGGGCTCTGCATGTATGTGTTATATGGTATTGATTGTTACCCTCTATATCCAAGTAAATCTATTATAGTTAATCATTCTGGTATTGGCCTCCATTACTATATTTCACAACTGTTTGGATTATTGTGGGATTGTTCATGAACAGGTATAGAGCCATACATATATACTAGACTTGTGCACAACGGAAAAATTTGTTCCGTTTCGGTTCGTTTCTTTCCGGTCCTATTGATTCGTAATCATTCGTAATTTTGCTAGACGGGATTTTTCGTGTTCGGACTCATTCGTATTTTTGCAAGCGACATTTTTCGTTGAATTTTTTGTTGCTTTATAATTCGTACTTTCGGTAGAGTACGTTGTTTTTCGTTGATTCTGGACACAACTCCTACTTTCGTAACTTTTTTTGGGTTCGTTGATTCGTAATTTTCCGTGTCTCTCTCACAACGACGCTGCCTATTATGCCTAATGTGCTTCGAATGGATTTGTACTTTTCTAAATACATAGCGGTTATTTGTAACGATTCGAAATCTCGTATTTTACTTTCGTTTTTTACATGCGGCTATAGGCTCCGCCCCTGTACACCATTTTGAGAGGGTTCAGCACGGTGAGGGAGAAGCAGATAGCAGAGCAGAGTGAGTGTTATTGTGCTTCGAATGGATTTGAAATCTCGTATTTTACTTTCGTTTTTTCATGCGGCTATAGCCTCCGCCCCTGTACACCATTTTGAGAGGGAGTTCAGCATGGTGAGGGAGAAGCAGAGAGCAGAGTGAGTGTTATTGTGCTTCGAATGGATTCGTACATTCGTAACTTTTTTCATAACGAATTATGCCGAAGACCTTCGGGCATTCGCTATTTTGCGGTATAATTTATTTCGGATTCGGTTTTATTCGTAATTGCTCTGTTTGGAAATTCGAATGCTTCCGAATGTCCGAAAGTTGCTAAATTCGGACGAATTTTGATTCGTTACGAAACGAATTGCACAAGCCTAATATATACCACCCCTAGACTAGCTGTGCCAGAGAAGGGTCGAGTAGATTGCCGGGGGTTGGCTGTGCTGTGTACAGGGCCCGAAACAAAACCAGCGGCTCTCTTAGTTTGGGGGTATCGCTACACATGTTTTTAATCCATTGAAGTCTATGGAACCAAAAACACAACCTGCTGTTCCCTGGCCCTTTCCAAAAAAATGCACAGATGTGAACGTGACCCATAGAAAACCATGTTAAATTGACTGTAGTGTG
Source organism: Rana muscosa (assembly GCA_029206835.1). Lineage (NCBI taxonomy): Eukaryota > Metazoa > Chordata > Amphibia > Anura > Ranidae > Rana > Rana muscosa. The sequence continues at coordinate 96,497,146 of CM055118.1, read as the reverse complement.
TCTCTGCAAAACTGAAAACGCACTAAAAATGCATAGATGTGAACCAGGTCTTAAAGAGGGACCATAGTGCAGGAAAGAGGAACAGAGAGATTGTGGCCCTGAAGAAGGACTGTTGAAGAACATGCATAAGTGGGACAGTTGGGAGCTTTGCAGGGAGCCCCAAACTCTAAAGTGCCTAAATAACGACTTTAATAAGGTCAAGCTCTGCCCTGACTCCAGTGCTCTTCTATTGGTTCAGCCTGGTAAAATACAAAAGAGGGGATGTTCAGAGCTCAACCTCAGGAAATAAACTTGATATTTGCATAACAGAGTGCACAATGTTTTGAGACTCCCAGGTAATGAAGATACAGTATGTCAATATGCATAGTTTACAATCCTAGCAGCAAATTACTATGTTTATCCTGGTGATAGTTGACAGTTGATGGGACAGTAAAATGTGTGATTCAAAAAGTTCCCCAACACACTTACCAGCTAGTCAGAACAGAAAAAAAGTCTTAACTACAGCATAAAAAAATGTTTTTTTTTCCATACATCTGCAAATACACTATATTGCCAAAAGTATTGGGACACCTGCCTTAACACCTACATGAACTTTAATGGCATCCCAGTCTTAGTTCGTAGGGTTCAATATTGAGTTGGCCCACCCTTTGTAGCTTCAACTCTTCTGGGAAGGCTGTCCACAAGGTTTAGGAGTGTGTCTATGGGAATGTTTGACCATTCTTCCAGAAGCGCATTTGTGAGGTCAGGCACTGATGTGGAACGAGAAGGCCTGGCTCGCAGTCTCTGCTCTAATTTATCCCAAAGGTGTTCTATCGGATTGAGGTCAGGACTCTGTGCAGGCCAGTCAAGTTCCTCCATCCCAAACTCACTCATCCAAGTCATACACCACAGTCATGCATTACACTACAATATTTGCAAAAAGTCTTTCTTCCTGCACTTAGCATTTGCAAAATCTTTAACTAGCGCTGGACAAGGATGGGTAGGCAGGGACCGGCCAGGATTCGATTCATCTATGGGCAGGTCATGGGTATAACCAGCCTGTCAGATTGAGTGAGACATGACTGGAGCTTGGCAATGGCTGCAACCTGGACAACTTCCTTAATGAACACATTACTGAAGTCTTGATTGTATGGCTGAATTCGCATTGCATTTGGACCAAAGTCGGGCAGGACTCTTTTTTTTTTGCCTTTAGCAAATCAACCCCTTTGTGCCCCATTAATAGTTTACTAGTCTTTCCCATCCAGTAGTGGCTGCTGACTGGTTACATGTAGATACAAGATCTGGATACAATTTTACATGCTAATTGAAACAAAACAACTACTGTACTGAAGTATGTAGCCAAACTTTTATTTAGTTTGGAATGCTATAGAAAAAAGGGTTGGACCCCCTCCATTTTTCTTTTCTTTTCTTTCTGTCTGGGACTCCACTTCTTTAAAATGGTTCTAAAAGCAGAAGTTTTTTATTTTATTTTTTTGCCTTAATGCATTCTATGCAATAAGGTAAAAAATCTTTTGGGTGCAGCTTCCCCTCCCCCCCCCCCCCCCAGCCCTCCTTATACCTAACTGAGCCCAATCTCCATCCAGTGATGTGCACGAGAGCAGCGGCTCTCTTGGTTCTCTCTCTCCTCATTACTTCCATCAAGGATGCAGAGCTCTCCTTTAATATGTTAAGTGCATAGATTAATTCATATATATTATATTTATATTAATTAATATATAAAGTACTAATTAATCTATGCCTATAAAACGGAGTTCCACCCAAAAATGGAACTTCCGCTTTAAGGGAAGTTGATCCCCTGACATGCCACATTTTTTGGGGGAGGGGGGAGCGGAAACCCTCTTTTTAGAGGGTTCCTGCTCCCACTTCCTCCCGGGGCTCCGCGGCGCCGGAAGGAAGTTCACCTCTCCCCCCTCCCTCTCGGCAATCATCTGGGACACCTCACAGGTCCCAGATGATTGCCCGGCCAGTCACAGTGCGCAGCGCGGCTCGCGCATGCGCAGTGCGTGCCCAGATGTAAAGCCACAGCTGGGCGCCCACAGTAGTGATGCTGGTGCCGCGGAGAGGAGGGGGAGAGGAGCAGGGCTTCGTTCCCCCGCATCGCTGGACCCTGGGACAGGTAAGTGTCCGATTATTAAAAGCCAGCAGCTGCAGTATTTGTAGCTGCTGAGTTTTAATATATATATATTTTTTAAATGGAACTCCGCTTTAAGGTATTGAAGGAAAGCGCTGCACTCTTGAAGGTAGTATATATTATTTGCATTTGCACAGGTGGTTGGATGCAGACTGGTATTTAGCTGCCTCCTATATCATTTTGTTTTGTAGCACAGTGTTCTTAGATTTAGCTATAGGGATAGCGTGGCAGGTTTACTTATATATACATTCATTCTCTCTCCTCATTGGCTCATACAGCAGCGGGAGTCATTGGCTCTTGCTGCTGCCAGTCACAGCCAGTGAGCCAATGAGGAGAGAGCAGGGGTGGGGCCCAGCCGTGCTTTGTGTGTGAATGGACAATATTCATTCACAGGAGCACAGCTCAGGAGTGAGCCTGCTCGAGTGCCCCCATAGAAACAGGCTTGCTATTGGGAGCACTTGGCAGGGGGGAGGAACCTTGAAGCACTGGTGGGGGACCCAAAAAGAAGAGCATTGGGGCTGCTCTGTGCAAAACCATTACACAGAGCGGGTATCACATTTGTTTTTTTGTTTTTTATAATTCCAACCTTTAGAATCACTTTAGTTGTCCAGGTGACCACTCAAAAAGAAAAGAAACTAGTGGGAATTCCAAACTTAAAGTCATTTTGAAAAAAAATCTTTTTGGCTGCACTGTATTACAGCACCTTGCAATACATTACTATTTTAATGATTTTCAGATAGTAATTTGTTGCTGGACAGAGGATCACTGACCAAGCACAGTGCATCTTAAAGGGGTTGTAAAGGTTTTTTTTTTTTTTTTTTCTAAATAGGTTCCTTTAAGCTAGTGCATTGTTGGTTCACTTACCTTTTCCTTAGATTTACCTTCTAAATATTTTTTTTCTTTGTTTTCTTTGTCTGAATTTCTCACTTCCTGTTCCTCCTCAGTAAGCTGTTCAGTAAGCTGTTCTGGATGACTCCACACCACTCGGATGATGGTGTGAAGTTTAGTAAGGAGAAACAGGAAGTGAGAAATTCAGACAAAGAAAAAAAACCTTTAGAAGGTAAATCATAGGAAAAGGTAAGTGAACCAACAATGCACTAGCTTAAAGGAACCTATTTAGAAAATAAAAAATGAACCTTTACAACCCCTTTAATACTATCTGTAGATCATGGCTAGGGGAAATCCTGCACTGAAAGTTCTTCCATTTTAGTGTATGCATTATATATGACAACACTTTCCATATTATTCTTCTATACACTGTATTCTAGTAGTTGACATACAGTATATAAATCAGCCTGTCCCTAGAGGGCATTTTACTATCTATCTATAGATAGTACCTAAAGAGTTTTTCAATAAGAGCCCTTTGCTAACAGATGTCATTTATCATTATAGGGAACACTGGAACAGGAGAAGACTATGGAGAAACTGACTCTACTGCTACTTCTGTCCATTTACCTGTCATCCCATAGCCCTACCAGCCTGGCAGCCCTGGTACCCCCAGACTCGAATCAAATGTCTGATATCTGGAGGAATCTTCCAATGGGACACAAGGTGGATGGATTTTTGTCTGTGGGTATGCCCGTCAGGTAAGAACTACATACACGTATTTATGCTTATATGAGAAATGGAGGAAATATACCAGGTCTAGGCTGATTAGGTTAACCACAGAAACCAGACATAGAAGAAAGTTTATTGCATGACTACACAGTGATTGCAGAAGTTTAACAAGTGATCCATCACATCTGACAGTGTTTGTAAGCTGATAAAGAGATATATGAATGACTGTATACAATCTACAGACACAGAGCACTAAGCCCCAACATGACCTGACCACTACACATGATAATAGGTGCCTACAAGCTTAAAGAAAACCTTAGATGACACCAACTGCTGTTGCTGTGCTCACCTTTTGAAGATGCTGGTTGCCTGGTTTTTGTTGATTCAAACATTTCAGTACTTTCGACTGGAAAAAAAAATGTAGATCAGCGTTTCTCGCTTTCCTGTGACTTCACTAGGTACATGCTGCTTTTGAGTCAGCAAATCAGAAAATGGTTAGGCAACTTGGAGGTTAGACATGGCAGGTCCATATTTTTGATACTAGAGTTTTAATCTAACAGGGTTGTAAACCTCAGATATGAAATATGAACAAAGCATATCCTTCTATAGTGTACTTGTCTCAATTAAGAGCACTAAAGCCTCGTACACACAGTCGGACTTTTTGCCAACAAACTTCAAAATGAGCAAGTTTGACAAAAAATCCGACCGTGTGTACGCTCCATCGGACAAACTTTTTGGGTTTTCATCGGACAAATCTTCGGTCTGCAAACGGACAAACTTTTCGCCAACAAAAGTCCGATGGAGCAAAGTCCGACCGTGTGTACAGAAATCCATCAGACTTTTCAGATGGACAAACAAGCATGCCCAGAACCAATGTTAAAATCAACCAACAATAGCAGAAGTTCACCAAAGTGTGACGGTAAAGAGCAGAAAAGAGCAGAAAAACCACGTGATGTTGGAAAAGATTTGGGAAAGTTTGCAGAAATGTCCGAGCGTGTGTATGCTATGGGTGTGCCCGACCAACTCCCTTCGGACAAAAATCCACGGAAAAGTTTGTTTGAAGTCCGACCGTATGTACGAGGCTTTAGTGTAATTTCTGTCTGCTGCTTCCTTCCTCTGCTATCAGCATGAATCACCTCTGACCAATTTTCCTGACAACCAGGGTAAAACGGTGACAGGGGAGGGACCTCCAGCTGATTGACAGCCTCAGTTCTGTTCCTGTGAGCTGTGTGAAGGAGGGTGTGTCCCTTCTCTCAAATGAGCTCTGCAGAGTGTAACTTCAGCTCTCCACCCACTTTTGTGTGAACTCTCAGACAAGCTTTATAAATGTAGCACTTTGAACAGATGTAGAGATGAGAAGACTGCAGATAACCAGGTACAATTTATGTAGGATTTGTTTAATCTCTGTGTATCACCTCAGACCAGTTATTTCACTGGGTGGACCTAAACTTTGAAAGTTAAAAACTGCTAGCAGAGAGATATTTTAGGTAGAAGAGGCTCTGCGTGTCTGTTCTGCCCTAAAAAATTTCCTCTTATAATCAGGTTTTTCTGAATTTTACAAAGCGCATGCGCATCTCAGGAAAGGGCTGGAATGAGGGACCTTCTATGCCAAATAGTTACTTCATCCTGGACTGGATAATCAAGACGGCCAGAGACTCCTGAACCTAGAAGAAAATCAGAAGAAAATGGACATGCCAGCAATGAGAGAGATTGTGGACATTGTAGCGCTGGAGGGAGTCACTTCACAATATAAGTCTGTCATAATGTGCAAATATGCTTTGCATACTTTCACATTATTTCAAAAGCTTTGGTGAGGCTAAAAGTTTCATTCTGCTTCTAGGAGTGGGCTCTGGAGGATTATTTTGAATTGGATGCCATAGCTTTCTTTAAAGTGGAACAAAGTGGAGTATTAGTATGGTGGCTCCTTGGGTGCCACAATAATGGCACATGCACAAATATGCCCCAAAAAAAGCTCTGCCCAGCCTTCAGGTCTTGGTGGTTTACCATGCATGAGCAAAGACAGGGAGGTTTTCAGACTTCCCTGGTTGCAGTCTTTGCGCATGCTTGGAAAACTCTGTGCATGCGCAGATGCTCTCTCTGTACATAGGGCTCTCTCAGTATGCAGGCGGCTGGGAGTAATTCTCTGCTTAGCTGAGAATCATGTAAGTGCTGCTTTGCAGCAGAAATAAAGCTGTTAAAAAAACAAAAACCTTCCATTTCTAAGAGAGGGAGGGGAGGCAGGTCAGCCCAACATGTTCTTTAGGGTGAAGATCCGCTTAAAAGGTAAACGCGTTCTAAAAAAAAAATCTAGGATGCCGCTGCTGAAATGTTAATTGCCTGGTTGTCATGCTGATCATCCATGCTTGTTCCAGGTAAGTAACACAGAAAGACAACTATGCAACAGGGTAGCACAGTAGCTAAGTGGTTAGCACTTCCGCCTCGCAGCACTAGGGTTGTTGGTTTAAATCCCAACTGTGCACTACCTGCCTGGAGTTTTCAGGTCCCCTCACACTCCAAAGACATGTTGGTAGGTTAATTGGCCCCAGTATGTATATGTTTGAATGTGAGTTAGAGACCTTAGAATGTAAGCTCCTTGAGAGCAGGGGCTCAACTGAATGTTAAATATAAATATGTAAATTGATGGCACTACAGTATATACAGTTGTGCTCACAAGTTTCCATTACTACACAAATGCCACAAAGTATCCCACTTACAATATGCCAAACAGCACAGAGACAAGCCTCAAACCTTCTGCCACAAAGACATTTGGAGTGATTAGACCAAAATTTAGATTTATGGCCACAATCATAACATAAACGCTACATTTTGAGCGGCGTCAACAAGGCCTATGATGAAAGGTACACCATTCCTACTGTGAAACACGAAGGTGGATCGCTGATGTTTTGGGGAGGGTTGAGCTAGAAAGGCACAGGAAATTTGGTCAAAATTGATGGCAAGATGAATGCAGTATGTTATCAAAAAATACTGGAGGAACATTTGCATTCATCAGCCAGGAAGCTGTGCATGGGACGTAGTTGGACATTCCAACATGACAATGATCCAAAACACAAAGGCCAAGTCGGCCTGTCATTGGCTACAGCAGAATAAAGTGAAGGTTCTGCAGTGACCATCTCAGTCTCCTGACCTCAATATAATTGAGCCACTCTGGGGAGATGTCAAATGTGCAGTTCATGCAGCCCAAGGATTTACAGGAACTGTAGGCTTTTTGCCAAGAGGAATGGGCAGCTTTACCATCTGAGAAGATAAAGAGCCTCATCTACAAATACCACAAAAGACTTCAAGCTGTCATTGATGTTAAAGTGATTGTAAACCCACTTATGCAACTTGCACTTACAGGTAAGCCTATATTAAGGCTTACCTGCAGGTGCAAGAAATATCTCCTAAACCTGCACGGTTTTGGAGATATTTGCTAAAAATGACATGCATCGGTGTCTAAGGCGCATGCGCGCCGTAGACAACGGCGCATTCATAGGGTTAATCCCATTCACAAATCCAGCGAATGCGCGGAGTCACGGCTTCGCCGCTCCGGCCAATCACAGCACCGGAGCAGCGCTGCGATTGGCTGGAGCGGCGATAGCCGGAAGTAACCTTCCGGCTATCGCTGCAGCGATGGCTGCGGCTGAAGAGGGAGACGAGGACGGCTTTGGGGGCCCCGATCTAAGGTAAGTGATGCATAATGAGCTAGTATGCTAGTCATACTAGCTCATTATGCCTTTGTCTTGCAGGTTGTTTTTTTTTTTAAACTATTTTTTACAGGGTTTACAACCACTTTAAAGGGGGCAATACACGTTATTAAGAACTGGGGTATGTAAACTTTTGATCAGGGTCATTTGGGTAGTTTCTGTTGTGATTATGATGTAAAAAGAGTAAACACAGTTAATTGATAATACATGGTTTCAGCCAAACACTAACCATGAGTGTTATCATTCATATTCTATAAAAAATGGCCAAGAAATCATAAATTCTGCCAGGGTATGTAAACTTATGAGCACAACTGTAAGTAGCTAAAATAAATAAGCTAGCATTTTCCGATATAGGTTAGCATTGTCAGCCTCAATATTTAACCCAGTACAGGTTTTTCAGAATTTTCTTTATTGGGGTCTGATCAGTTAACAGGGGAGCCCCAGTGATCACAACGGAATATAGAAGTCCCCTCTGTGTTGACCATGTACCCACTAAGCACCCAATATCATGGGCGTCCGCTGAACTTTTTTCAGGGGGGGGCATAATTTTAAGGTCATCCATGCTCGGTCCCTTTTTGACAATGTCATGAAGAGGAGGGGCTTAGTCATTATGACATAAAGCGCAGACATGCAAAGGTTTGAGAAACCTGACGCAAAAGCTTAATAGAAGGATCAAGCTGCCATTGTCTGATTAGCAATTAAAAAAAATTTTTAAACCCCCCCCCCTCTAGCGGCCGAATAGCGCCACTAAAACGATGGTAAAGCGCCGCTAAAACTAGCGGCGCTTTACCGATAACGTGGCCAGCTGGCAGTGTGAAATAGCTCTTGAGAATAAATCTGCTTCACTTCATGTCCATATAAATATAGTGTGTCTCCAGGGGGGGGGGGCAATTGACCCCCCTTGCCCTATGGAGCGGACGCCCATGCCCAATATGACTCTTTTTTTATTATTTTTGGCCTGTGTGCAGCAGCCCTGACTGTAGAGGCAATACATTACAATAAAAGGAAGCAGAGAGACTCAAAAAAAGGAAACGTCTGTTGTTTTACCTGAAATAAACTCCTCTGGGTCAGGATTATTGTGTCATCTGTATTCTTTCTTTACTAGATAAATCTCAGGAGTAATAATTCTCTTTTGTCCTTACATCACCTTACACTGGGAAGTGTGACTGAAATGACTAATAGGGCTATTCTGTCCTTACAGTGATAGTGCAGACAGCTATAGACCTATCACAAATTACTCACTGCTCCCCGCCATGCTCTGGAATTCACATTCCAAATAATTCTGTAAGAACTCCAGGCAAACATCTAAATAAACAGATGAAATACATATAAGGGAGCTGTTTTACCAACCAAAGTATTTGTAGTTCTGTTATCCAGTCCTAAATTTCCACAGCTCTGCCACACAGTACAGCTGTCTGGCAGGGCAGAATACTTTTTTTTACTCTATTGCAGTTAAGTATTATGTACAGGTCTCTTCCCCACCCCCACCATGGGACTGGACAGTGAAGCAAAAGTAGCAGACTTTGTTACTCTCTCTGCTTTTTCCTCCTATCAGCATGGTCCTTGTCAAAAATGGATTGGTTCCTTGTACTGCTTCTCCCTCTTTCTGTCTGAGCTCTGCTGTACAGGGACTGCAACAGGCTGATGCAAAAAAATACTCAGCTGCTTAAAGTGACACTAAATTCTGGTTAAAAATATATCCTATTCAAGTATGTACTGTATTCTTAAAGTATTACTAAACCCACAACAGTAAAATCAGTCTGTATATGCAGTAAAGTATGCTTATTATACTCACTGTGGAACCTAAGTGGTTAATCCTCTGCATTGTGCAAAAAGGCTGTTTGATCCTGTCTTCCCTGATCCTCCCCTTCTTCCACTGTCCCCAATGTATCTTCTGATAAGACAGAGTCTTTGGAGTCACTCTGCACATGCTCAGTTTGCTGTGTATTGCTTGAGAGTATTTTTTTTTCTTAGGAGGATGCATGTGATCAGCACAGGGCCAATCAGCACTGTCCAGACAGAGGGTCAGGGGTTATGCAGTTTAATAGGACAGTCAGAGCAGAATGAAAACTCCCCCTCAAGCTTTACCCACTTCAGCCCCGGAAGATTTGGCTGCTCAATGACCAGGCCATTTTTTGCGATATGGCACTGCGTCACTTTAACTGACAATTGCGCAGTCGTGCGACGTTGTACCCAAACAAAATTGACGTCCTTTTTTTCCCACAAATAGAGCTTTCTTTTGGTGGTATATGATCACCTCTGCAGTTCTTATTTTTTGCGCAATAAACAAAAGAAGAGCGTAAATTTTGAAATAAAACACAATGGGGCTGATTTACAAAACGTTTGCGCCATGAGTATCGGCGCATCTGTGTGCGCAACGGCAGTTTTGGTATTTACGAAACATTTGCGCCGGTAACGCAGAACTATTCCCTATTTACTATAGTGTTCTCAAGGCACGGGACTAGGCGCTCAGTGCGCCACTATGGACCTGGCGCACGGCATTTTCAAATAAGGATATAAAGAAGCTGGAAGTGCCAATATATGGGGGTGACGTGGGGTGATGTGAGGAAGTTTAGTGACAACTGCCCAAGTAACAAATATACCTAAAATAGAATGAGAAAGTAACTTTATCTGAACCAGCCTGCTGCACCGGCAATTACATTAAGAACCGCAAGGGTTTTTTTTATGCTCTGCGCGGCAATTTCACCCGTTCAAATGCGCCGGTTGACTGCGTCTGCAAAATCTTAGTAAATGTTAAGTCACGTAAATGCATTTGCATAAGTTGAACGGGCGCACCTCCTAAACTTGCCGTTATATAACAGTCCCTGCACAAAATGACATTTCTAAAGGAAAAAAAAAGGCATTTAAAAGCACTCGCGGCTATAATTGAATTGTTCACTCTCGGCAATACAGAGAAAGGTCATTGAAAGTCTTTGAAAAAAAAAAAATGCGTGGCATCCCCCCAAATTCCATTACCAGGCCCTTCAGGTCTGGTATGGATTTTAAAGGGAACTCCGCACCAAACTTAAAAAAAAATGGCGTGGAGTCCCCCTAAAAATCCACACCAGACCCTTTATCCGAGCACGCAACCTGGCAGGCCGCAGGAAAAGAGGGGGGGACGAGAGAGCGCCCCCCCCTCCTGAACCGTACCAGGCCACATGCCCTCAACTTTGGGAGGATGCTTTCGGGTCTGTGACCCCAAAGCACCATGTCCCCATGTTGATGGGGACAAGGGCCTCATTCCCACAACCCTTGCCCGGTGGTTGTGGGGGTCTGCGGGCAGGGGGCTTATCGGAATCTGGAAGTCCCCTTTAACAAAGGGGACCCCCAGATCCCCCCCCTGTGTGAAATGGTAATGGAGTACAAATGTACCCCTATCATTTCACAAAAAAAGTGTCAAAAATTAGAATAGCCGGTTTTTGACAATTCCTTTATTAATGTCTTCTCCTTTCTTCCATCTTCTTCCTTCTTCTTCTTCTTCCACCTTCTTCTTCCATCTACTTCTTTTCTCCATTCGGGTTTCTTCCTCCATCTTGTTCTTCATCTTCATCTTCATCTTCATCTTCCTTCTTCCATCGGTGTTCTCGTCCGCATCTTGCTCCGGCTTCTTGTCCCCTTCTTCTTTCTCCGGCCGATCCGCTTGAATTTGAGGTTCCCGCTGTGTGACGCTTCAGTTCATCAGTTCTCCTCTGGGTCCGCTGCCACCCGGTGACCCCGCCCCCTCTGACGCACATGGATTTCACGGGGACTTTCCCCGTGGTGTCAGAGGGGGGTGAGGTCACCGGCTGGCAGACCCCCGAAGTTGGAAGAAGACCCCCGAAGTTGGAAGAAGACCCCCGGAGCTGCCTAATAAATTACTTTAAAAACCTGTGTTGTGTTTTTTTATTGACATTTTTTTCCACCAGGTGAATGGGTAGGGGTATGTACCCCATACTCATTAACATAGGGTGGGGGGCTGGGATCTGGGGGCCCCCTTATTAAAGGGGGCTCCCGGATTCCGATAAGCCCCCCGCCCGCAGACCCCGACAACCAACGGCCAGGGTTGACGGGAAGAGGCCCTTGTCCCCATCAACATGGGGGCAGGGTGCTTTTGGGTGGGGGGGTACAGGGCACCCCCTGCCCCAAAGCACCCAACCCCCATGTTGAGGTCATGCGGCCTGGTACGGTTCAGGAGGGGGGGCGCCCCCCTTTCCTGACCTACCGGGCTTCGTGCTCAGATAAGGGTCTGGTATGGATTTTGGGGGGACCCCCACGCCGTTTTTTCGGCGTGGGGGGTTTACCTTAAAATCCATACCAGACCTAAGGGCCTGGTATGCTCCTGGAGGGAAACCCATGCCGGTTTTTTATTTAAAATTTGGCGTGGAGTTCCTCTTCATGATTCATACCAAACACAGGGGACAGCGAGCGCGAGGCTTGCAGTACCCTGTCGCCGGGAACCAGCGCGATGGCATCGCGCTAGAAACATTCTCGGGCAGGTACTGGCAAAGGACACGACTTGAGCGTCTGCTTCACGCTCAATTCCTGTCCAAGTTGCCTTGCAAAGTCGCGCTGCCCCTGTGTCAACCGGCACACAAATCACCCCGCAAGTCGGATCGTCTATTCAAATCAGGGAACCATTCATTTTGAATAGAGATACAAGTGCCGCTGACATTTTTATTTACTATAGCAGTGCGCCGCCGGTTCACGCGCCCAATTAAGGATTTATCCGGCGCACCAATTAAGGTATGAACCGGCGCAGCGCACTGTTGTTAGTAAATCACCCCCAATATCTTTTACTTTTTGCTATAATAAATATCCCACATTTTTTTTCTAAAAAACACATTTTTCCTCAGTTTAGGCCGATATGCATTATTCTACATATTTTTTCTACATATTTTTGGTATAAAAAAAAAACGTTTGCGCAAAAGCTATAGCTTCTACAAAATAGGGGATAGATTTATAGCATTTTTATTATTTTTTTTTTTTTACTCGTAATGGCAGCGATCTGCGTTTTTTATTGGGACTGCGATATTGCGGCGGACAGATCGGACACTTTTGACACATTTTTGGGACCTTTGACAATTATACAGTGATCAGTGCTATAAAAATGCACTGATTACTGTATAAATGTCACTGGCAGGGAAGGGGTTAACACTAGGGGGCGATCAAGGGGTTAACTGTAGGGGGGATGGGACTGACGAGGCGAAGAGAGAGATCGGTGTTCAGTATGAACACACAATCTCTCTCCTCTCCCCTGAGAGAACCCGGATTTGTGTGTTAACACACAGATCCCGGTTCTCGCTCTGTCACGAGCGATCGCGCCGCCGGGCACTCGCATCGGCTCTGGGTACACACTGTGGGCGGCGCGCTCCCCTAGTGGCCAAAAACGAAGCGACATAAGGTAACGTAGTTTCGCCCAGCCGTGCCATTCTGCCACAGTAAAACTGCGGTGGGTTGTCGGCAAGTGGTTAACCAGACATTGATAGAAATCATAAGACTGCGACATACTGCTGATGAGAAAAGGTATTTAGTAGTTCATATTTACTAAAATAATAGCATTTTCATGTTCTGTGTACTGTGGGAGACCAGATATAGTGAATGCAGGGGCGCTCCCCTAATCCATGCGCCCGACCCCTAATCTACATGGGAGGGGGGTGCAGACGCAGGTGCCAGACGCATTGATTTCAATGTGTTTTTTTTTTTAAGCACATGATTAGAGCCTAAGGCTCTAATTGGCTTCAAAAAAGGGTGGGCTCGGGGCACAGAGCACTGCGCCCTGAGCCCAGCAAGTTGTGTGACATTAGCAAATTAATATTCGCTAATGTCTTCCTGCTTCTCCTCCCGGCCAATCAGGAAGCGGGTCCTGAGACTCGATTGGCCATGAGGAGAAGCAACGGCCCCTCGGAAAGCTGGAACAAGGAGCAGCATCAGTCTCCTAAGACTATGGGCCGCCTTCACGGCTACATAGAGCTGGTACTGGGCACGTCCTCCTAGCAGAGCCCATAGCTCTGACGAGCGGGTCATCCCAATCAGAAGGCCGGGCCAGTAGCATGTATTTACCACAGCTCTCTGTCAGGGGAAGCCACTCTCCCACCGCCGAGGAGGAGATTGCAGTAGCCCAAATTCCAAGCAGCCCCTTTAAGGAAACCAATGCCCTGTGTGTGATGGAAGAGACGAAGTGGACAGATGCAGAGATTGCCCTGATTGCAGATGAGAGGATGAGCGGGAGGCGGTACTGAGAGCAGGGAGCAGTGTGAGTACCGAGGCCGGCCTGTGCATGGGGAAGCCTGACGGTTTGTCCCCCCCCCAAATATTGAGCACCAGCCGCCACTGCCTCCTATCACAAATCTTCTCCCACCCCACCAAACATCCCCAGCACAAATTCTCTCCCCCAAATGACCTCCCCCCAATACAAATCACCTCCAAGCACAAATATTTCCCCCAAAATCCCCCATCCCAGAACAAATCCTCTCACCCCCCCCCCCCCCAATTTAACAATCTTAGCAAAAAAAAGGTCCCCTCCAGGCCCCAACTTTACCTTCCTAGCACAAATCCTCTACCTCAAGCTCCACTTTTCCATAACAAATCAATTACACACCAAATCCCCTCACTTAGCACAAATCCCCTCCTTAAAAATTCCACATCCCCAGCAGAAATTCTCTCCCACCAAATCCACATTTTAACACTAATCCTCTCTCACCTTTCTCAGCACAAACCCCCCTACCCAAGTCCTTTCACCTCCCCCCAAATCCCCCCCCATACAAATCTGCCCCCAACTTCACTCTCTTAGCACAAACCCTCTCTTCCCCCCAAAACTCCTCCTCCCCAGCACAAATCCACCCCCCATATCCCCCCTCTTAGCACAAATCCTTCCCCATCTCCCAAAATTCTACCTCCCCAGCACAAATACTCTCTCATCCAATCCACCTCCTAGCGCTAATCTTCTCTCACATCCCAACACAAACCCCCAATGCAAATCCTCTCACCCCCAAAATCCCCCCTTTTCTGACCCCCCCTTCCCCCCTCTCGGCGCAAATCTTTTCCCCAAATTAATTTCACCCTCTTAGTACCAATCCTGCACCCCCCTCCCAATTCGAACTTTCCAGCACAAACCTCCCAGGTCTGCTGCCTAGGGGGGACACATGTGCCTGAGAAGGGTAGGTTGAAGGCTGGGGCTTGAAGCTTGCACTGGTTGGCCAGAGGTGTTGCCTGGGAGGGATGAATCTGAATTCTAGACTGGATCACCGGAGAAGAACTTGGTCTACTGAAGAGCAAGGTGAAGGCTTAACACTCCAGGAAGTCTGTCAGCTTGTCCAATGGGTTTACTGCTTAAAGTTGGAAGAATACAAAATGCCAGTCTGGCATAAGGGCCCTGGGTTAAAAAAAAGTATTCTGGAAGCCCATTGGTTAGCAGAGGCATGAATCATCACTCCCCACTGGGTGGAATTAAGAGCGAGGGAGCCCAATAATAGCCAGCAGCATGTGCAAAAAGGTGGTGTCTATCCTGGCTGAATCGTCTACAGTCTTAACCACTAAACTCCATTTCTACTGGCTGGAGGGCACAGGGGGACTATTGTGTGCCCAGCCTGCATACGGCTATTGCCTAATGTGACACTGTGGGCTCACTGCTCCGACTCCTGAGCTCTCATCTTTGGCAATGGCTGGATAGGAGGAATCTGCAGGAGCTACTGTTGCAGAGACAGGATAAACAAACTCTTGTTGTGGAGAACAGAGGTACCGACAGCTGTACCCTACCCTCCCTTGCTGTTCCCAGGAGGGCTGTGGGATATCTTTCCTAAGCCAGAGAGGGTTGTGATTACCCAAAGGTTACTACTGCCCAAGCTGAACTTCAGAAGACAATGGACCACTGCAGAGATCACCTTACAGATGTGGTCCAGAGGATCACTTGAACCACTGGCAGACAGCCAGAGGGAGACCCTGTTAGCATTTGAAGAGGGCTGCAAGCATTATTGTCATCTCCGTAAAAGGGCTGTGTTCTCCATGCTGGATGTTTGGAGGGAGAGCCAGTAGAGCAATGTTTCTCCAGTCCTCAAGTACCCACAAAAGGTCATGTTTTCTGGATTTCCCTCAAATTATACAGCTGTAGTAATCACTAAGGCAGTGAAACTGATCAAATCACCTATGCAAAATAATGGAAAGCCTGAAAACATGACCTGTTGTGGGTACTTGAGGACTGGAGTTGAGAAACATTGCAGAGGCTGTTGCAGAGCCTGCTGCAACGGTGCCAGAGGGATCATAATAGGTCCTCCTCAGTTTGTACCGTATTGCCTTATTTAGGGTTGGGAATCCTGTAGTGAATAGTAGGCAGGGTAGATGCCTATGTAGCTGCTAGAGGACCCCAGAGTAGTGAGTTGGGTGTATCAGAGGTAGCGAAGGAAGTGCCAGACCTGCCCGTGCCAGCATGGGGCATATTGGGTAGAGGGCTCTGTATAAATAATCTGGTGGGAGTCCATCTCTGCCAGCTGGACATGGGAAGCAGTGCAAGATCTAAGGCAGCAAGGGCTAATTTTTTTGAGGATCTAGCTTCTGGGAGCTTCCTTAAAGGGGGAAGCAAGGAAGAAAAGTTGCAGGACTAATGGGACTACTCACTTGCCTTAAACCCCTAAAGGTATTGAATACTTCTTGACTCGGTTCTCTAATCTACTGTTATTTGTTTACAACTGAAAGAATGTGCCCTCACTGTTCAAACTACTGAAGAGTGTAACTATGTGCATAAACTGTGTGTTAGTAAGGTGTCGTTGCACGTATGGAATCTAGCTTTTCCTAACCTCGTAATTATTTAGAACATCCTCTGGAAACAAAATGTCTGCTGGGTGGGCTGCTGCTGGGGTCTGTAAGGCCTAAAGAGGTCATTGAAGGACTGTTGGGTGGTGTGGGAGGACCCTGTGCCCTTAGCACCTCACTGAGTCTAGGGGGACTAACTTATGCCAGGCAGGATCAGGTTAAAGAGTACATGCGTTCTCTTACCATAAGGCTGTAGATGTGGAGAACATGTAACCCAGCATTGCTACTAGGGATGAGCCTGATGTTCGAGTCGAACGTAAGTTCGACTCGAACATCGGGTGTTCGCCTGTTCGCCGAAAAGCGAACAATTTGGAGTGTTCGCGGGAAATTCTAAAGCCACGGAACACCCTTTAAAAGTCTATGGGAGAAATCAAAAGTGCTAATTTTAAAGGTTAATATGCAAGTTATTGTCATAAAAAGTGTCTGGGGACCTGGGTCCTGCCCCAGGGGACATGTATCAATGCAAAAAAAAGTTTTAAAACCGGACATTTTTTCGGGAGCAGTGATTTTAATAATGCTTAAAGTGAAACAATAAAAGTGAAATAGTCCTTTAAATTTCTTACCTGGGGGGTGTCTATAGTATGCCTGTAACGTGGCGCATGTTTCCCATGTTTAGAACAGTCCCTGCACAAATTTGCTACACAACAACACCAGTAAACAATGCCCCCATTTACACCGTTACATAAAGCCAATGCTAGGAATATTATGACAGGAAGAGGCAAACTGAACTGCAGATGTCCATGCAAGATCTAGTATTCAGGTATAGAGTTTTCAGTTTTGAAAATATAATGTATAAAGAAAAGCTTTACAACTGTGCTGTGCCCCATGTTACACATAAGAATGATGTTTGTCTGTGATAAGTTCACTGACAAAGCTGTGTTAGGACAAAGTTTACTCACGTGTTCCAAGTAACCTACTGCAAACAAATAGGTGAAAAATAGCCAAGTCACCGTTTTCTGGCCAACACTGCAACACGCCCAAAGGTGTAATGAAAAGCCAGAAGGCTCTGCAGAAGAAATTGAAAGGTGTGTTTGTGTGTAGGTACATATTCTCCTTACTTTCTTATGGCCAGGGCTTTAAATAATTAAAAGTAAAATGGTTTTACATTTAGGTGTGTATTGCTGTTTCCCCATTGGAGAAATTTGTCCTCACTTCCTTTCATAGTGATGAGAATCAGGGGGACAAAAAGTGATGGGAAATCTCATTAAAAGACAGCAACAACATTACATTTGATTCCTCTGATTTCTTGTCTAGGTGTTACAGGCTTAAAACAAATCACCCCAGTGATGTCACAACTTGTAGTAAAAATCTGACAAAAGTGGAATTTGGGCTGGAATTTGGGCTTTTGTATTACATAAAAACATTAAAGAGTGACAGCAGTCTTTTATGGAATTCTCCTTGGAAGCCAGCAGGTGTCAAAAGCAAGTTATTTATAGAGATCAATAGCTCAAGATGAAATTTATACACACCTTGCCAGCAATAGGAGACATCAACACTACCTGCGCAGGTAAGCTAGTATTCCTCTGCAATGCCCTGTCCTGCATAGCGATCCTGTCACTGGTGACAACTTGACAGTGACAGGTTTGCAAGTTTGACATAAGCCTTAAGCCTCGTACACACAATTAGAAGATCAGACAAATGATCTTTTTTTTTTTTTTCTTTGCATGCTAGTCTCATATGGAAAATAAAGAGGTTACTAAAGTTACAAAACAAATATAATGTATTGTATTGTATTGTAATGTGTTCTTTTGTTTCCGAGAATGCGCAGTCTTGGTCACTCGGTTTTTTCCGGACGAATACTGTACTGGTTAAACGTAAATCGTTTGTTCTGGTATTGTACGAGAAAAAGTTAAACATGCTTGACCCTTCGGATAATTTTGCATGAATTGTCGTAATCGGCCCTCAAACTGTGTACAAATGATCAGATTATCGTATGAGCTCTCCAAAAGTGGTATTTTTTGCCTGATTTTCTCATAATGTATACTAAGCATTACTCTGTAGAAAATGGAATGAGTGCGCAGCTGACTAAAGTAGTAATCACAGTTGGATCTCCTGGTCACATTAGGTAGAATCAGCAGTTCCATCTGTATTTAGTCCTATTATTACTTTATTCATATAGTCCTAAAATAGTGTTCAAGGCCTGCAATTTAACCTGGCCATACACATTACACTCTGAGCGTGGGAGCCTGCCTAAACAATCCAACCAATTTGGTTCCTTTTAGCCAGGCCCTTGCACTACATAGTTGTGGGTAGCTCTAAAGCAGGGGTCTCAAACTGGCAGTTCTCCAGCTGTTGCGAAGCTACAAGTCCCATGAGGCATTGCAAGGCTGACAGTTACAAGCATGACTCCCACAGGCAGAGGCATGATGTGACTTGTAGTTTTGCAACAGCTGGAGGGCCGCTAGTTTGAGACCTAACAAGGGATATTGTTAGGTTTTGTACAATTCCTTTATAAAAGGTCCCGCGATGTCCATCCATCTTCAATCACGGCGCAGACGGACCCGAAAAATATAAAAAAAGTCATGTGATGTCAAAAGGGGGCCGGGTCACCCGTTTACGTCACCGGGTGGCCCTGCCCTTGCCTATATAACAGCTGTCACAGCCAAGAGACAGCAGTCGGCGGAGCTTTTTTTTTCCCTTTTTTTGGGGGTCCGGGCGCCGTGATTGAAGATGGATGGACATCGCGGGACACTTTTTTTTTTTTTTTTTAATAAAGGAATTGTCTAAAACTGTCTCCTGTCGTTTTTACTTTTTTTACTTTTTTTTACACTTTTTTAGTGAATGGATAACCCATAACCCTACCCATTCACATAAAGGGGGCTTCCAGATTCTGATAAGCCCCCTGCCAGCAGACCCCCACAACCACCGGGTAAGGGATGTGGGGATGAGGCCCTTGTCCCCATCAACATGGAGAAAAGGTGCTCTAGGGGGGGACCCCAAAGCACCATCCCCATGTTGAGGGCATGCAGCCTGGTACGTTTCAGGAGGGAGCGCTCGCTCGTCCCCCCCCTGTCAGGTTGCATGCTCGGATAAGGGTCTGGTATGGATTTTGGGGGGGACCCCACCCCATTTTTTTATTTAGGGGCGCAGGGTTCCCCTTAAAATCCATATGAGACTTGAAGGGCCTGGTATGGATTTTTGGGGGGACCCCAACACCATTTTTTTTATTACATTTTGGCGTGGAGCTCTTCTTAATATCCATACCAGACCCAAAGGGCCTGGTATAGACTGAGGGACCGCACGCCGTTTTTTTCAATGATTTTTTATCTATATTGCCGGGAGCCGACAATACATTATAGCCGCAATCAATTTTAAATGACATTTTTTCCTTTAGAAATTTCATTTTGCTGCAGGACTGTAAAACACAGTGGAAAGATGTGCTGTTTTACTTTAAGCATTAATAAAATCACTGCTCCTGAAAAAAACAGTTGTTTTAAAAACTTTTTTTTGCATTGATACATGTCAATACCCGGGTCCCCATACAATTTTTATGGCAATAACTTGCATATAAGCCTTTAAAATTAGCACTTTTGATTTTTCATGTCCACGTCCCATAGACTTTAACGATGTTCGCACAATTTTCTTGCCTGTTCCCATGTTCTGGTGCGAACCGAACCGGTGGTGTTTGGCTCATCCCTAGTGCTAAGCCCTGCTCCTTGCCACTAGCACATACTCCTTGTGGTTCAGCATGTTCTGGTATGTGTAGGCTGTAGTCCCTCCACTTCACATAGGCAGAGCGTGTACAGAACTTTCCTACCCACAAGAGGGTCCAGTAAGAGACGTTTATGTAGGGAGATCCTTAATGGGATGCTGTTAATTTCCCTTAAAGTGTTCCCAGTGTTGCCTGCTCTCTATATATTTAGTGATTTTGCTTGTCAAGAGGGTGTACACTGATTACACTAGTTGGTAGTACCAATTCTGTGGCCTAGTAAGAAACTACGCCAGCCAGAGGAGGTTTCTAGAGAAGAAGGGAGTGTGGTCCAGGAGTTCAGAGACTAGTTAATGAGGCTGTGTGGGTGCTTTCTGAGAAGCATCTGGTAAAATGATACCTCTTGGCTGTCAATGGAAAAGGCTCTCCATCTACTGAACTGCTATGTTTTCTTCTTTCTCCCCTTACACCCCCAAAAATCCTTTTAATGTTCGAGGATATAGATTATTGATATTTCACTGTCTTTTTTGAAAAATTTCACTGTGTATTTGAAACTTTAGTTGTGATGTTTGGCGCTATTTTCAATTTGGGGTATGTCTTTTTCGCAGATATTACTTTAACGTGAACAGAAGTCAAAGCACGGTGACAATAAGAGTGACACCTTGTGAATCGCCAATCCTGTGGACACTGGATTTCCTAACTGCTCATGGTATGACGATAACCATAATGTAGTAGAGGACTGCAAAGGAAAAACTATATTTTATAGTTTGGTGAGGAACAGCAGGATTTTGTCAAAAAAGGCAAACACTATGATCAAGTAATAAAAAAAAAAATTCTGGTCTAATAAAAGGGACAAGGTGCTTACAGTAAGCACATACCTCAAATACAACCCAATATTGACAATGAGTTCAAGCTAAAACTCTCTTGAACTGTAAAGAGATATTGCATTGTGAGATGCAAGGGCCAAGCCTAATCCATCACATAACTTTAATTAGATGATTCTAATAAAGAATTTTCAATGCAATTTACAAACTGAAATTAAAAACATAATTTGTCAAGCCAACAGGACTCACTACAGAGCATAATTGTTATATCGCTAATATTATGTCAGTATACAGTATATATTGATCTTCAGCACAAAAAAAAATTGTTAGGTTGATGCACATTTCAGCTGCATCCCAAACTCCCTGCCCACGCAAATGCAATTCCCTATAGTCTGACAATATAGCAATAAAGCCTCATGCGTGTTTAAACGTATCTTTATCTAGTAGCTGTATGCAAATTTAGGAAGATTCCTGAAATTGCATACAGCACCGGGACATTATTTTGAGGAGCAATAGAAGAGAAGGACGCAGCCAAGGATTTGTTACCATGGCAAAGGAACTTGCTTCTCAGCAGGCCAGTTTTCCTGATATGTTATTGGTTCCTTTGCTTGTCAAATTTCCAAATGTACAGTATACTGTATCTCACAAAAGTGAGTGCACCCTTCACCTTTTTGTAAATATTTTATTACATCTTTTTATGTAACAACACTGAAGAAATTACACTTTGCTACAATGTAAAGTAGTGAGTTTACAGCTTGTATAACAATGTAAATTTGCTGTCCCCTTTAAAATAACTTAACACACAGCCATTTATGTCTAAACCGCTGGTAACAAAAGTGAGTACTCCCCTAAGTGAAAATGTCAAAATTGGGGCCAATTACCCTCTTTCCCTCCCCGGTGTCATGTGACTCGTTAGTGTTACAAGGTCTCAGGTGTGAATGGGGAGCAGGTGTGTTAAATTTGGCGTTTTGGCTCTCACTCTCTCATACTGCTCACTGGAAGTTCAACATAATGAAAAAATGTATACATTTATAAGATGTAAAATATAAAGACTATACATAAAAGATAGTACACATTCAAAGTGTATCACAAGTTATAGACATAGTACAATGCCCATAACTCCAGGACTTTTTAAAACGTATTTCATAAAAAGTCCCACATCATAGCGGTGGTTCATTCCTGCAGGTACCCTTGTCTGTAGGTGGAAATTCCACCAGACTTCACGTGAAAGAAGTGCACGGTGGATGTCCCCCTCACATGAGGATAATTTAACTCTTTCCAAGCCTGAGTACGAAAAGGATGCCATATTGCCGTTATGTTCATCCTTGAAGTGCTTAGACACATTGGATAAGCCTTTGTCAGTACTGTAAGATACACCATGAAAATGTTCGCTGATTCGAGTTCCCAGTGGTCTCATGGTGCAACCCACATATTGTTTGTTACATTTATCGCATTCCACAACATATACAACATTGCTAGTGCCACGGTTGATATATTCACGAATCATGAATTCTCGTCATGTGGCACATGAAACTACTGTCTTGTGTTGTCTGGAGTGTCTACTACAGAAACGGCATGTGTTATTCCCACAAATGTAAGAGCTCACAGTGTTCAACCAAGTTTTTTTGTATTGCTGCGACTCAAACTTGGGGACAAAAGGCCTCCTAGCATTTTAGCACGGCGGCTTGAAAACCTACAGCCCAACCTATGTATTGGTGCCAAATCTCCATCCGTGGAAAGTATTGGTAAATATTTATCTATAATGTTTGTATTTTATTAAATTCCAAGGAGAAGGCAGTTACAAAAGTGTGAGAAAATTTGGGAAATTACTGCGCTAAACCAAAAAATGAAAATATATAAAGCTGCTAACACAAAAACAAACAAAGTCCAAAATATATGTGAAAACAAAGTGTAGCGCTAAAAACTCTCATAGGACAATGTAATTTGAAGTACATTGAAGGTGTGTAAACATGAACATGTGGTATATACAAACTCAATAATGGCATAAAATCTATGATAAAAATAAAGTCCAGTGACTGAAACCAATACAGTGAGCTTCATTAAAGTAAATGTCCACCAATGACTAACTCAGGATCCTCTGTGGAAGTGATACTTGTATAGTTAAATAAGTTGAAACTGGCCGTGAAACTCCCAAAAAGGGTATGTCTTCTACCAGAGTGATATAGATATATACTCTTACCGGACAGGGTTGACCCACTTGCCAGTGGCAGTGGGCCAATCAAGCTCGTATTGGCCGAAAGCCTAGGGGTCCAATGCTGCACCAAACTGGATGGAACTGGATCCAGGTGGTGGATCGATCAAACAGGATGGATATGGCTCAAAAGCCTAGGACTCCAATACTGCACCGAACTGGAACCAGGTGGTGGGTCGATCTGAATATGGATGGTGGGTGGAGAAATGCTCTCACCAAAGCAAAAATGGAAATGTGGAGAAACAGGCTCCATATGGTGCAGGTCAAAAAGGGGATTTATTTGTAAAAATGGTACATACGTCAATCACAGATGAGTACAAAAAGTTGTGATCACAAGTTAAAATATTTAAAAAGCAATGTGGAGAGCAAAAAATGCAAGCCCAAGTCCAGGGTTGATCTAACAGTTTGATCCTGAAAATTAAGAGTAGAAAAGGTTGTCTCCTGTGAGACACCTTCCAAAATGCTTTGAGTTGAGTCAACAGGAGAAAGAAAATGTTTCCTCAAAACAACATCGCGTATAAATCTGTTGACATCTAGTAGGGTACTAAAAATATCAAAATGAGATTGCGGAGCAAAAGAAAGACCTTTAGAGAGCAGGGAAGTTTCTGCAGATGTAAGAGAGGCTTTTGAGAGATTTATCACATTTTGGAAAGTGTCCTGGATCTCCTGTGTCAATTCCGTTGGCTTCTTGTTGCCTGGGGTGGGTAGTCCTTCTTGCTGTGTCTCCCCCTCCTTTTTTTCTTCTTTTCCTTGCTCTTTTTTCTGCTTGTTTGTCACCGTACCGTATTGGTTTTTTGAAGATTCCTTTGAAAAGACTGATGACACCGAACCTCTATAATTAGATGTCCCTCTATCACTCGTACAGTCTGATAATTCCGATTGTGAATCTGACACTTTAGGGGAACTGAAACTCCTGTGTCTCTGATCTCTCCAATGATAACTCATTAGTTTTGTAAGGATGGAGTGCGGTCTATCGTTCTTATTGCTAACATAGACAGTACCTGTTTTGATAATCCTGGAAGTCTCTAAGGTACTTCTGTCTTTTGACACTCATAATATTCTGTTCCAATAAATTAGGTGATGTGGTGAGATCTTCATTCATTGAGGAATAAATCGGTGATTGTTGAAAAGCTTGTAAAATAAACTTTAATTTTGTCAATCTCCTCGCTGATTGTGTGCAGCAGGGTGCTTTATTTACAATAAATACGCTTGATGTTATAGAGGTGTCGGCTGTTTCATTTCTTGATGACCGTTTCTCTACATAAAGATGGTCTAGGCTATAAGAAGATTGTCAAGACCCTAAAACTGAGCTGCAGAACGGTGGCCAAGACCATACAGCGGTTCAACAGGACAGGTTATACTCAGAACAGGCCTCGCCATGGTCGACCAAAGAAGTGGAGTGCATGTGCTCAGCGTCATATCCAGAGGTTTTCTTTGGGAAATAGATGTATGAGTGCTGCCAGCATTGCTGCAGAGGTTGAAGGGGTGGGGGGTCAGCCTGTCAGTGCTCAGACCATACGCCACACTATGCATCAAATTGGTCTGCATGGCTGGTGTCCCAGAATGAAGCCTCTTCTAAAGATGATGCACAAGAAAGCCCGCAAACAGTTTGTTGAAGGCAAGCAGTCTAAGGACATAGATTACTGGAATCTCCTGTTGTCTGATGAGACCAAAATAAACGTATTTAGTTCATATGGTTTTAAGCGTGTGTGGTGGCAACCAGGCAGGTGAGGAGTACAAAGACAAGTGTGTCTTGCCTACAGTCAAGCATGGTGAAAAAAGTCTGCACAACAGGAACGATCCAACGTGATTTTTTCAAAACAAATAGTAGTGCGAGTCTCATGGTCTGGGGCTGCATGAGTGCTGCCAGCACTGGGGAGCTACAGTTAATTGGGAAACCATGAATGCCAACATGTACTGTGACATACTGAATCAGAGCATGATCCCCTCCCTACGGAGACTGGGTCGCAGGGCAGTATTCCAACATGATAACAACCCCAAACACACCTCCAAGACGACCACTGCCTTGCTAAAGAAGCTGAGGGTAAAGGTAATGGACTGGCCAAACATGTCTCCAGACCTAAACCCTATTAAACATCTGTGGGGCATCCTCAAATGGAAGGTGGAAGAGCGCAAGGTCTCTAACATCCACCAGCTCCGTGATGTCGTCATGGGAGGAGTGGAAGAGGACTCCAATGGCAACCTGTGAAGCTCTGGTGAACTCCACGCCCAAGAGGGTTAAGGCAGTGCTGGAAAATATTGGTGGCCACACAAAATATTGACACTTTGGGCCCAATTTGGACATTTTAACTTAGGGGTGTACTCACTTTTGTTGGCAGTGGCTTAGACATTAATGGCTGTGTGTTGAGGTATTTTGAGGGGACAGCAAATTTACACTGTTATACAAGCTTTACACTCACTACTTTACATTGTAGCAAAGTGTAATTTCTTCAGTGTTGTCACATGAAAAGATATAATAAAATATTTACAAAAATGTGAGGGGTGAACTCACTTTTGTGAGATACTGTATAAACTTAAATTTTCATTAACATATTTATAAACTGATATAGGAGCACTAAATATTCATACATCAATTTTTACAATTCCTTGTGTTGTTTTTGTTTTTTTAGATTCTCCTGAGCAATGGGGATCCCGGCAGAAACATCGGCACAGAGCTCCTAAGGCATTATTTGCATTTGAAGGAAATGGAGAGGAGACATTCTCTTCAGAGATTACTTCAGATGGTTTTTTCTTACTCGATATCATTTCACTTGAGTCTGACACCAGCTTCCAAGTCTTTGTCTGGAACAGTCAAGATGACATTCCTCCATGGCCTCAGCTTCCCTCTGATCCACGTGTAGATGTTTTGTCCGTACACGATGATAAGGTCAAGCTGTCATGGAAGCCCAGCATAGGACCTGCTGAAACTGACCTTGAGTATTGTGTGTTCATAAATAAAAAACATAACTTCAAGACATTTTGTGCTACCCAGTTAAACGCAAAGAAAGTTCTTGAAGGTTACCATGACGCTGAAGATGACATGAACCTAAATGTAATTACAGAGCAGTTACAAAATACAGCTAATGCATACCCCAAACGCTCTATGAGTTTGAAGACTCCAGAGTTGGTCAAACATGAAACGAAAGGATTTTTTTCTTCTCAAAGCTTATCAGGAAGTCAAAGAGTATGTGTTGGGCCATGGACCAATGCCACAATTCATGGCTTAAAACCTAAGAGTCTTTACTACCTTGATGTGTTTGCAGTAAGCCAAAAGCATGGTACTAGTGTGGCTTACACAGGAACCTTTGCTGAAACTAAACCAAAACACAAATCCCAAGTGTCCAAGCTCCCCAATGATGAAATGGTGAACATATTTCTGAAAAACAAAGGTGTAAAAGTTATTGCTGTTGACCCACCTTCCTATGGATTCAAATGGCTTTTTGTCCATTCCTGTCTTCATAAAGTACATATTCAAATCATGATAAATGGACAAGTCCAGCTGTCTCAAAGTCTTCAAGGAGCTCAGAATTTTAAACTAGGTGGACATTCAAAGGGTAACTTTATTATTAGTTTAAAATCAAGTAAAGGAAGTCTAGGTTTGGTAAAGCTCTTTACTACCAACATGCACAACAACCTACCATTTCCCAGCCTACCCTCTGCTACTAATTTGTCTGTTTCAAAAAGATCTTGTTCCTCTGCAACTTTGACATGGACAACCAGTGGATATGGAATCAAATATTGTATTTATGCCAGACACATAGAGCAGAATTTGGATCTGAGGCTCATTCAGAAACACCAGAACAGCTGCTTAAGCACCAGCTACCGATCTTCAGCTGAGAAAGTAGTTTGCAGAAAAGGAGGAAGCAAGACTCTCATAGAAGAACATATCACAGATCTAAAACCTGGAAAAGCCTATCTTTTTGATTTGTACTTCATTGGTGATGACAACACCACAATAAAATTTCCAAGTCAAGCTTCAAAGACTCATGAATGGTGTATCTGAACATATGCATATCCTCAGCCTAAGGACATCTGGACTATTGGCAGCTTTTAAGCTTGCCATTAGGATGTTGCAGGCAAAATGCCAACTTCCTGGCATTAGGTAAGAAACTGGTGGCTTATTGCAGACCCTTTCTACATTAGGGCGTTTTAAAAGAAGGAAAACAGTTATTTCTAAAATTTTCACAATATAAATATGCTTACTATAATAAAAAGGCTGTGTGGTGGGTCCTGCTAATATAAATTAACAAAAATAATTTCAGTTCTTTATACTCTATATAGTCAGTCTTGATGGCACATTAACAAGGGGGCCTAAAAGGTCCAAAAATGCTGTTTTTTAAACCTGTTTCCATAATAGCTTTTGTACCTTTGAGTGTGACCCTTGGTGTATATGCAATTTTTACTATATACAGGTGTTTATGGCACCTCCTGTTGACTTGCAAACGAGTTGAAACAAATGGCAATGTGAAAAAGAGAAAGAGAGACAAATAATTCCACAGTAGCGCACTAAATTAATCTACAAAACTCCTAAATATTAACATTGTGAAATGATCAACATAAAACACCCATACATAATGAAAAGTGTCCATATGGCATATCCCCAAAAAATGTAATGCGAAAAAATATATATGCTTCAACATTTGCAAATCAATATGGTAATACAGTCCAACATAAAGTGATGAAAAAATAGTGAAACAAAATCTTGTTGATCCACCTGTGACAAAGTCTGATGTGACAAAACGCGTTGGGCGTGGCTATACAGCAACGCTGAGATGGTGACTCCATGTGTACGAAGGAAGCTATGAGGAGATCGCAACACTGAGGCACCTGTCTTTTTTGGAATTTTAACAAGGTGATTTTGAATCTTTTATAATGTAAGTGCATTACTTTTAATAAACTGATTACCATAAGGTGTTTTTACACTATTGGAGGCTCTGTCTCAATTTCTATCCCCACATGTGGAGAGTGTCTTTATTATTCTGGATGAAGAACATGAACATGGCGTGTTAAAGCGGCTCTTCAATAACATCTAATAAGGCAATATTTGCCAGACACAAGAGTGAATGGCAACAGCATCTAGTGAACTTTTTTCTTAAGGGAGTGGAATTGGCACACATCACTTTGGTGAAGGATTTTGGTAGATCAACGAGATTTTGTTTCACAATTTTTTCATCACTTTAAGTTGGACTGTATTACCATATTGATTTGGATATGTTGGAGCCTATATATATTTTCGCATATATATTTTTTGGATATGCCATATGGACACTTTTCATTATGGGTGTTTTATGTTTCATTTCACGTTAATATTTAGGAGTTTTGTTGATTAATTTAGTGTGCTACTGTGGAATTATTTTTCTCTCTCTCTTTTTTACAATGACATTTGTTTCACCTTATTTGCATGTTTATTGAATATTAAGTGGCAGCACAGACAGGTGTTTTTCATTAGCGCAGTGCGCAAACATATATTTACCTTCTGTTGGCTGTTTACACTCTCAGTTCTTTATATGCATAGTGCAGTGCACATACTGTACAGACATGTGACATTTACACCAACAGTGGGCACACCCAAATGTAACAATTGTAATGAAATATAGGTGCTGGTAACTAATTTTAAACCTTTTTACATGGATCACAGTTGCTCATATTTAAATAGATATAACCTAATATCGTATCTAATATTTTACTGTTCTCTGGTGTTTTGTGTCTTCTCTTCAGCAGTATTTTCTTTTAGTGAAGGTTTTTGGCTATGCAGAGAGGAACGTTTAGCAAACTTATTTTAAGGGCCGTTTCCTTTTTTTTCTAAAGACAGCTATTTTCTGATACAATGGCTACTGATAAACTCAAAGAACAATTTTGGGTTGCGATCGAATGGTGCTATATTTTTACTTAAAGTTGAACTTTACCCATAACAACTTGATAAAAATAATGTTCTTTAGCAAGGAACATACATTCCACATGTATTATAATAATTATGCTATCAAAATTAGTGTGTGCTGTAAGTTGCCTCCAGTTACTATTTCTTCTTGTTGGAGGCGCCGATTTTGCTGAAGCCCAGAACCCCTGAATAGCGGTAAATCTTTAGGCTGTCAAAATTTTTGGCCTCTACAAATTCGGCACAGTGCCTAAAAATTGAGAGCAACTGGGTATGTGTAGAGCAGGGTGGGACAGTGTATTACTGAATTTTTAACAGTATAGGCCCTTATTGGTAATGGTTTACATAGCTATACCTGCATAAGGGGCCATCTTGAAGTGATCCAGCAGGACTTAATTTCCTTTAAATAACATCCACTTATATGCAGCAGACAACAGTTGCCATTAATGTGTGCAAAGACAATCTCAAGTTTTCAATGATTCTTGGGAGTGTATATTTAGCTATTGTACCTACAGCAATAAACCAGTGCATAGCTCCCAACTGTCCCTGATTTCGAGGGACTGTCCCTGATTTGGAGAAAAGTCCCTCTGTCCCTCTTTCCCCCTCATTTGTCCCTCATTTTGGTCTGATCTTTATAGATGTATATAAAATGTACTTTTTATCTATCAAAAAGTGTTTTCCAGCACTAAACCTTTCATCCAATTTCTAAATTGCTGCATTTGTAAATTTCAAAAGGAATAGTACTGTAGTGGTAAAAAAAGCACTTGTGGGCTTAACTAATAATTTATTTTTTGTATAATTCTCCTTTAAGGAGGTGTGGCCAGGGGTGTGTCCTATACCTACATACATTTGCCAATAGGTGTCCCTCGTTTCCATCTCAAAATGTTGGGAGGTATGCCAGTGCATTGCTTTGCTTCTTGCTCTGTACTTCCGTTCCCTTTCCATAACTGGACACCGCTACGTAGGCAATTTTCAACTTGTTTTAGTGTAGGCAAACCAGACATCCCCAGTTTCCGGGCACAGTCCCCAGGTTGAGGACACTGTCCCCAGACAAAGTCTGTCCCTGGTTTTGTCCCCGGATTGGATTTGAACAGGGGCTGGGGCAATTTCAAAGACAGTCAGTGCAGAATAAAAAAAAAAAAAGAAATCTGAATTACACACCCCGCTCCGCCACTCCTACTAGTTAGGGGGGTGTATTTTTTTTCATTATCTGTGCCCCTTTCTGATGATAATGTGCTGGTCGGAGCGGAGGGAATATTTCTTCAATTTCGGGTGCATTCCCATTCGGCACCGCTTACATGTTTGTCTGCCTTGGCTCGAGTCATGGCCAGCCGCCTGCCTGCTTATCTCCTTCCCTTCTCTGGCGGAGTGATCTTCCTCTGCTCCCCACCCAATAGTAGCCGGGGCCCAGAGAGTAAGACTTGACAGGCTGTGAGGCGGGCGGCGACGGGCAGAGAGTCGCTGATTGCCATTACTAGTAAAGAAGAAAATATGTCCCCGGATTTCATTTAAAAAATCTGGTCACCTTATTTTAGTGTCTATCTAGGTGGAGGGAGGGAAGTGGACATGCAATCTTTTAAATCTATGGCAAGCTTTACTGGTAATTACCTACATTTTTGCTGCTTTTGCAGGGGCAGAAAACAGCAGAAAAGTGTGACAACCCCACCTTTCCTCATTCAGGCCACAAGGGAGCCATATGGCTAACAATGGAAGCCCCCTTCCACCCCAAAATTCAAAGATAACTTGCATTTTAGGCTAACAGTCCCTTCAGAATAGAAAACCCCATTATATAAAAGTACTGCAGACATTAAAAATGCATATACAGCTGCCATAACACTTGGCTTAAAATGGTAATATCTAAAAACATTACATGTGCATTTAATTTCTTCATGGCGTGCTGACTTGCTAAGTATTTATATAGAACACACCCAGAATTTTAATATAAGCAGCTGTAGCCAAGTTTCTGACTTTCCAAAGTACAAGTTCTACCTATTAATTAAAATCCACATTATCAGTGTGGGAAATAGATGAAAGAGTTGGGAAGCTAAATAAATACATTTGCCTTTGTATTCATGTACTGTGGTCTCCCTCTAGTGGTCACACTAAAAAATTACAAGCTGCAGTATAAAATGGCTGTATATATTACTATATCTGTATACTGTATGTATTTATCTGTCTCTTGTGTTTGTTTGTTTGTTGAGTATGAAATAAAAATGTATATAATAATTTTTTTTGTAATTTTTATCCATTGTTACCATTTTCAAATATTAGCCAGGGCAATTTGCACATTTGCTTGGGTTGAAATAAAGTGGAACTGAAGGCAAACCTTTTTTTTTTTTTTTGAATAAAGCAAGGGAGGGTTATAACCCCAGTCAAATTTATTTTCGACATGTGTCTCATTGTGGAGATTTTCCTTCACTTCCTGTCCCATAGCCAAACAGGAAGTGAGAGGAAATCCCTGCAAATTAAGGGAATTCCTTGGGGAACCCCAAGTCACCAGAACTATTGTCCCTTTTGGATTATTTCCCCTCTATTACTTTTGTGTGGACAACCCACAAATTTGGGATTTTCTTTTACTTTCACTTTAATGATAATGGTAAATGGGACAAATAAAGAGGGTGAATCTCCCTAACGGGGGCACAGACAGCAATAAAAACGGACATGTGTTCTAATCCGCTGCACACTATCCAAAACGTAAAAAAAAAAGTTTTGCCTTTAGGCCCAGTTCACACTAGTGCGATGCGAGAACCCTACGAATCCAGTGCGGGTTCCCACATCGCACCTGAATCGCACAGTGGTTCACACTGTGATCTGCGAACCACTGCAGGTGTCAATGTAAAGTTAACGACACCCCCGATCAGTTCGTAGATTGCAGTGCGAACTGGGAAATGGTGCAGGAATCGGATCGCATAGATGTGAACACCCATGCGATCTGATTCCAGCGCGGACCAAAAAAAGGGTCCTGCACCCAGTGTTGCCAACCCCCCCCAAGTTAAATTTACTGACAAGATGCCTAAAAATTACGAACAACACCTATTTTTTACGGACACTTACAAACAACACCTAAAATGCCTGTTTTCAGTGCTAAACTGTGCAACTTTTAGTATTTAAACTATAAACATGTAGCTAAAGCTATTAGCAATGTGTTTAAGTTAAACAAAAGTCAAAAACTGAACCATCATCCCCTGTCACCATCAGCATCCCCTGTCGTCACCATCTTCATCCCCTGTCACCATCATCATCCCCTCCCCTGTCACCATCATCATCCCCTGTCACCATCTTCATCCCCTGTCACCATCATCATCCCCTCCCCTGTCACCATCATCATCCCCTGTCACCATCATCATCCCCTCCCCTGTCACCATCATCATCCCCTGTCACCATCATCATCCCCTGTCGCCATCATCATCCCCTCCCCTGTCACCATCATCATCCCCTGTCACCATCAACACCAACTGCCTCCAACACCTCCTGCTGCCTCGAGTCCATCCCCCTCTGCCACCATCATTCACTCCCCTCTGCGGCCTGCTACCATCACCTGCAGTCATCTGTCACCGTCGTTGGCTGGGCTGTCACTCCATGCCCGAAGCTGGATGCAGAGCTCCTCCGTTCCGCGTGCTCAGCCTTCTGGCTGCTCCAGTGCTCCTGGTTACAATTTTAAAAACTGGCGCTGTGGCGGGATGTGTTATTACATCACTCGCCTCGTCAGCATAGCGCGCCGCACAGCCCCTGTGAGATCCGCCCCCCTGCCGGGCCCGGCCGAATACAGGATCGGCTCGGCTCGGCAAGCTCCGGAACTGCGCATGCGCAGTTCCAAGTCGGAACAGTCGGGGCTATTTTTTACTGCCACTTCCCCGCTAGCACGGACAATTACGGACGGGTGAAAAAGTGCCCGTTTTTACGTAATGTCCATAAAAATACGTACGGTTGCCAACACTGCCTGCACCATTTTGGTGCGAATGCGATTTCAGCCACACAGTTTGTATGGCTGAAATCGCATCACACAGACATTGCATGTGACCTGCACAACAATGTCATGCGAATCACATGCGATGTCTGGCATCGCACTAGTGTGAACTGGGCCTTAGTTACTGTAAGGTTATCCCTAGTGTATTTCACCTTTAGAGTTATTCTTTAAGACTTGTTATTATAGAAAGGTATATAGAATGTTTTTCTTGCTATATGTCACTTACACAGTTGAGTCAGAATGACAGGATATGTATGACGTGTGGTTAGGCTACTTTCTTAAAGAAGTGTCCCATGTTTCAGGATCTGGCTGGATTTTGCGGTGAGTTCTATTCAGATAAACTTGCCTTCTGCCATCTATGGGCAGTTTAGCTTGTGTAACCTGTTAATATGCAATTTGTATAATAAAGGAACTGTTCCTTGGTGGGTTTAACCAGGGGCGGTTCCTCTCGTCTTGGATTGTACAAAATAAGCTTGTATGCAATAAACCAGTGTAATTGGGATTCACCATATTCTGTGTGTGTCTTAAATTACCCGATCGATCAGAGAGACTCCATACACCCAGGTCCAGCCTAGGCTCTAGAGGTTAGAAGCAGTTTACAGCGGATTTTAACAGATGGTATCAGGAGTGGGGTCAATCGTTTGACAGGTAGGTGGAACTTTGTGGAGCACATTTCTGCAGAGTTTAAATCACTTATCCTGTCTCGATTGACTACCACAGTTTTTTTTTTTTTCTCTCCTGGTTGCTTAAGTTAAGAACTTTCTCGAGGGATGCTAGGTTGGCCTCCCTGGAAATAATTGTAAAGCGTGTATGTTTAAATTAAAGTGGATTATAGGTTAAAGAAGTCCCGCTAGGTTGGCCGGACAGGTTTATAGGAAATTTTGGAGTAGCGCAATTGCGCTCCTCATTTTAGAAAGGACGGGTGTGTGGACCTCTAAAGATTTAACTTGGTAACTGCAAGCTTACTTAAATTAACAATTGAATTTTATGAAATAATTTGTATTTTCTTTGCTTGTTTATACTTTTATGTGGTTCATACAATTTTAAGTCTGATTGTAATTTTATTTTCTTTGCTTGTTTATATTTTCATGTGGTTGATACAATTTAAAAACTGATTGTTATTTTAGGATAAGATTTTTGTTTATATATTATTGTGTATATATATATATATATATATATATATATATCCATTTGTGCCAAATAGATGCCTCGAAATTGCCCAGACTGCTTAACAGGTCTTCTGTTTATTTTTTTTGTGGGCAAGTGCCAACATTGGTGGCTACGGTCCCCGGAGGATATAAGGAAAGAATTGGCAAAGGTCCTTATTTTACAATCCAATCTCCAGGCACCCCTAAGTTCTGGGTACTGAGATTTAATATACATAACCACAACCAAAACGGTAGATTCTTTGAAGGGCTAACTCTGCGGGGACTCGCCTCAGTCTGTAGAAGAGGTAGGGAAGGTTATACAGTGTGCCCTAAATCAGTAGCCATTTGTGGTTATAAAGCCCTCTATTTGGCATAATGGGGAATAAATTAGGGAAGAATGACCCTGAAGGTGAGCAGTGTCAGCCTTCCCCTGTTGATTTTGTAAAAGGTACCCGAGGGCCGAGTTATACTGATCCATTTTGGCAAAATGTGTGCTGCAGAGCCCAACAGCTACAGATTAGTGGTCTAAGTCCTGCAGGTCCCTGTTCAGAAGAAGACTGGGTAGAAATACAGAAAATCTGTGGCACAAATAATCAGTATAACTATCCGCCGGGTGATTGGGATGAAAATTATATGAAAAAAATGTATGAAGATATGGGAAAAAGCGATGAAAGAATATAAAGAAATTTAAACCAAGGGAAGCAGATAAGCCACTCCCGCTACCCCCATTTACTCCTCTGCCCAGTGCACCTCCACCATATGTATTTTTAAAAGAAGATTAAACCCCTATGCCAACCACCCCCGCAAAATTGTACCGCTCCCTAGACACCGCTAATACAGCTGTTCTAGTCCATACCCTACACAGACAAAGGGCTCAGGCAGAAAAGGAAGCTAGAATAAGAAGGGAACGGGATGCAGCATGGTATGAGAAACAAAGGCAAAGGGCAAAGGAAGAGGAGGAAGAGAAAGACGGGTTGCTACAGGAAATAGCATGGCTGGAGAAAATAGAAAGTGACAGACAGAAAAAAAAAAAAACAGCTGGGTAAGGTACTGAACGGGATAGTGATACAGAAGGGACAGAGCAGGTAGACTGGAAGGCGAGTACTAGACCCTCAGGAACCCCAACAACTTGGGATGAGCTTGAGTCCCTTAGAAAGTATGTAGAAGAGCTAAGACAGAGAGAGGAGACACAAAAAGCCAAATCCACCTTAGATATTGCCGTACTGAAACAACAAGATAAAAAGGCTAAGCATATTTTAGCAGATCAAGAATTAGCAGAAGCCCTTGATGCTTCAGAGGGGGTAAGGTCGCTCCGCTCGGGGGCCAAACTTGGAGACAAGCTTTTAAAATTCCCACTCATTACTGTAGGGGGTGAGTATATACAGTTACCGTTGCCCATAGGCACAGTCCAGGACATTAGAACTAACTGTCCAAAACCTAGGAAAAGCCCAACCGAAGGTGTTACATTTCTCCGGAGATATTGCAGCGGGCGTAGAATGAGTGTAGACGAGATTTTGGCACACATGAGTTTTGCTGTTTTAACCAGCTGTCCCCTTACCCTGATGGGACGGGATCTGATGTCAGTATTACACATCTGTATCAAATTCAATGCAGATGGCAGTCTAACAGCGCAGTCCCCAAAATGTGATCTAGCTAACCCCAAAAGGAGGGATCTCCAAGGTTTTTTTTTGCTCATGCCTGCACATTTGGAAAATCACCCAATCTGGGCAAAAAGCAAGTCCTCTGTGGGCTTGTTAAATTGCACACCGTATGTCCCCTCACTTAAACCTGACACCTTACCACGTTTCCAAAAACAATAGCCTATTGCACAAGACAAAAGAGATGGTATACAGGGTCAGATAGATGAATATCTGCAGGGAGGCATTTTAGTCCCCACAATCAGTCCTTGGAACACCCCCATCAATCCGGTACGGAAGGCCGATGGAACTTGGAGACTGGTCCAGGATTTGAGAATGGTAAATAAAGCTATTATCCCTCTGCCACCATTGGTGTTGGATATAAGCTCAATTTTTACCTCAATACCCCCAGATTCCAGCTGGTATACTGTAGTTGACCTTTCAAACGCTTTTTTTTTAGCGTTCCAGTGGACCAAGAGTCCCAGAGCATGTTTGCTTTCACCTGGGGTACTTCCCAGGAGACGGGCCAGCTTACCTGGACTCGTCTTCCACAAGGCTTTGTGGACAGTCCTGCGGCATATTCCATGGTCCTGAATAGGGATGAGCTTCGAGTTCGAGTCGAACTCATGTTCGACTCGAACATTGCCTGTTCGCCCGTTCGCCGAACAGCGAACAAATTGGGGTGTTCGCGGCAAATTCGAAAAATCTATGGGAGAAATCTAAAGTGCTAATTATAAAGGCTTATATGCAAGTTATTGTCCTAAAAAGTGTTTGGGGACCCGGGTCCTGCCCCAGGGGACATGTATCAATGCAAAAAGAAGTTTTAAAAACGGCCGTTTTTTCGGGAGCAGTGATTTTAATAATGCTTAAAATGAAAAAATAAAAGTGAAATATTCCTTTAAATTTCGTACCTGGGGGGTGTGTATGATATGCATGTGAAGTGGCGCATGTTTCCCGTGCTTAGAACTGTCCCTGCACAAAGTGTCATTTTTGAAAGAAAAAAATGCATTTAAAACTGACTCGCGGCTATTAATGAATTGTCGGCTCCCGGCAATACATACAAAAGTCATTGATAAAAAAAAAAAAAAAAGCGTGGGGGTTCCCCAGAATTCAATTACCAGGCCCTTCAGGTCTGGAATGGATATTAAGGGGAACCCCGCCGCAAATAAAAAAAAAATTGACGTGGGGTTCCCCCAAATATCCATTCCAGGCCCTTCAGATCTGGCATGGATTTTAAGGGGAACTCCACCCCAAATTTAAAAAAAAATGGCGTGGAGTCCCCCTAAAAATCCATACCAGACCCCTTATCCGAGCATGCAACCTGGCCGGCCGCAGGGGAAGAGGGGGGGACGAGAGAGCGGCCCCCCCTCCCTCCTGAATCGTACCAAGCCACATGCCCTCAACATGGGGAGGATGTCCCCATGTTGATGGGGACAAGGGCCTCATCCCCACAACCCTTGCCCGGTGGTTGTGGGGGTCTGCGGGCGGGGGGCTTATCGGAATCTGGAAGACCCCTTTAACAAAGAGGACCCCCAGATCCCGGCCCCCCCCCTATGTGAATTGGTAAGGGGTACATTGTACCCCTACCATTTCACGAAGAAAGCGTAAAAAAATGTTTAAAAAAACACACAAACACCTTGAAAAAGTCCTTTATTTAAAAAAAAAAAAAAAAACATTCCAGCGGTGAAATCCAGTGTCCCGCGGCGATCCCGATGTCCAGCGCTGTCCTTCATTGGTTGTGCCTGAGCGGACCTGATGGGGAACTCCCTCTCAGTATTTTAAATGTATAGACCCGCCCCTTCTAAAGTTCCCCATCAGGTCCGCTCAGCGGACCAGATGCGGAACATGAGAAGGGGCGGGTCTATACATGTATTACCAAAGTGAGAGCAGTTCCCCATCAGGTCCGCCTCCTCGGTATGTCAGACCCGCCTACGTCATTGGCTTGAGCGGGGAACTTCCTTCACTATGTAAATTTAGGAAGTTCCCCGCTCAAGCCAATGACGTAGGCGGGTCTGACATACCGAGGGGGCGGACCTGATGGGGAACTGCTCTCACTTTGGTAATACATGTATAGACCCGCCCCTTCTCATGTTCCGCATCTCGTCCGCTGAGCGGACCTGATGGGGAACTTTAGAAGGGGCGGGTCTATACATTTAAAATACTGAGAGGGAGTTCCCCATCAGGTCCGCTCAGGCACAACCAATGAAGGACAGCGCTGGACATCGGGATCGCCGCGGGACACTGGATTTCACCGCTGGAATGTTTATTTATTTATTTTTTTAAATAAAGGACTTTTTCAAGGTGTTTGTGTGTTTTTTTAAACATTTTTTTTACGCTTTCTTCGTGAAATGGTAGGGGTACAATGTACCCGTTACCAATTCACATAGGGGGGGGGCGGGATCTGGGGGTCCCCTTTGTTAAAGGGGTCTTCCAGATTCCGATAAGCCCCCCGCCCGCAGACCCCCACAACCACCGGGCAAGGGTTGTGGGGATGAGGCCCTTGTCCCCATCAACATGGGGACATCCTCCCCATGTTGAGGGCATGTGGCCTGGTACGGTTCAGGAGGGAGGGGGGGCCGCTCTCTCGTCCCCCCCTTTTCCCCTGCGGCCGGCCAGGTTGCGTGCTCGGATAAGGGGTCTGGTATGGATTTTTAGGGGGACTCCACGCCATTTTTTTTTTAAACTTGGGGTGGAGTTCCCCTTAAAATCCATGCCAGATCTGAAGGGCCTGGTAATTGAATTCTGGGGAACCCCCACGCTTTTTTTTTTTTTTTTTCTCAATGACTTTTGTATGTATTGCCGGGAGCCGACAATTCATTAATAGCCGCGAGTCAGTTTTAAATGCATTTTTTTTCTTTCAAAAATGACATTTTTTGCAGGGACAGTTCTAAGCACGGGAAACATGCGCCACTTCACATGCATATCATACACACCCCCCAGGTACGAAATTTAAAGGAATATTTCACTTTTATTTTTTCATTTTAAGCATTATTAAAATCACTGCTCCCGAAAAAACGGCCGTTTTTAAAACTTCTTTTTGCATTGATACATGTCCCCTGGGGCAGGACCCAGGTCCCCAAACACTTTTTAGGACAATAACTTGCATATTAGCCTTTATAATTAACACTTTAGATTTCGAACGTTCGAGTCCATTGTATTTAATAGGGTTCTAAAGTTTACACGAACATTTTGTCTGTTCGCAGGTTCTGGTGCGAACCGAACAGGGGGGTGTTCGGCTCATCCCTGGTCCTGAATCAAACACTGACCGATTGGGTGCCTCCACGTGGGTCCACTTTGCTCCAATATG
The DNA here is from genome assembly GCA_029206835.1 of Rana muscosa. Classification (NCBI taxonomy): domain Eukaryota; kingdom Metazoa; phylum Chordata; class Amphibia; order Anura; family Ranidae; genus Rana; species Rana muscosa. The sequence goes on along the minus strand of CM055118.1, from coordinate 96,458,351 downwards.
TAGATGACCTATTGTGCAGTAAAGAGAAGGGCTAATGCGAGGCAGACTCAGGGAACCTTTTGACCCACTTAGCTGCTAAGGCCCACTTGGTGTCCAGGAGAAAGATCCAGTGGTCCAGGCAAGAAGTGGAGTACTTGGGGTGTATAATCCAAAGTAACAAGCGCTTGGTGTCACCATCCCGAGTCACAGCCCTCACTAGCCTAAGCCCACCCAAGGACAAAGCAGCACTACTGTCATTTCTAGGGTCTATAGTCTACATAAGGCAATGGATTCCCGATTGTTCCCATTATGATTCGGTCCTGCGGAAGGCCACATTGATCACTGCCCCAAAGCTAGTGGAATGGTCAGAGGACATGCTCAACGCTTTCAGGGATTTGATTAAGTCTCTACAGCAGGCACCTGCACTGGGTCTCATAGATCACAGAAAGGATTTTTCCCTGTACTGTGTAGTAACGGGTAGAACATATGCAGCGGTTCTGGCCCAAGAACATGGCACAAGCCAGAGGCCAGTCTCCTACATCTCAAAAGTCCTTCCAGTACAGGTACAGGGCATGCCGGGCTGCCTGCAGTCTCTGGCAGCCTCGGCTATGGCAGTAAAAGATGCATCTAAACTGGTGTTAGGACACCCCATGACTCTGTATACCACTCACTCTGTCACACATCTGCTTCAAAACATGACAACTCAACACATGTCAGCACAGAGATCTAGCGGTTATGAGGTTATACTTTTCAATACACAAAATGTAACTATTAAAATTTGCTCTGATACATCACCACAGGTCCGCTACTTACATTCTCTGTTGCGGCTTACTGATGACAGTATACAAACAGCACATAATTGTGGTGAACTCCTTTTGGAAACCACACTTCCTTGCCCTGATCTCGGTGATCTCCCTAACAAGGATTATGACCATGTTTTTGTGGATGGCAGCTGTTCACGACCTGAACGACCTGTTCCTCTGCACAGGCAGCTGACCTAGTTGCTTTAATTCGTGCGTGTCAACTTTTCAAGGACAAGTCAGTTAATATTTACACAGATAGTAGATATGCTTTTGGGGTGGCACACGCACAAGCCACCCCAATAGACATAACGTCATGGGCACAAGCAGGGTTGACCAAAGACCACACGGGCCTTTGGACAACCAAGGAGGGAATTATAGGGATACCTGCAGCAGCGGCACCCTTGCTTTTGTCATACCTACATGGTCCAGCCCATATCGGATCAAGGCCCCGCTTTTACCTCAGCTTTGACAAAAGAAGTTGCAAAATTACTGGGAATACAGTGGAAACTCCACATTCCCTACCATCCGCAGAGTGCAGGAATAGTAGAAAGAATGAATAGGACTATTAAAGACAAACTTAAAAAGGCAACAGAAGGTACTCTAACTAATTGGCTGGACTTCTTGCCAGCTGTCCTATTCCAAATAAGGAGCACCCCCCATTCTAGAACAGGTTATTCCCCTTATGAGGTATTAATGGGGCGACCAATGGCTAAGGTGAAATGGGGAACAGGTGAACCTGATATTTATTCTTTACAGGAAGAGCACGTGCAACATCTGATAAGTAGCCTTAGCGAAGTCTATGACAATGTGGCTGTCACGTTTCCTCCTCTTCCAACAGATTTGACACACGGATTCATCCTGGGAGATCAGGTGCTGATCAAACAGCTGGCTGTCCGGAAGCACATAGGACCGGTTAACATAGGACCATATGAAGTAGAGAAGACGTCAAGAACTGCAATCCTCACTTCCTACAGCCATCAATGGATTCATGCATCAAGAATAAAGAAGGCCCCAACGAAGCCCCAGACTCTGGATCCACCCCCTTCGGCGACCAGGAGCCAACATTGAACCCCCAGGACTCAACCCCACTGCCCCAATAGAGACTGAAAATTTGAAAGAAGGAGTTTCCTCAGGCAAACTTTTCTTATACTCATTTTTGGTTTCAATATTGATTTTTTCCTTAATCATTATAGGATATTATTGGTCAGAGTCATGCAAAGTAAGCAGGGATGCAACATGGTTATTCAGTCATATTAGACCAAAACGAGAAACTGATGAAAGCTTTTCTGACAAAATGTTTTTGCTAAAATTTAAGTATGCTTATGCCCAGAGATCAGGATATGACAAATGCTGGATATGTAGCAAGCTCCACCCTGGATCTTTTTAGAATCCCAGGGATGGTGTTATCTAGCGGCCCTAGTCCCTGTAATGGGAATACTGGGAGACAAGGGGGGAGGACACATTCTAGAAGCTAGCCTTCACCCTAGGTATCCCCTTAAACATCGTACCAAAAGAGAGTTATTCCTTGAAAAGGATATGGTCTGGGCCTGGTTCCCTTCCAGTACAGGTTGGGGAATAGATTTAATGAAAAGGCTCAATAATTACACGGGTATTATTGATGAGACAATGGAAAAGAATTCTGATGATATTACCAAATTAAATATAGAAACTAGAGCAATCAGGAAACAATTAGAATTCCATGACCTTGCCATTGAAAGTATGAGTGCTGCACTCACAGGCCTATGTGAGGTTACAGAGGACTATGAGTGCTGCACTTGGGTCCACAACACATCTATTGAGGTGCCCGATTACTATGATGTAATTTACCAACATAGGAAAGAGGTAAATAAGTTACAACAAGAAGCAAGGGATATTGCTAAGACATGGAGCCCTTTTGGAGAAGGAGGTTTTGGCCTCAATGGAATTTCTTCCTGGTTGAAAGATATCGTAATGACCATCGTAATGATACTGGTTTTTATCCTTGTTTTGTATTTAGTTTTTAAATTTGTGGTTTGTGCACTTGGGAAAATAACTAGCTTAAGAGCAAAAAGAAGAGACCCTGCACTTGGAATGTCAATGATTGCCCTAAAGCAAAGATGGTATATTAGTGAGTGATCAATACATACATTCTGTATGCATGATCAAAGGAGGGATTGTAAGGTTATCCCTAGTGTATTTCACCTTTAGAGTTATTCTTTAAGACTTGTTATTGTAGAAAGGTATATAGAATGTTTTTCTTGCTATATGTCACTTACACAGTTGAGTCAGAATGACAGGATATGTATGACGTGTGGTTAGGCTACTTCCTTAAAGAAGTGTCCCATGTTTCAGGATCTGGCTCAACGGCCGGATTTTGCGGTGAGTTCTATTCAGATAAACTTGCTTTCTGCCATCTCTGGGCAGTTTAGCTTGTGTAACCTGTTAATATGCAATTTGTATAATAAAGGAACTGTTCCTTGGTGGGTTTAACCAGGGGCGGTTCCTCTCGTCTTGGATTGTACAAAATAAGCTTGTATGCAATAAACCAGTGTAATTGGGATTCACCATATTCTGTGTGTGTCTTAAATTACCCGATCGATCAGAGAGACTCCATACACCCAGGTCCAGCCTAGGCTCTAGAGGTTAGAAGCAGTTTACAGCGGATTTTAACAGTTACACTTTAAGATACACGTCCATCCAGACCAAGAAAAATACATGTTTGTCACCAAGTAAGGGTGATAGTTTTTAATGGATTTTCAACGTTAAAGCTTAATGGAACTTTCAGCTTAAAGCAGTAGTAAACTCTCCCCCTCCTATGCTGCTTTTTAATTAGGCCATTATATTAAATTCTAACTCTTATACAATATAATTTAGCCTCAATCACATGTTCCTTACTGTGTTTAAAGCGGAGCTCCACCCTAAAGTGGAACTTCCGCTCATCGGATTCCTCCCCCCCTCCGGTGCCACAATTGTCACCTTTCAGGGGGGGGCGGGAGGGGTGCAGATATCTGTCTAAGACAGGTATTTGCACCCACTTCCGGGCATAGACTCTGCGGGAAACTGCGGCCATTACGCCACTTCCCCCCCGTTTTTTTTTTTTGGGAAACACTCGGCTCCCAGAACACAGCGGGGACCCGTGAGTACGGCGCTGCGCGACTCGCGCATGCGCAGTAGGGAACCGGGCAGTGAAGCCGCAATGCTTCATTTCCTGATTCCCTCACCGATGATGGCGATTGGGGCAACCGAGAGACAAGCGATTGCTCGTCTTCTGCTGCCGACGATGCTGGACTCCAGGACAGGTAAGTGTCCATTTATTAAAAGTCAGCAGCTGCAGTATTTGTAGCTGCTGGCTTTAAATATATATATTTTTACGGCGGAGCTCCGCTTTAAGGTGTTTGGAACTTTGTTTCTCCCAGGATAAGACAGCGCCATCTTAAGTGTTGTTTTCTGTGTCTGTAGTAGAAAATACTTCCTCCCTTTAGACCAACACAAAGTGTCACATAATTGTGAAGTGGAAGGAAAATGATAAATGGTTTTCCAAATTTTTTATAAATAAATATGTGAAAAGTGTGATGTGCATTTGTATTCAGCCCCCTTTACTCTGATACCCCTAACTAAAATCCAGTGGTATCTACACTAGGTTTCTACATCATTGCCTGGTCTCCTACTTTCTCCCATTATGTTGATAGTATTATATATACTTATAAATGGATATAAGATGTATATCACACAATGCTAAAGACTTTTTGTTCACCCAATGAACGAAAAAAAGCATTTCACCATTATAAACGCTTGGGTGCGAAAATCATTTTAAATCAAGAAACCCATTTTTCTAGCTCAGGTCACCCTAAGGCTACTTTCACACTGGGGCGGGGGGCATCAGCAGTAAAATGCTGCTAGTTTTAGCGGCACTTTATCGTTGTTATAGCGGTGCTATTTGGCCACTAGTGGGGCGCTTTTAACCCCCGCTAGCGGCCGAATAGAGGGTTAAAAACACCCGCAAAGTGCCGCTGCCGAATTGCTTTGCAGGCACTTTGGCAGCGCTGCCCATTGATTTCATTCTGCTTGCAGGACTTTTTTTTCCTGTCCTGCAAGCGCACTGCCCCAGTGTGAAAGCACTTGGGCTTTCACACTGGGGTGGCTTGAGAGGCGCTTTAGAGGCGCTATTTTTTATTAATTTTTTTGTAAATCCGTTTATTGTATATAAAACATACAAAGAAAAGAAAAACAGGAAAAAAAATAAATAAGGAGGCATCCCAGCCAGACAACAGCAAGTACCCACGCAGGGGTCTCTGCAGGGTGATGCATAACAGGAAAACACAAGAATCACATGCAGGTCCCGGCTAGACCGAATTATAAGCTGGTTTAGACTCTAGAAGGGTCAGGAGCAATAGACAGAAATACCTTTTGTTCAGTAACCTTTCAATAAGTATTGGCATCTCAGTAAGAAGGATAATGCAGTGGGGAAAAGATAAGGTAAGTTGCGAAGGTGTGATATAGGATGCACAGGCGCTATTTTTAGCGGAAAAACGCCTAAAAAGCGCCACAGTGTGAAACGGGTCTAAATATTTTCAGAAAGTATACAACAATCCTATTACACACTTTTTTCCTCCAAATGCAGAGGAGTTGCAATTTTTATACACAACTCATTTCCTTTTGAAGTCCAGGATGTCTATCAAGATGATGAGAGCATATTCTTGATTCTTAAGGGTCGTATTTTGGGCCGAGAGCTTATCATTGAAAACATTTACGCCATAAAATGAGGCATCATCTTCATTTTTTCACTGATTCCTAGATATTCTTGAAAAATATCACTTCCCTCATATGATTTTAGGGGGTGACTTTAATATGGTTGCACACCCATTTTTGGACAGAAGTAACCTCCCTTTCTAAAAGATTACCTAAATTCCTTTTTGAGAAAATTGCAGAATTTTCAACTGCTATACACGCGGAGAGACTTGAAGTTGGTGCTAAAGAGCATACCCTTTACTCCAATCCTCACAATAACTCAGCCAGATTGGATTAAATTTTTTGTTCTTGAATCATATTGGCTAATTCCATATCCTCATGTATTTATAACTGTGTCTGGTCAGATCATCATATAATGTCTCTTGTTACAAAATGTATAGGCCTATCCCCTACCCCTTATTCATGGAGATTAAACTAATCCTTACTTTCTGACCCCATCATCGAACAAGAATTATCCAAAACCCTAGATAAATAATTTATAATACATTCAGACAAAGAAACATCAGTTTCAACCACTTTATGGCACATAAAGCATACATGAGAGGTAAATTAATAAGTTTAGCAGCTTCCAAGAATAAGAAGCGCCTTAAACTGATTCAAATCCTTACTAGAGATCTTGATAAGCATGATAAAAACTCACAAGATATCCATTACCCTGACACTAGACACCTTATAGAACATAAAAGAACAGAATTAAACAACATTTTATCCTTAAATGCTGAAAAAGCACTAAGATACCTAAAGGCAATATTTTTGCTTTATTGTAACACATGAGTTAGCACCACAGCTCAGTAAGATTTTGCCCAAACACATCGCTTTCACTAATTCAAAGTGATGGCCGAACAGAGGCGGCTCTAGGCTTTGTGAGGCCTTAGGCAAAACTTGAAATGGGGCCCCACTCACACCCCTGATGGGAAAAATAATTCAAGGACAAGGGCCTCTACCCCACAACCCTGGCCGGTGGTTGTGGGGATCTGCGGGCAGGGGGCTTATCGGAATCTGGAAGCCCCCTTTAACAAGGTGGCCCCCAGATCCTGCTCTTTAATAACTAAGGGGCGGGTCCACCTGGTGCTGTCACCTGCTGAACCCGCCCCTTGTGACATTATTGACTGAGGGCATACTGGGTCATTGACGTCACAAGGGGTGGTGTCACCGATATTCACTGGTTGTTAGGGATGCTGGCAGCCCCGCTCCTGAGTCAGGGCTCTTAACACTGCCTGAGCACAGCAACGTTAAGGTCCCCTGTCCCTCAAAACTGGGGTAATGCATTGGGTAAGGTAGGCGGCCGCGAGGCCCTTGTGAGTGTGAGGCCTTAGGCAACCACCTAATTAAAGAGCCGCCTCTGTGGCCGAATACCTGGATGGGCTGTGCTAGTTTGGATTATGAAAGTTGTTATGCTTCCTCATTGATCCAATATACAGAAGTGCAGACTCGGTCTATACTGTATATTCGGTGGTATCAATAGGCTTACTGACTGGGGATTCTATCTTGTTGCATCCAAGGCTAAATTACCCACATGTGGTCAGAGAGGATGGAAGCTGGAGGCAGGTTGATATTTCGCTCTCACGGTGATGAACGAGAAATGTTGTGAAGATGCTTCACTCTTTATGTTCTGGATGGGATGATTATTGCTGGGAAGGAAGCACCTGGGTATTAATTGGGACATAGACGAGTTTGTTTCTTTGTCCTAAAGGATACCAATGTAACGTTAGTCATGGAACTAGGGTGTTCCTTGAACCTAACAATAGCTAGAGGTGCATGGTATACCCTGGGCATTGTCTCTGAAATCCAGGCACAGGGATAGAATTTTGTGGTTTTGTCATTGTTTCAGGTTTACATGTGTTGTTTGACCCAACATTTATATAAAAGATCTCACATCTGTCTATGCGAATTGAGGGACGAATTGACGGTAAGGTCTCTTCATACAAAGAAGAGGCTTTGCTGCCATTTAGGAGTCCTGAGGTACCTCTGACATACAAAATAACTGTAGAGAAGGCCACATTGAGCAAGCCTGCCTAATCCCAACCCGTATACACAATGAAGGGTTATAGGAGGTTGGGAGTGGGATGTTTAATTTGGTGGGTCGCAAATATATGTATATAATATGGTAATGTGTTGATTTGTGTGCTATTATAGCTTGACGTATATGTATTAGGTTAGTAATATGGGTGAGTAAGGCCCTCCTCAAGGTTCTGTATCTGAAAGCTGGTTGATATGTGGCTCTGAGTGTGTGTTGGTGAAAGGTGAGTGAATAGACACCCCTTGAATGTAGTGCACCCCATCATGAAGATATCAAAACGGAGAAGACACAGAATGGTGACACGGAAGCTGTCGCGGAAGAATGGTGGTGGTGTGTCACTCAGGGGTAAAGCGGCACACAGGGTTCAAAAATTTGAATCCTGAGCTACTAGCCAGACCTCAAGGGTTACTCGCCACCAGTTGCCGGGCCCAACCCCTACCATGCCCCGCCCCTAAACACGCCCTCAAATTATTTCATGAAATGACACTTAAATTGTTTATGCAGAATTAAGTTATAAAAATAAATATTAACAACAACTTTATCCATGTCCAAAACTGTAGCCTGCCCCTGTCCGCCAATGCAGCCTGTCCGTGTCCACCAATACAGCCTGTGTCCGACAATGCAGCCTGTGTCCCCAAATGCAGCCATGTGTCCCCAATTCAGCCTTGTGTCCCCAATGCAGCCTTGTGTCCCCAAATGCAGCCTTGTGTAGCCTTGTGTCCCCAAATGCAGCCTTGTGTCCTCAAATGCAGCCATGTGTCCCCAAATGCAGCCATGTGTCCCCAAATGCAGCCACGTGCAGCCTTGTGTCCCCAAATGCAGTCATGTGTCCCCAAATGCAGCCTTGTGTCCCCAAATGCTTGTGTCCCCAAATGCAGCCATGTGTCCCCAAATGCAGCCATGTGTAGCCTTGTGTCCCCAAATGCAGCCATGTGTCCCCAAATGCAGCCATGTGTAGCCTTGTGTCCTCAAATGCAGCCACGTGTCCCCAAATGCAGCCTTGTGTAGCCTTGAGTCCCCAAATGCAGCCATGTGCCCCCAAATGCAGCCTTGTGTCCCCAAATGCTTGTGTCCCCAAAAAATGCAGCCATGCATCCCCAAATGCAGCCTTGTGTCCCCAGTGGCCTACCTGTGTAGGGAAACAAAGAGCCCCCCCTGCCACCGCCGTCTGGTTGATCAGCGCGTGGGGAACATAACAGCTTTCATTTCAATAGCTGTGTGTTCCCCGCCACGCGCCGTCATATATAGCCCCTCCCCCTTGTTCGGGCACTTTGATAGACAGATCACCTGTCCAATCCTGGGGCGGGTGATCTGTCTATCAAAGTTCCCGGACAAGGGGGAGGGGCTATATATGAAGATGTGCGGCGGGGAACACACAGCTATTAAAATGTTCCCTGCACACTGGATGCGGCAGCGGCAGCAGCAGCTCTCCTCTTCTTCCCCCACGATCGCCCCCCCCCCCCCACTCCCAGGCATCCCACACTCGCCCAGCCCTCAAAATCCACTCGCAAAATGCGAGCAGGCGAGTGGAATTTTTGAGGTGTGGCAGCACATGTAAAGGCATTTATGGACTGTTCCATAGAAGTTGTTTCTGAAGAAGGGTGATGTGTGCCCCTTAGGCACAAAGCGGCATATGTTGGAAGGCAACATGTTTTTTTTCTAATGTAAGATGTTTCTGAACTGTGAAATCTGGTTACACCTAACCTGGGATGCCAGTACATCAGGTTTACCCAGCAGGGCAATGTAACTGAAGAATGCATATCAGAACCTTCATCTAAAAGAAAGAAGGAGTCATGAATACCCCCTGGCGGTGGAGCATGGGATAGGAGAGCTTTGCTTCAAACCACCTGGTCTAATGAAGATTAAAGTGCCTGATTACCATGACTGCAATCAAAGCTTCAAAGACCAGCTGCTGTTGGAGTGTTGACCTGGGTCAAAGCAGTGGTTCATAGTCTAATGGTGCCCCCAGTGGAGACTACAGCATGATTTCTTTATATAAATATGAGAATTCTAAAACCACCCCATATTTATTTCACCTACCCATGCCTAAACTATCTTCCTCCCAATTATATATACTAAATGCCCCCTTATGTAAATGTACTAAATCTAATACTAAGACCCCTTTCCCACTGGAGGCGTTTTTCAGGTGCTTTAGCGCTACAAAAAGCGCCTGTAAAGCGCCTGAAAACGGTTCATCTGCAATCCTAGTGTGAAAGCCTGAGTGCTTTCACACTTTGGCGCTGCGCTGTATTTGGTTACTCCAAAGGACGGCCGAGACACTCGTGGACATTACTGGACAGAGATGGGGCTCAGGTAAGTATTAGGAGTGCTGGGGCCGCAGCTGCAAACAGAAGGCTTTTTTTCTTAATGCATAGAATGCATTAAGATAAAATACCTTCTGACTTTACAACCCCTTTAAGTGGGAATCAGATCTGAATGCCCAGTTGTCTTTCTCAGATTGGACATCCATGTGGATAAACTTACGTAAATGTACTAAATCTCTAACACTAAGACCGCTTTCCCACCGGAGGCGTTTTTCAGGTGCTTTAGCATTACAAATAGCGCCTGTAAAGCGCCTAAAAAATGGTTCATCTGCAATCCCAGTGTGAAAGCCCGAGTGCTTTCACACTTTGACGCTGCGCTGGCAGGATGTCAAAAAAATTCCTGCAAGCAGCTTCTTTGAGGCGCTTTAGGAGCGGTGTATACACTGCTCCTAAAGTGCCCCAGCTATTGAAATCAATGGGCAGCGGCGCGGAAGAGCCTGAAACGCTTGGAAACATTCCTGTAGCCGGGCAGTGAGACTACATCACGCCGTCCGCGCCGTCCACTGTAACAAAGCTCCGCCTCCTCCTCGTCGGACGAGGAGGAGGCGGGATGGCGCAGACTTCCTATACACACAGCGCAGCTGTGAATGAACAATGTACAGCGTAATCAGGTTTCCTTCCCTCTGCATCAAGACTGACACGGCGGGAGGGGAAACCTGACTCGAGTATAAGCCGAGGGGAGCTTTTTCAGCACAAAAAAAATGTGCATATATATATATATATATATATAAAAATTCTCATTAATTTTTCTCATTCTTTTTTGTGAAGTATTAGTAATCTTTAAGATATGTCAATACAATATATGTTTACAAAAATGCATCATTTTTTTGTGTATATTCCTTATATCCACATACATTTATATATGTAGCGGTGCACTCTGGGCACAAGTTCAACAGATTCACACATCACCTTGTTGTCTGACCCTCCATTCATCCATTTGTCTCACTCTCCCTCCTTTAGACACAATGAAGAGTTGTGGCAGGCGCAGCACTATGAAGTGCCTTTATGCGCTGTGGCATTAGAAGAATTTGATTTCTCTGATCTTTTAGTCCAAACAAGACTATCTGTTACTTTATAATTCCTCTAGTGCCGTTCTATGGAAGCAGTAGGTTTAAAGAGCACACCAAACTTTTAAGATAACTTCTTTATTCACTTCAGCTTTTCTTCTTATATAACACTGACAATTTAGCAGCAGGAAGTCCATGTACAAACACGTGTTGAATAAAGTATAACAAATGTCAGTTCAACTGTTCAATCTTGTAATTCTACATAAAATGGTAGATATATTTCTCTCTTCAGTATCTGTACTTTCACTTTAAAACACTTTAGACACTTTGTGATCTCTCTGGGACTTGCTCTATATTGCTGTTTGCTATTGCAGTTTGCTCTGATGTTTGGTTTGAAACCTGGTTTGCAACTTGGTTTGTTTGCTGGTTTGTTGGTTTGAAACCTGGTTTGAAACCTGGTTTGGTGTGCTACAAGTGAACACATAACTTGTTTCATTATACAGTTCTAATCACATTATTAACAATAGGAACATATATAACTGTATTAAATACCTATTTTGGCCACTTGCTTCCATAAAACTGGACTCTGATGGATCATGAACTGTTCATCTCCACACTCTGATGTAAAATGAATTCTAGCAATGTGCTAGGAGATTTCCTAGACAGAACATGAGTGTAATGCTGGCTGTGATTGGCCAGAGACTCTTGCTCAGTGAGATTGGTTGTGATTGGCTAAAACTCCTGATGAGTCACAAAAGCTTAACTCTATGCTTTCTGGTTGCAATTCTGCTGTCATTATGCTTACCTTTCTGTATATAATAATCTTAAAGGCATATTTTTTCTTTTGCTTCTGTGAATACAATATACAACTGTTATATGACATCCATATATAAAGTCAGAGTAAATAACTCTGCTTTTATCTGAGCATATGCACTGTCTAGCTATATATGCATGTAAGGCCCCTTTCACACGGAGGGTCCGTTCAGGTCCGCCTGTCAGTTTTTTAGGCGGACCTGGACAGACGCTCCATGTAGCCCTATGGAGCCACGGATGTCAGCGGTGACATGTCCGCTGACATCCGCTCCGCCTAAGTGTGACGGAGGAAAACCCTATTTTTCCTTCCGCCGGCGGAGCGGATCGGATGAACACGGACAGACGGTCCGTGTTCATCCGATCTCCCCATAGGGGAGAGCGGCGCTCTGACAGGGCGGTCCCTGCACAGTGTGCGGGGACCGCCCAGTCATCCGCTGGCTCAGCGGGGATCAACTGAGCGATCCCCGCTGAGCAAGCGGAGCTTCACGGGGCGGATCTTCACGGATCTGTCCCGTGTGAAACAGCCCTAAGCCACATTAGCAACCTAGGACAGGTCTTAGCTGGCCAGCTACACTCCCACCAAATTACCTATAATTCTATGTTCTCTATAGTAGGATTTGAACATGAATTTGGGGAATTTTCCATCAGGTTCTCAACTTCCAAGTGTCTTTTATCACTCTCAAGTATGTCATCTTGACACTTGGCAGCAGTGCTCAATGTTTGTACAACTTTTACTTCTGGATCACCCATAGACAATTCTGTGTAACCTTCACTGGGTATGATTTCCTTTTCCCAAAGGAACTCTGGACCGGTGAACCAGTTTGAATTTTTCAATTCTGTTACATTCAGGCCTCTTGAAGCATGATCTGCTGGGTTATGCTTTATATCAATGTGATGCCAATGTTCCGGATTTGTTATTTCCCGAATTTTCTGAACTCTGTTGGCGACAAAGACATGGAATCTTCGAGCTTCGTTGTTTATGTATCCTAGGACAACTTGCGAGTCTGTCCAAAAGTATTCTTCATCTATTTTTAACTCTAATTCTTCTCTCAGAAACTTGCTTACTGATGCTGAAACAACAGCTGCTGTCAGTTCAAGTCTTGGTATTGTCTGAATACTGGTAGGTGCAACTCTGGTCTTTCCCATAACCAGGGCACAGTGTATTTTTCCTTCTCCTATCACTCTGATGTAGGAGCACTGTCCATAACCATAACTACTGGCGTCTGAAAAGTGATGAAGTTCTATTTTTTTGTACTCTCCGAAATCATGAGGTACAAAATATCTAGGTATCCAAACTTCTCTCAAATTTTGCAAGTCTTTTATCCAAGCCTCCCACTTTGGCCTCAAATCTTCAGGTATGGGTTCATCCCATCCCAACTTCCGTCTACATAATTCTTGTAGTATTTCTCTTGCTTTGAGGATTACTGGTGCCAAGAATCCTAATGGATCATATATAGAAGCCACTGCGGAATGTATGGTACGTCTAGTTGCAACTTTTTCTTTCAAGGATGTTTCAAAGAAGAACTCGTCATTCTCTACATTCCATCCCAATCCAAGTACATTCTGAACTGGAAGATGATCATAACTGAGATCTACATTCTTCATTGTTGATGCACGTTCAGAGTCACTGATGGATTCCAGTACCTCTCTGTTGTTTGAGATGAATTTGTGAAAGCGCAGGTTTCCTCTTGCGCATACTGTAACTCTTGGCTTTCTTTCACTAGTTTGATTGCAGATTCTGAGGACTGTAAACTTATAAGACCATCATCTACGTAAAAGTTTTTCTTAAGAAAATTCGCTGCTGAGCCCTCGTACACACGACCGAGTTTCTCGTCGTAAAAAACACGTTGTTTTTTTCGACGAGATTCTTGTTAAGCTTGTCGATTTTCTCATCAAGCTTTCTATGCGTACACACTGTCATTTCCCAATTTCCTCGTTGTTCTCCGCGCTCACGTCCAGCACGTACGACGGCACTATAAAGGGGAAGATCTTTTTTCTTGGCGTCACCCCTTGGGCTGCTTTTGCTGATCTCGTGTTACCGCGTGTGAAGTAAAAGTTTGGGAAGAGACGATTCGCGCTTTTCAGTCTTCGTACTTTTCAGATCGTTTTCTGCCGTTCAGTTTGTGCTTGTGGGTTCGTAGCTTGACTTTCAGGGCGTCTAGGCAGGTCGTATCTGTTTTACAGTGCGTTCTTGCCTGTTCGTTTCTGATTTTCAGTTCGTTATTCATAGGCCTTGCTGTTCTAAAGTGCGTTCTGTTCTGTACGTTCTGATTAGACGACCGTTTCCTAGCCATGTCGCCTGGACGTTCTCGTCGTCGAGTTCGTGCTGTGCGTGCGCTTGGTGTTGGTCTGCTTGTTTTGGACCAAGACCAGTCCATGAATGGTGTGAGGAGGAGTTCATGGACCAAGAATTGGTTGCTCCAGCGGGACCAATTCTGCCACATGCCTCTGCTGCGGGAGATCGTCGAGAATAATCCTGAGGACTACAGGAATTTTCTGCGGATGTCTGACCCCGTTTTTCAGGAACTGTTAGCTTTGGTGTCCCCCTATATTACCAGGAAGGACACCGTTATGCGGGAAGCCATCAGTGCTGAGCAGAGGCTCATCGCCACGTTGCGTTACCTGGCGACAGGGAGAAGTCTTCAGGACTTGAAGTTCACCACAGGCATCTCCCCCCAGGCTCTGGGCCTCATAATCCCAGACACCTGTTCTGCCATCATCCAAGTCCTGCAGGAGGACTATATTAGGGTAAGTTTGCTCCCTTAACATCACATTTTATGTATTACATGTATGCTAATGTATTGTATTTCTTTCATCCTTCCCTAATTACCATGATTGTAATATGCTGAGAATGTCCCCTTTGTCCCCATGCATGTTGGAAGCTTTAGATTGCCCGTTTTTTCTCCTCCATAAATATTTCCCTTCACTAACTTTTCCAGCAGGGGCGCCTGTTGCTCCAAATGTTTGGGGGTTCAAACCCCAATTTACGAAATAAACTTCCTCCTTTTTTGCTCTGGTGCCTATTAAACGCCCCCAGTTGTCCCCTCCAATGCAGCCATTTTGTTCCCTCAAATGCAGCCATTTAGTCCCCTCTAATGCAGCCAGTTTACCCCAGCCCTGCACTTACCTTCTTGTGGTCAGCGCCATCCTTCTTCTGTCCTTGATGTCTTCTCCTTCCCTTCATGTTGCATCAGCCAATCATGTTACCATTAAACAGACTTGGTGAACATGATTGGCAGAGCAGCCTGTCAGTGTTTACCCAAGGAATGCCCCCCCCCCCTGCGTCCCCGATTTTTCTTTTAGGAAGCCAATTACATCCCTCAGGTTGTAATGTGCAAGACTATTTTACTACCTGTTTCTGCTATGCAATTTTAACCCCCTAAATGCCGCAATGATTCATATGTCGGTCGCTTTACAAGAGGCCATCCACCTGAATAGTGTGCGGCATAGACAATACATAGGTTCATGCAACGCATGAACCTATGTATTGTTCTGAGTGATGGGCACAGGAGAGAGGGGGCAGTGCTCCAGCGCCCACTCTGGACGCACCGCCACTGCAATGCTATCCTGTGGCCAAACAGATCTCCCCCCCCCCCAAAATAATTTAGTAATGGCCCATCAGAGGGGGTGATGAATATGATAAATGAGCCTTCCATTATACTTTTTTTAAACACCTTAATAAACGTATAATTTGATTGATGTTGGCCTCTAATTTTTTGGGATAGAATTTCCCTTTAATGTATGACTTTGTTTTTCTAATATTATTTCATCTTGTTTCACTCCACAGCTTCCTTCCACGCCACAGGAATGGCAGACTGTGGCATCGGAGTTTGCCACGCGGTGGGACTTCCCCAACTGCGGTGGTGCCATAGACAGGAAGCACGTCCGCATCGTGCCGCCACCCCGTTCTGGGTCCTACTACTACAACTACAAGGGGTTTCATAGCATTGTGCTGATGGCGGTGGTGTCAGCACGGTATGAATTCCTCTATGTTGATGTAGGGAAGAATGGCCGGATGTCCGATGGGGGATCCTTCATCCAGACGGAGTTTGCCCTCCGTCTCCAGAGTGACGACCTTGCATTGCCACCGGATGCAGGGAATATTGAAGGACTCCCCTTTGTTTTTTTGGCTGATGAAGCCTTCGGACTCGGACGGCATCTTATGAGGCCATTTCCACAGAGGACCCTGAGCCCAGAGAAGAGGGTGTTCAATTACCGGCTGGCCAGGGGCCGAAGAGTCGTTGAAAATGCCTTTGGCATAATGGCCAGCCGGTTCCGCCTTTTTATGACTTCCATCCACTTGGCGGACTACAAAATAAACTACGTAGTGTTATGCTGCTGTGTGCTACACAATTTTCTTTGCCGCAAATCTAATTCATATATGGCCTCAGTTTTGCCAGAGGCTGGACTTTCCCCTGCAAATCCCCTTCCGGGCCTGGAATCTGCCCGTCTTGGCTTGCCCCCCCAAAATGCCCGTGAGGTTCGGGACAAATACATGGAGTATTTCACGGGTAGGGGGGCAATTCCTATGCCAGCCTATGTCTAAGTATCCCAATAAAAAGCTTGTTTAAACCTTTAATTATTTGTTCTTTCCTGTCTCCTAGTTTGTCTTTGTGCATTTGTAGTGGCAAGTGTATTTTACTTTAGTAAATAACAACCATTTCACTATGTAACCTTACAAAAGAACCAAATAAGCTTAGAGGGTATTATAAAAAGAAGCTGCACGTTGTTTGTGGTCAAATATTTTACTCTGTGCACATTCTCTTCCTTTTATTTTTATTTTTTTACTTTTGGGTTGGCCTGGCCCCAACCCTGCAATTTTTTGCTTATGAAAATACAAAAATAACAGTTGCATTTCAAAAATTACAACATTGGATACCTCTGAGCAATCGGAGACATTCACTTACACAAACTATGTCTCTATGTGCCCGTCCTAATATGGGGTCCTGCCACCCCTTGGCCAGCCAAAAATTGAATATGCACACATTTGGGTTTTTTTTCGTCTAGGAAGTTTACAATCCTGATCCCTATTGTCAACATGTGCTATCTGCCATCAGGGGTGATCAATGGACGTGTTTTGGGGGTGCATCCCCTTCCTCAGTTCACCGACTTTTGATACGAGGAAGGGGTTGCACCCACAAAAGACGTACATGGATATCCCCTGATGGCAGATAGCACATGTTGACACACTGTGTGCATATTCAATTTTTGGCTGGTTTGATAGTCAAAAAAAATCAAAAAATTACAAAAACAAACATGTAAAAACAAATGTGTTTGGATGGCTTATTGAATTCTCCCCAAAACATCGAGAATGTCTTTAAATGTTTGTTCCATCACATGGATTCTTTGTTTAATTAGGTCCAGTTCCGTGCTACATTCCATCACTTGCTGGATGAGGCGGAGGGCACTGTCAGCAGAGAACCGTGTACTATCCTTCACAACATTTACATCCCCTAAAAACCAAAAAAAAAATGTATTATAACTCTGCAGGCCTACCTCTCTTACCTGAAGCTGTGGTGACAGATACTGACCTGTTGTGGTGACCAGATCCACAACGTCATCCACCTCTCCTTCCTGCACTTCTCCTTCCTCCACCTCAACTTCCTGCACATCTTTCAGTTGTGGGTCTTTGGGAGTTTGGGGTTGCTTGGAAGTTGTGGGGTGCATGTGCTCCCTGGAGTGTCCTCCTCCCAGTCTTCTCTCCCCTATGAGAATAAAACCAAAGGTCTATTTATCACACTGTAAATCTCATTGTTAAAATAAAAACAGGCTAAATTGCTTGGAAGTGGGGTACAAGTGTGTGTTTGTGCGGAATTTAAAGAAGAATGCATTATTTATGACCCCAAATATGTTTAGTATTCACATTTGGATGTAATTTTTTTGACATGGAGGCACCACAAAAATTCTCTGATGCACCTGTGTGGGACACCCAAAAAAGGCGGGTCTGGTGGCCCACACTATAGTGCTCCAAAGTACAGATGTGGAAGCAGCTGCTGAGTGTCCTCTCCTTTACACTGATAAAAGTTTGCATTTCATTCTCTTTACAAACACATCATCTAGACTAAAAATTTATCAACAATATTTGATCAAAAATGGCAGATGTCTAATTACTTTTGTGGCTCTAAAATAAGCCAAAACCGCGGATAGAGGCCGAACGAAGTGTCGGTAACGTAACGAACGATTACTGTGCCCAACCAAGTTCAAAATATTACATTTTGGAAGGGAGTCCAATATGAGAAAAAAAAAAAAAACATGTCAGTTTATAAAAAGATTAATAGCAGAAAAGTCTACATTTTACTTACTTTTAGCGAGCATCCTCTTTATGCTCCTCAACTGGTCTGGCTCCCTCAGTTTGAGGTCTGACCACCTCTTTCTGAGCTGCTCATTTGAGCGTTTCACCCCGAACTTCGCCCTCAGACTCTTCACAACTTTAGTGAGGATTTTGGCCTTCCTTCTATTTGGTTTGCTATACGGCCCATGCTTGGCATCATAATCAGCCTTGAGCAAGATGTCCACCATCTCCGCCATCTCCGCCAAAGACATATTCGATGCCTTGAATCTCCTCCTTGATCGTGACGTGTCCTCGGTCTCCGGGCTTGTCTCCTCGTTAGTTGCGGAATTATCAGACACCTGCTGTAACTCCGCCATATCTGTCTGCGCGCCGAAAGAGAAGGGGCGAGGAAAAGATGTTAGTTAGAACGTCATGGGCGGGCGACGTGTGCGGAGCGACGTGTTCGAATTTTGACGCATGCGTGGTGTGTATATAGCAAACACACATGTGACTATAGTACGTTCGGTGTGCGGAGAGAGGAGTTCAAGTGACGGACGTGCGAACGAAGGTATGTGATTTTGTGACTTGTAAAAATTGTTGGCCTATACTGTCTTGAGATTGTTGGAGGATATATATGGTGACTAGGATGTTAAGGAGGTTAGACTGTTTGCCTCACATTAGTTAAATATAATTTATTTAACTTGCAGATACAATATGAATGTCTTTATTAGCGACAAAGAGTTCCTGGCGGAATTTATTGACCGGGTAAGGGAGCTGCCGGCTCTGTGGGAGACGAAAAACCCCATCCATAAAAAAAAGGGGTGAGAAAAGCAGCGCTGGAGAAGCTGCTCCCATTTGTGCATACCAAGGTGCCCACAGCCACAGCAAAACAAGTGGACACTAAAATTGGGAGCTTGAGAGGTACCTACAGGACTGAACGCTCTAAGGTGCTGGCTTCTCAGAGGTCAGGAGCAGCAGCAGATGATGTTTATGTCCCGATTTTGTGGTACTACAACAGGATGTCCTTCCTGGATGACCACATTGACACAAGGCCATCACTCTCCACTCTTCCCCCCAGACTTCCCTGCAGCCAACCTGAGCCTTCTCTGGAGCAAGAGGAGGCAGCCATCCTGGATGATCCTGATTTGGCCATCTGGAGCCAGGTATAGTATTAACTGAAAATGTATTGGGATAAAATTAATGTTTGACAAATATGTCAGGATGAGAAACATACATTATTTTGGATTCCACAAGTGAAATCAAGATCTGTAGACATTATTCTGCACTTAATTGGGTGCTAAATAGTCAATCTGATGTAGTGGTAAATTTAAAGCAAGGATTTATGCATTTACATTCTAATTGCTTCAATCAGGATTACAAAGTTTGATGCAAAGATTAAACCAACATATTAAACTATGTTCCTTTTTCATACACAGGATGAAATCAGCCAGGAGGAGGGTCTGGAAACTGTCAGGCAGGAGGAGGAAGGGCCCAGTGCCAGCCAGGAGGTGGCAGGGCCCAGTGGCAGACAGGAGGTGGCAGGGCCCAGTGGCAGACAGGAGGTGGCAGGGCAAAGGAGAAGCACCAGATCCCAGGTGCCTCCCATCCGGCTTCACAAAAGAGGCAGGAGGGACAGGACCACCAGTGAGGCCGCAATGGCCCTTATTAACCACCTCCCTACTGTGCACGAAAACCCCCTTCCTGCCCAAGCCATTTTTCAGCTTTCAGCGCTGTCACACTTTGAATGACAATTGCGCGGTCGTGCGACGTGGCTCCCAAACGAAATTTGCGTCCTTTTTTTCCCACAAATAGAGCTTTCTTTTGGTGGTATTTGATCACCTCTGCGGTTTTTATTTTTTGCGCTATAAACAAAAGAAGAGCGTCCAGTTTGGAAAAAAAACACTATTTTTTCATTTTTGCTATAATAAATACCCATTTTTTTTTTTTTTAATAACATTTTCCTCAGTTTAGGCCGATACGTATTCTTCTACATATTTTTGGTAAAAAAAAAAAAATCGCAATAAGCGCGTATTGATTGGTTTGCGCAAAAGTTATAGCGTGTACAAAATAGGGGATAGATTTATAGTATTTTTATTTTTTTATTTTTTTATTAGTAATGGCGGCGATCTGCGATTTTTTTATTGTGACTGCGATATTGCGGCAGACACATCGGACACTTTTGACACATTTTTGGGACCATTCACGTTTATACAGCGATCCCTGCTATAAAAATGCATTGATTACTGTATAAATGTGATTGGCAGGGAAGGGGTTAACCACTAGGGGGCGGGAAGGGGTTAAATATGTTCCCTCAATGTGTTCTTACTGTGGGGGGAGGGGACTGACTGGGGGAGGTGACCGATGGTTGTCCCTATGTACAAGGGACACACCATCGGTCCCCTCTCCCTCACAGGACGTGGATCTCTGTGTTAACACACAGAGACCCACTTTCCTGCTCGTTTCCCGGGCAATCGCGGGTGCCCGGCGGCAATCGCGGCCGCCGGGCACGCACACCGGGGCCTCGTGAACGCGGCGGGCGCGCGCGCGCGCCGCTGGCTTCAAGCGCGCGCCTCCTAGCTCGTTTTAAAGGGAGGACGTCATATGACGTCCTCCCAGAACGAGAGTATCCTCCGCCCGCCGTCAATTGACAGTGGGCGGGGGACAAGTGGTTAAAGAGGCCCATGCCACCCTCAAGGAGCCCACATCCCCTGAAGAGGCCATTGCCGGCCTAGTGGAGGCTAAGTTCAAGGTGATGAGCATGGAGCAACGCCTCCTATGCGAGCCCCTGCTCATCACCTTGCTCAACAAGGGGGTGATGGAGAAAATTACACCCAATACCGCCATATGTGAGGTGGCCCAACTGACCCAACCTCAACCTCCACCTCCACCTTCTTCTTCTGCCCCACCCCCTTCTGCTACACCTCCACCTTCTTCTTCTGCCCCACCCCCTTCTGCTACACCTCCACCTTCTGCCCCACCCCCTTCTGCTACACCTCCACCTTCTGCCCCACCCCCTTCTGCTACACCTCCACCTTCTGCCCCACCCCCTTCTGCTACACCTCCACCTTCTTCTTCTGCCCCACCCCCTTCTGCTACACCTCCACCTTCTGCCCCACCCCCTTCTGCTACACCTCCACCTTCTTCTTCTGCCCCACCCCCTTCTGCTACACCTCCACCTTCTTCTTCTGCCCCACCCCCTTCTGCTACACCTCCACCTTCTGCCCCACCCCCTTCTGCTACACCTCCACCTTCTGCCCCACCCCCTTCTGCTACACCTCCACCTTCTTCTTCTGCCCCACCCCCTTCTGCTACACCTCCACCTTCTGCCCCACCCCCTTCTGCTACACCTCCACCTTCTTCTTCTGCCCCACCCCCTTCTGCTATACCTCCACCTTCTTCTTCTGCCCCACCCCCTTCTGCTACACCTCCACCTCCTCCTCCTGACAGGAGTACCCCTCCAGTGTGCCAGCCTCCAGCCAAACGAAGAAGGAAGGCTGCAGGGAAGGCTTCAGGAAAGGCTGCAGGGAAGGTTGCCAGGAAGAAGAGGAAGTGATGGCCTTGCTTCATTGTGGTCGGACAGAAGGCAGCCTGTTGTAGTACCACACACTTGGGACATATATAATCACCTGCTGCTGTTCCTGACCTCTGGGAGGCCAGCATCAGATTGTGTTCAGAAATGTTGGCCTTCTCAAGCTCCCAATTTTAGTGTCCACACAGGGTTGCTGTGTGCTCTGGGGTCCCTGGGATGCACAAATGGCAGCAGCTTCTCCAGCGCTGCCTTCTCTTTATTTAATTTATAAACATGAATAAATGTGATTTTTGTTTAAGTTCATACTTGACTATGTGTATTTTTAAATAAACAAAATTAAGCTTTGGAGTAAGCAGATACATTTGACTGACAATAAAAGGCACAGATATCACCCCCCCCAAAAGAATAACTAAATCTGATTAGCACAAAAACATGGTGGGAAATTTAACTAATATAGATTCCAAAATTAAATGGGAGATCACTATCAAAACATTGTGAAATTATAATTAACATCATTTTGAAAAATCTAACCATTTAAATTATTCCTAAAAACTTGCACGATATAATACACATAAATCTTATAAAGAGCAGCATGAAAAAGGTTAAAAATAAGGCATAACTCTGTGTGAATATCAGCAGCAAAAGAAGGTCACTCGTTTTGATTAATGTAACATTCTAACGAAGATTTCAATGCAGAACATTTAAACGATGAAATATTTTTGAGCGTGACAAATATGCTCTCTCCATTACGAAGGCTTGTTTTACCAGAAGATGCGCTCCCGTCTCATAGTTGCTTGTGAGCATGCGTGCTTTTGGAAGAGTCGTAAAAGCATACACACGAACCATTTTCTCGTCACAAAACAGGCCGACGAGAAACACGACGAGGAAATCTGGAATCCTGACGAGAAAATAGAGAGCAGGTTCTCTATTTTCTCGTCGAGATTCTCGGCAATTTTCTCGTCGTAAAACCATACACACGAACATTTTTCTAGACAAAAAAACTCTCGCGGCACTTTTCTTGACTGTTTTGGACGAGAAAAACGGTTGTGTGTACGAGGCCTGATGGACAATCCTTTTCATTTTTATTGGCCAGGTACTTCATACCATAATTGGCGCAACCTGGAGACGATGCTGCTCCAAACAAGTGTACATTCATTCTGTATTCTGCTGGCTCTGTATCTGTATCTCCGTCCTCCCACCATAGGGATCTCAGGAAGTCTCTATCTTCATTCTTCACATGAAACTGGTGGAACATCTTTTCAACGTCACACATGACCGCTACGGGATACTTTCTGAATCTATAGAGTACTCCAGGCAGAGTGTTTGTAAGATCTGGTCCTTTTAGTAGATGATCGTTCAATGCAACACCATCATACTTTGCTGAGCAATCAAATACTACTCTAATCTTATCTGGTTTCTTTGGGTGGTAAACACCTTGATGTGGGATGTACCACACTTCTCTTTCTTTAGGTTGGTTATTAACTTTTTCTGCATGTCCTTCTTCAAGGATGCCTTCCATGAATTTCAAATAATCCTGCTTGAATTTGAGATATCTTCCCATCCTTTTCTTCAATTATTTCAATCTCGCTAGGGCAAGATTTTTGTTATTTGGCAGACGAGGTCGTTCTCTAAAAGGTAAGGGCATTTCAAGATAACCTTGTTGATTCTGTTGAATACTTTCTTCTAGAATGTGTACGAACTTTATGTCTTCTTGGGATACACCCTTTTCTTTAGAACTTATGTCTGCAAAGTCTGATTCAAGGATCTTGATTACTGCCGCTGAACTTACAGCTGGTAACTCTTGGACAGATATTCGATGACACAATCCTGTTACCTGTCTTGAGTTTGCAATCTGCTGTTTTCCTCCAACAACGTCCCATCCTAGATCAGTTTGAACAGCGTAGGGTTCACCCTTTCCTCCTGTGATTACCCTTTGTGGTACCAAAGCTTCGGGACAATCATAACCTATCAACAGTCCAACACCAAACTCCTTCAGCGGGGACATTTCATGAGATATGACAGATAGGTGCTCCCATTTATTGGCTGTTTCACAGGTAGGTATGCGATCTCGATCTAGAGGTATATCGTCTTTCATATAAGTTGGAGGTAGATCCAATGTATGGTTTGAATGAAGTCCTCTAACTCTCAATCCTTTGACCCTTTGACTGTTCACTACTGTGTCTCTCCCCGTCATTGTGGTGAATTTGAGCTTCACTGGTTCTGTAGCCACTTGTAATTTCTTGCAGATTTCTTGATCAATGAGGGTGACATCGCTTTGGGCATCCAGTAGTGCATAGGCATATACCTTCTTATTCTTCCTTTTAGGATTTGAAATGCACACTGGTACAACCATTGATGTGTCGTTGCTTTCCCTCACTCTGCAAGAGAATACTGATGCTTTCTTTTCTTCCTCAGCATCTTTAGGTATTGAGGATTTATCCTTCTTTGGACGTTCTTCATGTAGTGGTGTAGGATGGCGTCCTTTGCAAACGCTGCATGTGGCCCTTTTCTTACACTCCTTAGTAATATGGCCTTTCCTTAGGCAACAAAACACAGTTGGTTAACAAGTACAAACTTTTTATTTTCATTTGGGGATTTCTCCTTCAATTGTTGGCACTTGTGTATAGAGTGGTTCTCTCCACAGAACATACACTTAAAAGTAGTCTGAGGATTTGTCGGTCCTGTTTCTCTACTGATCCCAGTAGTAACTTTGAACTTGCTCTCGTAGGTATCTATACCTTTCTCTGTTGTGTCAGTTGCAAAGCTAGTTGCTCTTGCACGTCTTATATCTCTCGCAGGCCTTTCTTCTAAGGACTTTAAGGCATAAGATCCTGTTACTGGATTACATACTATTCGTGCTCCCTTATTAACGAACTCAGAGAACTTTTCAAAACTTGGGAAGTCCTTACTTAGATCTAACTGTTCAGTCACATAGCGATTCCATCTAGAAGCCACTTCTTCAGGTAGCTTAGCTAGCATCCTGTGGTTTTCTAGATAGTCGTTCAGTACTTCTAGTCCTCGTACATGTGGGATGGCATTGCTGCATGCTTACAGGAAGTCAACATACTCTTGGAGTTTGAAATGTTCTTTAGGACCTATTTTAGGCCAGTTATTCAATTCCTCCCTAAAGGCTCTTTGTACTAAGAAAGGATGACCATATCTTGCGTTTAACTTTTCCCAAGCTTGCTTGTAGGCTTCTTCATCTGTTCTATAGAAGTTACCTTCAAGAGCTTTCTTTGCTTCTCCACCAACATATTTCTGAAGGTAGAATAACTTG
This sequence comes from Rana muscosa, assembly GCA_029206835.1. Taxonomy (NCBI): domain Eukaryota; kingdom Metazoa; phylum Chordata; class Amphibia; order Anura; family Ranidae; genus Rana; species Rana muscosa. The sequence goes on along the minus strand of CM055118.1, from coordinate 96,433,600 downwards.
TCAACTGGCCTGGAGCAATGATGCTCAATGATCATTTCAAAACTTGCCTTCCACTCTATGAACTTCAGTATGTCTCCTGAAAATACAGTAGGTTCTGGAACGGGAAGTCTTGCTGGGACTGTAGTCGCAACATTCTCCTGATCATTGCAGTGACATCTAGGAACAGAATTATCCTGTTTTATTTTCTTACTTAGTTCTGAATTGGGTGAGTCTCTCTTTTCGTCTTTCTGAGCAGGGATGGAAGGGCAATGAATTTTTTCTTCATTACATACTGGAGATTTCCTTCCATTCTCCTGGGCGTATGAAAGGAAGTAGGAGTCTACATCTTCACTTAGTACAGATTTGGACTTATGATTACTATTCATGTCCTCTTCGTGTACTCTTAGTCTGGCTTCTATAATCTTGACTTCCTTCAGCCTTTCCATTTCTGCTGCTCGTAGACGCTGTGCCTCGATTGCAGATTCCATCTCAATTTCTGCTCTCTTGACAGCAAGTTGTTCGACAAGTTCCTTTCTTTTGGCTATTAAAGTACTTGAGGACTCTGATATGTTACTGGCACTTCTGCTAGTGGAAGAAGTCCTACTTGTGATTGTGGTTCCTCCTAAGAACCTAGCATAGTCTCTCATAAAAAGCTTGTTCATTCTCTTTCTTGTCTTAACTTCATCATAGTTAGCTTCAGATGATAGTTCTCTCATGAGCTTTACAAAACCTTTAGTGACTGCAGTACATGTGTCCATGTTCCTTACAATATCCTGGGGAGGTGTCGTTGATGACCGCAGGTTGACATATGCTGCCATAAGCTCTGATTCAGATTCTTCTACCGTCTCTATCATATCACTCAAGTTTTCTTTTATACTTTCTTGCTTTAGCTTTCTACGAACAACTTTAATGTAGGATTTCCACTTATCATACATTCTGGTGAACTTTTTTCCTTTCAAAACTGCTTCTTGCTCCAAATTTTCCAGCATCTTTAGGGTCGGTTTTCTGATACGTTCTGAACGTCTTAGTTCATCTGTTTGGGATATATTTGTTTGGGGCAAGACTAATGCTGCATCAGACTCTTCTACCTCAGACAGGTTCACTTGCTCTTCACCTTCTATCTTATCTATCTTTGTATCCTCAAACAGTGGCATAGAAATACTAGGCTTAGACATTTTACTTTAAGTGCTATAACAATTAATACGAATATTAAGAAGACTTTCACTTTAAATGCAATAGCAATAGGTGCAGTCAGTAAAAATGACTTCCACTTTAAAATACTTTAGGGTCCGTGTACTACAACTGTCCCTTGTTCTTTACTTACAGTCCTTTTATTCCTGAACATGAAAATGTCTCTTTCTTGTCAAGCCTATGTGCAATGATAGTAATAAAGGAAAGTTCTGACCTTATTCTGAAGAGCAGGATACTGTGATCTGTAGGTTGCTGGAACAAATAGTCTTAAAGGAGACTTGTCTTTTTTGATCTGATGCTCTACTCTGACTTGCGATGCTTTGCGCTGACGTGCGATTCTCTGTGCTGTCTTGCGATGCATTGCGATACTCTGTGCTGTCTTGCGATGCTTTGTGCTGCCGGCTTTGGGCCTAGTGGCGGGGAAATAGCTGGCTGCAGTACGTGGCCTCTTTGTGGGTAGCGGTGCAGGCACTCTAACTCTGGACTTTGGCCTCCCACCGTGCGTCTTTTTTCTCTCTCTAGGGATCGCAGGAGGGTTGGCGCTTTCTCTGTGACTATCTTGCCTTTGCCGTTCTGCCACTTTAAGAGTCGGCTGCAGTTTGACTAAAACACACGTCCTATGGCCTCTATGGTAGCTCCGCTGCTCAATTGCGCTCTTTACTGTGCAAGTTGAGGTTTACTATCGCTTCACCCTCAATGGGCAAATAGTTTCACTGTGGCAGGCGCAGCACTATGAAGTGCCTTTATGCGCTGTGGCATTAGAAGAATTTGATTTCTCTGATCTTTTAGTCCAAACAAGACTATCTGTTACTTTATAATTCCTCTAGCGCCGTTCTATGGTAGCAGTAGGTTTAAAGAGCACACCAAACTTTTAAGATAACTTTTTTATTCACTTCAGCTTTTCTTCTTATATAACACTGACAATTTAGCAGCAGGAAGTCCATGTACAAACACGTGTTGAATAAAGTATAACAAATGTCGGTTCAACTGTTCAATCTTGTAATTCTACATAAAATGGTAGATATATTTCTCTTTTCAGTATCTGTACTTTCACTTTAAAATACTTTAGACACTTTGTGATCTCTCTGGGACTTGCTCTATATTGCTGTTTGCTATTGCAGTTTGCTCTGATGTTTGGTTTGAAACCTGGTTTGCAACTTGGTTTGTTTGCTGGTTTGTTGGTTTGAAACCTGGTTCCATCACTTGCTGTAATGTACCCACTGACAGGGCCGGACTGGGAATAAAAACCAGCCCTGGAAATAATTTCATACCAGCCCCATAGCATTATTATACCAGCCCAACCGCATAACGTCATTATTTTCTTGTACATAAAAGGGAAAACCGTACATTTTAAAGCACAATTGAAGAGTGTATTATATATAGATAAGAGAGACATGGAATTTACAAACAGCACAAATTTTATCCTTTACTGGCACAGACACATTTGCAAAAAAAAGTTGCCTAAAATGGCAGTTTTCAGTGCAAATATCAATATTTAAGTTATAAACATGTAGCTAAAGCTATTAGCAATGTGTTTAAGTTAAACAAAAGTCAAAAACCATATTTTTCCATTTACATGAAGGTCAGATTAATCAGAAGTCTGCAGGATTCCCCTTTACAGTGCAAGGGAACTCTGACATAAAGGGGAACATTGCAGATCATGATCTAAGTGGGAAGGCTCCTTTCACACTGGGGCGGTGGGTGCGTCAGCGATAAAGCGGCTCTATTTTTAGCGGCGCTTTACTGTCAATTTCGGGCGCTTTTAATCCCTGCTAACGGACGAAAAAGGGGTTAAAACCACCCGCAAAGCACTGGGAAAATTCGCTTTTCGGGCGGTATAGCCGCGGTGCTCATTCATTTCAAAAGGCAGGAGCGGTGGAGGAGCTCCTCCACCACTCCAGAGATGCTGCTAGCAGGACATTTTTTAACGTCCTGCCAGCGCACCGCTCCAGTGTGAAAGCCCTCGGGCTTTCACACTGGAGTGTGCGGAGCGGCTCTTTCAGGGCGCTTTGCAGGCGCTATTTTTAGCGTTATAGTGCCTGCAAAGCGCCTCAGTGTGAAAGGGGTCGAACTCTGATATAAAGGGGGGCACTGGTGACCAGGCACCCCACTTATATCAGAGTCCACTGCATTCCCCTTTACTTCATTCCCCTTTACATCAGAGTGTCCCCTTGCACTGAAGGGTGGAATCCTTTATGATGTAAAGGGGAACTCTGGGAATGTGGGGAGGACTCTGGTGATCAGAGACCACCTTCCACAAAAAGAAGGGGGTTTACTGATATAAGGGGGAAACCTTTAGATCAGTGCCCCCTTACATTATTGGATTGACTCCCCCCTCAGACTGGCCTGGCGGCGCTGTCACTGACCTCCTTTCAGGTGCACCTTGCAGGGCTCAGTCAGTCGGCTCCAGCTTGGTGGCTCTGTTTTTCTTCTCCACAGTCCATAGGTCAGAGGCTGCGGATGGAACAGGAGAGGTCAGAGGCTGTGGATGGTACAGGAGAGGTCAGAGGCTGCGGATGGTACAGGGGAGGTCAGACGCTGCGGATGGTACAGGGGAGGTCAGACGCTGCGGATGGTACAGGGGAGGTCAGAGGCTGCAGATGGTACAGGGGAGGTCAGAGGCTGAGGATGGTACAGGGGAGGTCAGAGGCTGCGGATGGTACAGGGGAGGTCAGAGGCTGCGGATGGTACAGGGGAGGTCAGAGGCTGCGGATGGTACAGGGAAGGTCAGAGGCTGCGGATGGTATAGGGGGGTCAGAGGTTGCAGAGGGGGGTACAGGAGGTCAGAGGCTGCAGAGGGGGGGACAGGAGGCAGGAGGTCAGAGGCTGTGGAGGGGGGGACAGGAGGCAGGAGGTCAGAGGCTGCGGAGGGGGGGGACAGGAGGTCAGAGGCTGTGGAGGGGGGTACAGGAGGTCAGAGGCTGCAGAGGGGGGGACAGGAGGCAGGAGGTCAGAGTCTGCGGAGGGGGGGGCAGGAGGTCAGAGGCTACGGAGGGGGGCAGGAGGTCAGATGCTGCGGAGGGGGGGGCAGGAGGTCAGAGGCTGCAGGTGGGGACAGGAGGTCAGAGGCTGCAGGGGGGGGACAGGAGGTCAGAGGCTGCGGGGGGGACAGGAGGTCAGAGGCTGCAGGGGGGGACAGGAGGTCAGAGGCTGCAGGGGGGGGGGGACAGGAGGTCAGAGGCTGCAGGTGGGGACATGAGGTCAGAGGCTGCAGGGGGGGGGGACAGGAGGTCAGAGGCTGCGGGGGGGACAGGAGGTCAGAGGCTGCAGGGGGGGACAGGAGGTCAGAGGCTGCAGGGGGGGGACAGGAGGTCAGAGGCTGCGGGGGGGGACAGGAGGTCAGAGGCTGCAGGGGGAACAGGAGGTCAGAGGCTGCGGGGGGACGTAGGAAGAGGCAGACGAGACCTCACTGAGCGGCGCCGGCACGCTACGGCTTAACTTTTAAAAATGGCGCCGCTCGGCGCCATCGTGTCACTGCGCATACGCCCGCCTTTCTGGAAATTGCCAAGCGTGTACGGGCTTTCCCGAGCATGGCTAGTTTCGGAACTGCGCTGGCGCATGCGCAGTTGCATGTCGTCCCGGCCCCGCAGCCATATTTTTTTCAGGCGCCACTGCCCTCACAGTGGCCCCAGAAGCAGCCAGGCAGCCGGCCCACCGGAAGTTTTCCCGGTCTCCCGGTGGGCCAGTCTGGCCCTGCCCACTGACCTGTTCCATGATCCCCGGTCCATGGAAGGGACATGGTTCAACCGCACAGTCCTGCAGTAACAGTTCCAGGATGCTTGATGTTAGTTGTTAATTCTTCCTATGCGGTGTTAAAAATGCGGTGTTAACCTATGCAGTGTTAAAGGTGTTAAAGGTCCTCTTCAGCACCGGGTAGGCCCCAGGCCCTCAGGCCGGGGCCTTGTCACACAAACACTACTGCTCCATTCTCTTTCCTCTCACAACTTTCCTCTCACGACAGTGGCATGTTACCTCAGCTTATATAGCAGTCCTGCCCCCTGCCAACCCTCGTTGGGGATTGTCAGAGCTGCCACACAAGCTGCCTGTCACCCAGAGCCTCCAGCTCCGCCCCCCTTCCAGAAGATTCTCCTGAAAGCAGAGGAGGAGTTCCAGAGCCTGAGCACAGGTGAACACACCCACTGCTACTCTGACACTCCCAGTCCCAGATCAAAACAATCAGGCCTAGCTTAATGCAAGGCCTAACTAAATTTGCTTGCACTGACAGTTTAAAAATAATAACACTATTTAGCACATACCAAAAGGTAGTGGGCGCTACATATATTTTACTACTGTTACTTCAAATGTTTCTTGTAAGACATGCGTTCTTTAATAAAAAGTTTGTAATAAAAATTAAAAGAAGCTAACTCCACTTTTGTCCAAAACATTCAGCAAAAAAAAAAAAAAAATGCAGACTATATATACTTGTTACACAAGCCATAGTGTAATTTAATGTTATTAAAATTATCAATCTGTAGTTGCTGAAATTTCTGTAAATGTCAATGCAATATGGCAACCTGGAATTTGTAATTTTCTGCTTGTGTTATTGGCTCACTGATTTTCCCAGAAGTCTGCACTAAGATACAAGTCAAATTGAGGCATCCCTTGCAATAAGGAATTTGTTTCATTGAGATACTGTCCGAGGGTTAAAAACTTCTAAAGGTATGCAGACCCTGCAACTTTTCTCATTAGAACACCAGATGGCTATATAGAACACATATCTTCCAATTCAGAATCAGTATCCAAAGAACTGGGTAAAATAAACAGCTTTAGAGCAGAAAAGGCATCACTGCAACAAAATGTTTAAATTCCCTGCAATTTATATTGATCACTGAAAGGGGATTGATTTTTTTTTTCCCAACAAAAATTGTGTCACACTGATTAGAGAACTGAAAAGCTCCCTTAGCAGCCCTTGCAGCATCTATAGGGCCCAGGCTGAGGTAGGGCAATAAGGCCCCAGGGATGAGGAGCAGTGGGCAAATGGAAGCTCTGCTATCCTTACCTTCCCGTTCTGCCAATAATGCATCTACTGATGAAGCCCAATCAGAGGGCGACACGCGTATAGAGGGGGAGGGGACAAGCCGATGTCACACAGTCACTGTGAGTTCATGGTAGTGGTGAACAAGTGGACGTATGTAGCGGGCACGCCAAATTTGGGGGTCGCTATGTTCTAAATTTAGGGGTAGTATGAGCCATAGTTCGCTCAGGTTCTCTAATTTTGCTAGGTATAGACTCTGTTCTGCTACGGTGTTGCCTGGTGTATGGTTCCCCTTGTCCTGTGGTGGCGCTGTTGCCCAGGTCTCGGGTTGAACCACGGGTGGCATTGTGGTGTGATTGGGTGTCCTCTCTTAGCTACCGTGTGGTGGGCGGGGTTTTTGCCTGCTGTGTATGCCGGGAGAGGGTACATAAAGGGCAGCCGCCATGTTCTAGGAGGAGTGTGCCCCATTGGGGGGTGGTGTGCCGGGGGGATTCCAAGGAGGACCCCTGGTGGCGAAGTCGCGCCCTTTGGCCCTGCTGGCCAGGGGGTGCGTGAACTGGCCGAGAAATCTCGGGCACCTTTAGCCCGAGGCTACAACCTTCCAGGTAGGCCCAGTACCTTCAACTGGGTCTACAGCCAACACACTGGAGTCCCAGGGAGCCCGTGTGAGGGTGGCCCGCTCTGAAAGAGAGGAAACCAGGGGAGGACCCGTCCGATGGATCGGTGATGGAGTTCACGATGAAGGAGAGGCCTGGTTACCTATCAGAGGAAGGATTTGTGAGTTGCAGTATAGCCCCTGTAATGTGTCCCACTGACACCTATGGTCTCTACTAATCTACAGGGTTTTTGTTCAGAAGTCATAATTTAATCATTATGGATTCTGTGTCAGAGGATCTCTAGGACTTGTCCGTGAAGGTTACTAAATTCAAGTAGCAACTGTTCCTGCTTCACTCCGGCTGCTAGAACTGTGAGAGGGATCTATCCGGGTGAGCAAAATTCATACTCAGGCTTGAGTGAAGAATAGGGTAACTGGGTGCCGCGTGCCTGAACCTGTCTCCAGGCCCGTCGCTACAGGACAGGCAAAACAAGCAATTGCTTTGGGCCCCGAGCTGGCCTGGGGCCCCAAACTTCTCCTTCCCAGGCTGTAGTACCGAATCTGGGACCCATAGCCCCGAGTCTCTTATCGGGTGCTGTGGGTGTGGGTAAATATAGAAGACAGAGAATCGCTCACTATTCTCTAATTGCGGGGAGGCTTCCGTCTTTAATTCACACCCCTCCTCTCTCATTGGCTCCAGAGAAGCTGAATTTGTGGCGCCAAATCTGAGTCCTGAGCAGGAGAGGAGCTAGCTGGAGGAAGGATGGGAAATGTCAGCGCTGACAACTAGCGCACATTGGACAATGAGCTGAGCGAGGGAGGAGGAGAATGTCGACCCAGGAGCCTGGACATTGTCACTGCTCATACAAGACACCCCTCGGGTCAATGGACAAGTGAGGAGCAGGTAACGAGCATGCAGAGGACTGTCCAGAAAGGAGAAACTCGATCTCTTCCATGCTTGTGTGTGTCAGACAGCACCTGAGTCTCCCTCCCCCCTCCTCTCCTGGGGGGAGGACAGAGAAAGCAGGACAACACAGTAGCGATCATTGCTACCCATAAAGTAGTCACCGGAGCTCCCCCAAGGCAAGATAACAGGACAGATGGCAGACTGCATTCTTCTCCTGTGAAGCCTCGTACACACGACCGAGTTTCTCGTCCAAAACCGGCAAGAAAAGTGCCACGAGAGCTTTTTTGTCGAGAAAAACGTTCGTGTGTATGGTTTTACGACGAGAAATTTGCCGAGAATCTCGACGAGAAAATAGAGAACCTGCTCTCTATTTTCTCGTCAGGATTCCAGATTTCCTCGTCGTGTTTCTCGTCGGGCTGTTTTGTGACGAGAAAATGGTTCGTGTGTATGCTTTTACGACTCTTCCAAAAGCGCGCATGCTCACAAGCAACTATGAGACGGGAGCGCATCTTCTGGTAAAACAAGCCTTCGTAATGGAGAGAGCACATTCGTCACGCTCAAAAATATTGCATCGTTTAAATGTTCTGCCTTGAAATCTTCGTTAGAATGTTACATTAATCAAAACGAGTGACCTTCTTTTGCTGCTGATATTCACACAGAGTTATGACTTATTTTTTAACCTTTTTCATGCTGCTCTTAAGAAGATTTATGTGTATTATATCGTGCAAGTTTTTAGGAATAATTTAAATGGTAATATTTTTAAAAATTATGTTAATTATTTAATTATTCGCAATGTTTTGGTAGTGATCTCCCATTTAATTTTGGACTCTATATTAGTTAAATTTCCCACCATGTTTTTTTGATAATCAGATTTAGTTATTCTTTTGGGGGGTTGTTATCTGTCCCTTTTTTTGTCAGTCAAATGTATCTGCTTACTCCAAAGCTAGATTTTAAATTTTTACAAATACACATAGTCAAGTATGAACGTAAACAAAAATCACATTTATTCATGTTTAAAAATAAAATAAAGAGAAGGCAGCGCTGGAGAACCTGCTGCCATTTGTGCATCCCAGGGACCCCAGAGCACACAGCAACCCTGTGTGGACACTAAAATTGGGAGCTTGAGAAGGCCAACATTTCTGAACACAATCTGATGCTGGCCTCCCAGAGGTCAGGAACAGCAGCAGGTGAGATATATGTCCCAAGTCTGTGGTACTACAACAGGCTGCCTTCTGTCCGACCACAATGAAGCAAGGCCATCACTTCCTCTTCTTCCTGGCAACCTTCCCTGCAATCTTCCCTGCAGCCTTCCTTCTTCGTTTGGCTGGAGGCTGGCCCACTGGAGGGGTACTCCTGTCAGGAGGAGGAGGAGATGTAGCAGAAGGGGGTGGGGCAGAAGAAGAAGGTGGAGGTGTAGCAGAAGGGGGTGGGGCAGAAGAAGAAGGGGGAGGTGTAGCAGAAGGGGGTGGGGCAGAAGAAGAAGGTGGAGGTGTAGCAGAAGGGGGTGGGGCAGAAGAAGAAGGGGGAGGTGTAGCAGAAGGGGGTGGGGCAGAAGAAGAAGGGGGAGGTGTAGCAGAAGGGGGTGGGGCAGAAGAAGAAGAGGGAAGTGTAGCAGAAGGGGGTGGGGCAGAAGAAGAAGGGGGAGGTGTAGCAGAAGGGGGTGGGGCAGAAGAATAAGGGGGAGGTGTAGCAGAAGGGGGTGGGGCAGAAGAAGAAGGGGGAGGTGGAGGTTGAGGTTGGGTCAGTTGTGCCACCTCACATATGGCGGTATTGGGGGTAATTTTCTCCATCACCCCCTTGTTGAGCAAGGTGATGAGCAGGGGCTCGCATAGGAGGCGTTGCTCCATGCTCATCACCTTGAACTTAGCCTCCACTAGGCCGGCAATGGCCTCTTCAGGGGATGTGGGCTCCTGGAGGGTGGCATGGGCCTCACGAATAAGGGCCATTGCTGCCTCACTCGTGCTCCTGTCCCTCCTGCCTCTTTTGTGAAGCCGGATGGGAGGCACCTGGGATCTGGTGCTTCTCCTTTGCCCTGCCACCTCCTGTCTGCCACTGGGCCCTGCCACCTCCTGGCTGCCACTGGGCCCTGCCACCTCCTGGCTGCCACTGGGCCCTTCCTCCTCCTGCCTGACAGTTTCCAGACCCTCCTCCTGGCTGATTTCATCCTGTGTATGAAAAAGGGACATAGTTTAATATGTTCGTTTAATCTTTGCATCAAACTTTGTAATCCGGATTGAAGCAATTAGAATGTAAATCCATAAATCCTTGCTTTAAATTTACCACTACATCAGATTGACTATTTAGCACCCAATTAAGTGCAGAATAATGTCTACAGATCTTGATTTCACTTGTGCAATCCAAAATAGTTTATGTTTGTCATCTTGACATATTTGTCAAACATTAAGTTTATCCCAATACATTTTCGAAAAATACTATACCTGGCTCCAGATGGCCAAATCAGGATCATCCAGGATGGCTGCCTCCTCTTGCTCCAGAGAAGGCTCAGGTTGGCTGCAGGGAAGTCTGGGGGGAAGAGTGGAGAGTGATGGCCTTGTGTCAATGTGGTCATCCAGGAAGGACATCCTGTTGTAGTACCACAAAATCGGGACATACACATCATCTGCTGCTGCTCCTGACCTCTGAGAAGCCAGCACCTTAGAGCGTTCAGTCCTGTAGGTACCTCTCAAGCTCCCAATTTTAGTGTCCACTTGTTTTGCTGTGGCTGTGGGCACCTTGGTATGCACAAATGGGAGCAGCTTCTCCAGCGCTGCTTTTCTCACCCCTCTTTTTTTGTGGATGGGGTTTTTCGTCTCCCACAGAGCGGGCAGCTCCCTTACCCGGTCAATAAATTCCGCCAGGAAATCCTTGTCGCTTATAAAGACATTCATATTGTATCTGCAAGTTAAATAAATTATATATAACTAATGTGAGGCAAACAGTCTAACCTCCTTAAAGTGGAGCTCCACCCTAAATAGCAACTTTTGCTATTTGGAACCCTCCCCCCCTCCGGTGTCACAATTGACACCTTTCAGGGGGGAGGGGGGTGAAGATACCTGTCTAAGACAGGTATTTTCACCCACATCCGGGAGTCCTGTCTCCGGGAATCTGCGGGAGTTACGTCACTTCCCGCAGACTTCCCTTGGTGTTCTGGGAGACACTCGGCTCCCAGAACACAGGAGCACCAATCAGAACGGCGCAGCGCGACTCGCGCATGCGCCGTAGGGAACCGGGCATGAAGCCGCAGGGCATCACTTCCTGGTTCCCTCAGCGAGGATGGCGGAGGGAGCAGCAGAGCGACGAGCGGTCGCTCGTCCTCTGCTGCGGACGTCGCTGGACTCCAGGACAGGTAAGTGTCCAAATATTAAAAGCCAGCAGCTGCTGTAGCTGTAGCTGCAGCTGCTGGCTTTTAATTTTTTTTTTTCCGGCGGAGCAACCCCTTTAACATGCTAGTCACCATATATATCCTCCAACATTCTCAAGACAGTATAGGCCAACAATTTGTACAAGTCACAAAATCACATACCTTCGTTCGCACGTCCGTCACTTGAACTCCTCTCTCCGCACACCGAACGTACTATAGTCACATGTGTGTTTGCTATATACACACCACGCATGCGTCAAAATACGAACACGTCGCTCCGCACTCGTCGCCCGCCCATGACGTTCTAACTAACATCTTTTCCCCGCCCCTTCTCTTTCGGCGCGCAGACAGATATGGCGGAGTTACAGCAGGTGTCTGATAATTCCGCAACTAACGAGGAGGAGACAAGCCCGGAGACCGAGGAAACATCACGATCAAGGAGGAGATTCAAGGCATCGAATATGTCTTTGGCGGAGATGGCGGAGATGGTGGACATCTTGCTCAAGGCTGATTATGATGCCAAGCATGGGCCGTATAGCAAACCAAATAGAAGGAAGGCCAAAATCCTCACTAAAGTCGTGAAGAGTCTGAAGGCGAATTTCGGGGTGAAACGCTCAAATGAGCAGCTCAGAAAGAGGTGGTCAGACCTCAAACTGAGGGAGCCAGAGCAGTTGAGGAGCATAAAGAGAATGCTCGCTAAAAGTAAGTAAAATGTAGACTTTTATGATATTAATCTTTTTCTAAACTGACATGTTGCTCTTTATTTTGGTTTCTCATATTGGACTCGCTTCCAAAATGTAATATTTTGAACTTGGTTGGGCACAGTAATCGTTCGTTACGTTACCGACACTTCGTTCGGCCACTATCCGCGGTTTTGGCTTATTTTAGAGCCACAAAAGTAATTATACATCTGCCATTTTTGCTCCAAAATTGTGGCGTATTTTTTCGTCTAGATGATGTGTTTGTAAAGAGAATGAAATGCAAACTTTTATCAGTGTAAAGGAGAGGACACTCAGCAGCTGCTTCCACATCTGTACTTTGGAGCACTATAGTGTGGGCCACCAGACCCGCCTTTTTTGGGTGTCCCACACAGGTGCATACGAGAATTTTTGTGGTGCCTCCATGTCAAATAAATTACATCCAAAGGTGAATACTAAGCATATTCTTGGTCATAAATAATGCATTCTTCTTTAAATTCCGCCCAAACACACACTTGTACCACACTTCCAATCAATTTAGCCTGTTTTTATTTTAACATTGAGATTTACAGTGTGATAAATTGACCTTTTGTTTGCTTCTCATAGGGGAGAGAAGACTGGGAGGAGGACACTCCAGGGAGCACATGCACCCCACAACTTCCAAGCAACCCCAAACTCCCAAAGACCCACAACCGAAAGATGTGCAGGAAGTTGAGGTGGAGGAAGGAGAAGTGCAGGAAGGAGAGGTGGATGACGTTGTGGATCTGGTCACCACAACAGGTCAGTATCTGTCACCACAGCTTCAGGTAAGAGATGTAGGCCTGCAGAGTTATAATACCTTTTTTTTTGTTTTTAGAGGATATAAATGTTGTGAAGGATAGTACACGGTTCTCTGCTGACAGTGCCCTCCGCCTCATCCAGCAAGTGATGGAATGTAGCACGGAACTGGACCTTATTAAACAAAGAATCCATGTGATGGAACAAACATTTAAAGACATTCTCGATGTTTTGGGGAGAATTCAATAAGCCATCCAAACACATTTGTTTTTACATGTTTGTTTTTGCAACTTTTCAAATTTTTTTGACAATCAAACCAGCCAAAAATTGAATCTGCACACAGTGTGTCAACATGTGCTATCTGCCATCAGGGGATATCCATGTACGTCTTTTGTGGGTGCAACCCCTTCCTCGTATCTAAAGTCGGTGAACTGAGGAAGGGGTTGCACCCCCAAAACACGTCCATTGATCACCCCTGATGGCAGATAGCACATGTTGACAATAGGGATCAGGATTGTAAACTTCATAGATGTAAAAAATCCCAAATGTGTGCATATTCAATTTTTGCCTGGGCAAGGGGTGGCAGGACCCCATATTAGGACGGGCACATAGAGACATAGTTTGTGTAAGTGAATGTCTCAGATTGCTCAGAGTTATCCAATGTTGTAATTTTTGGAATGCAACTGTTATTTTTGTATTTTCATAAGCAAAAAATTGCTGGGTTGGGGCCAGGCTAACCCAAAAAACCAGAAAAAACTAAAAATGGTGAGAATGTGCACAGAGTAAAATATTTGACCACAAACAACGTGTAGCTTCTTTTTATAATACTCTCTAAGCTTATTTGGTTATTTTGTAAGGTTACATAGTGAAATGGTTGTTATTTACTAAAGTAAAATACACTTGGCACTACAAATGCACAAAGACAAACTAGGAGACAGGAAAGAACAAATAATTAAAGGTTTAAACAAGCTTTTTATTGGGATCCTTAGACATAGGCTGGCATAGGAATTGCCCCCCCCCCCCTACCCGTGAAATACTCCATGTATTTGTCCCGAACCTCACAGGCATTTTGGGAGGGCAAGCCAGGACGTGCAGATTCCAGGCCCGGCAGGGGATTTGCAGGGGAAAGTCCAGCCTCTGGCAAAACTGAGGCCATATAGGAATTAGATTTTTGGCTCAGAAAGTTGTGTAGCACACAGCAGCATAATACGACATAGTTTATTTTGTAGTCCGCCAAGTGTATTGAAGTCATAAAAAGGCGGAACCGGCTGGCCATTATGCCAAAGGCATTTTCGACAACTCTTCGGCCCCTGGCCAGCCGGTAATTGAACACCCTCTTCTCTGGGGTCAGGGTCCTCTGTGGAAATGGCCTCATAAGATGCCGTCCGAGTCCGAAGGCTTCATCAGCCAAGAAAACAAAGGGGAGTCCTTCAATATTCCCTGCATCCGGTGGCAATGCAAGGTCGTCACTCTGGAGACGGAGGGCAAACTCCGTCTGGATGAAGGATCCCCCATCGGACATCCGGCCATTCTTTCCTACATCAACATAGAGGAATTCATACCATGCTGACACCACCGCCATCAGCACAATGCTATGAAACCCCTTGTAATTGTAGTAGTAGGACCCAGAACGGGGTGGCGGCACGATGCGGACGTGTTTCCCGTCTATGGCACCACCGCAGTTGGGGAAGTCCCACCGCGTGGCAAACTCCGATGCCACAGTCTGCCATTCCTGTGGTGTGGAAGGAAGCTGTGGAGTGAAACAAGATGAAATAATATTAGAATACCAAAGTCAGACATTACAAGGAAATTTGATTATAAAAAAATCAAGGCCAACATCAATCAAATTCTACGTTTATTAAGGTGTTTAAAATAAGTATAAGGGAAGGCTCATTTATCAGATTCATCACCCCCTCTGATGAGCCATTACTAAATTATTTTGGGGGGGGGAAATGTGTTTGGCCACAGGATAGCATTGCAGTGGCGGTGCGTCCAGAGTGGGCGCTGGAGCACTGCCCCCTCTCTCCTGTGCCCATCACTCAGAACAATACATAGGTTCATGCGTTGCATTAACCTATGTATTGTCTATGCCGCCCACTATTCAGGTGGATGGCCTCTTGTTTAGCGACCGACATATGAATAATTGCGGCATTTAGGGGGTTCAAATTGCATAGCAGAAACAGGTAGTAAAATAGTCTTGCACATTACAACCTGAGGGATGTAATTGGCTTCCGAAAAGTAAAATAGGGGACGCAGGGGGGGGGGCATTCCTTGGGGAAACACTGGCAGGCTGCTCTGCCAATCATGTTCACCAAGTCTGTTTAATGGTAACATGATTGGCTGATGCAACATCAAGGGAAGGAGAAGACATCAAGGACAGAAGAAGGATGGCGCTGACTACAAGAAGGTAAGTGCAGGGCTGGGGGGAAAATGGCTGCATTGGAGGGAACCAAATGGCTGCATTAGAGGGGACAACTGGGGGCGTTTAATAGGCACCTGAGCAAAAAAGGAGGAAGTTTAGTTCATAAATTGGGGTGGGACCCCCAAACATTTGGAGCAACAGGCGCCCCTGCTGGAAAAGTTAGTGAAGGGAAATATTTATGGAGGAGAAAAAAGGGGCAATCTAAAGCTTCCAGCATGCATGGGGACAAAGGGGACATTCTCAGCATATTACAATCATGGTAATTAGGGAAGGATGAAAGAAATACAATACATTAGCATACATGTAATACATAAAATGTGATGTTAATGGAGAAAACTTACCCTAATATAGTCCTCCTGCAGGACTTGTATAATAGCAGAACAGGTGTCTGGGATTATGAGGCCCAGAGCCTGGGGGGAGATGCCTGTGGTGAACTTCAAGTCCTGAAGACTTCTCCCTGTCGCCAGGTAACGCAACGTGGCGATGAGCCTCTGCTCAGCACTGATGGCTTCCCGCATAACGGTGTCCTGCCTGGTAATATAGGGGGACACCAAAGCCAACAGTTCCTGAAATACGGGGTCAGACATCCGCAGAAAATTCCTGTAGTCCTCAGGATTATTCTTGACGATCTCCCGCAGCAGAGGCATATGGCAGAATTGGTCCCGCTGGAGCAACCAATTCTTGGTCCATGAACTCCTCCTCACAACATTCATGGACTGGTCTTGGTCCAAAACAAGCAGACCAACACCAAGCGCACGCACAGCACGAACTCGACGACGAGAACGTCCAGGCGACATGGCTAATAAGAAACGGTCGTCTTATCAGAACGTACAGAACAGAACGCACTTTAGAACAGCAAGGCCTATGAATAACGAACTGAAAAACAGAAACGAACAGGCAAGAACGCACTGTAAAACAGATACGACCTGCCTAGACGCCCTGAAAGTCAAGATACGAACCCACAAGCACAAACTGAACCGCAGAAAACGATCTGAAAAGTACGAAGACTGAAAAGCGCGAATCGTCTCTTCCCAAACTTTTACTTCACACGCGGTAACACGAGATCAGCAAAAGCAGCCCAAGGGGTGGCGCCAAGAAAAAAGATCTTCCCCTTTATAGTGCCGTCGTACGTGCTGGACGTGAGCGCGGAGAACAACGAGGAAATTGGGAAATGTCAGTGTGTACGCATAGAAAGCTTGACGAGAAAATCGACAAGCTTAACAAAAATCTCGTCGAAAAAAACGACGTGTTTTTTACGACGAGAAAATCGGTCGTGTGTACGAGGCCTGAGTCACAATTGTTCTGCCTTCCACACTGTATAGATCTGTGCTTTAAACCTGTCCTGTACCTCAGCAGGACAGGCATGGTGAAAGTAAAATTGTTGAATATGTTACAAATATAATGGGACTTAATTTCTGGTACTACATACATAGATGCATTTTTACAAAATAATTATTTTTAATATATGTGTGTAGCGGGTGTTTGAATTTATGTGAGGACTCTGGTGGTGTGAGGTTCCTTGGGGCCTACAGGTGGCGTTGTTGCCTTGGGCCGGAGCTGAACTCGCACCGCAAAGTGTGCATTTTTGTCCTCCCCTGGAGCTGGTACAGCGGGGCGGGGAACCCGCTGTGACGCAAAGGGAGAGGTCATAAAAGGGGCGGACGCCCTGATTTCAGGGAGAGAGTCGGAGGATGCGGCCGCACCCAGGCACCTTCAGCTTGGGTGCTGGCGTTCCGGTGATTCAGGCCTAGGCGCCCTTGACCTAGCTGAAGCAGGGATGGAGTCCATCTCAGGCACCTTTAGCCTGGGGTGAGGTACTATGGCGGGTGCCTGGGGCTCAGTACCTTCGACTGAGTTCCGCGAGGGTGGAGGAATCCGAGGGGGTCCTAACTCCTTGGGTGCCCGTGTCTGAGGTCGTGAGGACTGGTGCGCAGTAACTTCTCTGAAGAGTCTGGCGCAGCATCGCTGGTGACGGAGAGGCCTCCACTTCTCCCTTGGACGGATTTCTTCCTCTGACAGGGGCAAAGTGAGAGAAGGTAATTCACGTTCTATATTAGCTAGACAGTGGCAGTGACTATTCACCACTGGTGACAGCACAGTGGGCAGCAGCAAGAAGGGAAAGGATTGTGCCTCGATCTGTCCCCATTTTCCAAAGGAGAAAGATTGTTTTATTGCTTGGCAAGAAGAATAAAACTAAGTTGTACCTATTCACTGTGTGGAACTTGGGTTACTAAGCAAAGGAGTCAGGGACGAAGGACTGGACTTGACTCTAGGACACCTACACAAAAGCCCAATCTCTGGCCTTCACCTCCCAGTTACGGAGGACATGGGCCGTGGTGTGTTTTATCTCTCTCTCCCAGGTACCCCTAGACAACAGCCATATAACCGATAAAGCAAGGGAGAGAGGTGAGGCCGCTACATGTGTATGTAGAATATCTCTGTAGCACCTCGAAAGTCCCAATAGCCTCTTTCACCTACCTGTTTTCATGCTCCAGCCAGCTGCACTGCTCTTTTCCTCCACTAAAACCCCAGCCTCATTACATACCATAAAGTAACATTAACCCTGTATGTTATGATGAGGGGGCGGGAGTGTTATCTGCACACGCGCCGCCACCGCTTGGGCTAGCCCGTACATGGTCAGTCATTTTCGAACATGCAGGCGCATGCGCAGTGACATAATGGCACAATTTTTAAATGTAAGGCAGCAGTGGCACTTTGTGAGGTCTCAGCGGTGGCGCGCACCTCATCACAGCCCGGTAAGACCCCTCCGCAGCCTCTGGCCCCTGTACCATATCCGCAGCCTCTGGCCCCTGTACCATGTCCGCAGCCTCTGGCCCCTGTACCATGCCTGCAGCCTCTGGCCCCTGTACCATGTCCGCAGCCTCTGGCCCCTGTACCATGTCCGCAGCCTCTGGCCCCTGTACCATGTCCGCAGCCTCTGGCCCCTGTACCATGTCCACAGCCTCTGGCCCCTGTACCATGTCCACAGCCTCTGGCCCCTGTACCATGTCCGCAGCCTCTGGCCCCTGTACCATGTCCGCAGCCTCTGGTCCCTGTACCATGTCCGCAGCCTTTGCAGTGTGTGTATATATGTGTGAATATCATAGGCGTGCGAAGGGGGTGTGCCAGGTGTGCCTAGGCACACCCAAATCACTCTGTGCGGTGCCGAATTCTCCTACTACCCGGGCTTCCCCCGTGTTGTGCCCCCCCCATAATGCTGCTGGCTTCCCTCCTTCCCCCTGGCTTTTGCAGGGGATGTTTCAGGATTGAGAGTGGGGGAAGGGGATAATCAATATGTCATTTACCAGCCCCTTCCTTTTAAATGAACACAGTGAACACACTCACTCACTGTGTACAATCATAACTAAAGCATAGTAAACTGTTTACTATGTTTCAGTTTGTGAATGAACAGAAAGCCGCTCAGCACAGAGCACTTCCCATTCATTAACTGTCCAGTGCAGCTGAGGCTGCAGAGAAAGGCATGTGTGTCTGAGCTTTGGGGTGCACACCCTAATGCAATAGGCTGCGCACACCTATGGTGAATATATATATTGTGTATATTATATACATGTGTATGACTTTCTTTTACTCCGCTGCTATAGGATCTAGCCCCAGATCTTTTGTAGACCTAGCAACGCCCCTGCCTGCAGCACTGCTGCCTCTCTCGTCACTTCCCCTTCCCTGTAGCGTGGCCGAGCTCCTCTTCCTTCCTCCTGTCAGTCCAGCCGGGCAGGAGATTCAGTTTCCTGTTGCTGGACTGACAGGTAGTGCACACTGAGCGCTCACTTCCTGTCAGTCCGGCCGGGAACAGGAAACTGAATCTCCTGCCGTGTGGTACGGTAGGGAGGGGGGAGGAAGAACTGAAAAATGTTAATGTGAGTGTGTATGTATGTATGTATGTGTGTGTGTTTTAAGTATGTTGGATTTAGTTATTGTGCACTTTTTTAATGTGTATTCATTGATTTTATGGTACAGTGGTGTTTTTTGCAAATGTTCAATTGTTGAAAATGTTCAAATTTTATGCACATTATATGCAACAGCAGTATTTGCACCGTAAACCTTTTTTATTTAAAGTGTGGGTGAACCTAAACTGTATCGCTATGCTGTGGTTCCTGTAGGCTTTGCGTGCGTGCGGGGGGGGGGGGGGGGCCTCCATGTCCATTTTGCTTGCGGCCCCCAAATTCCTTCAAACGGCCCTGCCTGTCTCCCTACCTACTTTGTCGCTATCTTCAACCTGTTCCCAAATCTGTTTGAGCAAGATAAAAATAAACTCAGCTGTTTGGAGTTTGAATACAGTTTGGACATTGAGTTTGTTTGGGGAAAGAACACAGACTTTTCCCTACATTCTAGGGATGAGAACCAGTGAACGGGAGGTAACTCGCTGCAGGACCCAAAAATAAAGAACACCGCTCAACCTTCTAAACCAGGAGGACCCGGGCATGTGGCACGGTGTGCCTTTATCCCTGCAAGGAGAAGGTTGGCAGGATAAAAGGGTCCGTGTGCTACACGTATATATATTTATGCTGTTTTTATCCTTGGATCTTGTAAGTGTGCTTTATTTTGGGGCTGTTTTTAATAATGTAAAGCCTTGTACACACGGTCGGACTTCCATCTGACTTTTCCGTGGATTTTTGTCCAAACGGAGTTGGCCGGGCACACCCATAGCATACACACCACAGGACTTTTCTGCAAACTTTCCCTAAACTTTTTCCAACATTACGTGTTTTTTCTGCTCTTTACCGCCACCCTTTGGTCAACTTCTGCTATTGTTGGTTGATTTTAACATTATTTGTTTTGTCCATCGGACAAAAGTCCGATGGTTTTCTGTACACATGGTCAGACTTTGCTCCTTCGGACTTTTGTTGGCCAAAAGTTTGTCCGTTTGCAGACCGAACTTTTGTCCGATGAAAACCAAAAAAGTTTGTCCGATGGAGCGTACACACGGTCGGATTTTTTGGCAAACTTGCTCAAAATGAAGTTTGTTGGCAAAAAGTCAGACCGTGTGTACGGGGCTTAACAAGCAGAGAGCACTATGGAGTTTATGTTTGTTATTACATGTGAACGATCGATTTGAGAGAGAAGCGGAGCTGAGCTGTAAGCAGTGATTACATGTTAATGATTGATTTGTGAGAGAAGCTAAGCTGAGCTGCAAGCAGTGAGGAAAGGGGAAAACTGCCTTGATTCAATCCTTGTGAAGCTGTCAGCGTGAGCACACTGCTTGGAGAGCGTAGGAGGATCAGCTGTTGTGACGTGGATGAGAGAGATCGTGGAGGAGAGGAAAGGAGTGACCATTATATGAGTTTTTTTCTCATCTGTGAGGTGAGCAGGCATTTTGGCTTCTCTCACAAGTATTGATCTCAGTTAGGACGGATGAGCACAGTGGTGGATTGTTTTATACACTGTGATAAATGAACTATCGTTTTTAATAATAGATGTTATATGTATATGGACTGGTTTCACTGGGATATTAATCATTTATTCAGAATATATAAAAGTGGATTATCATGTTTTAAAAAAAAAGTTTTTGTAAATGTCATACAGCGCTGCACTATAAGGAAATAATTGTTCAGTTGTGTGGTGAATCACTGTGAGTGTTACAGCAGCTGTGTTTTTTTTTTTTTTCACATTTATTTTGATATATACATTGTTTCTATATAGTTTTATGCACATTGCACTTTAGATAGTTTCTTGGTGCTGATTGCCACTATACACTACCCACCGCAACTATGCCAGCTTCCCTGTCTTGGGTACACAGGAGCATCTGTCAGGATGGAGAGCGGTGGAAGGGGCTGGTATATATGTCCTTTAGTGAATGAATGGACATGGTGTGCAATCGCTACTGATCACTCCTGTGTCCTTTGATAACAGAGCATAGTAAAATTCAGTTTATGAATGAACAGAAGCCTCTGACTCCTGTTCATTCATCCGCAGTGCAGCTGTGCAGCTGAGGCTACAGAGAAAGGAAGTGAAGAATGTTCCTTTCTCTGTCTCATAGACCCCCCTCCAAAAGCATTGTAAAAATAAAATGGAAAAAATTATTTTGAAAACATAAAAAAATTAATTGTAAAAAAACATTTTTTAAACATTGTAAAAAACATATTTAACCGCTTAAGGACCGCCTCCTGTATATATACGTTGGCAGAATGGCACGGACAGGCATAGGCACGTACAGGTAGGTCCCCATTAAGATGCCGATGTGTGGTCGCGCGTGCGCCGCCGCCGCGCTCACGACCCTGCCGCTTTCTCCGTGAGCCCGACTGTGGGTCCTGCGGACTCGATCGCTGTGGGTACACCCGCGATCGTCTCACGGAGAGATAGAGCGGGGAGATGCTTATGTAAACAAGCATCTCCCCGCTCTGCCTAGTGACAATGACAGTGATCACCGCTTCCTGTAATCGGAAGAGGTGATCACTGTCTTGTCACACACAGCCCATCCCCCCTACAGTTAGAAACACTCATCAGGGCACACTTAACCCATACAGCGCCACCTAGTGGTTAACCCCTTCCCTGCCAGTGTCATTTTCACAGTAATCAGTGATTTTTATAGCACTGATTGCTGTAAAAATGACAATGGTCCCAAAAATGTGTCAAAAGTGTCCGATGTGTCCGCCATAATGTCGCAGTCATGATAAAAATCGCTGATCGCCACCATTACTAGAAAAAAAAAATTATTAATAAAAATGCCATAAAACTATCCCCTATTTTGTAGACGCTATAACTTTTGCGCAAACCAATCAATAAACGCTTATTGCGATTTTTTTTATCAAAAATATGTAGAAGAATACGTATCGGCCTAAACTGAGGGAAAAAAACTTTTTTAAATATATATTTGTTGGGGATATTTATTATAGCAAAAAGTAAAAAATATTGAATATCTATTTTTGTTTATAGCGCAAAAAATAAAAACTGCAGAGGTGATCAAATACCATCAAATGAAAGCTCTATTTGTGGGAAAAAAAGGATGTAAATTTTGTTTGGGAGCCACGTCACATGACCGCGCAATTGTCAGTTAAAGCGACACAGTGCCAAATTGCAAAAAGGGGCCTGGTCCTTTAGCAACAAAATGGTCCGGGGCTTAAGTGGTTAAAAATTGTACAAAAATAATTTTTTGACATTTTTTTTTTTACATTTTTTTTAAGAATGTAGGGCTCATTCACACGGGTTCCCTGGTCCACAGTGTGAATGAGCTGTTTACTGGAGCTTCCTAGTACTCTATGAGTACTCTATGTATAAACACAGCTGCAGGTCTTAATTTGTCATGTATGCAGGTCTCTTGTAAGTGGTCCCAAATGCATACTGTCTGTGTTTGGAGCCGCACACCTGTCAAATTACGACCTATGGATGTGTTCACACAGCTGCTTCATCCCCACATAGGCTGCCTGCATATAGCATTAGCCACAAAAAAAAAAACATTGATTCACACAGCACCTATGTGAATGAGCATGAGGGTGGGGGAGATAAGAATGGAAGAGGAGGACGTGGGATGGGGGAGATGAGACTGGAAGAGGAGGACATGGGATGGGGAAGATGAGACTGGAGGAGAAGGAGGACATGGGCTGGAGAGATGAGACTGGAGGAGGAGGACGACATGGGATGGAGGACGTGGGACTGGAGGAGGAGGAGGATGTGGGATGGAGGATATGGGATTGGAGGAAGAGGAGGACCTGGGATGGAGGGGATGGGATTGGAAGAAGAGGAGATGGGACTAGAGGAAGTGAAGGACATATTAAGTTGTAAGAGTGTTAAATTAAAGCGGGTGCACTGAAGGACTTGGGGGGATGGCCAGTGGGCGGATTTGGTGGGACGGCCAGTAGGCAGGCCCTGGGGAATGTTGGTGTCTAGGCCTGGGGTGGGGGGCAGGCCTAAAGCTGCCCTACCGCTAACAAGACCACCTTGTAACAAGAAAGGGTTGTATCCTAAAACTTTCTTTATGTATTCTCCAGCCAGTGCTGGTATCTGACACTCCTGGGAGTGACAAATAACTGCTCCCCCTCTAGTGGATCCTCCTGCTATGCCCCTCTATTGTTGCAGGACACAGTAGTAATGTAGATGTCATTGAGAAGAAACACTGTATGTTCAACATACGACTAAAGGCTTGTATACACAATCAGAAAATCATACGAAAAATACAGCTTTCGAAGCAATCGTACGATAATCTGATCAATATTATACAGCTTTCGAGAGCCGATTATGACAATTCATGCAAAATTATCCAATGGAACAAGCACAAATCAAAAAATCTTGTACGATACCAGATCAGTACAGTTGTCATTCGAAAATACAATACAAATACAGTACAACACAGTACATCACTTCCGAATTTTCATTCTGTCTTACGAGAATTTTTATAACTTTAGTAATCTCTTCATTTTCGATATGAGACTAGCATGCAAAAAAATAAAAAAATAAAACGGACGATCATTCTTCCGATAATCTCAGCCTGTGTACCAGGCATTAGTGTTGGATACTAGCGGTGACTGGAGAACAGCAATACAGGAAAATCTTTCTACAACTCCCAACAGAAAAGAAAGTATCTTTATTTTTTTCTTACAGGCTGGCTTTAACCACTTCTGGACAAAGCCTATTTCTGACTAGGGATGAGCTTCGTGTTCGAGTCGAACATACGTTCGACTCGAACATCGGCTGTTCGATCGTTCGACGAAGATCGAACGATTTGGGCCGTTCGCGCCAAGTTCGAGTGACGCGAACGGCCCACAATGCACTACGCCATCGCAGTGTCATCCAGGCGCTGTGATTGGCCAAGCATGCACTGTGACCCCGCATGCTTGGCCAATCACAGCGCCGGCAGCGAGGAGAGCAATGATTGGCCACAGGCAGGATGCCTGTGGCCAATTATTGCTGAGGGGGTTTAGTACACGCCCCACACTATAAAAGGCCGCCAGCGCGGCGGCCTTGTGTAGTGTGTTCCGGAGTAGGGAAAGAGAAGCATAGGCAGGGACAGTGTCATTATTTTTCCTTTACATAATCCTGGATTCTTTGTGTTTAGGGACAGATAAGGATAGGTAGGGAGAGTGTCAGTGACAGTGTGCTATTCTGTGCTAATCCTTGTTTGTAAGGACAGAGAGGTACAGTGAGGGAAAGTGTCAGTGTGCTATTCTGTTCTAAACCAATCTTGCTGAACCATATTTTCAATCCTTGAGTTTAGGGACAGAGAGGTACAGTGAGGGAAAGTGTCAGTGTGCTATTTTGTGCTAAATCTTGTTTGTAGGGACAGAGAGGTACAGTGAGGGAAAGTGTCAGTGTGCTATTTTGTGCTAAATCTTGTTTGTAGGGACAGAGAGGTACAGTGAGGGAAAGTGTCAGTGTGCTATTCTGTTCGAAACCAATTTTGCTGTTCCATATTTTCAATCCTTGAGTTTAGGGACAGAGAAGGACACTCGTAGAAATTATCAGTGTGCTATTCTGTGCTAAATCTTGTTTGTAGGGAGGGACAGAGTAGGACAGTGAGGGAAAGTGTCAGTGTGCTATTCTGTTCTAAAACTATTTTGCTGAACCATATTTTCAATCCTTGAGTTGAGGGACAGAGAGGTACAGTGAGGGAAAGTGTCAGTGTGCTATTCTGTTCTAAAAATATTTTGCTGAACCATATTTTCAATCCTTGAGTTGAGGGACAGAGAGGTACAGTGAGTGAAACTGACAGTGTGCTGTTCTGTTCTAAACCAAATTTGCTGTTCCATATTTTCAATCCTTGAGTTGAGGGACAGAGAGGTACAGTGAGGAAAAGTGTCAGTGTGCTATTCTGTTCTAAAACTATTTTGCTGAACCATATTTTCAATCCTTGAGTTGAGGGACAGAGAGGTACAGTGAGTGAAACTGACAGTGTGCTGTTCTGTTCTAAACCAAATTTGCTGTTCCATATTTTCAATCCTTGAGTTGAGGGACAGAGAGGTACAGTGAGGGAAAGTGTCAGTGTGCTATTCTGTTCTAAAACTATTTTGCTGAACCATATTTTCAATCCTTGAGTTGAGGGACAGAGAGGTACAGTGAGTGAAACTGACAGTGTGCTGTTCTGTTCTAAACCAAATTTGCTGTTCCATATTTTCAATCCTTGAGTTGAGGGACAGAGAGGTACAGTGAGGGAAAGTGTCAGTGTGCTATTCTGTTCTAAAACTATTTTGCTGAACCATATTTTCAATCCTTGAGTTGAGGGACAGAGAGGTACAGTGAGTGAAACTGACAGTGTGCTATTCTGTTCTAAACCAATTTTGCTGTTCCATATTTTCAATCCTTGAGTTGAGGGACAGAGAGGTACAGTGAGTGAAACTGACAGTGTGCTATTCTGTTCTAAACCAATTTTGCTGTTCCATATTTTCAATCCTTGAGTTGAGGGACAGAGAGGTACAGTGAGTGAAACTGAAAGTGTGCTATTCTGTTCTAAACCAATTTTGCTCTTCCATATTTTCAATCCTTGAGTTGAGGGACAGAGAGGTACAGTGAGGGAAAGTGTCAGTGTGCTATTCTGTTCTAAAACTATTTTGCTGAACCATATTTTCAATCCTTGAGTTGAGGGACAGAGAGGTACAGTGAGTGAAACTGACAGTGTGCTGTTCTGTTCTAAACCAAATTTGCTGTTCCATATTTTCAATCCTTGAGTTGAGGGACAGAGAGGTACAGTGAGGGAAAGTGTCAGTGTGCTATTCTGTTCTAAAACTATTTTGCTGAACCATATTTTCAATCCTTGAGTTGAGGGACAGAGAGGTACAGTGAGTGAAACTGACAGTGTGCTGTTCTGTTCTAAACCAAATTTGCTGTTCCATATTTTCAATCCTTGAGTTGAGGGACAGAGAGGTACAGTGAGGGAAAGTGTCAGTGTGCTATTCTGTTCTAAAACTATTTTGCTGAACCATATTTTCAATCCTTGAGTTGAGGGACAGAGAGGTACAGTGAGTGAAACTGACAGTGTGCTGTTCTGTTCTAAACCAAATTTGCTGTTCCATATTTTCAATCCTTGAGTTGAGGGACAGAGAGGTACAGTGAGTGAAACTGACAGTGTGCTATTCTGTTCTAAACCAATTTTGCTCTTCCATATTTTCAATCCTTGAGTTGAGGGACAGAGAGGTACAGTGAGGGAAAGTGTCAGTGTGCTATTCTGTTCTAAAACTATTTTGCTGAACCATATTTTCAATCCTTGAGTTGAGGGACAGAGAGGTACAGTGAGTGAAACTGACAGTGTGCTGTTCTGTTCTAAACCAAATTTGCTGTTCCATATTTTCAATCCTTGAGTTGAGGGACAGAGAGGTACAGTGAGGGAAAGTGTCAGTGTGCTATTCTGTTCTAAAACTATTTTGCTGAACCATATTTTCAATCCTTGAGTTGAGGGACAGAGAGGTACAGTGAGTGAAACTGACAGTGTGCTGTTCTGTTCTAAACCAATTTTGCTGTTCCATATTTTCAATCCTTGAGTTGAGGGACAGAGAGGTACATTGAGTGAAACTGACAGTGTGCTATTCTGTTCTAAACCAATTTTGCTCTTCCATATTTTCAATCCTTGAGTTGAGGGACAGAGAGGTACAGTGAGGGAAAGTGTCAGTGTGCTATTCTGTTCTAAAACTATTTTGCTGAACCATATTTTCAATCCTTGAGTTGAGGGACAGAGAGGTACAGTGAGTGAAACTGACAGTGTGCTGTTCTGTTCTAAACCAAATTTGCTGTTCCATATTTTCAATCCTTGAGTTGAGGGACAGAGAGGTACAGTGAGGGAAAGTGTCAGTGTGCTATTCTGTTCTAAAAATATTTTGCTGAACCATATTTTCAATCCTTGAGTTGAGGGACAGAGAGGTACAGTGAGTGAAACTGACAGTGTGCTGTTCTGTTCTAAACCAAATTTGCTGTTCCATATTTTCAATCCTTGAGTTAAGGGACAGAGAGGTACAGTGAGGGAAAGTGTCAGTGTGCTATTCTGTTCTAAAACTATTTTGCTGAACCATATTTTCAATCCTTGAGTTGAGGGACAGAGAGGTACAGTGAGTGAAACTGACAGTGTGCTGTTCTGTTCTAAACCAAATTTGCTGTTCCATATTTTCAATCCTTGAGTTGAGGGACAGAGAGGTACAGTGAGTGAAACTGACAGTGTGCTGTTCTGTTCTAAACCAAATTTGCTGTTCCATATTTTCAATCCTTGAGTTTAGGGACAGAGAAGGACACTCGTAGAAATTATCAGTGTGCTATTCTGTGCTAAATCTTGTTTGTAGGGAGGGACAGAGTAGGACAGTGAGGGAAAGTGTCAGTGTGCTATTCTGTTCTAAAACTATTTTGCTGAACCATATTTTCAATCCTTGTGTTTAGGGACAGAGAAGGATAGGCAGGGGACAGTGTCAGTGTCATTGTTGCTAAGCCTCCTGCACAGTATACACCTGAAGGTAGCCCTTATTGCTGTTTTTCCCATCTCCCTGCAGGCCATCCATTAAAATGTCTGGAAGGCAACCAAGGAGAGGCAGACAGTCAGGAGGCAAAAAAAGAGGGCAAGCAGGCTCTGTGTCTGGGGGCAACAGTGCTGGTCGTGTACGCGGTGCATTGTCATCAGCACATGGCCATGGGACACGCTTGTCCTTGTTTTCGGCAGCTGGACATGTTGAGCCACATCATGCCGAAGACTTGGTAGAGTGGATGACCAAGCCCACCTCATCCTCCTCATCCTCTCTCACCCAGGCTCAGGGTACTGGCAAAGCAGCTGCCAAAGCGTCCTCTTCTCTGGTATCATTATCTTCATTAGTCAATCCTTCCCTAGACCCACCATGACCTCCTCCTGAGGAGTCCCCCGAACTGTTTGAGCACAGTGTTGGGTACATGCTCCAGGAGGATGCCCAGCGTTTGGAAGGATCTGATGATGATACCCAGCTAGAGGAAGGCAGCAGCGTGAGAGCAGAGAGAGGGGATGCTCAAGAAGGACACCAATCTGGCAGTCATGCTCCAGCAGCTGCAGCATATTGCCAGATTGGCTCCAGTGATGAGGAGGGAGGGGATGATGAGGTCACTGACTCCACGTGGGTGCCTAATAGGAGAGAGGAGGAGGAGGAGGATGAGGAGGAGGCACATCTCCAACAAGGCAGGATGCCCTTGAGTGGCCAGCGTATGGGCAGCACACCGACGGAATCACACCGCAGAGCTCCGCCTGTGCAGGGCGCTGCCTCTGCCCGTCATGCAAAAAGTTCTTTGGTGTGGGCCTTTTTCGAGGCGAGTGCATCAGATCGCACAGCTGCTGTTTGCAACATATGTCTCAAGCGTATATCGTGTGGCCAAAACATCAGCCGCTTGGGCACCACATGCTTGATCAGACATATGTTGACCTGCCATGCAGCTCGTTGGCAAGCCTACCTTAAAGACCCACACCAAAGAACAAAGCTGACCTCTTCTTGCACCGCATCAGCTGGGATCTCCAACCCCACTATACCTTCACTCCTCTCTGAAACCTGCTCTGAGAGGAATGAAGGTGTAGAATTAGGTGTGTCACAGGCAAGTACTTGCGGGCACTCTGCTAGCAGTACACCAACGTCCGATTCTAGCAGGCAAATTTCCCTGCCCCAGCTGCTGGACCGTCGAAAGAAGTTCACTCCCAGCCATCCACATGCCCAGCGGTTGAATCCTAGCTTGGCTAAATTGCTAGCGCTTCAACTGCTGCCTTTTCAGTTGGTAGACTCGGCCCCCTTCCGTGAGTTTGTGCAATGTGCGGTTCCTCAGTGGCAGGTTCCCAAACGACACTTTTTCGCACGGAAGGCTATTCCGGCTCCCTACAGGCATGTGGAAGGCAATGTCTTGGCCTCGCTGGACAGGGCGGTCAGCGGTAAGGTGCATATTACCGCTGACTCATGGTCCAGCAGGCATGGACAGGGACGTTACCTTTCTTTCACGGCCCATTGGGTCACTCTTTTGGCAGCTGGGAAGGATGCAGGACAAGGTGCAGTAGTGTTGGAGGTTGTTCCACCGCCACGCCTCCAAAATGCTACTACTGGTTGTGACACACCTCTCTCCTCCACCCCCTCCTCTTCTTCTTCCTCCATGGCCTCTTCCTGTGGTTTGTCCTTGGAACCAGCGGTGCTCCGTAGGCGTTCAAGGGGCTACGCAAGTACGCAGGCAAAAAGATGCCATGCCGTGCTTGCGCTGGTGTGTTTGGGGGACAGGAGCCACACTGGGGCAGAGGTCCTGTCTGCTCTGCAGGGGCAGGCCGAGAGGTGGTTGACGCCACGCCAGCTTAAGCCAGGAATGGTGGTTTGCGACAATGGCACCAACCTCCTCTCCGCCCTCCGACAGGGACAACTGACCCATGTGCCCTGTATGGCTCACGTCCTTAACCTGGTGGTGCAGCGGTTCTTGGGCAGGTACCCGGGCTTACAGGATGTCCTGAGGCAGGCCAGGAAAGTCTGTGTGCATTTCCGCAGATCTTATAATGCCAGTGCTCGCCTGGCTGAGCTTCAAAAGGAGTTGAACCTGCCCAAGAACCGTCTTATATGTGACATGCCCACCAGGTGGAACTCAACGTTGGCCATGCTGCAGCGGCTGCACACGCAGCAGAGGGCCATCAATGAGTACCTGTGCGACTACGGCACCAGGACAGGGTCAGGGGAGCTCGGGTTTTTTTCACCACGCCAGTGGGGCATGATCAGGGATGCATGCACTGTCCTGGCACCATTTGAGGAGGCCACGAGGATGGTGAGCAGTGACAGTGCATGCATCAGTGACACTGTACCTCTTGTCCACCTGTTGGAGCACACGCTGCGTGGAATAATGGACAGGGCACTTGAGGCAGAACAGAGGCAGGAAGAGGAGGACTTCCTTGCCTCTCAAGGCCCCCTTTACCCAGACAGTGTTCCTTCTGTCCCACCCATCGCACAGGAAGAGGAGGAGGAGGAGGAGGAGGATTGTGTCAGCATGGAGGTGGAGGCTGGCACTCAGCATCATCAGCAGCAGTCTTTTAGGGATGATTTACAGTCCCAAGAAACCAGTGGACTTGTACGTGGCTGGGAGGAGGTGGCTGCGGATCATGTCGTCCTTAGTGACCCAGAGGACTCCGGACTGAATGCCTCAGCTAACCTACGCTGCATGGCCTCCCTGATCCTGCAAAGTCTGCGGAAGGATCCTCGTATTCTTCGGATCAAGGAGAGGGACCATTACTGGCTGGCCACTCTCCTTGATCCACGGTACAAGGGTAAGGTTGCAGACCTTATCGTACCATCGCAGAGGGAGCAGAGGATGAGACAACTCCGGGAGGCCTTGCAGAAAGGTCTGTGCAACGCGTTCCCAGAGACTGGGAGGTTACAAACTCCTGGTCCTGGACAACGAGTTGCTGAGGCTTCGGGCAGTCAAAGAAGGACCGGTGGGGAAGGTGGCCGTCTGACCGATGCGTTCAGACAATTCTTTAGTCCGCAGCCCCAAAGTATGATCGGTTCCAGCAACCATCGCCAGCGTCTGATATACATGGTGCAGGAATACCTAGGGGCAAGGTCAGACTTGGACACCTTCCCCACCGAAAATCCTCTGGCTTACTGGGTCTTGAGGATGGATCACTGGCCAGAGCTTGCACAGTATGCAATTGAGCTACTGGCCTGTCCTGCATCCAGCGTTCTTTCAGAACGCACATTCAGTGCTGCTGGAGGATTTGTCACGGATCACAGGGTGTGTCTGTCCACCGACTCGGTTGATCGACTGACTTTCATCAAGATGAACCAGTCTTGGATCACCACCAGCTACCACACACCAGATGCTGATATAACAGACTAATTGATTTTAAAATGTCACATCCCTTCAAGACTGATGCTGATGCTGAGTGCCTGTGCTGTTATGTTGACTGGCTATCCTCCTCCTCCTCCTCAATGATACGATTAACGATGATAGCTTGGAAGATCATTTTGGTTTATGGGTGACGCCACCAGTGGCTAAGGCCCAATTTTTCAGCCCCTGTTTAACAGGGGCGTGTAATTAAAATTTTTGATGCAATACTTTGCAACAGGCCTCATTGCTGTGCTCCAAGTACAGTATCTGTGAGGGGTTGCAGTGTTGTGCCACCAGTGCCTAAGGCCCAATTTTTCAGCCCCTGTTCAACAGGGGCATGCAATTATAATTATTGATCTAATAATTCACAGCAGGGCCCATTGCTGCGCCCACCAAGAGTAACTGTCAGGCCTTACAGTGTTGTGGCACCAGCACCACCATCACCACCACCACCACCACCAAAGGCCCAATTTTTCAGCCCCTGTTCAACAGGGGCATGCAATTATAATTATTGATCTAATAATTCACAGCAGGGCCCATTGCTGCGCCCACCAAGAGTAACTGTCAGGCCTTACAGTGTTGTGGCACCAGCACCACCATCAAAGGCCCAATTTTTACTACCACTGATCAACAATTATATGTTATTACAATTCCTGATATAATAGTTGACAGCAGGGCGTTCCAGCACCCACCAAGAGTAACTGTGAGTGCTTACAGTGTTGTGCCAACACCAACACCTAAGGGGCCAATTTCTGCAGAGTATATACGGCAGGTCCCTACTTTCAAACATCCAACTTACAAACGACTACTACTTGCAAACGGAAGAAGACAACAGGAAGTGAGAGGAAATCTACCCCTTGGAAGGAAAATTCTCTCCTGTAAGAATTAATATGGGAGAAAGGTGTCTCCTCTCTACTGATGCTTTATCACCAATCCTTGTTTCAATAAAAACACCACATTTCAAAAACAGTTGTCATTGGGATGCAAAGTGAGGTGAAATGTTCTGAACAGGGGCACAGACAGCAAAAAAAATGTGACAGGGGTGATAACCGTTCCCTATGTTTTACAAAAAACTAAAAAAAAGGAATTTGCCATGGAGCTCCACTTAAACAATGCAGCTGTTCAAAATTATAAACAGATTCTACATAAGAACAAACCTACAGTCCCTGTCTTGTATGCACCGCCTGTATACGGCTGTTCAGAGTATATAGGTCCTTTTTTATTTTGTGTGCGGGGTTCCCCTTAATATCCATACAAGACCCAAAGGGGCTGGTAATGGGCTGGGGTAGGGGGGGGGGGGTTGATGGGGTAGCTATGCCATTTTTCCTAAAGTTTTACATCCATATTACCGGGACCACACATTGCATTAAAGCCGCAAGCAGTTTTAAATGACTTTTTTCCCTTTAGAAATGTTATTTTGTGCAGGGACAGTTCTAAACACGGGAAACACGTGGCACTTCACAGGCATACTTTAGACACCTCCCAGGTACAATATTTAAAGGAATATTTGACTTTTTTTCTTTCACTTTATGCATCATTAAAATGACTGCTCCCGGAAAACGTCCGTTTTTAAAACTTCTTTTTGCATTGATACATGTCCCCTGGTGCAGAAGCCGGGTTCCCAAACTCTGTTTCAGACAATAACATGGATAATAGTCGTTATAATTAGCACTTTAGAATCCGAACGTTCGCATCCATTGTATTTAATAGGGTTCTAATGTTCGTGCGAACTTTCGGTCCGTTCGCGGGTTCTGGTGCGAACCGAACCCGGGGGTGTTCGGCTCATCACTATTTCTGACATTTGTTTTTTACAAGTTAAAATCAGTATTTTTTGCTAGAAATTTGCTTAGAACCCCTAAACATTAGATATATATTTTTTAGAGAATAAAATGGAGATCGTTGCAATACTTTATGTCACACCGTGTTTTCCCCCTAAAGAGTAACTTGCGTTTATATTTTCACCCCCCAAGTGCATTACCTTACATTTACCAATGTTAAACCTAATTTGCCTTGCAGTAGCCCATTCCAATAATTCATTCAGGTCATCTTGTAAAGTTTCTATATCCTGCTGTGTTGTTATTGCCCTGCATATTTTTGCGTCACCAGCAAACACTGAGATCAAGCTATTTATCCCCTCCTCCAGATCATTTATAAATAAATTAAACAGAATTGGTCCCAGGACAGAGCCTTTGGGTACCCCACTAACCACTCTAGACCATTCTGAGTATATGTTATTTATCACAACCCTTTGGACACGCCCCCATAGCCAGTTTTCTATCTAGGTACCTACCCTATGGTCCATGCCTACAGACCTCAGCTTGCAGATTAAAGGAGTTGTAAACCCTTGTGGTTTTTCACCTGTAGCACTACCCCCGTAGGAGCTGCTGGTTTATATTTGGGCCTTGCACGTTACCTCAACATTCGTTGTCTAGGGGTTGAGAGTCTACAGTAACTTCATTGTCCACACAAGTTATGAATCCTTTTTCTTCAGGCTTTATCTCCAAACAAACTTGTATAGGTAGAGGGATAGAGGGTTAGGGGAAGGTTCAGGCACACACAGCAGATCACTGGGGAAAACTCCTAAGATACAAAGTCTCACTCACCACTCTCCTTCGAGTGGGTATTGCTCACCCGGATAGGCCCCTCTCACTTGGCCTAGCAGCCGGAATGGTGCACGAATGAATAAGAAAAAAAAGGTCTCTGCCACAGATCTTTAAGATGGTTAAGTTGAACCGTTCAGTTATCCTCTGCCACAGGATTTTAGTACCCGGATATCCAGCCTTACAGTCTAAGAGCCTTTAAGCCAACCCGGCAGACTGTAAGGTTACTTTAGCTACGGTGCATCCTCCAATAGGGTCACCAGGCCTTCCGCAAGATACGAGCCTTCTGCTTGGTCCTCTCCTGGACAGGTCCTCCCCTGGTTTCCTCCATTGAGTGGCTTCCTCCCGCAGGACGGACAGCACAGGATCACCTTCAAGCGTAGGCCCCAGTCAGGACAACTGAGCCTACCTGGCATAGATGCAGCCTCAGGCCAACGTGGCTCCAAGGCTGAATTCCCAGTAACACATACCTCGAGCCAGGAGGGCCACGAGGCGAAGAAGAGCCCCGAAAAATGGCGTCTGCCCCTTAAGTACCCTTCCCTAGCATGCTCAGTGGGGAGACCACTCCCACTGAACTGTTCCCGGGGAAAGACACCCAATGCACTTTGGCCTGTTTGTCTTCCATATTGGCCTGGGGTGGTAACGCCACCTACAGGCAAACAGTGGGAAGTCCTTCCAAACACAGCCATAGCCGGAACAGAGGCTGATTTAGCCTTAATTATTTACAAAGTCTTGCTAATATCAGCTCAGACACCCACTAAATTTAACATAGCGCCTGGTCATCAGGAGCAGGGTGCTACATACTCCCCCCACTACAACAAGACACTGTCCCCAGTGTCTGAAAAAACAACAATTCCTCAAGCCTGAGGATTAGGTACCTGAACCAAAAACTTGGATGGGGAAGGGAAAGGAAGGAAAGGGACAAAGATATAACCACGTCACAAATCCAATAAAACAGCAGCACATTACACATTAACATCACCACCCTTCACTAACTATCTAGCCCTCCCCATTTTCCGGAGGTCTTGACAGAAGATCTGATTGCCTAAAAGAAAAACAGAAATACACAGCACAATAACTTATTCACATTAAAGTACTTCTATAGAAGCAGAGCTACACCTCCAAAGAGGTGGAACTTTCCTTCTTAACGTTTAAAGACCCTATATATAACTTAGAAAGTCTTTCCCTACTCTACTGACCACCTAGTGTCAGAGGTAGCACACAAGAGTTATTTAAAGCAGGGACTGAAACAGATGACATCTTGATCCCAACGTCCTCAGCAACCCTAATCCTAACTGATTAATTTCCACAGAGTCCAGTTAGCACAGCAAAAGATGAGAATATAGACAAAAATCCTCCTCTAGGTTGAAAATCTTCTTTCTTTCATGAAAAGAAGAAAATAGAAACAAAGAAAAATGATCACTTTGAATGATCAAAGGTAGAACCTGGGATCCGGCAGAGTCAGTGGTTTTCCTTGCTTGTCCAGGGTAGTAATAAAATATACAATGTCATCTTTTCCTGGTCTGCAAATAGTCACCCGATCAGAGTGGATGTGTCGGCCGTAGCTCCAGTGCAGCCAACATCCTTTAAAAAGCGTTCTGCCATAATGAAAGAGTAGTCCAAGTTTCTAAATGGCTTTGGCACGGACAAATAGTCCCAAATGGCCTCACCGTACCACTGCTCCCTGTTTGCCTCAATCTCCTGCATTATCTCCCTTGGGACGTAGGGGAACTCCAGGCCGTACTCCGTGGCTACCCTTTTTATAAACACTCTCTGTAGACGGGCAAGTCTGGGCAATGAACGGGAGCTTCCCATCCGGGGTAACACACATGAATCTGGCGATTTCTTTATCATGGACTTAGCAGGTTTAGGCAACATCTCTTTAACAGGCAAAGTCCCTTTATTAATGTCTGGGGTTTCCACCCTGGGTGTAGTTTCCCCAGAGTCCATAGCTGTCCACTCTTCCCCAGCATGCTCAGCGGGGAGACCACTCCCACTGAACTGTTCCCGGGTAAAGTCACCCAATGCACTTTGGCCTGTTTGTCTTCCACATTGGCCTGGGGTGGTAACGCCACCTATAGGCAAACAGTGGGAAGTCCTTCCAAACACAGCCATGGCCGGAACAGAGGCTGATTTAGCCTTAATTATTTACAAAGTCTTAGCTAATACCAGCTCAGACACCCACTAAATTTAACATAGCGCCTGGTCACCAGGAGCAGGGCGCTACACACCTTAATGCATTCTATGCATTAAGGTTAAAAAACTTCTGTGCTGCAGCAGCCCCCTAGAGTCCCTCTTTTTCTTACCTGAACCCGATCATTCCAACGACGAGGAAGAGCACAGCAGCTCCAGCCGCTGTCTTGGGTCCTAATTTGGTAGATTGATAGCAGCGGGAGACATTGGCTGCTGTCATTCAAATCCAATTATGCGGGAGCCGGGCCAAGTCCTACTGTCTGTGTCAATGGACACAGCAGCAGGACTCGGGAGCGTGTCCGCATGAGTGCCCCCATGGAATGCGGCTCTCTGTGGGGGCACTCGATGAAGAGAAGGAGCCAGGAGCGCTGCTAAGGGACCCCAGAAAAGGAGCTCACTTCCTCATAGAAGGTGAATAGGTTGACTTGGCAAGAGCGACCTCTCATGAACCTGTGCTGATAACTGCTAATTATACTGTTTTCATCAGCAAATTCTTGAATATGGTCCCTTAGCATCCCCTCAAATAGTTTACAAACTACAGATGTTAGACTGACAGGCCTATAGTTCACTAGAATGGATCTCTGCCCTCTTTCGAATACTGGTACCATGTGGACTTTTCACCAATAAGCTGGTACCAATCCTGTCAGTATCCTGTCCATGAAGATTAGGAATAGCGGTCTGGCTATAACCTGACTGAGTTCTTTAAGGACTCTTGGGTGTAAGCCAGTCCTGGTGATTTATATATGTTAAGCTTCTCTATTTCATTCTGGACTTCGGCTTCTGTTAGCCACGGGGTAAATCCTGTGGCGTGTTGCTAACAATACCGTTGTGGTCGGTATACCCCTCCTTTTCTGGTGTGAAGACTGAGGAGAAGAAAGCATTTAGCACAGCTGCCTTCTCCTTGTCATATGTAACCACCTTCCCTTCTTTATACTTTATGGGGCCTATGTGTTCCATCCTCACCTTTTTACTGTTAAAATATTTAAAAAACTTCTTGGGATTATTTTTACTCTCCTTTGCTATGTCTTTCATAGTCTTTTTTAAGCTGCATACTCTTTTTTTAGCTGTGTACACTACTTTTTACTTTCCTCTGCTATGTCTTTTTTATCCTTTCTAATAAAAATATGCAGGACAGGGACTCTTTAATGTGAGATCTGGGGTCAAAAAGAGCTCAGATCTCTAATTTACACTTAAAAGCAAAAAAAATAATGAATTTTACTTTTCTACAAAAAAAAATGGGCCCTTTAAGGCCGGAGGTTGGAAGTGACGTTTGACGTTGCTCAGGTACTCGAAGGGCATAGAGTCGAGTGGGAGCCAACTTGCCTTCATTCGACTTCCTGGCCATCCCTTCAGCACATCGGATCCTTTTTGACGCTACTGACGTCTCCGGTAGGCGGGGCAAACGACTGTGAAGTGGAGGGAGGGTGCCCCCCATATCTGTGATCCCGTGGCGAATCCGCCTCTGGGACCACTTTTATTTGAAAGAGGATCGCCCACTGTGTAAATGACGTGTTTATATATACAGTGGGCAGTCCGGAAGTGTAAGGCTACTTTCACACTGAGGCGCTTGGTGCGCTGGCGGTAAAGCAGCGCTATTTTTCGCTGCGTTTTATCGTGGTGTTTGCCGCTTTTTTTTTTTCTCCAAAAAGCTTAAAAATTGTTTTTTTGGCTGGAGCTACACTTAAAAAAATGACCTTTTCCGACTTGCATACAAATTTAATTTAAGAACAAACCTACAGAACCCTATCTTGTTTTTAACCGGGGACTGCCTGTATTACCTTTATAAGCAAAAAATGTCCCTCTCTGACTTAGTTTCACTTTGTTTCTGGAGCCTGTATTTCCCTGATACCATTTCATTGTCCAATGAGCCCACCTTAAAGGCAAGTTAAGTCACTCTAATTGGACATAGGGTGGCAGTTTACAGATCTCATCCATGAAGTCAGCGATCAAGTGGCTTGAGTTCTTTTCCAGGCTCTGATCTGAGACAAGTGTGCAGATCCAAAGTTCTGACTTTCTAATCTGGATGCTTGTTCTAGATAGGAAACTCCAAGTATTGAAGCTAAAGACAGCCAGAGGCAGCTGTAATGCCGCGTACACACGACCATTTTTCTCGTCGGGAAAAATAATTTTTTTTCTCTTTGACGAGAAAAACGCCCGTGTGTGGGCTTTCCAGCATTTTTCCAGACGAGAAAAACGGCAAGAATCATGACGAGAAAAATTAGAACATGCTCTAATTTTTCTCGTCGCGATTCACAGCATTTTTTTTCCGCGGCACTTTTCCCATAGGGAAACACTGCCAGGAAGCCTACACACGGTCGTTTTTCACGACCAAAAGAAAAAATGTCATGAAAACCGGCTGTGTGTAGGGGACCAAGCCGGTCCTCGTTTTTCATGTCGATTTTCTCGGCGGTGTTTTCACCGTCAAGAAAATCGATCGTGTGTACACGGCATTACTTTCAATAGAACACCTCCAATAGAACAAACAAAAACTCCATCATGCAAAACCCTAATGACGCGTACACACGAACATTTTTCTCATGACGAGAAAAACGCCCGTGTGTGGGCTTTCCAGCATTTTTCCAGACGAGAAAAACGTCAAGAATCACGACGAGAAAAATTAGAACATGCTCTAATTTTTCTCGTCGTGATTCACGGCATTTTTTTCCGCGGCAGTTTTCCCATAGGGAAATACTGCCAGGGAGCCTACACACGGTCGTTTTTCATGACCAAAAGAAAAAAGTTCATGAAAACCGGACGTGTGTAGGGGACCAAGCCGGTCCTCGTTTTTCATGTCGATTTTCTCGGCAGTGTTTTCACCGTCGAGAAAATCGATCGTGTGTACACGGCATTATGATGGCAGATGAAGAAGGACTGAAGTTGACACAGCTGTAATATTGTATAGATCTATAGAAGGGGAGGGTGGACCTGTTAAAGTCAGGGAGAAAAAAGAGAAATGTATTTTGTTCAAAGGAACCCTGCTTTAACACTTCTGGACCGCCCACTGCATATATAAACACATTATGATTTTGACATTATATACCATGGTTATGGCAGCAGATAGCCGCTATAACCCCGGTATATTTTTACACAGTGGGCGATCCTCTTTCAAATAAAAGTGGTCCCAGAGGTGGATTCGCTACGGGATCACTTTTTCGGGGGGCGCCCTTCCTCCACTTCCCGTTCATTTTTCCCGCTTACCGGAGACGTCAGTAGCGGCAAAAAGGATCCGATGTGCTTCAGGGATGGCCAGGAAGTCGAATGAAGGCAAGTTGGCCCCCACTCGACTCTATGCCCTT
This sequence comes from Rana muscosa, assembly GCA_029206835.1. Lineage (NCBI taxonomy): Eukaryota > Metazoa > Chordata > Amphibia > Anura > Ranidae > Rana > Rana muscosa. Next base: position 96,394,880 of record CM055118.1, on the reverse strand, counting down.
CGAGGACCTGAGCAATCCGACACCGCCACTTCCATCCATAACGACCGCACATTGTAATTATCCAGAAATAGTTGCCACACCCTCAAATAGTCCTTATGTTCACTGGTCAACCTGACATAATGGTGCGAAGCCCTTGATTCCTGCTGTCGCCGCCGCCAACCTCCTGCAAAAAACCCTTCCCATCTGCATGATACGGCAAGCAAAATTCAGCTTGCCCATGAGCGACTGCAGTGAACGCAATGTTATTTTTTTGCTGCCAAGAGCAACCGAGACAGCCCCTCTCACGTCTTCCAATTTATCCAGTGGCAGACGGCATTCCATCAAACCCATGTCAAGTACTATGCCCAGGAACTTCAATTTGGTAGTAGGCCCCTCAGATTTTTCTGCTGCCAGCGGTACGCCGAACACCTCAAAAACATTTTTAAGTGTGGCCAACAATGTATGGCACACCCTAGAACTGTAAGGGCCGATCACCAAAAAATCGTCCAGGTAGTGAATAATGGAATGCAAGCCCGACACGTCCTTCACCACCCATTCTAAGAAGGAACTAAATGCCTCAAACAAAGAACAGGAGATAGAACAACCATGGGCAAGCAGCTTTCTACAAAGTATTGCCCCTCCCACACACATCCCAACAGACGCAGACTGTGTGGATGCACCGGAAGCAGTCGGAAAGCTGACTCAATGTCAGTTTTTGCCAAAAGAGCATCCTTACCAAACTTACGAACCCACACCACTGCCCTGTCAAATGATGCATAAGAAACCGCGCACAAACTCCCTGTCAATCGCATCATTGACCGAATCGCCCCTGGGGTGCAAAAGGTGGTGATTAGGTTCCTTCTTTGGACCCACCCCGAGCAGAGAAACAATGAGATCGTCCATTGGTGGGGAACGGTCCCCCGCCATCTTCCCCAGGGAAACTTCTTTGGCCAATTTGTCGGTGACCACCGCAGAGTGGAGCTTCGCAGATTGCTAATTTTCCGGGACACGGGACAAAGTACAAGGGATCACAAACCCGTCGGAAAAACCCTGAAATAAAAGACTGGTCGCTTCCTGGTTGGGATACATACTTAGAAAGAGTGCCAGCTTTTCTCACTTCACCGGAGTCCTCCCTTTATCCAGCCTCGCCCAACTTACCTTAAGCTTGTCCGGTGCTATCCCCTGACCAACTGATGCCAGAGTCAGCACCTCCCCCCCACTAGACCCCTATAACCGCACCATGCCCCACCCCACTCTCCACCAATGAGTTAAGGCCTGTTCTAAGTTCAACTATTAAATTAACCCATCCATTACTGCATCCTAGCCTGTCAACCCCAGTCATGCAGGCCTTCCGCTTAAGCTGCACCTGCAGTTCCTGGCCTATATCTTTCAAACCCATTCATTTTGTAATCAATGAGTCTGAAGGTATTCAAAACCATTCATATCCTAGATCAGGGGGTGTAGGATAACAGGAGAAAGATGCGGGTGAGGGGAAGAGTAAGCAAGGCTTGCAAAGTCCTGATCTAACAGCATTCCTGTATTCAGAAGCCAGCAGCTGTATGTACACCATTACAGGAGAGCTGCAATGACAGGATGGAGAGAGAGGACATTGCTCTGCCTCTTCCCAGCTCTCTACTCTCTGGTCCTCCTCTCAATTCTACACATGGCTTTGTGGACTGTCCCCCCCCCCCCTCCCCTCTCCTGTGTGTCTGTGAACATCGCTGCCGGCAACTCTCCTCTGAACACTGCTGCCGGAAACTCTCCTGTGTATCTGTGAACACCGCTGCCGGAAACTCTCCTGTGTATCTGTGAACACCGCTGCCGGGAACTCTCCTGTGTATCTGTGAACACCGCTGCCGGCAACTCTCCTGTGTATCTGTGAACACCGCTGCCGGCAACTCTCCTGTGTATCTGTGAACACCGCTGCCGGAAACTCTCCTGTGTATCTGTGAACACCGCTGCCGGGAACTCTCCTGTGTATCTGTGAACACCGCTGCCGGGAACTCTCCTGTGTGTCTGTGAACACCGCTGCCAGCAACTCTCCTGTGTATCTGTGAACACCGCTGCCGGGAACTCTCCTGTGTATCTGTGAACACCGCTGCCGGCAACTCTCCTGTGTATCTGTGAACACCGCTGCCGGCAACTCTCCTGTGTATCTGTGAACACCGCTGCCGGAAACTCTCCTGTGTATCTGTGAACACCGCTGCCGGGAACTCTCCTGTGTATCTGTGAACACCGCTGCCGGGAACTCTCCTGTGTGTCTGTGAACACCGCTGCCAGCAACTCTCCTGTGTATCTGTGAACACCGCTGCCGGAAACTCTCCTGTGTATCTGTGAACACCGCTGCCGGGAACTCTCCTGTGTATCTGTGAACACCGCTGCCGGGAACTCTCCTGTGTGTCTGTGAACACCGCTGCCGGGAACTCTCCTGTGTATCTGTGAACACCGCTGCCGGGAACTCTCCTGTGTATCTGTGAACACCGCTGCCGGGAACTCTCCTGTGTATCTGTGAACACCGCTGCCGGAAACTCTCCTGTGTATCTGTGAACACCGCTGCCGGAAACTCTCCTGTGTATCTGTGAACACCGCTGCCGGAAACTCTCCTGTGTATCTGTGAACACCGCTGCCGGGAACTCTCCTGTGTGTCTGTGAACACCGCTGCCGGCATCTCTCCTCTGTGTCTGTGAACACCGCTGCCGGAAACTCTCCTGTGTATCTGTGAACACCGCTGCCGGAAACTCTCCTGTGTATCTGTGAACACCGCTGCCGGAAACTCTCCTGTGTATCTGTGAACACCGCTGCCGGAAACTCTCCTGTGTATCTGTGAACACCGCTGCCAGAAACTCTCCTGTGTATCTGTGAACACCGCTGCCGGAAACTCTCCTGTGTATCTGTGAACACCGCTGCCGGAAACTCTCCTGTGTATCTGTGAACACCGCTGCCGGCAACTCTCCTGTGTATCTGTGAACACCGCTGCCGGAAACTCTCCTGTGTATCTGTGAACACCGCTGCCGGCAACTCTCCTGTGTATCTGTGAACACCGCTGCCGGCATCTCTCCTCTGTGTCTGTGAACACCGCTTCCGGCAACTCTCCTGTGTGTCTGTGAACACCGCTGCCGGCAACTCTCCTGTGTATCTGTGAACACCGCTGCCGGGAACTCTCCTGTGTATCTGTGAACACCGCTGCCGGGAACTCTCCTGTGTATCTGTGAACACCGCTGCCGGGAACTCTCCTGTGTATCTGTGAACACCGCTGCCGGGAACTCTCCTGTGTGTCTGTGAACACCGCTGCCGGGAACTCTCCTGTGTATCTGTGAACACCGCTGCCGGCAACTCTCCTGTGTGTCTGTGAACACCGCTGCCGGAAACTCTCCTGTGTATCTGTGAACACCGCTGCCGGCAACTCTCCTGTGTATCTGTGAACACCGCTGCCGGCAACTCTCCTGTGTATCTGTGAACACCGCTGCCGGCAACTCTCCTGTGTATCTGTGAACACCGCTGCCGGGAACTCTCCTGTGTATCTGTGAACACCGCTGCCGGCAACTCTCCTGTGTATCTGTGAACACCGCTGCCGGCAACTCTCCTGTGTATCTGTGAACACCGCTGCCGGGAACTCTCCTGTGTATCTGTGAACACCGCTGCCGGCAACTCTCCTGTGTGTCTGTGAACACCGCTGCCGGAAACTCTCCTGTGTATCTGTGAACACCGCTGCCGGGAACTCTCCTGTGTATCTGTGAACACCGCTGCCGGGAACTCTCCTGTGTATCTGTGAACACTGCTGCCGGCAACTCTCCTGTGTATCTGTGAACACCGCTGCCGGCAACTCTCCTGTGTATCTGTGAACACCGCTGCCGGGAACTCTCCTGTGTATCTGTGAACACCGCTGCCGGGAACTCTCCTGTGTATCTGTGAACACCGCTGCCGGAAACTCTCCTGTGTATCTGTGAACACCGCTGCCGGGAACTCTCCTGTGTGTCTGTGAACACCGCTGCCCGCATCTCTCCTCTGTGTCTGTGAACACCGCTGCCGGAAACTCTCCTGTGTATCTGTGAACACCGCTGCCGGAAACTCTCCTGTGTATCTGTGAACACCGCTGCCGGAAACTCTCCTGTGTATCTGTGAACACCGCTGCCGGAAACTCTCCTGTGTATCTGTGAACACCGCTGCCAGAAACTCTCCTGTGTATCTGTGAACACCGCTGCCGGAAACTCTCCTGTGTATCTGTGAACACCGCTGCCGGCAACTCTCCTGTGTATCTGTGAACACCGCTCCCGGAAACTCTCCTGTGTATCTGTGAACACCGCTGCCGGGAACTCTCCTGTGTATCTGTGAACACCGCTGCCGGCATCTCTCCTCTGTGTCTGTGAACACCGCTCCCGGCAACTCTCCTGTGTGTCTGTGAACACCGCTGCCGGCAACTCTCCTGTGTATCTGTGAACACCGCTGCCGGCAACTCTCCTGTGTATCTGTGAACACCGCTGCCGGGAACTCTCCTGTGTATCTGTGAACACCGCTGCCGGGAACTCTCCTGTGTATCTGTGAACACCGCTGCCGGGAACTCTCCTGTGTATCTGTGAACACCGCTGCCGGCAACTCTCCTGTGTATCTGTGAACACCGCTGCCGGCAACTCTCCTGTGTATCTGTGAACACCGCTGCCGGGAACTCTCCTGTGTATCTGTGAACACCGCTGCCGGCAACTCTCCTGTGTGTCTGTGAACACCGCTGCCGGCAACTCTCCTGTGTATCTGTGAACACCGCTGCCGGGAACTCTCCTGTGTATCTGTGAACACCGCTGCCGGGAACTCTCCTGTGTATCTGTGAACACCGCTGCCGGCAACTCTCCTGTGTATCTGTGAACACCGCTGCCGGGAACTCTCCTGTGTATCTGTGAACACCGCTGCCGGAAACTCTCCTGTGTATCTGTGAACACCGCTGCCAGAAACTCTCCTGTGTATCTGTGAACACCGCTGCCGGAAACTCTCCTGTGTATCTGTGAACACCGCTGCCGGCAACTCTCCTGTGTATCTGTGAACACCGCTCCCGGAAACTCTCCTGTGTATCTGTGAACACCGCTGCCGGGAACTCTCCTGTGTATCTGTGAACACCGCTGCCGGCATCTCTCCTCTGTGTCTGTGAACACCGCTCCCGGCAACTCTCCTGTGTGTCTGTGAACACCGCTGCCGGCAACTCTCCTGTGTATCTGTGAACACCGCTGCCGGCAACTCTCCTGTGTATCTGTGAACACCGCTGCCGGGAACTCTCCTGTGTATCTGTGAACACCGCTGCCGGGAACTCTCCTGTGTATCTGTGAACACCGCTGCCGGCAACTCTCCTGTGTATCTGTGAACACCGCTGCCGGCAACTCTCCTGTGTATCTGTGAACACCGCTGCCGGGAACTCTCCTGTGTATCTGTGAACACCGCTGCCGGCAACTCTCCTGTGTGTCTGTGAACACCGCTGCCGGCAACTCTCCTGTGTATCTGTGAACACCGCTGCCGGGAACTCTCCTGTGTATCTGTGAACACCGCTGCCGGGAACTCTCCTGTGTATCTGTGAACACTGCTGCCGGAAACTCTCCTGTGTGTCTGTGAACACCGCTGCCGGGAACTCTCCTGTGTATCTGTGAACACCGCTGCCGGAAACTCTCCTGTGTATCTGTGAACACCGCTGCCGGAAACTCTCCTGTGTGTCTGTGAACACCGCTGCCGGGAACTCTCCTGTGTATCTGTGAACACTGCTGCCGGCAACTCTCCTGTGTATCTGTGAATACCGCTGCCGGCAACTCTCCTGTGTATCTGTGAACACCGCTGCCGGGAACTCTCCTGTGTATCTGTGAACACCGCTGCCGGGAACTCTCCTGTGTATCTGTGAACACCGCTGCCGGGAACTCTCCTGTGTATCTGTGAACACCGCTGCCGGGAACTCTCCTGTGTATCTGTGAACACCGCTGCCGGGAACTCTCCTGTGTGTCTGTGAACACCGCTGCCGGCAACTCTCCTGTGTATCTGTGAACACCGCTGCCGGGAACTCTCCTGTGTATCTGTGAACACCGCTGCCGGGAACTCTCCTGTGTATCTGTGAACACCGCTGCCGGGAACTCTCCTGTGTGTCTGTGAACACCGCTGCTGGCAACTCTCTTCTGTGTCTGTGAATACCGCTGTCGGCAACTCTCCTGTGTCACAGAGGGAAAATTTTGAGTTCCTTAGCTACAGGCATCATCCCCGCATAACCACCTCAAGCCAAGGACGACCTACAGTCAGGAAGTGGTTTCACCCCTGGATGCAGGAACTACGCTGCATACATCAATAGAAACACACAGCCCCGTAGCCTAGGATGAAATTACACCCCCTGCTCTTTTCTCCTCTGCCCTCCCTTCTCCACCTGACAGACTGACTCCACTGCCCACTGTTATCTCTTTGTGAAGGCCAGACAATCGGGGGAAGCAGCACTGAGAGAGCAGTAGCCAGCAGCACTGAAAGTTGTAAACTGCAAGTGATGCGGTTAGAATTTTAACAAATAGTTTACTGCAGAATGTTTATTTTGATGTGTTAAGGCCCAGGGATATGCAATTAGCGGACCTCCAGCTGTTGCCAAACTACAAGTCCCATGAGGCATAGCGAGACTCTGACAGCATCAAGCATGAAAACCAGAGGCAGAGGCATGATGGGACTTGTAGTTTGGCAACAGCTGGAGGTCCGCTAATTGCATATCCCTGTGTTAAGCTAAAAAATGCTGAAGACTTAATACTCCTATAAACTTTAATTAGGACCCATATACACTATATTACCAAAAGTATTGGGACACCTGCCTTTACACGCACGTAAACTTTAATGGCATCCCAGTCTTAGTCCTTAGGGTTCAATATTGAGTTGGCCCTCCCTTTGCAGCTATAACAGCTTTAATTCCTCTGGGAAGGCTCAGTACCTTACTCAGTAGTGTAATATATTTCTTCTGGGAAGTCTGTCCACAAGGTTTAGGAGTGTGTTTATGGGAATGTTTGACCATTCTTCCAGAAGCACATTTGTGAGGTCAGGTACTGATGTTGGACGAGAAGGCCTGGCTCACAGTCTCCGCTCTAATTCATTACAAAGCTGTTCTATCGGGTTGAGGTCAGGACTCTGTGCAGACCAGTCAAGTTCCTACACCCCAAACTCGCTCACCCATGTCTTTATGGACCTTGCTTTGTATACTGGTGCGCAGTCATGTTGGAACAGGAAGGAGCCATCCCCAAACTGTTCCCACAAAGTTGGGAGCATCAAATTGTCCAAAGTGTCTTGGTATGCTGACGCCTTAAGAGTTCCCTTCACTGAAACTAAGGGGTCAAGCCCAACCCCTGAAAAACAACCCCACACCATAATCCCCCCTCTACCAAATGATTTGGACCAGTGCACAAAGCAAGGCTCATAAAGGCATGAATAAGCGAGTTTGGGGTGGAGGAACTTGACTGGCCTGCACAGAGGCCTGACCTCACCCCAAAAGAACACTTATGGGATGAATTAGAGCGGAGACTGCAAGTCAGGTCTTCTCATCCCACATGAGTACCTGACCTTACAAATGCACTTCTGGAAGAATGATCAAACATTTCCATAGACACACTCCTAAACCTTGTGGACGGCCTTCCCAGAAGAGTTGAAGCTGTTATAGCTGCAAAGGGTGGGCCAACTCAATATTGAACCCTACGTACACACGATCGGATTTTCCGACGGGAATTATGTGATGGCAGGCTTTTGCCGGATAATCCGACCGTTTGTATGCTCCATCGGAAAATTATTGTCAGAATTTCCGACAACAAATGTTGGATAGCATGCTTTAAAATTTTCCAACAACAAATGTGTCTTGTCAGATTTTCCGATCGTGTGTACACAAGTCCGTCGGGAAAAAATCCAAAGTACAAGCACGCATGCTCAGAAGCAATGCTAAACATAAGACAACATTAGCAGAAGTTGCCCAAAGGGTGGCGCTAAAGAGCTGAAAAAACACGTAGTTTCGTGTTTGGGTGACAACAATTCTTTGCCGTTTGTATGCAAGACAAGTTCACGGCCAACGCCCTTCGGACAAAAGTCCTACGCTTTGTCCACGGAAAATCCGATCGTGTGTATGAGGCTTAAAGCGGAGATGCCGCGGAAAAAAAAAATATTAAAAGCCAGCAGCTACAAATACTGCAGCTGCTGACTTTTAATATTTGGACACTTACCTGTCCTGGAGTCCATCGACGTCCGCAGCAGAGGACGAGCGATCGCTCGTCACTCTGCTGCCCCCACCGCCATCCTCGCTGAGGGAACCAGGAAGTGAAGCCTTGCCGCTTCATGCCCGGTTCCCTACGGCGCATGCGCGAGTTGCGCTGCGCCGTTCTGACTGGTCCCCTGTGTTCTGGGAGCCGAGTGTCTCCCAGGACACAACGGGGAATCTGCGGGAAGTGACACGCTTCCCGCAGATTTCCCGGAGAGAGGACTCCCGGAAGTGGGTGCAAATACCTGTCTTAGACAGGTATCTTCACCCCCCTCCCCCCTGAAAGGTGTCAATTGTGACACCGGAGGGGGGGGAGGGTTCCGATCAGCGCAAGTTCCACTTTAGGGTGGAGCTTCGCTTTAAGACTGGGATGCCATTAAAGTTCATGTGCGTGTAAAGGCAGGTGTCCTAATACTTTTGGTAATATCGTGTATGTGGGTTCCTGGGGTTAGCAAGACTTTTTAACTGCAGCGTAAAGCGTCACTTATTGTATTCCTCCTGGTTCATACAGTTCTATTTAAGAACGTTCTGCATTTATCTATTCAAGCACAGGCAGTGAATGTCTCATGTCAGTGTGCAGCTTGCTCATCCATCACTAGGTGGCTTTTTGCACTTACAGACTTGAAGAGTCTTTGTTTCAAGAAGGAGGAAGCAAAGGAAGCATCTCCACCCCTAGAGCCCACAGGCACGTCCCCTTACTCAAAGACTAGAGAAATCATTTTAGGCATAGTGCCCAAGCTGCCATGAGGAGCAAGGAGTAAGAGTGTCGCCCAGCTGTCTGTGTTCACAGGGAGCACCTGGGGTGGGTGACATGCCACTGCTCATCTAGACAGGACCTCTTCAATGTGCACATTCATAGAGAAGTTTTGAGCAGGTAAATATTTCTATATATACAGCTTTAAACATTGTTTTGTGTAAGTAATATGTAGTCAATGTATTACTTCCTATACTGCAGTAAGCACTGCCTGACAACCTAGTGTCTCTGTTCTTGAAGTAAGCCCCCCCTCTGGCACTTTAACTCTTAGCAGATTATTTTCCGGGGACAATGCTAATTGTAACGTGGTCTTATTCACTTTACGAAATGTGCCAACTCAAAGTTTTCTTTGCTTGACCATACTAAAATAAAATAATATTGTGTGGAAAAATTGAAAAATACAATAGATATATTTACTATTGTGCAGATACTCTCATAAACATACAGGCTGCAATAATTGAGCATTTATTTACTTTTATTTTTTACATATTTTTATACTTGTATATATTATTTATATGTATTATATTTATTTAGATTAGGAAACCTTTGGCTAATGTCAGATAGGTGATTCTGCCACTAAGGACAAATTGCCAGCAGCTAATTTGCTAAAGAGGCTGCCTGTCTGTCCCTATGGAATCACTCCTTCCGCAGCTAGACGCAACGAGATGTCGCAGTGTTGCTTACATGACTGTTGCTGAATCTTAATCGCTAGTCATGGGAGCTACATCTTGCTGCGTCAGCTACAGTGGGAGTGATTCTATAAGGACCAAAAAGGAAGCCTTTTTAGCCATCCTGCTTCTTTTGATGTAGACTAAATTACCAGTGGCAAGGTCACCAGGGCAAAGTTGCCAGTCTGACATCAACCTTAGCGTTTTTTAAGAGTAGGCTTTTCGGATTTTTTATAGTATGTATACTGTTAGATTGAAAAAGCATCCTCTTATGCCGTGTACACAGGATCGGTTTTACCGATGAAAACAGTCTGATGGACTTTACTCACCGATCGTGTATGGGCCCAATCGGACTTTTTTCCATCGGTGAGAAAAAATAGAACATGTTTTAAATTTATCGGATGGGAAAAAAAACGATAGCAAAATCCGATCGTCTGTGTGGAACTCCATCAAACAAAAACCCCACGCATGCTCAGAATCAAGTCGACGCATGCTCAGAAGCATTGAACTTTTCTCGGCTTGTCGGAGTGTTTTACGGCGTTTGGAACGGTCGGATTTCTGACTGATGGTCTGTAGGCAAGACTGATGGAAGTCAGCTTCATCGGATTTCCGATGGAAAAATCCATCGGATTAGAACCCATAGGAAATCCGATCGTGTGTATAGGGCTTTAGTACTGTTTTGTAATATAACTTTTTTCTGTTTCATTGTTTTTTATTAAAATGTTTAAAAAGTAGGTTAACATTTCAGCAGTGAACCTTTGATGGCAAATTCAAGTAAAATTCGCAATGCAGGCAGGACACATCAAAGAGAAATATACAATAAAAGCACATATGGTGAATGCAGTAAACTTGTGTAGGTTGAAATGTACCGTCCTATCGACCAAAGATAGTCAAGTAGACTGGGGAGAGGCTGTTCTAGATCAATGAGTAAAAGTGAAATAGTTATGTTACTTTTTTTTTTTATTGTTTATTGTAGCATTTTAAATAGATTTCATGATTTACATTGTATCCAAAGCTTAAATTATGTCCCTAATTTACTTTAAATGGACCATGTGTATGCAATGGGGTCCTTGAATAGTTGATAAATATTTGTGTGAATATTTGTTGGTTGTAAATGGTAAGGGACTGATTACCCTGTCCCACATCCCCTTATTTCATCCTACAGGACCTTATCCTATTCTAAGTCAGCAATAAAAAAAGGGTATAACAGTTACTAACAGTAATAACAGCTTTCATCTGGGGATTCAGTTATTGTAGATCTTTGACTAGTTCACTAGCACCATATGTATTAAAATGGTGGAGTCATGGATGTATATTTTTGAATTGCTGTTTATAAGGAGGCACTGATCTGAGTGGTCATTGAATTACTTAGACCACATACCTGTATACAGTGTGCAGAGTTGATTGGAGTGGCTCTATACCTTGTGATTGCTGTGATTACCAATAACAGCGATCACAAATGTAAATATTCTAGTGTATCTGAGAGCCCTCCCCCTCCTCCTACCACAATGGGGAAAGGGGAGAACGTAGGAACTACAAATGAAGATTAAAGTGTTTGTAACCCTAAAAAAGCTCCTGTTCCCTTATAGAAGATTAAACAGCACAGTGATTGTGCTGTCTAATATGCCCCTTTCTAAGCTGTAAAAAGCTGGCTGATCCTGTCACTTCCTGTGTCCCCCTCTCCCTACTGACCACGATAATCGTGGCTGCTGAGCCCTAATTACTGTGGTCAGTTTGCGTGCCTCCATCATCCCACTGCTCTCCACTTCCCCCCTCCCTGTCTGTCTGCTCTGTGTCTGTCTCTCCGCCTCCCCCCCCTTCTGCCGCTACCAGTAGAAAAGTAGAAAATTTAACTTTCAGAAATGTCACTGCCAGTTCCTCTTGTGTATCCAGCCATAATGCACAGTGTAAGTATTTTTTTTAAAACAATGCCTCTAAATACCTTTTTTTTTTTAGATATCTTCAGGCTGGTCACGTGACTCCCGGCCGCTCTACACCTCCGTTCTAGGGCTACAGCAGGAGAGGCTGAGCAGCCAGCACAGCGGTCACGTGACTTCCCAGCTGAGGTCAGAGAGAGATCTTGACCCCTACCGCTGTATCCTGGATCATAGTAGGAGAGCGGTGGGGAGTCACGTGACTGGCCTGAAGATCTCTGAAAAAAAGATATTTAGAGGCTTAGTTTTAAAAAAAATACTTACACTGTCTAAGCCAGGTATTTGCTCCAACTTCCGGGGATAGATAGCCGCAGTAGCTGCGGCTATCTACGACATGTCCGGCCCCTCTTTCATCCCCCCCCCTGTCTTCTGTGAGACACACAGGTCTCAGAAGACAGCAGGGACCAGTGAGAGCGCGCATGTGCAGTAGGGAACCAGGAAGGGAAGCCCTTCACCCGAGAGCCGAGGGACAGATCGGCTTCGGGTGCCGACATCGCGGGTGCCCTTGAAAGGTAAGTTTCCATATTTTGAAATTTCAGCAGCTGCAGTATTTGTAGCTGCTGACTTTAAAAAAAATAATAATTTTAGTGGAACTCAGTTTTAAGTAAAAGAAGAGATCATAGGAAGCAGCAGATTTATGGTGGGGGATTTTAAGTGATTGTGGGATTGTTTTTTTTAACCCTTTCACCCCCCTTCCTCTCCTGTACACCTCATCTCCACCCTGTCTCTCTGTGGGATCTGCATAATAACCTCTTCATTTCCCTTATCCTGCACATTACCCCTTCATCTCCATCCTACCACTGTATGCGAGCTGTACATTAATTCCTTCACCTTTTTCTCCCCTCCCACTGTGTATGTTTGGTCTTTAGTAAAAATTGAAAAAAAAAAAGCCCAGTGGTTATTAAACACCACCTAAAGAAAGCTAAATGATATTTGATTAAATGTTTTAGGATTGAATGGCAGTCAGATTGTCAGTCAAACTATCACAGCCCTGAAAACTGACAAATAGCCTGGTAATGAAGGGGTATTACAGGCTGGTAGTCGTGTGGTTATCAAAAATGGTACTTCCAGACCAGTCACATTCCAGGCAGGTTCCAAGTGTTCACCAGTGCCTAGTGGAAAATCTTGGCATTCAGTCTGCAGAACATTTCTTAGCACTGCATTGCTTGAACATAAACTGACTGCAGTGCCTGTGGCTGACAAGCTGCATTGCACACACCAGCACCTTCTCTTACCCTATGGTGAGCGATAGAAAGGATACTAGCTGCAGGCTGGATTCTGGATCCTAATTGCACACAGCACCCATTAATAGTTCGATTTTTAAAGAACTTGTCAGGGAAATAATACAGGAATTGCCATAGCAGACTTGATTTTTTATTAAATTTTTTTAAGTGTACCTTAACAAGTTTGCATTAATAAATTCCTGAATATATACTGCAAATTTTCAAAAAAGCTGTACCATTGATCCTTAAAAAGGAATTCTTGGGCTCCAGTCAAGTGCTTTGCCTAGGCAGAGATGATGTCATCATTTTGCAGGTAATATGAAGCATTTTCCCAGTCTCCTCTTCTCCAATCAGACTATACATTGTAATCTTATAGCAAGTGACAAGGGGAGAGATTTCTTCATATTTCTTTTGTGTCACTTGGACAGGAAATGAAGGAAAATTGTGCCATCGGTGGCACACAGACAGAAATAAATGCCTGGCAGGGATTTTAAGACTTTGCTCTATCAAAAAAAACAAAAATGTATATGTGTATATATATTTATGGTCGGAGCCCTCTGTCCGAAGAGATATGGATCACATAAACACGTCACAAGACTAACAACACAAATAAGACCTGAAGTGTGGCCTGGCCTTTTGTACGGTATGCCAAAGAAAGGGGCCATACCTGAATAGAAGTGATAGATAATTCTGCTGAGAATTGTTGTAGAGGAGTGCCCTAGAAAAGGGAGATATGGGTGGGTGGGTACCGCGCACTACAGCCGACGCTGACCCTCGTGGATGGTCTGTATAAGTACCCCTCGAACTCCTCCCATAATTTCAGGCTAGCATACCAGCCTTCCTATTTATGGTCGGAGCCCTCTGTCCGAAGAGATATGGATCACATAAACACGTCACAAGACTAACAACACAAATAAGACCTGAAGTGTGGCCTGGCCTTTTGTACGGTATGCCAAAGAAAGGGGCCAAAAAGTCACACAAGGTTAGGAAGGAATTGATCTATTATGTCAGGTAAACCATTATAGAGCGAGACTGTTAAAGGCTCGTGATATTTCTGACTGAGGATCGGGGACGTGTCGGACGAAACACAAGGATTTCCACCTGCCTATCTTCCTTATTGCGTGGTCAGGAACTCTGTTTCGTGATGTTGCTGGGGCTGCTCTAATGCGAAAGCGAGTCCTGAGTAACATCCTGGGTCAAGGCCCGAGATGCTCAGGAGTGTTCAGACGTGGCTGACGAACTGGTTCCCGCTTAGGGGTTCAGTTGGGAAAGGTAGTAGAGGGCTGTCCTCAGATGGCTCGGACAGCAGAGTTTACCAATTACCGTAGAACGGCCATAGCGTTGTGTGTCTGGAAAGGTTTAATGTCTACTCCGGGACCGGGTTGTATCATTTCCGACACCGTCGGGTGTAGGATGAAATGACTTCGGTGGCAAGTCGGGTGGTGCCCGAGTAGTACTCGGCATTTAGGGCTGGTGATAGTAATTCGCCAGCCGTAAAATCGTAAAAGGCTAGGTAAGTGGCTGCTTGAACTACCAGGCTGGGCCATAGACCGAAGGGAGAACGTGAAAGGATAGCAGACATGTCCCGGAGTATGGCGCTGGTCACTGGTAAGCGTTTGGTACTAGAGTGTGGTTGCCGCCACCTGTAGTGTGTTGGCGGATCAGGATGCATTGACGAGGGAGGTAGCACCATGGAGGTGCTATCCGATTCCAGAGTTGGTTGCGACTAATGTGGGACGCCGGACATGGTCGAGTCGGCTCCGGCTTCTGTGAGAGGATGTGGCATGGTCAAGCGGGATAGCGCGTCGGCCGAGGTGTTGCATTGACCGGGGATGTGGACACTGAGGCTACTGAGCTGATGATGTAGGGAAAGTAGCAACAGCCTGCGTGGGAAGGACATGACGGACAACGATTTATTGACCTGCCTTTGTTAACGACTGTGACTGTAGCCTGGTTGTCTGTGGCGAACGTGGCGGTCTGTCCTGCCCGGGGCTGCCCCGTACTTGAGTTGCTGTGACTATGGGGTAGATCTCAAATAGAGAGGAGGACTGACTAAAAGCGGAATTGTGAGCATCTCTGATGGATCGGATCTCCTGAAACCAATGATGGCCAAAAGTTGCAGCGAAGCTTGTGGAAGCTGCTACGTCCGTGATTATCTGAGGTGACGAGGAAAATGCTGATGGGATAAGCAAGGGTCTACCTATCCGGTCTCAAGGAATTGGTCCCCCATGGCCAGATCCTGCTACGGAGGCTGCGTCTAGCTTAATGACTTGGTCAGGGTCTTGTGCCTGGGAGAGGAACACTAAGAAGCGTGCGATAAAGGATCGCCCTTGAGAGACGATCCTCATCGTGGTTTGAGCATGCCCAGTAGGGATTGTAGCTGTGGGTTAGTGCACCCTTGCGTGTCGGTGGACGTATGGATGACTGTCCTGATGCGGGTCAATCTACCGAGAGGTGGGCTGGCCCGCATGGCGCGTTTGTCTAGAATGATTACCAGGAAGGAGATGAACTGTGCCGGTCTTTCTACTTTCTTCACGGTTGTGGGCACATCAAGGTTTTAAAGACCTCTCTTGGACTCCTTAGATCTCACAAGAATCCTAAACCATCGGGAGAACTCCTGTGAGGGTATGCTGGAGTTTGACTGGGTAGTTTTGGAATGAGTCAGGCAGTGTAACGAGTCCGGTGTGGAACCCTGTAGTGTCCCCTGTACTAGAAAGGCTGCTAGAGAGGAAGTTGGATGTGAGGAGAGAAAGTCGAGCCGCCCAAAGTGCATGTGGCCTGGTCCAGCTGGACTCTGCTGCTTGGCGCCGCAGGTATTTCTAGGGAGAGCCTTCTGGCACAGGAGGCGGATGTGCAGAAGTTTGCGGTGGGGTAAAAGCAACCCTTGAAATTAAGTTGCTGGAGATGGCTGCGCCCCCGGTGCTCAAATTGGACATCCTAGTCTGACTGGGAGGACTGGTTACATCTCTAAGGCTTCCAGAGGCTACCACGAACTTGTCGCTTTCGAGTTTGCGAGCGAGCCTGGGGTCCTTGGCCATTAGAATGACTGAGACGTCCCCCTAGGCACGCGGCTTGTTCCCTGTTATGACCTGTGCCGAAGATGCGTGGGGACGCTAGGTTCGCGTCCTATCGCTTAGGATGTCCTTCCTGATGCCCGCTGGGACCAGGTGCGAAGAAAAAGGGGTGCAAGCGTCGGGCGTACCTACAGTGGGGGGTTCGGTAACGACGGTGGAGACTGGGGCTGATAGGGGCGCGGCTGACCGTGTTTCCAGGGCCCCTACTCTAGCCTGGACGTCGGTGACTGCGGTTGCCAGTGTGGTCACCAAGGCGTGTAGCTGAGTAATGCCGAGGATATCGACTGCAGCGGAATTTGTCTGGTAGAGTTGCCGCTGGTTATGGAACAGCAGCCTAACAGCTTGGTTTCCCTGGCCGTGGCCGGGTAGGGGATGCCCCTACGGCGTAGTTCGGCTGTAAGCCTGGGGATGGTCCAGCCCTGAGGAACTGTGTGGAGTCGTCCGCTGAACCCGAACGTGGTGACGATGGGACGAAGGTAAAGTCATCGCAGTCGGTCTGCGACATGTTGGGGGTTGGAGAAAAAACGAGAAAGAAAAGGGGGGGGGGGATGTATGTTTATAGAGTGAGATGCCAGGTATGGAGGGGATAGAGGAGGTACGAAAGTGGGTAGGGAGAAGGAAGGGAGGATGGACAGAATAAGGAATGACAGGCGCAGAGGATAGCCAAGTTTTGCGTACGAGCGCTTGTTGAGTGTAATTTAGAAAACTCAAAAGAGTGCGTGGCAACCGAGGTGAGCCAGGAGGTGACTGGCTAGGTAACCGATAGCTCGGGTGCCGTCTGTGCTTGGCACAGACTGATGAACCAGAGCCCCCAGGGCGTACTGGGGCGGGTAGCTGGAGTCTGGTATGCTAAGTAGGAATGTTTCGATCTGTAGTTCAATGACGTGTGGTCGGTCTGCCAACTCCTGCACTGCCAGCAAGGTGATGTTGGTGACCTTGTCTGCGTAGTCAAGGATCTCGGATCGGCTTCGAAAACAGAGTGTCATGCGTAGAAGTATGTGGCAGTTGCTAGCGCCTGGTGAGCGGTCGAATTGTGTATGTGAAGGCAAATATGTCGTGAAAGAGTGCGGAGAGAAAGCAAGGAGGGGCCTTGCGTTTACGCACCTGACTTGAGCCCTGTCTTGGTTGAGGTCGAGACACGGGTCGACCGGGACCTGTGAGGAGGGTGACATGGAGATATATATATATATATTTTTATTTTTTTTTATTATTTATTTATTTATTTATTTATTTTTTTATTATATGTATATATATATATATATATATATATATATATTTTTTTTAATTTATTTATTTATTTATTTATTTATTTTTTATTATTATTATATATATATATATATATATATATTTTTTTTTTATTGTTTTTTTTTTTTTTTGTAGGCCTGAAGAGTTGTGGGAGCGGTAGGTAGCTCCGGGTGAAGAAGTGTGTAAGACCCCCTGCCCCCCTTTTTTTTTTTTATCGGGAGATATCGTCCGACCTGGATTGCAGGGTGGACGGGATGGAAACTCAATCTAAACTGACGTGTGTGGTGGAAAAGGATAGAGAAATCGGTGAGTAGCCGTTTGACTACTGGAGGAGGTGAGTGGCTGGTGTGCAACCACTCGTCGAACGCTCGCAGCGCTTGCGAGGAACAAATGCCTTAAGGAGACGAAAGAAGAAGAGTTTGTGACTTTCGAGTGTGTGGGGATGGCCGTTTCGTGATGAAACGGGAGTGGTAAGTAATGTGTGTGTATAGCGGCTTGGGGTTCGAATCATTGTGGCCGATGCTACGGCTGGATTCGTAACGTTCTGAGACGTTCGACGTTGTATCGGAGGTATGGGTCGGAGCTGCTTAGAGCCGGGTATGCGACTGCGAACGAATTGGTTGTTTCAGCCGAGGATCCAAAACTTGGAGCCGATGCTACGGCTGGATTCGGGTCGGCTAAAGAAGTTTACTGCTGAAGATCGGAGCGGTATGCGCCGGTGGTGCGACTGTGACTCGACCGCGACTGAGCCCAGAACGGCCATGTTAGCGGAGGATCCGAACCTTTGAGCCGATGCTACGACTGGGTTCAGATCGGATAGGAGGGTCAGTTGCTAGAGATCCGAGTCGATTGAGCCGGTGAAGCGACTGGACTCGGATCGCTTGGGAATGCCATTGGTTCGAAAGTTTGAGCCTATGCTACGACTGAATTTGGATGGTTTAGCGGTTCGATGTTTGTAGGTCCGAGCCAATGAGCCGGTGGTGCGACTGTGCTCGGAACCAACGAGGATGCCAGAGATCCGAATCTCTAAGCCGATGCTGTGCCTGTATACGGGCTGATAACGGGTGCAAGGCGGGGATTTGAATTTCCCGGGTCCGAATCGTAGCGCCGGAGATACGGCTGGATTCGGACGGGTGTTCGTTGTTTCGAAGTTGAAGGGGCTTGTGATTGTCGAGGGTCCGGCCTGTAGTGCCGATTGTTAGCGACAAGAGCCGGCCCAGACTGTTTGGTGTATGGTGTAAGTAGGAGGTGTGGGGCATCAGTAAGGTGAAGGGAGAGTATCGTAGGAGGTGTAGGGCATCAGTGACTAGGGATAAGGAAGTGCAGTGTGGGATACCAGTCCGACGACTGGGTATCGGATGTGCGACTGAGGCGAGAGCCTTGCGAGCTGTGAGTAATTCGTACAACAGCTCTGAGAGCCGTAGTGTCTGGACGGACCGTTACCGGTAGCAACGTGGGTGTGACAGGGTACAAAAGACAACTGGACTAGTCGATAAACATACGATGCAGACGGAAAACACGGGGTTATGAACCGTGTGATTTTTGTAAAAGAAGAAACGTGTACCGGCGCTACGATTCGTACGAACGGTAACGGCCGGTCCTACCTGCGACCGCGAGCGGGGATACGATCAACTGCGAGCGAAGCTGGAAGGTACGAAAGCAACTACACGGACGTTGCGAGTCGTAAGGCGTCGGCTGATGACGACGAGTACCGCGCACTACAGCCGACGCTGACCCTCGTGGATGGTCTGTATAAGTACCCCTCGAACTCCTCCCATAATTTCAGGCTAGCATACCAGCCTTCCTATATATATATATATATATATATATATATATATAGGTTTCACTTTACATACTCTTTAAATAAGCCATACCAGTGCCCGCATTTCTTTCCTGATAGGTTTCCTTTAAGTGGTGCAGGACGGTTGTGTTATATAAACTGCAAATAATGACATCTGACATAAATGGGCTGTACAACTAATTGTACGTTTTCTATTTATCCCCAGTCCTGCTCACTGTTAATCAATTAATCACATAGTGTTGTTAAAACACGTTTTTCCTCTTAGTTAAACATAAGATTATATCAAGCGTAACTCGCTCTTTACACCTAATTTAATATATGTCTAAAGCCAACATTTTCTTATTTTAGTTTTGGATTGTCGGAAAGTGTTAGAACCCCTCTGGGGTTTGTAGCGAATATCCTTTGGATTTGGTACTTTTCTATATTGTTAGCTCTTAAAAAAAAAAAGTGGAATCTAAAGCAAGCCAGTAGTGATTTGACTTTCTTGTCTTCCACCCAGGGTGGAAGGAAAGAAAATTGCTCAATTCCCCTATCAACACAGTCAGTGTTGATGAGAGAATGCCCCCCGTAGCGCTATTGTGTTCTTTCATCAGGGGTGTGCAGGGAGCCTTCTTGGCCAGGAGAATACAATGATCACTGCTAGCAGCTATAGCCACTGGCAGTAATGACATGTATGAAGTCCTACAGGCTGCTTGTACCCACGTTGATCAATGGATCGACTTGGGTACAATCAGTCTGCCAATAGATGAATAGAATCTTGGCCAGTCCCTGCTGACCTGGTCAAACTTTGATCCACGTATGGCCAGCTTAAGCGACTTTCTGTATTTCTGTGTATCCTTAGGACCCCAGCAGTTGGACCTCACATTTATAGATGCTCTTTTTTTTTTCTGTCATCTTTAAATTTGGATTATTCCTGTCCACCATGGAGTCTTCTCACTCCACATGTTGCATTCTCCAAGAAATAAAATAATTTAAAAGATTCAACAGGGCAAGGGGGACTTCCTTGTAATGAGCTAGATGCGTATGCTAATTTGGGAAATCAATTGAGGAAAGAAAAGTTATTAATTGTATACTTAAAGTGTAATTCCACTTTTGTTGAGAAAAAAACATTCTGGGCGATCTATGTACATTACAAGGATTTTACACAAACTTTGTTGCAGATTCCTACCTTTTGTTATGCTTAAGAAATCACTGTTTGTTCCTCAGTGCCCCTGTGCAAAGTGGATCTCTTGGGAGTGGTTTTATAATTATCAATCAGCTGTGCACCTGCAGAGCACTAATGAGGAAATCTGCTGGGCCTGCATCCCTTTAGACGTGTTCATATTGGGAGTATCTCATCAGAAATGAAATTTTTGTTGCAGGGGATGCCTGAAATCTGACTTGTGTCTTAGGCAGACTTCTGGGAAAATCAGTGAGCCAATCACACAAGCAGGAAATTATGTTTCTGTGGGGTGTTCAGTACACATTCTGTGTATAGAACACCTCCAGGTAGCCATATTGCAATGCATTTTCAGAAAATTACAGAGCTGCAGATTGGAAAGGTATTTTTTAATAACATTCAATTACAATATGACTTGAGTTGCAATTGTATACGCTGTGTTTTTTCTTTATTTGCTATTTTTTCCCCAGTGGAGTTACCCTTTAAGGCGGAACTAAAGTCTTTTTTTAACAAAAAAGTGCAAACGAACAGGTTGTTTATTACAGAAGAGGCATGCAATGGCAATAAAATAAACCTACCTGCTTGCTCACAGTCTTCCTTAGAGTGTAGACTGTCTGTGCATGCACAGATCAGTATCCATTCTGGTGCTGTGCCTGTGTGCTGAGATGACAGAACCTCCGTGCATGTGCGGAAGGTTTGTTATCCTGTGCCAGCCAATCAAGATGGGCGAAGCAACCGGAGAAAGCTGGGGAGAAGATGCCAGCACTGGCGAGGGACCTCACGGGTGTTGGACCATTGGAATTAAGACTTGCCATAGACAGAGTGATTTTCTTTCCTGCAAGGAATCCCTCCCTCAGAGCTCTTGTGTTCTCCCGGTGGGGAAAGCCTGATTATTGCTAGCGGCTAGCAATAATCGCATGTAAAATCTGACAGGCTGGTTGTACCCAAGTTGATCGATTAATTATTTTGGGTACATTCAGCCTGCACTTACATGGTTCAAATCTTGGTCAATTCCTGCTGAACCGGCCAAGATTTGACCTGTCTATGGCCGGCTTAAGGAAAGTATTGTGGCCTTTAGTTCTGTTTTAAGTCTTTTGTCCTTTTTTCTTTTATACATTTCAAGCTACCAATATACAAAAAAGACAGTCACCTAATTCTGATCTTGTTTTGCGAGTTTGGCTGTTGATCTGACTGATTGATTAAGTTAGTGAGAATTCCATTGTCTTGCCACTACTAGCTGAGATCTCTGTGGAGGGATATCAACTGGATAGGTTTGAAAGCCATAAAACCTAAAAACAAGAAGTATATATATAACAAAAGCAGAAAGGTCTGTATATACACTATTTGACCTCCTTTGTATGTTTGCAGTGTATTTTTTGGGACGCTTTGATTCTTTTGTGCTTAACCTCCCTAGCGGTATTCCCGAGTGGGGCTCGGGGTGAATTTTTTTTACCAAAAGCAGTAACCCCGAGCCACACTCGAGATTGCATCGCAGGATCCAGGGAAAGTTACTTACCTTGTCCCCAGGATCCTGCAATGTCCTCTCGCTGTGTGTGCGAGCTGTGTACTCCCCCGGATCTATCACAGTCCCTGGCTCTGTTCCCTGTGAGCATCGCGATGCACGGGGACGGAGCCCGGCGCCAAATTAAAAAAGTTAAAAACACATAACACAAACAGTACACTGTAATCTTACAGATTAAATTACTGTATCAAATAATTTCACCTCTCTTTTGTCCCTAGTGCTTTGTCCAGTGCCCTGCATGCAATTTTATATATATATATATATATATATATATATA
This sequence comes from Rana muscosa, assembly GCA_029206835.1. Lineage (NCBI taxonomy): Eukaryota > Metazoa > Chordata > Amphibia > Anura > Ranidae > Rana > Rana muscosa. The sequence goes on along the minus strand of CM055118.1, from coordinate 96,373,014 downwards.
TATATATATATATATATTACAGTGGAACGCTCAAGAGATCTTGGAAATACTCGAGCCTTTCCGAGGTTTTCCGAGTTCAGCCGAACGAGATGTCCTTGGGCCTTTCCGAGTGTCTCCGATGCTCTCCTGCACCCCCTCCTCACCCCTGGCCACTTGCGGTATTGCATGCCATTGAAGTCAATGCGGAACAAATTGTTTTCAATGGGGAAACTCGCTTTGATATGCGAGTACTTTGGATTAGAGCATTCTCCTGGAACGGATTATGCTCGTAATCCAAGGTTCCACTGTACTGTTCTTTCTGCCTAAAAATTTGAGAATGTCCATAGCAACCAAAAAGTGTCCCTTTACGTCAAATGCGGTTTTAGACCAGCTAGAAAACAGCGATAATAAATTAGAATCACTTGCAGAATTGAGCGATAGCGATTTGTGGGGAAATTCATCATCAAACACTTAAAGTAACGACAGCGGCAATTCTGCAACTGAGCAAATTTCAGTGTATTTGATTACATTATTGAATACATTTTAATAAAATTATATTATTTTTTGCTATTTATAGTTATTTATTACATTATAACTTTTATGATTTTGTGTTTCAAACTTTATCATACCCAGGATGTCTACTAGCCTCTTGTTTGGACGGATTTAAGTCCGTTATTCCTAAGAATTACAGGACTACAATATAAAACGCCAAATTTCCATGCAAAACAGTGTACCGCATTCAGCATCGAAAATCTGACATAATCATACCGCCAGGGAGGTTAAAGGCATGTGCAATGCATTTTGTGATATATATATATACACACACACACAGCAGTTTGCTTTTGTATCCTCTATTTTAGATGGATGTTTGTAAGCATATTACAGAGAGCAAGCAGGAAGGATCCTTCTTGTAACTGTGTGCCGTTCCATTTAAAATTTTCGAAAACATTGTACCTCCAATTTTGAAAAGTTACCTAGGCAAGCTTGCCAATACTGCGGCTTGCAGGATTTTCAGGAAAGTCCACACATATAGCCCCCGGGTGTGTACTGTGCTATTGAAATCAGTAACAACTCTCCCTGCCATCTGGGTCCAGTTTTTACTTTTACGAAAACACATCTAAAGTATAAATGAGTCTTTTTACCTTTTTTGTAAATCTGGCAATTCACTAGTAGATTTTTGAAAAGCTCGAAAATTTGTTTAAAAATTCTTAGTATATTATATGACTTGACGAATGTTGCTCAAAAGTACTTCAAAATTGTGTTTGTGTTCAATATTCGATTTTTAGAAGGAATGGACTTTACAAAATGAAAACCACATACACTGCTAGATATTCTCTCAGTCGAGAAAAAGGTTTCACCCTGCTCGAAATATTGCTTTGATCCAACTTTTAGAAAATCAAACTAATGGTCCTAAAACAAAAACTTTCAAATTAAATTCAACTGGCATATGGCCAGCTTTAATAAACCGATGAGGTTTAATGACCTTGTGTTGTTCCCTTTTTTCATTAATGACAGGATTTGGCTGGATTGCACAGAGATTTTACAATCACTGTGAGTAATAATGGGCGATTCTAATGTCAGAAGCACTTGTTATCACATCATAGGGGTACCCCTACATATCATAAAGTGGTTTTTAACCCAAAACCAAAACTGTAATACATTGCAGCTTACCAATCATTAAATGTGGTGGCTGCATTCATTTTCCTTTTTTAAAAGCGGTAGTAAACCGCTGAGCCTTTTTTTTTTGTACCCTGAAAGGTAATGTCATAATGTGCTAGTATGCATCACATACTAGCTAGCACTTTATGTTAAACTTACCTAAAAATTAAGCCTTCTAGCACCACACTGTCACCGCTACAGATGCTCCCATCTTCTTTCCGGGTTTGCGGTCTCCGACTGTGTGACTGGCTGGAGCCACAACGACATCATTTATGGCACAGGACTCTGAAGAAATGACCAGGCACATGCGCTTCAGAGCACATGCGCCGGTGACGTCATCAGCTGCATGTACAGTACAGGGATGTGCGGTGAGGTCAGTGGCTGGTGAGGCACTGGCTAGTATCAGAGCCAGATACATGCAGGTTACATACGCCACGATCGTTAGAGCAAGAGCAATAATTCTAGCACTAGACCTCCTCTGTAACTTTAAACATGTCATCTGTAAAAAAAATGAAAGCATCGCCTATGGAGATTTTTAAGTACTGAAGTTTGGTGCCATTCCACGAGTGTGCGCAATTTTAAAGCGTGACATGTTGGGTATCTGTTTACTCGGTGTAACATCGTCTTTCACATTATACAAAAAAAAAATTGGGTTATCTTTAATGTTTTTTTTTTTTTTTATATTCACTAAACAGTTTTTTCCCCCAAAAAATGTGTTTGAAAAATTGCTGCGCAAATACAGTGTAACATAAAAAGTTGCAACCACCACCATTTTATTGCCTAGGGTGTCTGCTAAAACAATATATATAATGTTTGGGGGTTCTGAGTAATTTTCTAGCAAAAAAATTATGATTATGACATGTAGGAGAGAAGTGTCAGAATTGGCCTGGGTGGCAAGGGGTTAATTACCATAAGTAATATACAAATAATTATTATATATTGTTTTTAAGGTAATTTACTATATTTTAAAAAACTGTACTCAAGCAGGTGGCTTAACGGACAAATTACAAAGTACCATTGGCCCAAGCTGTCCAATAAAAATGCTGCAGTGGAGGCACGCCTCTTACTGCAGTGTCATAGAAGGTGGCATGTGTCTAAAAGACAAATACAGTAGAACCTCGGATTGCGAGTAACGCGGTTAACGAGCGTTTCGCAATACGAGCACTGTATTTTTAAAAATCGTGACTCGGTTTGCGAGTGTTGTCTCGCAAAACGAGCACGATCCAGGCCAAAGCGGGTGCAGTACCGCGTTTGACCTGAGGTGGGGGGGCGCCGGAGCCAAGCAGAGCCGAATGTCGCCGATCTCAGCTGATCAGCGTTGTTCGGAAATGCACCGAAAGGCCAGAGGACAGCACAGCTGACTGTGAGCTCAACCCTCAGTCCGCTGCAAACAGAGTGTGCCAGCTTGTATTTAAACTGGCCGCTCTGTATTTAGCTTCTGACAGGCGGTGCAAGGAGCCCCATATCTCTGGAACCATAGGTCGTAGGAGCCCCAAATTTTTACCAGTGGTGGGGTAGGACTTAAGCCAAGTACACCAGGCCAAGAATCTTGTCCCGGCCGAGTGTACACACGTACACTTCAAAGGAACCGCTGTTCTTTTGAATGGCACAAACGCGGTGACGTCATCGACTACGACGAGCATGCACTCATCACATTCGATGCCGTCGCCGCCATCTTGCTACACCCTACCTATGCCTAGGAAGCTACCGCGCATGCGTCAAAGTCATTTCGAGCATGCGCGGGTTTCCACTGCGACAGGTAAGTATGCACACGCTCGGGTTTCTTGTCGGGAAACAGTGAGAGGCACTGTGAGCTCAACCCCTCAGTCTGCTACAAACAGAGTGTGCCAGCTTGTATTTAAACTGGCCGCTCTGTATTTAGCTTCTGACAGGCTGTGCAAGGAGCCCCATATCTCTGAAACCATAGGTCGTAGGAGCCCCAAATTTTTACCAGTGGTGGGGTGGGACTTAAGCCTAGTACGCACGGCTGAGAATCTCGTCTGGAAAAAACCCGTAGTTTTTCCTGACGAGATTCTTGACAAGAATCTTGTTCCGGCCGAGTGTACACACGTACACTTCAAAAGAACCGCTGTTCTTTTGAATGGCACGAACGCGGTGACGTCATCGACTACGACGAGCATGCGCTCGTCACATTCGATGCCGTTGCCGCCATCTTGCTACACCCTACCTATGCCTAGGAAGCTACCGCGCATGCGTCTAAGTCATTTCGAGCATGCGCGGGTTTTCACGGCGGCAGGTAAGTATACACACGCTCGGGTTTTTCATGGGGAAACAGGCCGACAAGAATCCCGACGAGAAAATAGAGAGCACGTTCCCTATTTTTCTCGCCGAGATTCTGGGCAGATTTCCCGACGAGAAACCTGAAAGCCTCGTACACACGGACGGTTTTCTCGGCAAGAAAGCTCTCCCAGCAGTTTTCTTGTCGTTTTGTAAAGAGAAAATCGTCTGTGTGTACGAGGCCTAAGACTGCCAATTGGGTTCTCTGTGACCTCAGGTTACTGAGCTACAACCCTCGAAGCTCGATTTTCCTTTTTCTTTATTCTTTTTTTATGTTCATGGCAGGCCTCACCTGCCTCTCCTGACTGCACGTCCCCGGTACAGTAAATATCTCCTAAACGGTGCACGTTTAGGAGATATTTACAGTACCTCTAGGTAAGCCTTATTATAGGCTTACCTATAAGTACAAGTCAGAGATGGGCGTTTACTCCCACTTTAAAGTATTTTTTCCCTCTGTTTTTGCCTGGTGGTCTGGCCAGTAACACACCTCCTGCATTAGAGTGCCCCACTCTGGATGAAAGAGCACTGGGGGCACCTTTGGACAACAGCATTGTTAGTCTGGGGAGGGGAGTGTTAGATGTACTATAAGATTTAGATACACTAAACAAATTGATGCCAAACGCCAGATCACCCTTTTTAAGCAGTTACAGCAACAGGTTTGTTCCTTTTTTTTTAAGGGCTTTACATAAATAAATAAAAGCTGATCATTGTAAGCATCCCTTTCAGTGTTTAATCTCAACCTTCTAACTGCTGTATCTGCAGGATAGCTTGTTCTTTTGAAAAACAAGCCTTACTGACTAGATTACTGGGTGAAAATAAAGGAAAGAAAGACAAAAATAAAATGGAAATCAGCAATCACATTTAAGAATTGGTAAGCTGCAATGCTGGTTGGTAGCCCATAGCTTTGTAGAATATTTTCTGCCCATAGGTCCTCAGCTAGGACTCAGGGCTCTTCATTGAGCTGTACAGCAGGGATGACCCTTGCAAAGCCTGACAGACTCCAAATGATAATTAATGGGATCCAAGCATGCCAAAGGCATGCACTGCAGGGTACTGTTCAAACATCATACAGATCATATGTGGTTTGTGCCTAGAAACAAAAGTATACATACACAAACAATAGCTTTCAAATGTTTATACTCTGGACCAGCAACATTTGTTCCAATGTAGTGCTTCTTATGGGTAAGGTCTTGTAGCCTCCAGGAATCACACCATTGTTTAATATTTTGACGGCTCTAAACAAATGAAAAATGGTGTCCCAAAGCACAAGGAGCCGAGAGGTCCTAGCTGAGGACCTATGATGGGCACTGGGCAGCCAATATTCTACAAAGCTACCAACCAGCATTGGGCATGCTTTGAAAGTGTGAAGCCAACTGGAGGCTGGGGGAAAACAACTTTGTAAAAGAACTTTGAGACATAATGCTCTATCATTTCAAATCCCGACATGGATGCATCAGAAAGGCGTAACTTACATCCTTAAAGCAGAACTCCGGGCAAAAACGTTTTTATATTTTCTTGTTGCTGATCTCCTACCTTCATCATCCATCTTCTTCTGAGCTCTGTAGTTCCTCTGTAGTAGCCTGCTGATTTTACAGAAAAACTTTTACTGCCCTGGGGTTTCCTGTTTGTAAGACTGGTGGCTGCTATTCCTTCTGTACTCTCACCGGTCTTGTCTCCTCCCACTTGTAGTCCTATATACAGCAAGCAGGGATTTACTTCTGCTGTAGTGGGCGGAGGGGGTCTTATAGACCCTGGTTTTTACCGCCCATAGAGGTGGTGTCCTCCTCCTCCGCTCCCTGCAAGCACCGCCCCCAACACCGCCGCCCGCCCACCAACCACCTACCCCACCCACCTGTCATGCTGCACGGGATTATTAGGACAGCCGCCCAAAGACACAGATCAGCGATCTCCCAGTGTGACAGATCGTGTATGTGAAACTCCAGCCTTGTGACGTCCCGCCTCCTGGACCGGCATTGGACAAGGGTGCTGTGTAGTGTATCACCATGCCGGTCCAGGAGGTGGGACTTTACAACGGCTGGAGCTTCACATACAAGATCTGTCACTCTGGGAGATCGCCGCTCTGTGTCATCGGGCAGCTCTCCTAACAATCCTTGCTGCACAGATGGGCACAAATAGGCTGCACTGATGGTCACTGATAAGACAGCACTGATGGGCACTGATAATCTGCACTGATGAGGCAGCACTGATGGGCACTGATAAACTACACTGAGGCAGCACTTATGGGCATTAATAAGACAGCACTGATGGGCACTGAGGTGGCACTTATGGGGACTGATAGGACAGCACTGATGGACATTGATAAACTGAACTTATGGGCACTGATAAGCTGAACTGATTAGGCAGCACTGATAAACTGCACTAAGACGACACTTATGGGCACTGATAAGACAGCACTGATGGGCACTGAGGTGGCACTTATCGGCACTGATAAGACAGCACTGGTGAGCACTGATAAACTGCACTTATGGGCATTGATAAGCTGCACTGATGAGGCAGCACTGATAAACTGCACTGAGGCGGCACTTATGGGCACTGATAAGACAGCACTGATGGGCACTGAGGTGGCACTGATGAGGCTGCACTTATGGGCACTGATAAACTGCACTGATGGGCACTGAGGCAGCACTGAGGTGGCACTTATGGGCACTGATAAGACAGCACTGAGGTGACACTGATGGGCACTGAGGCGGCACTGATAATCTGCTTTGATGAGGCAGCACTAATGGGCACTGATAAACTGCACAGATGGGCACAGAGGAGGCACTGATGAGCTGCACCAATGAGGCAGCACTGATGGGCACTGATAAGACAGCACTGATGGGCACTGAGATGGCACTTAGAAGACAGCACTGATGGGCACTGATAAACTGCACTTATGGGCATTGATAAGCTGCACTGATGAGGCAGAACTGATGGGCACTGATAAACTGCACTGAGGCGGCACTTGTGGGCACTAATAAGCTGCACTGGTGAGGCTACACTGATGGGCACTGATAAACTGCACTGATAAGACAGCACTGATGGCCACTGATAGGCTGCACTGATGAGGCAGCACTGATGGGAACTGAGGCGGCACTGATGAGGCTGCACTTATGGGCACTGCTAAGCTGCACTGATGAGGCGGCACTGAGGCGGCACTGATAAACTGCAGAGGAGAGGGAGAAGGACTTTTCCAGGAAGGACATAAAACACAGCAATTTAAGAAGAATACTCAACAGGGATGTATGGAAGGCTCATTTGAGAAGTTCTAGGGTAAGAGTGTATATAAAAGAGCACATGAGTGGACTATGGGGATGTGTTAACACACTATTTTAATGTGAGCACATTATATTACTGTAGTGTAATGTACTTGTGGAGTGAAGCATACACTATATAGTTTGCCCTTTTTCTTTTGAGATTGGTCATCCTGCTGAATGAAGTCCCCTTCACCCTCATAGGGTCAGCCAGTTTGGAGAGAGAGAGGGCAGGGCCATGGCTCCATGTCTGAATGGACACAGGGAGCTGTGGCTCAGCTCCGATGCCCCCATAGCATGCGGCTTGCTGTGGGGGCACTCGGCAAGAGGGAGGGGCCAGAAGCACCAAAGAGGGACCCGAGAAGAGGAGGATCTGGGCTGCAGGTAAGTACAGTGAAACCTTGGATTACGAGCATAATCCGTTCCAGGAGAATGCATGTAATCCAAAGCACTCACAAATAAAAGCGAGTTTCCCCATAGAAGTCAATGGAAATGAAGATAATTTGTTCCGCATTGACTTCTATTGCATGCAATACCGCATGTGGCCAGAGGTGGGGTGCCGGAGAGACTCAGAAATACTCGGAGACAGCTCGGCTGAACCCGTAAACACCCGGGAACGGATAATTTCTGAGTGTTTCCGAGTATTTCCGAACGGCTCCGAACTGTTCCGAGTGTCACCGGCGCCCCTGCACCTCTGGCCAACTGCGGAACTGCACACCGCAGAGGCTTGAATCCTGCTCGTTTTGCGAGTCAACACTTGCAAACCGAGTCAGGATTAAAAAAAAAAAAAAAAGTTGCTCGTCTTTCAAAACGCTCGTTAACCGCGTTACTCGTAATCTAAGGTTCCACTATATAACATGTTTGTTATTTTTAACCCAAAAAAAAAAACAACAACAAGATTCTACTATTACTTTAAGTGTGGGTTCTCTATGTCGCCATTTAGCTCTGTTTAAAGCCCTGTACACACGATCGGATTTCCTATAGATTTTAAACCGATGGATTTTTCCATCAGAAATCCGATGAAGCTGACTTCCATCAGTCTTGCCTACACACCATCAGTCAAAAAAACGAACGTCCCAAACGCGGTGACGTAAAACACTCAGACGAGCCGAGAAAAATTAAGTTCTATGCTTCTGAGCATGCGTCGACTTGATTCTGAGCATGCGTGGGTTTTTTCTCCGATGGAGTTCCCCACAGACGATAGTAATTTGCTATTGTTTTTTTTCCATCGGATAAAATTAAAACATGTTGTATTTTTTAACAGTGATGGAAAAAAGACCGATGGGGCCCATACAAGATCGGTTTGTCCGATGAAAAAAGTCCATCGGACTGTTTTCATCGGTAAAACCGATCGTGTGTACAGGGCTTTACACTTCATCTAGGCACATCATGCCGGTATATGACCCACTATTCAATACTACGTATTTTACAAGAATAACAGTCATCTGCATGAGAAAGTGATTATCTTTTGCGCACAAATTAATTATTTATGATCTTATTCATTTCCTAAATAGAATGTTCATGTGTTTCATATTTTCCTGGAAGTCTGTCCTTCATTTTGCTAGTTATTTTAGTCATTTTTAGTATATCTAAATTCATTTTACATTTGTTTGTTGTTGAGAAAAGTCAGGCTGCAATTATTGGATTAAGCTACAGTTCGTTCAGTTGATGTTTGTTGAAGGAGCCTGTTGGAAAATTGTAATCTGCCCCTGAATCATTGGCAATGGCTGGTTAGAATGCAATAGCCATAGTAGAAGATTAGTCCATCTGCACTTTGGATGTAGGAATCTATTAGATTTCTTTTGTGCAGTCTGCAGATTGAACAAAAGAAAAATATACCAGTGTAGGTCCTACATTTTTGTTTTCACAGGACAGTTTGTTAGATAGGATATTTATTTTATGGGAAGGCGACATTGGCTGTATTCCAGAATAATGGGTGGGTGGAAATCTTATAAATATGGCTTACTGATACCGAGGACTGATTGAGTAGGTTGGACTGCTGATTGGGATACTGCCTTTTCTACATGGCTATTTACTTTCTTAGAAATAGGTAACTTATGTTACCAAGTCTCACATCTTGCAGTATCAGGGCTCGTTCACATGGCACGATGCGGTCCGGCAGGTCCCTTTTTTTCTTTTTAAATGATCTGTAAACTAACTTTAAACAAACTTTATTGAAATGTCACACTGGCATTTCATAGAGTTCTGTAGGCCAGCATGTGGTGACCCGTGCTGCACTGGAAGAAAGTACTACAGGTATTACTTTTTTCAGCACACACTGCCCGCAAACCACTGCGATGCAGTAGTGTTAACCAGCCACACCCAAGATAAAGCTTTTTGCCTTGTCTTGCGATGGGGGGTGGGTGCAGTGGGACAGTGCGCTGTAATATCCACTCAATTCAGTCCCTCCGCACCTGATGTGAATGGTCCCTTACTGCAAATGTTGAATGTCATGTTTATTACCCTTTTAGGCTGGGTTCACACTTGTGCGACACGACAGCCGTCCTTCTTTGGATCCGACTTTGTCCTGCGACATGAAGCCGACATATGTCCGACTTTCAATGAAAGGGGATCCAACTTGGATCCCCGCCAATACCAGGCAGTGTGTTTGGTATGAATCCTGAGGGGGAACTCCAGGCCAAATTTTAAATAAAAAACCGGCATGGGTTCCCCCTCCAGGAGCATACCAGGCCTTTGGGTCTGGTCTGGATTTGAAGGGGAACCCCTACGCCGAAAAAATGGCGTGGGGGTCCCCCCAAAATCCAAACCAGACCCTTATCCGAGCACGCAACCTGGCAGGCCGCAGGGGAAGAGGGGGGATCGAGAGAGCGGCCCCCCTCCCTCCTGAACCGTACCAGGCCGCATGCCCTCAACATGGGGGGGTTTGGTGCTCTGGGGCAGGGGGGCGACCTGCGGCCCCCCCACCCCAAAGCACCCTGTCCCCATGTTGATGAGGACAGGGCCTCTTCCCGACAACCCTGGCCGCTGGTTGTCGGGGTCTGCGGGCGGGGGGATTATCGGAATCCGGGAGCCCCCCCTTTAATAAGGGGGCCCCCAGATCCCGGCCCCCCACCCTATGTGAATGAGTATGGGGTACATCGTACCCCTACCCATTCACCTGGTGGAAAAAAATGTCAATAAAAAAAACACACACAAGTTGTTAAAGTAATTTATTGCACAGCTCCAGGGGGTCTCTTCCATCTTCGGGGGGTCTCCGGTGTCGTCTCCGCGCTCTCCGGTTCTTCCTTCCTTCTGCTGGGCCTCCGCTATCTTCTTCCAGCTCTTTTGCTAGCGGGGCCCGGTCTTCTCCGTCGCCTTCTTCTCTCGCTCTCTGGTTCTTTCTTTCTTTCTTCTGCCGGCCCCTCCACTATCTTCTTCCAGCTCTTTTGCTAGTGGAGGGGCCGGTCTTCCCGTCGCCGTCTTCTTCCCTCTTCTCCTTCTCGATGTTGACTCGTCGCTTCCTCCCGCTGTAATGCTTGGCTATTCGCTCATCAACGATTTATATAGGCTTCTCATGACGTCACAGTCACATGCTCCCATGACGTCACAGTCACATGCTCCGGGGCCACCCGGAGCATGTGACTGTGACGTCATGAGAAGCCTATATAAATCGTTGATGAGCGAATAGCCAAGCATTACAGCGGGAGGAAGCGACGAGCGTGGAAAAAGATAGCGGAGGCCCGGCAGAAGGAAGGAAGAACCGGAGAGCGTGGAGACGACACCGGAGACCCCCCCCGAAGACGGAAGAGACCCCCGGAGTCGGAAGAGACCCCCGGAGCTGTGCAATAAATTACTTTAACAACCTGTGTGTGTTTTTTTTATTGACATTTTTTTCCACCAGGTGAATGGGTAGGGGTACGATGTACCCCATACTCATTCACATAGGGTGGGGGGCCGGGATCTGGGGGCCCCCTTATTAAAGGGGGGGCTCCCGGATTCCGATAAGCCCCCCGCCCGCAGACCCCGACAACCAACGGCCAGGGTTGTCGGGAAGAGGCCCTGTCCTCATCAACATGGGGACAGGGTGCTTTGGGGTGGGGGGGCCGCAGGTCGCCCCCCTGCCCTAGAGCACCAAACCCCCCATGTTGAGGGCATGCGGCCTGGTATGGTTCAGGAGGGAGGGGGGCCGCTCTCTCGACCCCCCCCTCTTCCCCTGCGGCCTGCCAGGTTGCGTGCTCGGATAAGGGTCTGGTTTGGATTTTGGGGGGACCCCCACGCCGTTTTTTCGGCGTAGGGGTTCCCCTTAAAATCCAGACCAGACCCAAGGGCCTGGTATGCTCCTGGAGGGGAACCCATGCCGGTTTTTTATTAAAAATTTGGCCTGGAGTTCCCCCTCAAGAGCAGCAGAGCACAAGTCGCATGCCAAAGTCGGATCATGCAAGACTGCGATCCGACTTTGATCAGACTTCAATGATAGTCAATGGGCTGAAGTCGGATCAAAGTCGGACCAAAGAAGTACAGGGAGCATTCTCAAAGTCGGACCAGTTAAGACGGCTCCCATAGGGAAACATTAATTTTCACACATCATGCGACATGAGCTCCCAATGTCGGAGCGTTTGTCGCCCCAGTGTGAACCCGGCCTAAGAGCTGGAATGTTTTTTTTTAGGCTTTTTAAACGTATTGTCACCTGCTGATCCCACCAGTAATTCTCACCCAGGTCCATTTGATTATAAGATGTCCCAATGGAAAACAAAATGATGCAGTTTATACACAGCATTCAGGAAACCAAGACCATTTCTCCTATGACATCTGCAAATATTGGTGGTTCACCTCACCAGGAAATAATGGGAGCATTTCCTTAATATACACTGAATTTACTACTACTACATCCGGGCTATTCTACATGGAAAAGTGGGAATCAGACATTAAACAAACTTTAGATTGACACAAATGGTCTATGCAAGCCACAAGAAAATAATATGTCTCTCAAAGAAGCTAATTTTAAAGTCATCTCCGGGTGGTACTTGCTTTTAAGGCCTCATACACACAATCGGATTTCCATCAGACTTTTTTGTGGATTTTGGTCCGAAGGGCGTTGGCTGTGAACTTGTTCTGCATACACACGGCAGAACATTTTCAGCCAACATTCACCAAACCACGTGTTTTTTCAGCTCAGCTCCGATGGAGCATACAGACGGTCGGATTGTCCGAAAAAACACATCCGTCGGACCGTTGTTGTCGGAAAGTCAGATCGTGTGTATGGGCCTTTAGCTAGCAAAAATATATCCAAATACATCTTCAAAATGTTTCTTGGCAATGTGGCCATCGAGGAACACTGTACCAGATTTGGTGGTAGCGCCCCATTACTAGTAGGAGCTTTTGAAAAAGAGTATATCGTATATACTTGAGTATAAGCCGAGTTTTTCAGCACATTTTTTTGTGCTGAAAATGCCCCCCTAGGCTTATACTCGAGTCACCTTTTTGCGCCTGATCTCCCGGACTTTGGGGACCCGGTACCGGCCGGCCGTAGGTCCCCTGAACCCCAAGCTTGACACACATGTAGCCCCACTCTTCCTCTACAAGTGTGCAAAGTTTGTTGTTCGGGAGACCTACGGCCGGGGGGCACCGATTTTTCAAACCCGGGCACCCCTTCTATAGACTCCCATGTTAAACTGTAATTTCTCCAGTGAATTTGGGGACCCGGTACCGGCCGGTCGTAGGTTCCCTGGACCCGGAATTTGGCACACATGTAGCCCCATTTCTACTCTACAAAGTTTGTTGTCTGGGGGACCTAAGGCCAGGGAGCACCGATTTTTCAAAGCCGGGCACCCCTTCCATAGACTCCCATCTAAACGTCAGTCTAGTCATGGACACAGTGAGGCATGGGCACAGTGAGGCATGGGCACAGTGAGGCATGGGCACAGTGAGGCATGCACATGGACACAGTGAGGCATGCAGATGGACATCCTAGGCTTATACTCGAGTCAATACGTTTTCCCAGTTTTTTGTGGTAAAATTAGGTGCCTCGGCTTATATTCAGGTCGGCTTAGACTCAAGTATATACGGTATGCTGTTATTTACTCTGTTACCAACCTTAATATAGCCAAAAACCTATTTTTTACAAGACAAGAAACAGAAAGTGGGCTGTATAAGGTATTTACTGGCAGCAAAAAAAGTTTTACTATCCAAAGTTAAAACAAGTGCAGAAGATTTAATAGATGGAAAGTTGAAAAAATGATTGAAGTTCCTCTTTAACATCTGATATTTCACATCTTGTGGGCAAGTGGCAATACAAATATCAACCTAGATCCTGGAAATCACCAACAATTAATTTAACATTGGATAAAACCAAACTTTGATGGATTATGATTCATGAATACAATTATAAGAACTGTACACTACAAATTATTAGAGTTTGAGAAAATGTGGGATCCCTGCGGGATATCTTAATCCATTATCTCTATGTGTTGGTTTTCTCAATTCTCCTATCCGTTTTTCCTTGATCTTTTCTATTAGTCAAATATTAAAGTGATATTATACTTACCTGTTCTGTGTAGAGGTTTTGCACAGAGCAGCCCAGATCCTCCTCTTCTCGGGTCCCCAGCTGGCGCTCCCAACACTCCATAGAATGCATGAAGGTCAAAAATCTTGAGCCTTAAGTTAGAACCACTTTAATCTTATGCCGCGTACACACGTTCGTTTTTCACGTCGTTAAAAATTCAATTTTTTAAATTGGGCATTAAAAACGATCGTGTGTAGGCTCCAGAGCATTTTTAACGACGTGAAAAATGGGCTAAAAAAATGAGAACCTGCTCCATTTTTTCACGTAGTTTTTCATGTCGTTTTTTTTAACGACGTGAAAAACGGTAGTGTGTATGCTTTTACGAGGGGAAAAAAAACGTGCACGCTCAGAATCAAGTATGAGATGGGAGCGCTCGTTCTGGTAAAACTAGCGTTCGTAATGGAGATAGCACATTCGTCACGCTGTAACGGACTGAAAAGCACGAGGCTGAAAAGCGCGAATCGTCGCTCAACAAACTTTACCAACATGAAGGGTGGCGCCATTCGAACAGAACTTCCCCTTTATAGTGCCGTCGTACGTGTTGTATGTCACTGCGCTTTGCTCGAGCGTTTTTTTTAATGAACGTGTGTATGCAAGACAGGCTTGAGAGGAAACAAGAAAAATCACGTCGAGAAAAACGTCGTTTTTGAAAATGACATTAAAAACGATCGTGTGTACGCGGCATTATACTAGTTCTTATTGTAAAGCTGGCTATACATGGTTGTATTAATTAATGCAGCTCAGTGCACCTGATCTACATCACCAAGGTGGGTGGAGGAATGCCCCTGTTGGAAATTGTATTCTGACAACGGATCCCATTTTTGTCAGAATACACTGATCAGCGGCTGCAGCCACAAGTAACAAAAGTCTTTGATTGTAATCAATTAAACAATCAACTTCTTTCAAGCACGAATGACCACACACTGATTATAATTACCTATTAGGGCCCTTTCACACGGGCGTGTCCGTGTGCGGGCTCCGCTTTGCTCAGCGGGGATTACTCCGTCGATCCCCGCTGAGCAGGCATATGATAGGTCTGTCTCCGCACACTGTGCAGGGACCGACCTGTCAGAGCGCCGCTCTCCCCTATGGGGGATCGGATGAAGACGGACTGTAGAGTCCGTTGTCATCCGATCCGCCAGACGGATGGAAAATAGGGTTTTCCTCCGTTACACTTTGGCGGATCGGAGCGGGTCGGATGTCAGCGGGCATGTCACCGTTGACTAGAGTTGCCACCTCATCCCTTTAAACCCGAACACATATGAATTAGACAGGTTCTGAGGCTAATTTAATGCAGATAAGGCACCAAGTGAGTTTAATTACCACATTAATCAGCCACAGAACCTGTGTAATTCATATGTGTTCGGGTTTAAAGGGATGAGGTGGCAATCCTACCGTTGACATCTGTGGCTCCATAGAGGTGCACGGAAAGTCCGTTCAGGTCCGCCTAAAAAACTAACAGGCGGACCTGAACGGTCCGCTCGTGTGAAAGGGGCCTTATGGGCATTGTCAGAGTTTACAAATTGTGTTTATACTGTTTAAATGCCATTTGTTTTAGTTTCTAATAGGAGTTCCTTAATTTTTGTAGGTTGTCAGTAAAAAATATGCTCTGTCAGTAACTTTTCAATGTTCTGTCATTAAACAAAAGTTTATTATACTGTTTAAATGCCATTTGTTTTAGTTTCTAATAGGAGTTCTGTGATTTTTTTAGGTCATCAGTAAAAAATGTGCTCTGTCAGTAACTTTTCAATGCTCAGTCATTAAACAAAAGTTGCGGGAGGTTGGCAACCCTGGCCTGTGTTAATTAATGCAGCTCAGTGCACCTGGTGTGCATGAGTCCTAAAAGGGGTCAGATGGGCTAATGGCCTGTACACATGATCCGAATATCGTACGACAGATTATACAACTTTTTTCACTTAATAATCGCAAGTAGAAATTAAATAGGGTACTAAAGTCACGAAAATTTTCGTACGACAGAAAAAATGTATTTGTATTGTATTTTCTGACAACAACTATACCGACTAAATAAAAATTGTACGATCTGGTATCGTACAAGGAAAGTTTTCGTGCTTGTCTGATCTAATAATATTGGATGAACTGTCGTGATCACCTTTCGAAAGTAGTGTTACACACGATCCGAAAATCGTACAATTCTTCCTCGGACGACCGTTTTCGTCCGATATTCTGATCGTGTGTATGGGCCATTAATGTAAAAACATTGTTTTGAGATTACTAAGGGTTAAAGCCCAACTCCAGCCACAGAGACTTTGCAAATTTTTGATGTGTAAACGAATGTTACCTCTCTTCAGATGTAATACATCATCTGATTTATTTATGGTACTTATAAATCAATTCTTGTCTTTCTGACAGATAGCACATCTCAGTCTGTACTCTGGCCTGCAGTGCTGATCTCTTGCCTCTGTCCCTTTCTCCCCTTGGCCATTCACAGAACGTATGGCTGCAGACTGCATTCTGTGAGTGTCCAATGGGAAATTAGGGCAGTGACGCAAAACAAGTACCGTGGTCTATGGGGACCCGCATCGCTTATGTCCAGAATAGGCTAATTAATCAGAAATACAAGTATTGATTAAAAAGTACTGTGAAACAATGGACAGTGTATTGCAATCAGGGACAGGTAACATTTGCCTATCTGATTTGGGTTTTAACATTATAGAAGAAGATTTGTGCTTTACTCTGTTTGCATAGTTCACCACTCGCCTGACATACTGCTGACCTTTAGGAAGGCTATGACACTGACAGTCGAGAGAAGGAGGAGGCCTCACAGGGACACCGCAGTTCGCAGAGAGAAGTTTACAATACAGGAACTCAGCTGGTGATACGTGCGCCCCGGAGGCTACACAAGACAGTTTAGAGATGTGCCTGCTTCCTAAAGCAAATTTGTCATTCCAGTAGCAATTCATAAATCAAACAAACCTGAGGAAATATTTTAAATATTTAAAAGCACAAGAACCTTTATTAAAGGGGTTGTAAAAGTTCCTTTTTTATTTTCTAAATAGGTTCCTTTAAGCTAGTGCATTGTTGGTTCACTTACCTTTTCCTTAGATTTACCTTCTAAGTATTTTTTTTCTTTGTTTTCTTTGTCTGAATTTCTCACTTCCTGTTCCTCCTCAGTAAGCTGTTCTGGCTGACTAAACACCACTTGGATGATGGTGTGAAGTTTAGTGAGGAGAAACAGGAAGTGAGAAATTCAGACGAAGAAAAAAAACATTTAGAAGGTAAATCAAAGGAAAAGGTAAGTGAACCAACAATGCACTAGCTTAAAGGAACCTATTTAGAAAATAAAAAACGAACCTTTACAACCCCTTTAAAGCGGAGGTGCAACCAGTTTTTTTTTTTTTTTTTAAAGTCAGCAGCTACTAACAGTGTAGCTGCTGACTTTTAATAAGGACACTTACCTGTCCTACTCGCCTGCGATGTCGGTCCCGCCACGGCCATCGATCACTGCTAGCAGGTCCCGGCTCCTCCATCCTGACTAAGGGAAACAGGCAGTGAAGCCTTATGGCTTCACTGCCCGTTTCCTACTGCGCATGCGCCACTCGCACGGCGCTTTGTGAATGGGCGGCTTGCCTCCTGGGATACACACAGTTCCCAGAAGGCAGCGCGCCCCATTCACAAGAAGAGGAAGTGGAAGGAGACCCACCGCGGATGAGAATAGGCACATTAGAGGCAGATTAGGGGACTTACGCATAGCAACAGGCATTTTGGGTGAGTATAAAAAAAAAAAAAAATTCTATTAATTTTTTTCTTTTTTTTTTAGGATTTTTAATGTACAAATCATTTCTGGGTGGATATATAATAAAAAGGAAGAATACTACTCATGTGTAAAAACATTAAAATAAATAATGTCAATCACCACCATTACAGTGTTAATTGTCCAACGGCACCACAAAAGTGAGATATAATCACAATAAACATGATGTAGACAAAAAATGATGTGCTAAACAAAAATCTCATATTGGGTTATTAAAATCCAACTGTAGAAAACAACACAAATCCGTAATAAGTAGTTAAATCCCAAAAAACGTCCAGCTCGTGCGTGCACCCGTCACCACAGGCAATATAGACTCTTACCAGAGAGCCTGGACCCTTTATTATAAAGGGTCAAATAGGCTTGATGTAACAATCTTTGCAGGGGTCATCAGCTGGCGATGTGTCCTCAGATCAAACAGGGCATAAGCAGGATATTCAAACCAAGCTCCATGCACCCCACGATTGTGTTTTCTACAGTTGGATTTTAATAAGCCAATATGAGATTTTTGTTTTGCGCATCATTTTTTTTTCTACATTCACACTATATTGTCAAAAGTATTGGGACACTTGCATTTACACATACATGAACTTTAAAGGCATCCCAGTCTAATGCCTCATACACACGACCGTTTTTCATGACGAGAAAAATGCAATTTTTTTAGATTGGTCGTGAAAAACGTCCGTGTGTATGCTCCATAGCATTTTTCGCGATGAGAAAACTGCCCGAATTTTTTTTAGAACCTGCTCTATTTTTTCACGTCGTTCTTTTTCACGTCGTGAAAAACGGTCATGTGTACGCTATCACGAGGGGGAAAAATAAACCGCGCATGCTCAGAATCAAGTATGAGACGGGAGCGCTCGTTCTGGTAAAACTAGCGTTCAGAATGGAGATAGCACATTCGTCATGCTGTAACGGACTGAAGAGCACGAGGCTGAAAAGCGTGAATCGTCTCTCACCAAACTTTACTAACACGAGGATCAGCAAATGCAGCCCAAAGGGTGGCGCCATTCGAATGGAACTTCCCCTTTATAGTGCCGTCGTACGTGTTGTACGTCACCGCGCTTTGCTCAAGCGTTTTTTTTCATGAACGTGTGTATGCAAGGCAGGCTTGAGAGGAATCATGACGAGAAAAACATTGTTTTTTTGCATGACATGAATAACGCTCGTGTGTACGCGGCATTAGTCCGTAGGGTTCAATATTGAGTTGGCCCACCCTTTGCAGCTATAACAGCTTCAACTCTTCTAGGAAGGCTGTCCACAAGGTTTAGGAGTGGAAGCCAGGCTGTCCACAAGGTTTAGGAGTCTGTCTATGGAAATATCTGACCATTTTTCGAGAAGCGCATTTGTGAGGTCAGGCACTGATTTTGGACTAGAAGGCCTGGCTCACTGCCTCCACTCTAACTCATCTCAAAGGTGTTCTACCGGGTTGAGGTCAGGGCTCTGTGGGGGGCCAGTCAAGTTCCTCCACCCCAAACTCGCTCATCCATGTCTCTATGGACCTTGCTTTGTGCATTGGTGCGCAGTCATGTTGGAACAGGAAGGGGCCATCCCCAAACTGTTCCCACAAAGTTGGGAGCATGAAATTGTCCAAAAATGTCTTGGTATGCTGACGCCTTAACAGTTCCTTTCACTGGAACTAAGGGGCCAAGCCCAACCCCTGAAAAACAACCCCACACCATAATCCCTCTTTTGCCAAATGATTTGGACCAGTACACAAAGCAAGGTGCTTACACACAAAAAATAAATAAATATAGATATCTATCTATCTATCTATCTTACACACACACACACACACATATATATATATATATATATATATATATATATATATATATATATGTATGTATGTATGTATGTGTGTGTGTGTGTGTGTGTGTGTATATATATATATATATATATATATAATTTGTTTCCCAAGCAAAACATGTCTTAGTACTTGGTGGAGAAGCCCTTGTTGGCAAGCACAGAGGGAAGATTTTTCTTGTAGTTGGTTACCAGGTTTGCACACATATTAGTATAACATATAACAACAACAATAACATATTAACATATTAACATATAACTAGGGATGAGCTTCGAGTTCGAGACTAACTCATGTTCGACTCGAACATTGCCTGTTCGCCCGTTCGCCGAACAGCGAACAGAACAATTTGAGGTGTTCGCGGCAAATTCGAAAAGCCGCAGAACACCCTGTAAAAGTCTAATGCCGCGTACACACGATCATTTTTCCCGTCGGGAAAAATGAAATTTTTTTTTTCGCCGAGAAAAACGATCGTCTGTGGGCTTTATGCCGTTTTTCTCGTTGAGAAAAACGTCAGGAAAAACGACGAGAAAAATTAGAACATGTTCTAAATTTTCTCATCGTTTTTTCCATCATTTTTTTCCGCGGCAGTTTTCCCATAGGGAGACACTGCCGCGGAGCCCACAGACGGTCGTTTTTCTCGTCAAAGAAAAAAATGACGGGAAAAACGGTCGTGTGTGGGGGAACATGCCGTTCCCTCGTTTTTCATTTTTTTTCATGCCGTGATTCACGGCGGTGTTTTCACCGCCGTGAATCACGATCGTGTGTACGCGGCATAAGGCGAGAAATCTAAAGTGCTAATTTTAAAGGTTTATTTGCAAGTCATTGTCATAAAAAGTGTTTGTGGACCTGGGTCTTGCCCCAGGGGACATGTATCAATGCAAAAAAAAGTTTTAAAAATGGCAGTTTTTTCGGGAGCAGTAATTTTAATAATGCTTAAAGGAAAACCATTAAAAAAACGGGAGGGGGGGGGGGGGGTGTATAGTATGCCTGTAAAGCAGCGCTTGTTTCCTGTGCTTAGAACTGTCCCTGCACAAAGTGTAATTTCTGAAGGAAAAAAAGGAATTTAAAAGCACTCGCGGCTATAATGAATTGTCGGCAATACAGACAAAAGTCATTGATATTTTTTTTTTTTAAATGCGTGGGGGTCCCCCCAATTTAAATTACCAGGCCCTTCAGGTCTGGTATTAATATTAAGGGGAACCCTGCGTCAAATAAAAAAATAAATGATGTGGGGTTCCTCCCAAATATCCATACCAGACCCTTTATCCGAGCACGCAACCTGGCAGGCTGCAGGAAAAGAGGGGGGGACGAGAGAGCGCCCCCACCTCCTGAACCGTACCAGGCCACATGCCCTCAACATGGGGAGGATGCTTTGGGGGTCTGTGACCCCTCAAAACACCATGTCCCCATGTTGATGGGGACAAGGGCCTCATCCCCACAACCCTTGCCCAGTGGTTGTGGGGGTCTGCGGGCGGGGGGCTTATCGGAATCTGGAAGATCCCTTTAACAAAGGAGACCCCCAGATCCCGGCCCCCCCTATGTGAATTGGTAAGGGGTACATTGTACCCCTACCATTTCACAAAGAAAGTGTAAAAAATTGTAAAAAAACACACAGACACAGTTGGGAAAGTCCTTTATTAATATCAAAAATTAAATAAAAATTCCAGCGATGTAATCCAGTGTCCCGCGGTGATCTGATGTCCAGCGCTGCAGTCTCCACTCCACACGAAACCCCCATGACGTACGAGGGGGCGGGGTCACCCGTCACATCATAGGGTAAGCCCCAGACCTGAAGGGTCTGGTATGGATATTTGGGGGGAACCCCACATTTTTTTTTTTATTTGACGCAGGGTTCCCCTTATTATCCATACCCAACATGAAGGGCCTGGTAATGGAATTTTGGGGGACCCCCACGCATTTATTTTATTTTTTTATCAATTACTTTTCTCTGTATTGCCGGGAGCCGACAATTCATTATAGCCGCGAGTGCTTTTAAATGACTTTTTTTCCTTCAGAAATTACACTTTGTGCAGGGACAGTTCTAAGCACGAGAAACAAGCGCTGCTTTACAGGCATACTATACACACTCCCCCAGGTATGAAATTTAAAGGAATATTTCACTTTTATTGTTTCACTTTAAGCATTATTAAAATCACCGCTCCCGAAAAAACGGCCATTTTAAAAACTTTTTTTGCATTGATACATGTCCCCTGGGGCAGGACCCAGGTCCCCAAACCCATTTTAGGACAATAACTTGCATATTAGCCTTGATAATTAGCACTTTTGATTTCGAACGTTCGAGTCCATTGTATTTAATAGGGTTTTAAAGTTTGCGCAAACTTTAGGTCTGTTCGCAGGTTCTGGTGCGAACCGAACGGGGGGGGGGGGTGTTCGGCTCATCCCTACATATAACATATTAATAACATATTACAACAATTAGGAGGGATTTTGGTCCACTCTTTTTTACAGATCTTTTCTAAATCCTTAAGGTTTCTTGGCTGTCGCTTGGCAACTCAAAGTTTCAGCTCCCTCCCTAAATTTTCGAAAGGATTAAGGTCTGGAGACTGGCTTGGCCACTCCAGGACCTTAATGTGCTTCTTCTTGAGCCACTCCTTTATTGCCTTGGCGGCATGTTTTTGGTCATTGTCATGCTGGAAGACCCATCCACGACACATTTTCAGTGTTCTGGCTTAGGGAAGAAGGTCCTCATCCAATTTTTTTTTTTTTACAAGAAACCTCATCC
Organism: Rana muscosa; assembly: GCA_029206835.1. NCBI lineage: Eukaryota > Metazoa > Chordata > Amphibia > Anura > Ranidae > Rana > Rana muscosa. The sequence continues at coordinate 96,351,003 of CM055118.1, read as the reverse complement.
AATATTTTACAATACATGGCCTCATCCATTGGCCCCTCAATGCAACAACTCCGCCTGTACCTTTAGCAGAGAAACAGCCCCAAAGCATAATGTTTCCACCTCCGTACTTGACTGTAGGGATGGTGATCTTAGGGTCATAGTCAGCATTTTTCTTCCTCCAAACACGGCGAGTCAAGAGCTCAATTTTGGTCACATCTGACCACAGTACTTTTTCCCAATTCTTCTCTGAATCATTTAGATGTTCATTGGCAAACCTTAGAAGGGCCTGTACACGTGCCTTCTTGAGGACGGGGACCTTGCGGGTGCTGCAGGATTTCAATCCATGACAACGTATTGTGTTACCAATGATTTGTTTGCTAACTGTGGTCAAAACTGCCTTAAGATCATTCACAAGCTCCTCCTGTGTAGTTCTGGGCTGATCCCTCACTTTTCTCATGATCATCCTTACCCCATGAGGCGAAATCTTGCATGGAGCTCCATACCGAGGGCGATTGATGGTTATTTTGTATTTCTTCCATTTGTGACTAATTGCTGCAACAGTTGTCTCCTTCTCACCAACCTTCTTGCTGATGGTCTTGTAGCCTATCCAGCGTTGTGCAGGTCTGCAATCTTGTCCCTGACATCCTTTGACAGCACTTTGGTCTTGCCCATGATGGTGAGGTTTGAAAGGAAGAAAGTGATTCTGTGGACAGGTGTCTTTTATACACATAACAAATTGTCGTTAGGAGCACCTTCTTAAATTGACAGGACTAATCTGTGTACCACATGAGCACATACTGTAGCAAGTCTGTGGGAGCCAGAATTAATGTGGGTTGGTAGGGGATCAAATACACATATATATATATATATATATATATATATATATATATGTAGCGGACTCACCCCTCTCTCTTTCTTTATCGGTTATGCGGCTGTTGTGTAGGGGTACCTGGGAGAGAGAGATGAGATACACCATGGCCCATGAACTCCATAGCTAAGAGGTGAAAGCCAGCAAATTGTGTCTTTTGTATAGGTGTCCTAGAGTCAAGTCCAGTCCTTCGTCCCGGACTCCTTTGCTTTAGTAACCCGAGTTCCACACAGTGAATAGGTCCAACTCAGTTTTATTCTTCTTGCCAAGCAATAAAACAATCTCTTTTCTTTGAACAATGGGCACAGATCGAGGCACAATCCTTTCCCTTCTGCTGCTGCCCACTGTGCTGTCACCAGTGGTGAATAGTCACTGCCACTGACTAAGTGATATAGAACGTGAATTACCTTCGCTCACTTTGCCCCTGTCAGAGGAAGAAATCCGTCCAAGGGAGAAGTGGAGGCCTCTCCGTCACCAGCGATGCAGCGCCGGACTCTTCGGAGAAGTTACTGCGCACCAGTCCTCACGAACTCAGACACGGGCACCCAAGGAGTTAGGGCCCCCTCGGATTCCTCCACCCTCGCGGAACTCAGTCGAAGGTACTGAGCCCCAGGCATCTGCCATAGTACCTCACTCCAGGCTAAAGGTGCCTGAGATGGACTCCATCTCCGCTCCAGCTAAGCCAAGGGCACCTAGGCCTGGAGCACCAAGACGCCAGCACCCAAGCTGAATGTGCCTGGGTGCGGCCGCGTCCTCCAACTCTGTACCCAGGTCAGGGCGTCCGCCCCTTTTATGACCTCTCCCTTCGCGTCACAGCGGGTTCCCCGCCCCGCTGTACCAGCTCCAGGGGAGGACAAAAAGGCACAGTCTTGCGGTGCGAGCCCAGCCCCGGTCCAAGGCAACAACGCCACCTTTAGGCCGGCGAGAACTTCACACCACCAGAGTCCTCCAAGACTCACAAAGGGAACCTTGAATTTCCTAACAATCAAGGCACCTGGGTTACACTAGCACCCAGATGCTTCCCTAAATTCAAGTACCCGCTACATATATATATGTGTTCCCTTTATTTTATGGGGCCAGGGAAGTCATTGTAGTAATTAATCTCCTTTGCCTCTTGTAGCTGATTTGAACATCTCTACATCTCATATAATAACAAAAAGGAAGCATTCATCTTGGGTGTGGGCTGGACTGCCCTAGAATCCATTTGTGGTCCAGGAGACAGAAAGAAGCATGAGGCTTTTCATGCAGGTATTTTGCTGCCTTATAAACCCCCTTCAAATGCTGTGGCTGCTTTCATTTTCCATCCAGCTTTTGTGTCTGTGTCCAGGCAGCATTCCTGTCCCATTACAAGAGCTTAGAGACGAGGAGGTTGCCAGCAGCGTGTCAGCAGACTTTAAAAGATTCCAGTACTGAGGTCTCCAAATAAAACAGTGCTGTCTGCATGGACATTTAAAAATGTGTAATTTGATTTCCGTCATGTGCTAATGCAGACATAATTAATTTAATATTCTGCTTTCGTTTATCCTCGATACATCCAATACATTGTTTCAACAGCCAAAGACATTTCGTGTGCCAAGAATTAAATGTCAGCCCCACCTAAAACTCGTATTTTGGTTTTATGCGGTTGATGTCAAGTAGACTCTCATCTTGGCTTGTTGTTATATCTGTCAGGAACTTCATTTGCGAGACGTCTTCACTAAAATTTCCAATTCTAACCATCTGATGAGGCCACTACAAAGACTCCAGGTAAACCTGCTAAACCCACAAGTTGAAATACATATGTAGCAATACCCCCAAAGGGGCCACTGGATTAAGATTTGGCTCTGCTGTTACCTTACTGTTCACCACGTCCGTCCTATGGGTCCACCTTGAAGAGTTGTTCACAAATGTCTGCACCAAACACTTATGCCCTGTACACATGATCGTTTTTTCCGATGAAAAAAGTCTGATGGACTTTTTTCATCGGAAAAAACGATCGTGTGTGGGCCCCATCTGACTTTTTTCCCATCAGTGTAAAAAAATAGAACATGTTTAAAATTTTTCCGATGGAAAAAAAAATGATAGGAATGTCTGCACCAAACACTTATGCCCTGTACACACAATCGTTTTTTCCGATGAAAAAAGTCTGATGGACTTTTTTCATCGGAAAAAACGATTGTGTGTGGGCCCCATCTGACTTTTTTCTCATCGGTGTAAAAAAATAGAAAATGTTAAATTTTTCCGATGGAAAAAAAAAACAATAGGAAATTCCAATCGTCTGTGTGGAACTCCAACGGAGAAAAAACCCACGCATGCTCAGAATCAAGTCGACGCATGCTCAAAAGCATTGAACTTAATTTTTCTTGGCTCGTCTGAGTGTTTTATGTCACCGCGTTTTGGACGGTCTGAATTTTGTCTGATGGTGTGTATGCAAGACTGATGGAAGTCAGCTTCATCGGAATTCCGACAGAAAATTCCATCGGATTTTATTGTGGTTCTAAAAAGAAAAAAATTTGCGCTTGGTGCAAAAATTGAATAAAAAAATGAATAAATCTCAGACGGAAACCCTGCTGCTAAACACCAGAACCTTGATATAAGGTACAACAAGAAATATATATACAAAAAGTGTAGCGCTGGATAAGTGAACTTATATATGACCATATAGTGAAATGGTGATAGAAAAAAAGTATAAAAAAAGTATAAAAAACAAGTGTTAGTTATTAAAAATCTAATGAAACACAACATAGTTCATATATATCTGTGATGAAAAATATATATTCACTGTCCAAAGACGTGATGAAAAATTCTACAAAGTGCAGGTATCCAATGTTGAACATGTAGGTGACATCCAATACATAGAAGAAATCCCGCCACCAGAGTGTAGAATAAAGGCTTACCAGACAGCCTGCGACCGCCCTTCTCAGGGGGGACAAAACAGGCTCAGCAGAATGATGGTCCTCGTGGGAGGCAGGGAGGTTTAGCAGGGACACCTCATCCACAGTAGGAGGATCTCCAAAGACGTTTGTTCCACGCTATCCAAAACCGGAAGTAATCACACTCTTTCCAGGTCAGAGTGGGTGCACATCAGGGAATGGAATGTGAATAGCAACCAAAAAGAAAAAGAAACTTCCAATAGTGCAGCGTTCGTCCAAAGCATTTATTAAGCAGAGGTATATATTACAAGTCCTCGGTAATAAAAATCCTCAAATAGAAATTTAAAAAAAGTCCTTTTAAAAGCGCTCCTTGAAAGGAAAGAAAAACAGCTCCGTGGTGTGTCAGTCCAAAACTACCAATTCGTGCATGCGCAATGCGTGTACGTGTCGCCCGATCATCCATAGTAGGAGAGTGACCTGCTCTCCGGAACGGTTTAGGCACGGCCAAATAGTCCCAAACAGCCTCACCGTCCCATTTCTCTCTGTTGGCCTCGATCTCTTGCATGATCTCCCTGGGAACGTAGGGAAACTCCAGTCCATATTCAGTGGCTATATGCTTGTTGAGTAACCTTTGTGTTGTGACCGGGCAAGCCTAGGCAAAGATCTGGTGCTTCCAAATCCAGAAGGTATACACGAAACTGGGGACTTTTTCACCAGAGTATTAACAGACAGCTTTCCTGACCCAAACTAACTGGTAACCTTGGCCAGGATATCACTAGCAGCATCTGGGGTTTCCACACTGGGTGTTGTCTTCCTCGAGTCCATATCTGCCCATTCAGAAAAGGTGAAGGCCGCAAGCAACATCATCTCCATTGGCCCATAGAATCTCCTGAGACATGGTCTCGAACAAGTCATCGTCTCCAGAGATGTCTGATAAAGAATCGAATTCAGAGTCCCGTAACTCCTCCCCATATGTGCACTTTCCCCAGATCTCTCACCCGTTCCTGTCGTGGACTTCTAAGGAATCAGACTTTCCTCTGGATCCAGTCCGGGTAGTCTTTGGGGTAGGCCTCGACCACAGGAGGCCTTCACGTATCCCACTTTCCCTTGGGCAGGTGCAGCGTGACCAAATGCAGCGGAGGCAGCAGTAGTGGAGGTAACGGCAGTAGCGGTGTCCGCCGATGACTCCTCAATGGCAGTAACAGCGCCATCTCCCTCCGGAATAGCTGTTGTAGCAGATGTGGCAAGCGCAGGTCTAACCACAGAAGCAAAGGCCGCAGCTTCGTCGGTTGCGATGCCCGTGGCCCAGTCCATCCGGTAGGCACAGGGTGGCATGGTGGGTTGCTCTAGGACAAACATGTACTCCCCGCAGTGTAGGCACCGAACAAATGGACGGGGGTTTACAGCCAGTCCTTCGCACCTGTTGCACAGCATACCCAAGGCTTCCACATCTCCAACCACGTAAAGTACGAACCACCCATGCGGTTTCAACCGAATGCCAGTGTCCGTCAGCGTAGCTCTCGGCAGCACAGCACCCACAGCGGTGCACACAGAAAACATCCTGGGCCCCATAGCAGATTGCATCGACAGAGCTGAAGACATGGCGGTGCTCCGGTTCTTTCTGAGTATTGGACACACACGCTGCGTCTCACGCAGCAAACAGGCGGGAACTCCTCCTCTTTATCTCTTCAGTCACGTAGTTCGCAGGTTTTTCTCTTTCTTGGCTCCACCCACGGCCCACGCGAGTAAGAAGTGATCCGCAAATTACCCTCTTTTTCAGAAAATGACACCGTCCAAAGCCCTCTGTAGCATAAGCCCCGGTGAACAACTTACTTGAGTTACGTTTGGTAACAGCAAATCCCGGATGAGCCTCCACATGTAGCAATACCCACGAAGGGGCCGCTGGTTTAAGATTTGGGTCTGCCGTTACCTTACTGTTCACCACGTCCCAAATTACCCCTTTTTGGAAAGCAGCCAGTCCAAGGTATTTAGTAAGGCTCAGTGAGTTTTTTGAAGTTATTATTTTATTTTTTTTCACAATAGTTTTTTTTATTTAGTGTCACCAGGGACACTGACTGGTGACAGTATGTAAAAAAAAAGATTTTTTTAAAAAATCTTTCTCTTTCAATTTCTTTGTTCAGTTTACGATGTTATGTTTACTATGTACTATGTTACTGCTCTGGGGAAATCCAGGATTTTTTTTTACACTAATGCCGCGTACACACGATCGTTTTTCATGCCGTTAAAAATGCAATTTTTAAAAATAGCCATTAAAACCGATCGTTTGTATGCTCCAGAGCATTTTTAACGGCGTGAAAAACGGGCATTAAAAATTTCGAACATGCTCTATTTTTTCACGTCGTTTTTCATGTCGTTTTTTTTAACGACGTGAAAAACGATAGTGTGTATGCTTTTACGAGGTGAAAAAAACCGCGCATGCTCAGAATCAAGTATGAGACGGGAGCGCACGTTTTGGTAAAACTAGCGTTCGTAATAGAGATAGCACATTCGTCACGCTGTAACGGACTGAAAAGCACAAGGCTGAAAAGCGCGAATCGCCGCTCAACAAACTTTACTAACATGAAGGGTGGCGCCATTTGAACGGATCTTCCCCTTTATAGTGCCGTCGTACGTGTTGTACGTCACTGCGCTTTGCTCGAGCGTTTTTTTTCATGATCGTGTGTACGCAAGACAGGGTTGAGAGGAAACAAGAAAAAAAACGACGAGAAAAACCTTGGTTTTAAAAATGACATTAAAAACGGACGTGTGTACGCGGCATAAGGCTGCTTCCACACTGAGGCGCTTTGCATGCGCTATAGAGCTAAAAATAGCGCCTTCAAAGCGCCTTGAAAGAGCCTCTCTCCTTTCACTCCAATGTGAAAGCCCGAGGGCTTTCACACTGGAGCGGTGCGCTAACAGGACGGTAAAAAAAGTCCTGCTAGCCGCATCTTTGCAGCGCTGTAGGAGCGGTGTATACACCGCTCCTAAAGCACCCCTGCCCATTGAAGTCAATGGGCAGTGCCACCGAACTGCCGGCAAAGCGCCGCTGCAGTGGGCGGTTTTAACCCTTTTTCGGCCGCTAGCAGAGGTTAAAAGTGCCCCGCCAGTGGCCGAAAAGCGCCGCAAAAATGACGGTAAATCGCGCTTTGCCACCAATGCCCGGTGCTGCTTAGTGTGAAAGCAGCCTTAGATTGCTTATAACAGTGATGATCACTGTTATAAGCAATCAATTTTATTAATGACATCAATTTAGACCCCTTTCACACTGAGGCGCTTTTCAGGCACTTTCAAACTAAAAAAAAGCGCCTGAAAAGCCCACGAAAACCTATCTCCATTAAAATCAATGAATGCTTTCACACTGGGGCAGTGCGCTGGCAGGACGGTGAAAAAAATGCCCCTCTCCATTGAAATTAATGGAAAGCTCTTAAAAGCACATGAAAAGCACTTCAAAAGTGTTTTACTGGCAGTTTAGAAGCACCTCAGTGTGAAAGAGGCCTAATGCCGCGTACACACGATCATTTTTCCCGTCGGGAAAAATTTAATTTTTTCCTTTGGACGAGAAAAACGATCTTCTGTGGGCTTTTTGTCATTTTTCCCGACGGGAAAAACAGCATTAATCACGACGAGAAAAATTAGAACATGCTCTAATTTTTCTCGTCGTGATTCCCGTCATTTTTTTCCGCGGCAGTTTTCCCATAGGGAAACACTGCCGGGGAGCCCACACACGGTCGTTTTTTTCGACCAAAAAAAAATGTCATTTAAAACGGCCGTGTGTGGGGGGAACAAGCTGTTCCTCGTTTTTCACGTCGATTTTCTCTACGGTGTTTTCACCGTCGAAAAAATCGATCATGTGTACGCGGCATTACTCATCAATTCATTGTGTACTATTGTGAAAGATGTGATTGGTCACAGCTATCACATGGTACAGATGCACTGTGATTGGCCCTGTCTGTACCATGTGTTCACTTTGACCAATCACAGAGATCAACACATTAGTACAGAATGAATGGCAATGAATGAAGGCCATTCATTGTGTACAACTGTCATGTGATCGCTGTGATTGGTCACAGTGATTACATGGTATCGGTGTCAGTTTGGTACAATGATCAGTCCCTCGAACAGAGCAGGTGACAGATCGCGCAGCAAGGAGGCCCCTAGGGCGCGTGCAATGTGCGTAACTGGGAAGATGTCATATGACGTCCACCCAGGATGGTAAAACTCCCGTTCGCCTATCATTTGTCTATAGGCCAGGCAAATAGTTAAAGACTCTGCAAGTACAGAAAAATTATTGCTTTTTTGTGGATTAAGTGGTGTCAGCCCTGCCAAGTTACCTTTTACTAGACTATGTAAACCCTCCCCCATCCCATTCTCCACAACCTAGACAGCAATTATTATCTAATCCCAAGATAAGAACTGGAAGAGCTAATTAGGCTTGTTAACGTAGGAAGTTTGCACTTGACACAGTACAGTGCTGAATTTTTGCTAAGATTAACAGCTATTTTTTGCACTTATTGAGAAGATATTACAAAACACTTGAATGATATATTTAAAGCTGAAGTTTGGCCAGAAACTCTTTTTGGACATCTGCACAGTAATAAAATGTGCTCCATTTCTGGCTGCTGGTGCATATGGTATATCTTTTACTTTTATTCTGCCAGTAGTTTCCTGTTGGCGCTGAACGTCCTGTGCTGAGACTTCTAGTTCCAGCTGTAGTACAAATATCACAGGAGGTCTGCTTGCTTGGCACCTCCTCCATTCAGAAAAAAATCCTTGCATTCTTTTCAAAAAATGCAAGGCGTTATGTGATTGCATGAAGGGAGATTGTGATTCGCCTAACCTCCTCCATTCCCAGAACCCTCTGCATCCATTGAAAAGAATGCAAGGCTTTCATGAATGGAGGTGGTGCTGAGTAAGCATCGTCCTATGATATCTGTACTACAACCGGAGCTAGAAGTCTCAGCATAGGACATTGGCATCAACAAGAGACTCTTGGCTGGCTGAATAATAGTAGAAGACTTAAAGTGGTTGTAAAGGTTCAGTTATTTTTTTTTTTTAAATAACAAACATATTATACTTACCTCCACTTTGCAGTTCGTTTTGCACAGAGTGGTCCTGATCGTTCTCTTCTGGGGTCCCAAGACAGCTCTCTCGGCTCCTCCCCGCAATAGATAACACCCATTTGGGAAGCTCTCTCCCGAGGGGGTTACCTTGCGGGTGCGCTCCCGTGTCATACACTAGGCGTTAATGGCCGCCGAGTGTATGAATTGGCCCCGCCCCCCGGCGGCCGCGTCATTGGATTTGATTGACAGCAGCGGCAGCCAATGGCTGCGCTGCTATCAATCTATCCAATGAAGAGCCGAGAAGCCATGGAGAGCAACGCGGGATCGCGCCCATGGAAATTCGGGGCTCAGGTAAGAAAAAAAGGGGGGGGGGCTGGGGGGCCGGACACTGTAAGGTGTTTTTTCACCTTAATGCATAGGATGCATTAAGGTGAAAAAACACAAAGGTTTACAACCCCTTTAAAAGACAAGTATGGCCAAAGCTTTTTTGACCCTACTTCTCTTCTCTTCAGAGCTTGAGTCAGCCACTCCCACCCCCTCTACAGTCTGACGCTCCAATGAGCATTGGAGGAGAAGAGCAGAGAGCGATGACTGTTAGTCACCGCTCTCTGCTCACAGAAGACTGAGAACTAAGTGATTTGTGGTCATATGTTTGCTCCGTTCTTGGTCTTAGAGCCAGTGGGGGACAGTTTCAGCATTGGACCGATGCTGCAGCCATATAAGTGAGTTGCTTTTATGATAACCCGCACTTATCCTTTGACAAACCCTGCAGCAGCCATAGATGGGGCACACTTTATTGACGGTAACTTGTTTTTACTGTGCAAATGTACAAAATAGTTTTGAGTTCAGCTTTAACCACTTGCTGTCCTTAGGCCATTTTAAAATGACCTAGACTTCAACTGGTTAAAACTGATGCTGCAGCCATGAGCTTGGCACCAATTTTTTTTTAGCCGGCAATATGCTATTCAATAAATGTTATCAGCGCTACCCACGGTGATTCCTGAGCTCTCACATTCCTCTGGGGGGGGAAGGGACTGTGGTAAACTGGCCAAGCCAGTGGGAGCAGGAGGAGATGGAGGAACACCCTTTCCCCATCTCCTCTGCAAGTAATGAAGCCAGAAGCAGCAAGCATTTTGTCACTTTCAGTTTCAGAGCTGTCATTTCCCAGCTGGTGAATCAGCTAATCAAGCACGATCTGCTTCTATGCATCTGAACGCAGCACTGAAGGAATCACTGAGGTTATACACACAGTTGTGTCTACAAACAAAAATGTGTGCTGTGTTTAGCGGCATACGAAAAAAATAAAATTAGACACATCTGCATCCAGGGCTGTACATACTGTACTGTATATGCAGATTTTACATGTGTAAATGCATCTAAAACTTTGTAAAGAACTGTATGCCTCTAAATGCTGTATATATCTAAATGCAAGTACTTTAATCTTTGTCAACAAGACCCCGTGTTCTTTGAAGAAAATATGCATGTGCAGTAGCGGCTGGTGTTTTTTTCTTTTGGGGGGCGGCAAGCAGCCCCCCCGCACTTACCCCATCTATGAAGCGGGCGGGCGGGCAGAGTGTCCAGCAGCTTTCTTCCTACTCCTGTTCCTCCTAGGCATCCAATAGGATCGACTGACCTTTCAGCCAATCAGGAAACAGATATCAGACCCGCGCTTCCTGATTGGCGGAGAGGTGATTCAGTGTTAGAAAAGAAAATATTCATCTGCTTTTCTAACATACCTGGGTGGGCTCCGAGCGCAATGCTCTGCACCACAAGTCCACCCTATTTTGAAGCCTATTAGGGCGCTTCAAAAAAACACCCCCGCCGATGTAATTCATGCGCCCGGCATCCTGAAAGGGGCCGTACACTTGAATAGGGGGTGGCTGCGGCGGCCGTGGATATCTATTAATCATATAGGGGGTGGCGTGGATAGAGGGGGCAGCGCCTGTGCGTCCTTAATGGGTGGGCCGCCCTTGCACCCACGTAAATAAGCCCTTAAATAAAGTCCATGCAAATATAATAAAAAACAGACTTTATGCTACTAAAACAAAGGGATGTGAATTTGGAGAGCCAAACAACTTTGCACAGAAGTCGACAAAATAACGTAATGTCTTCTATCCCACTCAATAATAACTAATGGAATTTGTCCATTTTCCTGGAACTTTCTGATTTTATTATCTTATGGTTTTAATTATAATTGGTTAGAGCTCTTTAAAGTTTAAAATGGAAACTATTAACCTTGTAGTGGGAGCAATTTTCTCATTTAGTCAAGATAAAAAAGGGGAAAAGCCAGTCTCACACATATATTTCCCCCCCTGGTGTAATTATCTTCCTGCCAAAGATTAAATCATGCTTGGGGTAATTGCTCACATCCTCCGCCTGTAAAAAAATGAACGTGGTTCTCCATCCAAGTTTGCTGCAGTGAGGAGTATGGATGGCTTGCCACGTGTTTATCTGCAATTACATCGATCATTTTCTAATTGCTAGACAAACAGAGCGCAGCAGAACCCCAGCCGTTTATGTTCATTCACGGAGGGGAGGACTGGCACACATATTTATCACACCAATCCAAATTGCAAGTCGGGAGCTCCTGTTTGTTCTTCAATTCTCAGTATTGGAAACTGATGAGGGTAGTAAAGATAAGACTATTTTCCATTTGACATAATAACCTTGCAGCATTTTAAAGCAGACGTGCCATACAAAACGAAATGTTCTAATTCCGAAAAGCACTCTCTATATAGTTAGTTACTAAGGTTAAAAAATTACAGATGTCCCTCAACCTTAAAGGTTAAGTCTGGGCAAAAATAAATAAAAAATTTCGTACACCGCTGTAATACAAACACACAGGGCTTTTTTTTTTCAGCGGGAATGCGGGGGAACACAGTTCTGGTACCTCCAGTCCTGACTGCAAAGCTCCCAACTGTCCCTGATTTCGAGGGACTGCCCCTGATTTGGAACAAAGTCCCACTGTCCCTCATTCCTCCTCATTTGTCCATCATTTTGGTCTGATCTATATAGATGTATATAAAATGCACTTTTTATCGATCAAAAATTGAAAATTGTATCGAATACTTACCGTAATTTTCCTTTCCTGACGCCAAACCATGGCAGCATACTAGTGATAGAGCTCCGCCTCTTGACCACTCCCTCAGGACCAGTGAATAGCATAAATTAAGGCATGGTTAGCTGCCACCCCATTCTTTGTAACAAGCCACATACCGGAACGCACATCGGTGGGCTCATATGCTGCCATGGTTTGGCGTCAGGAAAGGAAAATTACGGTAAGTATTTGATACAATTTTCAGTTTTCCTGACGCCAACATGGCAGCATACTAGTGATAAATAACTAGCTGACAGGGTGGGATCTACTTGTCCAACCAATCTTCTAATTAGGATGAGACAGAGGACTGAATAGTCCTTCCTACAAAGTCCCCTGATGACAAGGCCCCCGGGTCTATTCTGTCAAGTTTGAGTAGGAATGTGCTGCCTATGAGGCCTCAACCGCTCTGGTAGAGTGCTCCGCCACCGCTGAAGGAGGCTTGCGACCCCTATAGGCATAACCAAGCCTGCTAGGGTCCAGGTAGTAACCTCTTTCTCTTCATGATTCCCAGTTGGAATGACAAAAGGTTTATTTAGATGACCTGAAAGGGACAATTGTGGACAGATACTACTTTAAAGTTCTGAAAATGATCAGTTTATGTGACTTTCCTGTGTGATGTTCTGGAAAGTTATGCAATGTCCAGCTGTCTGTTAAATAGCAGGCTGTTGCTACCTTTGATGCAAGATGATCTACAAGACCAACTCTTCTCCTTTTGGAAAGAAAATAATATATATATATATATATATATATATATCTATTGTGACAGCAGGAAGGTAAAGTCACCTGGTTGCATCCAGGGGGGTAGATATATTTCGCCCAGATTCAGGCTTTACGCCGACTTATACAACTAGGTGGAGAGTTGTATAAGGCTAGTGGGCTCATGGATGACTCATACCTCTAGGGAGAGTGTGGGGCGTCGTGCAGACAGAGATGAGGAGACCAGCTGAAGCTTGTCAGCTCATTTAGGCCTCTATAAGAACTCCCAGCTTCATTAGATGTTAGCTCATGCCTGGAACCAGACCTGTGTGGACTGTCTAGGGAGAGTGAACCCCTGTGCGGTGAGACAAAGCCTGTGTGGCTATTTGCTTGGACATTTAAAACCAGGGACTTAGGGACTAGGACAGCACTAGGCTGATCCCAGTTGTTAGTTAGGAAACCTGTATGTTTAGTCAGAGGTCAAGTTGACCAGGATTTATTTTGTTTATGTTTCTTTTGCTTTGCTGTGTTTTGTCACTGTAAATAGAAAATAAACCGCACCTTTTTGATTTTGAAAACCACAACCTCCGTTTGCTGGGCCTGTTTTTGTGTGGGGAGCCCATCTCGGGGGTCACACACACCCGCTGCCGAGCTAACCCCCTCACAGTTGGTGGAGAACCAGTGGCAGTTTTTTTTTTAAGCCAGCATGGAGGAGATACTGAAGCAGCTGGCTCTAGCAAATGCCAATCAACAGCAGACAAATGCAGGTTTGCAAAAGAACTTCGCAGCCCAGCAGCAAGCTCATCAACAGAGCCTTGCAGCCCAGCAGCAGACAAACGCAACTTTGCAACAGAGTCTGGAGGCTCAGCAACAAGCCCAGCAGCAATCTGAGGCCCGCTTCATAGACCTGTTGCAGAAGCAAGAGCAGAGACTACAACAACAGATGGAAGCAGTAATGCAGCAACGTCCGCAGACCAGTGAGGAAAGCCGTCCCACTAATACCGCGTCCTTTGGGGTGAGTCGTTTATTGACAAAAATGACTGGAGAGGATGATCCAGAGGTATTTTTGACCACATTTGAAAGGACCGCTGAAAGAGAAAAGTGGCCTAAGGAGCAGTGGGCTGGACTGGTGGCTCCTCTGTTAACTGGTGAATCGCAGAAAGCTTACTATGACCTAGAGCCTAACCAAGCAAAAGACTATGTGATGCTAAAAGCTGAAATATTGGCAAGGCTGGGTGTCACCCAGGCTGTCCGGGCTCAGCGTGTGCATAACTGGACTTTCCAGCTTGGAAAACCCCCCAGGTCTCAAATGTATGATCTCATTCACCTGAGCAGAAAGTGGCTACAGCCAGAGACTTTGTCCGCACCAAAGATTGTGGAACGTGTTGTAATGGATCGGTTTTTGAGAGCTCTTCCTACTGCCATCCAAAAGTGGGTAAGCCATGGAGACCCAGAGACGGCCGATGGTCTTGTGGATCGTGTGGAGAAATACTTGGCTACAGAGAACCTGACGGCCTCTTCCAGAGACACTCGGACTTTCCACCCTAAGATCAGACCATCCCCAGGGGCGGATAAGAGGATTCCAAGGGGTGAGGGTGGAGAGAGTGAGAGGGTGGGAGCTCTACCCCAAGTTTGGCGAGAACAGCCTGGGAAATCAGCGGCTCAAGAGGCCGCAAGAAGGATCGTTTGCTACCGCTGCCGGCAAGCGGGACATATTGCAGCCAATTGCCCGGTTGTGGAGGAACCCATGCAGTGTGACTTTCTGACGGGCAGACGTCAGTCGCTGTGTGCGACAGTCGCATGCACTGCCATTCGAGGAACTGAGAAACATTTATGCAAAATGTGTGTTAATGGTAGAAATGTTGTGGTATTGTTGGATTCAGGTAGCCTTGTGACCCTGATAAAGGCTGAGTTAGTTAAAACAGAGGTCTCTGGGAATAGCAAGGTAGCTGTTATTTGTGTGCATGGGGACACCCGAGAGTATCCAGTGACTACAGTGTGTTTCGAGACCCCCAAAGGTACCCTCTCTCATCCAGTGGGCTTAGTATCTCAGTTACCGCATGACGCCATTGTGGGAAGGGATTTTCCGAAGTTCTGGGAACTGTGGGATGATCCTGAGCCCCCCACTGGTGCCCCTATGTACCAGGAATGTGATAGCCAGAACTCCCCTGAGAGTGGTGAGGACTCTCCGGAATTTCCCTTATCAGTATTGGCAGGGGAGACTCAAGAAACTGGAGAGGAGCCCACCTCCTCAGACGAAAACCTACCGTCTGTGGAGTTTTCTGATCTTGAGGTTCACAGGGAAAACTTTGCCACAGAACAGTTGAAAGACCCCGCCCTAATAAAGGCACGGGAAAACGTGAAAATAGATGGCGAGTTAGTGAACCCAGATAATACCTGCACTTACCCATACTTCAGCGTAGAGAAGGACCTACTGTATCGGGTGGCAAAAAGGGCAGAAGAAACCGTTGAGCAGCTTGTGGTGCCCAAACCTTACAGGAAGTTGGTGTTGGAGTTGGCACATGGGCACATTCTTGGAGGTCATCTGGGGACAGAGAAAACCCGAGAGAGGGTATTACAGAGATTCTATTGGCCGGGGGTGATGAAGGACATAGAAAATTATTGTTCCTCCTGCCCTGTGTGTCAGAGGTCGGCCCCGATGCCACATTTCCGTAGCCCGCTGGTCCCTCTACCCATCATTGAGGTCCCGTTTGAGAGGATCGCCATGGATTTGGTAGGTCCTATAATCAAGTCCGCTAGGGGGCACCAATACATATTAGTTATAATGGACTATGCCACCCGTTATCCAGAAGCGATCCCTCTCCGAAATACCTCGGCCAAAACCATAGCCAAAGAGCTATCTCTTGTGTTTAGCCGGGTGGGTATTTGTAAAGAACTGCTTACGGACCAAGGTACACCCTTTATGTCCCGGGTTATGAAGGAGCTGTGTAAATTGTTCAAAGTGACGCAATTACGTACATCTGTGTATCACCCCCAAACCGATGGGCTGGTTGAAAGGTTCAACAAAACCCTAAAACAAATGTTGAAGAAAGTGGTGGATAGAGATGGAAAGGATTGGGACTGTCTACTTCCTTATCTGATGTTTGCTATTAGGGAGGTGCCCCAATCCTCTACGGGATTCTCCCCCTTTGAGTTACTGTATGGGAGACACCCAAGAGGGCTGTTGGATATTGCCAAGGAAACTTGGGAAAGTGAGAGTTCTCCCCACAGGAGTGTGATTGAGCATGTCGCCCTGATGCAAGACCGAATTGCACAGGTAATGCCCATCGTGAAGGAACATTTGGCCCAAGCGCAGTTAGCACAGCAGAGAGTGTACAACCGTGGAGCCAAGACCCGTACCTTTTCCCCGGGGGATAGGATACTGGTACTTGTCCCTACGGTTGAAAGTAAATTCCTTGCCAAATGGCAAGGCCCCTACGAGATAATGGAAAAAGTGAGCGAAGTGAATTACAAGGTCAGACAACCAGGAAGGCGAAAGCCCGAACAGATCTATCACGTTAATCTGTTGAAAGCCTGGAGGGATAGAGAGTCCCTAGTCGCAGACACTTGGTCACCAGCTCAAACTGGTTGCGTGATTCCTGAGGTTGGAATAGCAGCCACCTTGTCACAACCCCAACAACAGGAGGTTAAGGAGTTTGTGCTTCGCAACAAGGAGGTATTCTCTGAGCTGCCGGGACAAACATCTGGGGTAGAGCATGACATCATTACCCCGCCCGGTGAAAGGGTGAAGTTAAAACCCTATCGGATCCCAGAGGCCCGACGGGAGGCAATACGGGAGGAAGTACAGAAAATGCTGAACTTAGGGGTGATAGAGGAGTCCCAAAGTGATTGGTCTAGTCCCATTGTGTTGGTGCCTAAACCGGATGGGAGCTGGCGATTTTGTAACGATTTTCGTCAGTTGAACAAAGTTACAAAATTTGACACCTACCCCATGCCACGTATAGATGAGTTGATCGACCGGCTGGGAACAGCCCGATACATGACGACTCTTGACCTCACAAAAGGGTATTGGCAAATCCCCCTGGCCAAGTCGGCCAAAGAGAAAACCGCATTTGTAACCCCAGACGGGGCGTTCCAATATAAAAGAATGCCGTTCGGGTTACAGAATGCGCCGGCCACATTCCAGCGGAAAATGGACCAGATGCTGAGGCCCCATCGGAAGTATGCTGCGGCTTACCTGGATGACATAATTGTCCATAGCACAGATTGGGCCTCACATCTGCCAAAAGTGCAAGCAGTCCTGGACTCTGTTCGGGAAGCGGGGTTTACGGCTAACCCCAAGAAGTGTACCATTGGGCAGGAGGAGGCCAAATATCTTGGGTACACCATTGGGAGGGGAGTAATAAAACCCCAACTCAACAAAGTCGAGGCCATCCAGAGTTGGCCACGTCCCAACAGCAAGAAGCAGGTACGAGCCTTTCTGGGAATCGCTGGGTATTATCGGCGATTCATTCCCCACTTTGCTTCTAAGGCTGTGCCCCTAACCAACCTGACGAAGGGGAAAGGGTCGGTCATGATTAAATGGACCCCCGAGGCTGAGGCAGCATTCCAATTCTTGAAACAAGCCTTATGTAGCCAGCCAGTGTTGTACTCACCCGACTTCTCTAAAGACTTTGTCGTACAAAGTGATGCGTCAGATGTGGGGTTAGGAGCAGTATTGTCCCAGGTCTGGAACGGGGAAGAGCACCCAGTCATTTACCTCAGCAGGAAGTTGAAGTCCCATGAGGTAAATTACGCCACCGTTGAAAAGGAGTGTTTAGCGGTGAAGTGGGCTCTAGATTCCCTTCGGTACTACCTGCTAGGTAGGCACTTTGACATGGTTACGGATCACGCTCCGTTAAAGTGGATGGCTCAAAACAAGGAAACAAATAGAAGAGTGAATAGGTGGTTCCTGGCCCTCCAGGAATTCAACTTCACAGTAAAGCATCGCCCTGGCGTTCAAATGGGGAATGTGGATGCTTTGTCTCGAGTACATGAATGCCTGATTGCTGGTGTTCCAACCCCGAGGTTAAAACAAGAGGGGGGGGTATGTGACAGCAGGAAGGTAAAGTCACCTGGTTGCATCCAGGGGGGTAGATATATTTCGCCCAGATTCAGGCTTTACGCCGACTTATACAACTAGGTGGAGAGTTGTATAAGGCTAGTGGGCTCATGGATGACTCATACCTCTAGGGAGAGTGTGGGGCGTCGTGCAGACAGAGATGAGGAGACCAGCTGAAGCTTGTCAGCTCATTTAGGCCTCTATAAGAACTCCCAGCTTCATTAGATGTTAGCTCATGCCTGGAACCAGACCTGTGTGGACTGTCTAGGGAGAGTGAACCCCTGTGCGGTGAGACAAAGCCTGTGTGGCTATTTGCTTGGACATTTAAAACCAGGGACTTAGGGACTAGGACAGCACTAGGCTGATCCCAGTTGTTAGTTAGGAAACCTGTATGTTTAGTCAGAGGTCAAGTTGACCAGGATTTATTTTGTTTATGTTTCTTTTGCTTTGCTGTGTTTTGTCACTGTAAATAGAAAATAAACCGCACCTTTTTGATTTTGAAAACCACAACCTCCGTTTGCTGGGCCTGTTTTTGTGTGGGGAGCCCATCTCGGGGGTCACACACACCCGCTGCCGAGCTAACCCCCTCACACTATATATCTATATAGATATAGATATATATATATATATATATATATATATATATATATATATATTAGAGGTCGACCGATATGGGTTTTTCGCTGGCCGATGCCGATGCCGATATTTAGAAATTTGGGCGGCCGATGGCCGATTTTTGTGGCCGATTTTTGTGTGGCCGATTAAAAAAATAAATAAATAAATAAATAAAAAACCCTCACCCACTCCACTCCTTCCTGCTTACTCCCGTCACTCTAGCACACACTTGATGTCCTCAGTACAGATGGCACTGGCAGGTGGCACTGGTTTGGAACTGGCAGGTGGCACTGGTGTGGAACTGGCAGGTGGCACTGATTGGCACTAGCAGATGGCGCTGGTTTGGAACTGACAGTTGGCACTGGCAGGTGGCACTGGTTTGGAACTGGCAGGTGGCACTGGTGTAGAACTGGCAGGAGGCACTGATTAGCACTGGCAGGTGGCACTGATTGGCACTAGCAGATGGCGTTGGTTTGGAACTGGCAGGTGGCACTGGTGTGGAACTGGCAGGTGGCACTGATTGGCACTAGCAGATGGCGCTGGTTTGGAACTGACAGTTGGCACTGGCAGGTGGCACTGGTTTGGAACTGGCAGGTGGCACTGGCAGGTGGCACTGGTGTGGAACTGGCAGGAGGCACTGATTAGCACTGGCAGGTGGCACTGATTGGCACTAGCAGATGGCGCTGGTTTGGAACTGACAGATGGCACTATTGGCACTGGCAGGTGGCACTGATTGGCACTAGCAGGTGGCACTGGTTTGGAACTGACAGATGGCACTGGCAGGTGGCACTGGTTTGGAACTGACAGATGGCACTATTGACACTGACTGGCACTGATTGGCACTAGCAGGTGGCACTTGTTTGGAACTGACAGATGGCACTAGTTTGGGACAGATGGCACTGATTGGCAGTGGCGCTGGCTGGCGGTGGCTGGCGCTGGCTGGCGGTGGCAGGTGGCGCTGGCTGGCGGTGGCGGGCGGCACTGGCTGGCGGTGGGTGGTGCTGGCTGGCGGTGGCGGCGGGTGGTGCTGGCTGGCGGTGGCGGGTGGCGTTGGCTGGCGGTGGCGTTGACTGGCGGTGGCGGGTGGCACTGGCTGGAGGTGGCGGGTGGCACTGGCTGGCGGTGGCGGGTGGCACTGGCTGGCGGTGGCGGGTGGTGCTGACGGTGGCTGGCGGTGGCGGGTGGCACTGGCTGGCGGTGGCACTGGCTGGCGGCACTGACAGATTGCACTGATTTTGCAGACCCAGCAGCTAAATTACATCAGCCAATGATTGGGCTGCTTTAGAAAGGGGGCGGGGCCACATAACATAGCGACCCGCCCAGATACCATCCCATTAGCTGGTGTAATATAGCTGCTGGGTCCCGCCCACCCCGGCCGGGTCCCGCCCACCCCGACATCGAGCTGACAGCTCCTCTCTCTCTCTCCTTTCTGCTCACACACTCAGCGGCTCTGGCTGCATCAAGCGCCGCGCTGAGTGTGTGAGCAGAGAGGAGAGAGAGACAGAGAGGAGCTGTCAGCTCGATGTCGGGGTGGGCGGGACCCGGGCCGGGGTGGGCGGGACCCAGCAGCTATATTACACCAGCTAATGGGATGGTATCTGGGCGGGTCGCTACGTGTATGTGGCCCCGCCCCCTTTCTAAAGCAGCCCAATCATTGGCTGGTGTAATTTAGCTGCCGGGTCCCGCCCACCCCGGCCGGGTCCCGCCCACCTCCGACATCAAGCTGACAGCTCCTCTCTGTCTCTCTCTCCTCTCTGCTCACACACTCAGCGCGGCGCTTGATGCAGCCAGAGCCGCTGAGTGTGGAGAAGGAAGAATGAGCGGAGGTCAGTCTGAAATATCGGCCTAATCTTGATAATAAATCGGCCGATGCCGATTTATCAAAAATGGGCAAATATCGGCCGATATATCGGCCAGCCGATATATCGGTCGACCTCTAATATATATATATATATATATATATATATATAGCGGTACCCCCGTAGGAGCTGCTGGTTTAAATTTGAACCTTGCACGTTACATCACATTCATTGTCTAGGGGATGAGAGTCTATAGAAAGTTCAATGTCCACACAAGTTATAAATCCTTTTCGTTGTGTTTTATTTCTCACAAACTTGCATAGATAGAGGGATGGAGCGTTAGGGGAAGGTTCAGGCACACAATGCAGATCACGGGGGAACTTCTAACTTCAATAGTCACACTCACCACTCTCCTTTAAGTGGTGTGACAGCAGGAAGGTAAAGTCACCTGGTTGCATCCAGGGGGGTAGATATATTTCGCCCAGATTCAGGCTTTACGCCGACTTATACAACTAGGTGGAGTGTTGTATAAGCCCAGCTGAGGCTAGTGGGCTCATGGATGACTCATACCTCTAGGGAGGGTGTGGGGCGTTGTGCAGACAGGGAGTTGATGAGACCAGCTGAAGCTTGTCAGCTCATTTAGGCCTCTATAAGAACTCCCAGCTTCATTAGATGTTAGCTCATGCCTGGAACCAGACCTGTGTGGACTGTCTAGGGAGAGTGAACCCCTGTGCGGTGAGACAAAGCCTGTGTGGCTATTTGCTTGGACATTTAAAACCAGGGACTTAGGGACTAGGACAGCACTAGGCTGATCCCAGTTGTTAGTTAGGAAACCTGTATGTTTAGTCAGAGGTCAAGTTGACCAGGATTTATTTTGTTTATGTTTCTTTTGCTTTGCTGTGTTTTGTCACTGTAAATAGAAAATAAACCGCACCTTTTTGATTTTGAAAACCACAACCTCCGTTTGCTGGGCCTGTTTTGTGTGGGGAGCCCATCTCGGGGGTCACACACACCCGCTGCCGAGCTAACCCCCACACAGTTGGTGGAGAACCAGTGGCAGTTTTTTTTTAAGCCAGCATGGAGGAGATACTGAAGCAGCTGGCTCTAGCAAATGCCAATCAACAGCAGACAAATGCAGGTTTGCAAAAGAGCCTTGCAGCTCAACAACAGAACTTCGCAGCCCAGCAGCAAGCTCATCAACAGAGCCTTGCAGCCCAGCAGCAAGCTCATCAACAGAGCCTTGCAGCCCAGCAGCAGACAAACGCAACTTTGCAACAGAGTCTGGAGGCTCAGCAACAAGCCCAGCAGCAATCTGAGGCCCGCTTCATAGACCTGTTACAGAAACAAGAGCAGAGACTACAACAACAGATGGAAGCAGCAATGCAGCAACGTCCGCAGACCAGTGAGGAAAGCCGTCCCACTAATACCGCGTCCTTTGGGGTGAGTCGTTTATTGACAAAAATGACTGGAGAGGATGATCCAGAGGTATTTTTGACCACATTTGAAAGGACCGCTGAAAGAGAAAAGTGGCCTGAGGAGCAGTGGGCTGGACTGGTGGCTCCTCTGTTAACTGGGGAATCGCAGAAAGCTTACTATGACCTAGAGCCTAACCAAGCAAAAGACTATGCGATGCTAAAAGCTGAAATATTGGCAAGGCTGGGTGTCACCCAGGCTGTCCGGGCTCAGCGTGTGCATAACTGGACTTTCCAGCTTGGAAAACCCCCCAGGTCTCAAATGTATGATCTCATTCACCTGAGCAGAAAGTGGCTACAGCCAGAGACTTTGTCCGCACCAAAGATTGTGGAACGTGTTGTAATGGATCGGTTTTTGAGAGCTCTTCCTACTGCCATCCAAAAGTGGGTAAGCCATGGAGACCCAGAGACGGCCGATGGTCTTGTGGATCGTGTGGAGAAATACTTGGCTACAGAGAACCTGACGGCCTCTTCCAGAGACACTCGGACTTTCCACCCTAAGACCAGACCATCCCCAGGGGCGGATAAGAGGATTCCAAGGGGTGAGGGTGGAGAGAGTGAGAGGGTGGGAGCTCTACCCCAAGTTTGGCGAGAACAGCCTGGGAAATCAGCGGCTCAAGAGGCCGCAAGAAGGATCGTTTGCTACCGCTGCCGGCAAGCGGGACATATTGCAGCCAATTGCCCGGTTGTGGAGGAACCCATGCAGTGTGACTTTCTGACGGGCAGACGTCAGTCGCTGTGTGCGACAGTCGCATGCACTGCCATTCGAGGAACTGAGAAACATTTATGCAAAATGTGTGTTAATGGTAGAAATGTTGTGGTATTGCTGGATTCAGGTAGCCTTGTGACCCTGATAAAGGCTGAGTTAGTTAAAACAGAGGTCTCTGGGAATAGCAAGGTAGCTGTTATTTGTGTGCATGGGGACACCCGAGAGTATCCAGTGACTACAGTGTGTTTCGAGACCCCCAAAGGTACCCTCTCTCATCCAGTGGGCTTAGTATCTCAGTTACCGCATGACGCCATTGTGGGAAGGGATTTTCCGAAGTTCTGGGAACTGTGGGATGATCCTGAGCCCCCCACTGGTGCCCCTATGTACCAGGAATGTGATAGCCAGAACTCCCCTGAGAGTGGTGAGGACTCTCCGGAATTTCCCTTATCAGTATTGGCAGGGGAGACTCAAGAAACTGGAGAGGAGCCCACCTCCTCAGACGAAAACCTACCGTCTGTGGAGTTTTCTGATCTTGAGGTTCACAGGGAAAACTTTGCCACAGAACAGTTGAAAGACCCCGCCCTAATAAAGGCACGGGAAAACGTAGTGAAAATAGATGGCGAGTTAGTGAACCCAGATAATACCTGCACTTACCCATACTTCAGCGTAGAGAAGGACCTACTGTATCGGGTGGCAAAAAGGGCAGAAGAAACCGTTGAGCAGCTTGTGGTGCCCAAACCTTACAGGAAGTTGGTGTTGGAGTTGGCCCATGGGCACATTCTTGGAGGTCATCTGGGGACAGAGAAAACCCGAGAGAGGGTATTACAGAGATTCTATTGGCCGGGGGTGATGAAGGACATAGAAAATTATTGTTCCTCCTGCCCTGTGTGTCAGAGGTCGGCCCCGATGCCACATTTCCGTAGCCCGCTGGTCCCTCTACCCATCATTGAGGTCCCGTTTGAGAGGATCGCCATGGATTTGGTAGGTCCTATAATCAAGTCCGCTAGGGGGCACCAGTACATATTAGTTATAATGGACTATGCCACCCGTTATCCAGAAGCGATCCCTCTCCGAAATACCTCGGCCAAAACCATAGCCAAAGAGCTATCTCTTGTGTTTAGCCGGGTGGGTATTTGTAAAGAACTGCTTACGGACCAAGGTACACCCTTTATGTCCCGGGTTATGAAGGAGCTGTGTAAATTGTTCAAAGTGACGCAATTACGTACATCTGTGTATCACCCCCAAACCGATGGGCTGGTTGAAAGGTTCAACAAAACCCTAAAACAAATGTTGAAGAAAGTGGTGGATAGAGATGGAAAGGATTGGGACTGTCTACTTCCTTATCTGATGTTTGCTATTAGGGAGGTGCCCCAATCCTCTACGGGATTCTCCCCCTTTGAGTTACTGTATGGGAGACACCCAAGAGGGCTGTTGGATATTGCCAAGGAAACTTGGGAAAGTGAGAGTTCTCCCCACAGGAGTGTGATTGAGCATGTCGCCCTGATGCAAGACCGAATTGCACAGGTAATGCCCATCGTGAAGGAACATTTGGCCCAAGCGCAGTTAGCACAGCAGAGAGTGTACAACCGTGGAGCCAAGACCCGTACCTTTTCCCCGGGGGATAGGATACTGGTACTTGTCCCTACGGTTGAAAGTAAATTCCTTGCCAAATGGCAAGGCCCCTACGAGATAATGGAAAAAGTGAGCGAAGTGAATTACAAGGTCAGACAACCAGGAAGGCGAAAGCCCGAACAGATCTATCACGTTAATCTGTTGAAAGCCTGGAGGGATAGAGAGTCCCTAGTCGCAGACACTTGGTCACCAGCTCAAACTGGTTGCGTGATTCCGGAGGTTGGAATAGCAGCCACCTTGTCACAACCCCAACAACAGGAGGTTAAGGAGTTTGTGCTTCGCAACAAGGAGGTATTCTCTGAGCTGCCGGGACAAACATCTGGGGTAGAGCATGACATCATTACCCCGCCCGGTGAAAGGGTGAAGTTAAAACCCTATCGGATCCCAGAGGCCCGACGGGAGGCAATACGGGAGGAAGTACAGAAAATGCTGAACTTAGGGGTGATAGAGGAGTCCCAAAGTGATTGGTCTAGTCCCATTGTGTTGGTGCCTAAACCGGATGGGAGCTGGCGATTTTGTAACGATTTTCGACAGTTGAACAAAGTTACAAAATTTGACACCTACCCCATGCCACGTATAGATGAGTTGATCGACCGGCTGGGAACAGCCCGATACATGACGACTCTTGACCTCACAAAAGGGTATTGGCAAATCCCCCTGGCCAAGTCGGCCAAAGAGAAAACCGCATTTGTAACCCCAGACGGGGCGTTCCAATATAAAAGAATGCCGTTCGGGTTACAGAATGCGCCGGCCACATTCCAGCGGAAAATGGACCAGATGCTGAGGCCCCATCGGAAGTATGCTGCGGCTTACCTGGATGACATAATTGTCCATAGCACAGATTGGGCCTCACATCTGCCAAAAGTGCAAGCAGTCCTGGACTCTGTTCGGGAAGCGGGGTTTACGGCTAACCCCAAGAAGTGTACCATTGGGCAGGAGGAGGCCAAATATCTTGGGTACACCATTGGGAGGGGAGTAATAAAACCCCAACTCAACAAAGTCGAGGCCATCCAGAGTTGGCCACGTCCCAACAGCAAGAAGCAGGTACGAGCCTTTCTGGGAATCGCTGGGTATTATCGGCGATTCATTCCCCACTTTGCTTCTAAGGCTGTGCCCCTAACCAACCTGACGAAGGGGAAAGGGTCGGTCATGATTAAATGGACCCCCGAGGCTGAGGCAGCATTCCAATTCTTGAAACAAGCCTTATGTAGCCAGCCAGTGTTGTACTCACCCGACTTCTCTAAAGACTTTGTCGTACAAAGTGATGCGTCAGATGTGGGGTTAGGAGCAGTATTGTCCCAGGTCTGGAACGGGGAAGAGCACCCAGTCATTTACCTCAGCATGAAGTTGAAGTCCCATGAGGTAAATTACGCCACCGTTGAAAAGGAGTGTTTAGCGGTGAAGTGGGCTCTAGATTCCCTTCGGTACTACCTGCTAGGTAGGCACTTTGACATGGTTACGGATCACGCTCCGTTAAAGTGGATGGCTCAAAACAAGGAAACAAATAGAAGAGTGAATAGGTGGTTCCTGGCCCTCCAGGAATTCAACTTCACAGTAAAGCATCGCCCTGGCGTTCAAATGGGGAATGTGGATGCTTTGTCTCGAGTACATGAATGCCTGATTGCTGGTGTTCCAACCCCGAGGTTAAAACAAGAGGGGGGGGTATGTGACAGCAGGAAGGTAAAGTCACCTGGTTGCATCCAGGGGGGTAGATATATTTCGCCCAGATTCAGGCTTTACGCCCACTTATACAACTAGGTGGAGAGTTGTATAAGCCCAGCTAAGGCTAGTGGGCTCATGGATGACTCATACCTCTAGGGAGAGTGTGGGGCGTCGTGCAGACAGGGAGTTGATGAGACCAGCTGAAGCTTGTCAGCTCATTTAGGCCTCTATAAGAACTCCCAGCTTCATTAGATGTTAGCTCATGCCTGGAACCAGACCTGTGTGGACTGTCTAGGGAGAGTGAACCCCTGTGCGGTGAGACAAAGCCTGTGTGGCTATTTGCTTGGACATTTAAAACCAGGGACTTAGGGACTAGGACAGCACTAGGCTGATCCCAGTTGTTAGTTAGGAAACCTGTATGTTTAGTCAGAGGTCAAGTTGACCAGGATTTATTTTGTTTATGTTTCTTTTGCTTTGCTGTGTTTTGTCACTGTAAATAGAAAATAAACCGCACCTTTTTGATTTTGAAAACCACAACCTCCGTTTGCTGGGCCTGTTTTGTGTGGGGAGCCCATCTCGGGGGTCACACACACCCGCTGCCGAGCTAACCCCCTCACAGTGGGTATTGCTCACCCAGATAGGCCCCTCTCACTTGGTCTAGTAGCCGGGATGATGCACGAACAGTTAGAGAAATAACAGTCTCTTCCACAGACCTTTAGGACGATTACGATGAACTGTTCAATGATCCTCTGCCACAGGATTCAGTATCCAGAGATCCAGCCTTACAGTTTAAGAGCCTTTAAGCCGACCCTGCATACTGTAAGGTAACATGAACTACGGTGAATCCTTCAAATAGGTCACCAGGCCTTACCCAAGACACCAGCCTTCCACTTGGTCTTCGCCAGGACAGACAGCACAGGATCACCTTCAAAGTGCAGGCCCCAGTCAGGACAACTGGGCCTACCTGCCAGAGATGCAGCCTCGGGCCAGCGTGGTTCCGAGGCTGAACTTCCAGTATCACATACCTCGAGCCAGGAGGGCCACGAAGCAAAGAGAGCCACAAAAGATGGCATCTGCCCCTTAAGTACCCTTCCCCAGCATGCCCAGCGGGGAAACCACTCCCACTGGGCTGTTCCCGGGGGAAAGCACCCAATACACTTTGGCCTGCTTGTGTTCCAACATTGGCCTGGGGTGGTAACGCCACCTACAGGCAAACAATGGGAAGTCCTTCCAAACACAGCCATAGCCAAAACAGAGGCTGATTTAGCCTTAATCATTACAAAGTCTGAGTTAACTACCAGCTCAGACGCCCACTAAATTTAACATAGCGCCTGGTCATCAGGAGCAGGGCACTACATATATATATATACAATGTACCCCATACTCATTCACATAGGGTGGGGGGCCGGGGTCTGGGGGCCCCCTTATTAAAGCGGGCTCCCGGATTCCAATAAGCCCCCCGCCCGCAGACCCCGACAACCAACATTGACTGTATGCTACTCTTGGATATAGCACTGTACTATTTGATGTATTTGGTATAATAATTTTTGCACAATATTATTATTATATATTGATCATCACAGGGTTTTTATGTCACAATCAGCACGGAGCACTGATGAACACATATTTATTATTTGTGCAACACTAATAGGTTGGTTTTTAGTGCATCATTATTTATAATTAATTTAACCAACAGCCAGGGTTGTCGGAAAGAGGCCCTGTCCTCATCAACATGGGGACAGGGTGCTTTGGGGTGGGGGGCCGCAGGGCGCCCCCCTGCCCCAAAGCACCCACCCCCCCATGTTGAGGGCATGCGGCCTGGTATGGTTCAGGAGGGGGGGGGCGCTCGCTCGTGCTCGGATAAGGGTCTGGTATAGATTTTGGGGGAACCCCCACACCTTTTTTATGGCGTAGGGGTTCCCGTTAAAATCCATACCAGACCTAAGGTCCTGGTATGCTCCTGGAGGGGAACCCATCCGTTTTTTTTATTTAAAATTTGGCGTGGAGTTCCCCCTCAAGATCCCTGTTCAGAACGGAACACATGTGCGAATCAGATGCGTGCCCATAGAAGATAATAGGCCTGAATTCGCACCTGAGCCGCACCGCAATGCCTAGAAAACGCACAAGTTTTTTGGGCAAAGCGTAGTGCGAATCGAATGCATCGCGCATATGTGAACCAGCCCCATTACAATCAATGTATTTTATAATGTTATGCAAATTGGATGCAGTGTAAGCAAAGCAAAGAAATAAAAAAAAAAAACCTTTTGCTGCTGCCAATGTATGTGGTCAGCAGCACTGGCATATGAATAGGCTCCTGGCTGCTATAGTTACTTAACCTTTTACCGTGAGCTTTTAAAAAACAAACATATGTTTTAATGTTATAATATAATATACAATAAATGCATTGGGTGCGCACACATGTAAACATATTAGGTATTGCCATGCGTGCAAGAGTAAGAACAATAATCCTACTGCCGTCATTCGCTGTTAATTCTTGAATTTGTTACTGAAAATATGGATTTTAAAAACGGTAGAGCAAATATCAAGTGACATAAAAAATGCAACTGACATTATTTTTTTCCATAGGTTCTCTGCTTTCAGAATATATATATCATGTTTGGGGGGTTATAAGTGTAGCGCACCCACCACAGCCTTTACCTGCTTTTCTTCTAGTTGGCTCCTTCGCAGGAAAAGACTGAGGCACACTGCACCACAAGCCCGTACCCTCCTGGAAGGGGAGGTTGAGCGGTGTTAGTTTCCTGGGCCTGCCTGCAGCCAGTGTTTAAAAACCTCCAGTGCTGACCTCGTTTCTGGGGTAGCCAGAAACAAGTCCTTAGTTCTCCCCAGTAAGCAACTGTCCACACCAACTGAAAAGTCCAACTTCTTATTTACTCTTAAGGGCAATAAATAGTCTCTTTGAGAGCAGACAGGTTGAGACAAACACGGGTCAGGTAAGGTGGTAGGAGGTCCAGGCACAAACTTAATTTAGGGTTTCTCCTGTTCTGGTTTGCACAAACAGGCTTGGCGCATGGTCCCTGCCACGGACCATGAGGTTGGTCACTGCCACTGACCCGGTGAATAGTTTCAAGTCACTGCCACTGACCTGGTGTGCGTAGAGTCACTGACACTGTGACATAAAGAACCCGCACTTCCCTCTTTGAGTAACTTGGCCCCTTTTTAGGATAAGAACATCCCTCCGGAGAGTTACCAGAGGCCCCCTCTGTCACCACGACTCTGCGCTGGGTCTTCAGAAAGGGTCACCTCCCTGGCCTCCTTGATCCTGGATACGGGTCCCCTCGCAAGGCAGATCCCTGGGAGCCTCGATCCTTAACGGACCCCAGCCAAAGGTTGCTGGGTTCCAGGCCCTCGCCAAAGTACCTCACCCCAGACTGAAGGTGTCTGGGATGGAAACAGCAGCTCTGTCTCCGGACCTAGGGCACCCGGAGACAACACGCTCGCCCAGGCCCAAGTGGGTAACACTTCTGACTAGCAGCACTAGGGTTCTTGGTTTGGATCCCAACTATGGCACCACCTGCCTGAAGTTTGCACGTTCTCCCTCCCTGTACCTGCGTGGGTTTCCTCCGGCTACCCCGGTTTCCTTCAACACTCCAAAGACATGCTGGTTGGTTGATTGGCTCTTGTCTAAATTGGCCCTAGTATGTTTATGAATGTGAGTTAGTTAGATTGTAAGCTCTTTGAGGGCAGGGACTGATGTGAATGCACAATATATATGTAAAGTAGGGATGAGCCGAACACCCCCACGGTTTGGTTCGCACCAGAACCTGCGAAAGGACCGAAAGTTTGCGCAAACTTTAGAACCCCGTTAAAGTCTATGAAACTCGAACGTTTGAAATCAAAAGTGCTATTTATAAAGGCTAATATGCAAGTTATTGTCCTAAAAAGGGTTTGGGGACCCTGGTCCTGCCCCAGGGGACATGTATCAAAGCAAAAAAAGTTTTAAAAACAGCAGTTTTTTCGGGAGCTGTGATTTTAATAATGCTTAAAGTGAAAAAAAAGTGAAATATTCATTTAAATATCATACCTGGGGGGTGTCTATAGTATGCCTGTGAAGTGGTACGTGTTTCCCGTGTTTAGAACTGTCCCTGCACAAAATTACATTTCTAAAGGAAAAAAAGTCATTTAAAACTGCTTGCGGCTTTAATGTAAGGTCTGGTCCCGGTAATATGGATGAAAATCATTGAGAAAAATGGCATGGGTACCCCCCCCCAGCCCATTACCAGCCCCTTTGGGTCTTGTATGGATATTAAGGGGAATCCCGCACCCAAATAAAAAAAGGAAAGGCGTGGGGCCCCCAGGCCCTATATACTCTGAACAGCAGTATACATGCGGTGTAAACAAGACAGGGACTGTAGGTTTGTTGTTACGTAGAATCTGCTTGTAATTTTGAACTGGTACATTTTTAAAGTGTAGCGCCAAAAAATCGATTTTTAAGCTTTTTGGAAAACATAGGGAAGGGTTATCACCCCTGTAACATTTGTTTTGCTGCCTGTGCACCTGTTCAGAACATTTCACCTCACTTTCCGTCCCAATGACAAATGTTTTTAGAAAATTTGGGGTTTTTAGTGAAACAAGGATTGGTGATAAAGCATCCGTGGAGAGGAGACACCTTTTTCCCATATTAACTCTTACAGCAGAGAATTTCCCTTCCTAGGGGTAGATTTCCTCTCACTTCCTGTTGTCTCCTTCCGTTTGCAAGAAGGAGTCGTTTGTAAGTTGAATGTTTGAAAGTAGGGGCCTGCCATATATACTCTGCAGAAATTTGGCCCTTAGGTGTTGGTGTTGCCACAACACTGTAAGCCCTCACAGTTACCCTTGGTGGGCGCTGGAACGCCCTGCTGTGAACTATTATATCAAGAATTGTAATTACATACCATTGTTGAACAGTGGTAGGAAAAATTGGGCCTTTGGTGGTGGTGGTGGTGGTGCTGGTGCCAAAACACTGTAAGTCCTCACAGTTACTCTTAGTGGTCTGAGGAATGGGCCCAGCTGTGAAATATTAGATCAAGAATTGTAATTGCATGCCCCTGTTGAACATGGGCAGAAAAATTGGGCCTTTGGTGGTGGTGGCGGTGTTGCCACAACACTGTAAGCCCTCACAGTTACTCTTGGTGGGCGCAGGAATGGGCCCTGCTCTGAAATATTAGATCAAGAATTGTAATTACCGTATATACTTGAGTATAAGCCGACCCGAGTATAAGCCGAGGTACCTACATTTACCACAAAAAAATGGGAAAACGTATTTACTCGAGTATAAGCCTGGGGGGGAAAGTGCCCATTGCCACCTCACTGTGCCAATTGCCCAACCTTACTGTGCCCATTGCCATCTCACTGTGCCACCTCACTGTGTCCATTGCCACCTCACGGTGCCCATTGCCATCTCACTGTGCCACCTTACTGTGTCCATTGCAGCCTCCCTGTGCCCGAGTCAGTCAGTGTACCTGAAAATCTTCTTATTCCGCGGCCGGCGTCCATTGTTTAAATCTCGCGGCTTTCTTCTGGTCCCTTCTGTGATAGGCGTTTCCAGCAAACACTGTGTTGAGTGTTACACCTATCACAGAGATCCTCTCATTCTCGGACTCCGTTTCCCAGCAGGCACTGTGTTCAGTGTTCCGCCAATCACGGACGTCGGACAAGAGAATGTCCATGATAGGCGCAACACTCAACACAGTGTTTGCTGGAAACGCCTATCATGAAAGGGACCAGAAGAAAGCAGCGAGATTTAAACAATGGACGCCGGCCGCGGGATAACAAGATTTTCAGGTACTGACTCGAGTATAAGCCGAGGGGTATACTTTCAGTCCTAAAAAAAGGGCTGAAAAACTTGGCTTATACTCGAGTATATACGGTACATGCCCCTGTTGAACAGGGGCATAAAAATTGGGCCTTAGGCACTGGTGCCACAACACTGCAACCCCTCACAGATACCCTAGTTGGAGCGCAGGAATGAGCCCTGCTGCAAAGTATTGCATCAAAAATTTTAATTACATGCCCCTGTTAAACAGGGGCTGAAAAATTGGGCCTTAGCCACTGGTGGTGGTGCCCAGAACCAAAAATGTTCTTACAAGCTATCAGCATGATCATTGAAGAGGAAGAGGACAGTCACTCAGCATAACAGGATAGTCACTCAGCATCAGCATAGGCAGTCTTGAAGGGATCTGACATTTAAAAAATATATATATATTCGGTTACATCAGCATCAGGTGCTTGGTAGCTGGTGGAGATCCAAGACTGATTCATTTTTATGAAGGTCAGTCGATCGACCGAGTCGGTGTACAGGCGCACCTTGTGATCAGTTACAAAGCCTCCAGCAGCACTGAATGTGCGTTCCGAAAGAACGCTGGATGCAGGACAGGCCAGTAGCTCAATTGCATACCGTGCAAGCTCTGGCCAGTGATCCATCCTCAAGACCCAGTAACCTAGAGGATTTTCGGTGGGAAAGGTGTCCAAGTCTGACCTTGCCCCTAGGTATTCCTGCACCATGTAAACCAGACGCTGGCGATGGTTGCTGGAACCGATCATACCTTGGGGCTGCGGACTAAAAATTTGTCTGAACGCATCCGTCAGACGGCCACATTCTCCACTGCTCCTTCTTTGACTGACTGAAGCCTCAGCAACACGTTGTCCAGGACCAAGAATTTGTAACCTCCCTGTCTCTGATAACGCGTTGCACAGACCTTTCTGCAAGGCCTCCCGAAGATGCTTCATCCTCTGCTCCCTCTGCGACGGCAAGAAGGTCCGCAACCTTACCCTTGTAACGTGGATCAAGAAGGGTCAGTAATGATCCCTCTCCTTGATCGCACGAATACAAGAATCCTTCCGCAGGCTTTGCAGGATCAGGGAGGCCATGTAGCGTAGGTTTGCTGAGGCATTTGGTCCGGAGTCCTCTGGGTCACTCAGGACGACATGATCCGAAGCCACCTCCTCCCAGCCACGTACAAGTCCATGAGTGTCTTGGGACTGTAATTGATCCCATGAAGACTGCTGCTGATGCTGAGTGCTAGGCTCCACCTCCATGCTTACACAATCCTCCTCCTCCTCCTCCTCTTCCTGTGTGATAGGCGGGCCAGCAGGAACACTGTCTGGATAAAGGGGGCCTTGAGAGGTAAGGAAGTCCTCCTCTTCCTCCCTCTGTTCTGCCTCAAGTGCCCTGTCCATTATTCCACACAGCGTGTGCTCCAACAGGTGGACAAGAGGGACAGTGTCACTGATGCAAGCACTGTCACTGCTCATCATCCTTGTGGCCTCCTCAAATGGTGCCAGGACAGTGCATGCATCCCTGATCATGACCCACTGGCGTGGCAAAAAAAAAACAAGCTCCTCTGACCCTGTCCTGGTGCCATATTGGCACAGATACTCATTAATGGCCCTCTGCTGCGTGTGCAGCCACTGCAGCATGGCCAACGTTGAGTTCCACCTGGTGGGCGTGTCACAGATTAGGCGGTTCTTGGGCAGGGTAAATTCCTTTTGCGGGTCAGCCAGCCGAGCACTGGCATTATATGACCCGCGGAAATGCACACAGACTTTCCTGGCCTGCCTCAGGACATCCTGTAAGCCAAGGTACCTGCCTAAGAACCGCTGCACCACCAAGTTAAGGACGTGAGCCAAACAGGGCACATGGGTCAGGTGTCCCTGTCGGAGGGTGGAGAGGAGGTTGGTGCCATTGTCGGAAACCACCATTCCTGGCTTAAGCTGGCATGGCGTCAACCACCTCTGAGCTTGCCCCTGCAGAGCTGACAGAATCTCTGCCCCAGTGTGGCTCCTGTCCCCCAAGCACACCAGCTCAAGCACCGCATGGCAGGTCTTTGCCTGCATATTTGCATAGCCCCTTGAACCCCTACGGATCACTGCGAGTCACCCAATGCACCGTGAAAGATAGGTAATGTCCCTGTCCATGCCTGCTGGACCATGAGTCAGCGGTAATATGCACCTTACTGCTGACCGCCCCCTCCCCAGCGAGGCCAAGACATTGCCTTCCACATGCCGGTAGAGAGCCGGAATCGCCTTCCGTGAGAAAAAGTGGCATTTGGGAACCTGCCACTGAGGAACCGCACATTCCACAAACTCACGGAAGGGGGCAGAGTCTACCAACTGAAAAGGCAGCAGTTGAAGTGCTAGCAATTTAGCCAAGCTAGCATTCAACTGCTGGGCATGTGGATGGTTCGGAGCGAACTTCTTTCGGTGGTGCAGCAACTGGGGCAGGGAAATTTGCCGGGTACAATCTGACATTGGTGTACAGATAGCAGATTGCCCACAAGTACTTGGCTGTGACACACCTAATTCTACACCTTCATTCCTCTCAGTGCAGGTTTCAAGGAGAGGTCCGCTTGTTCTTTGGTGTGGGTCTTTTAGGTGTGCTTGCCAATGAACTGCATGGCAGGTCGACATATGTCTGATCAAGCATGTGGTGCCCAAGCGGGTGATGTTTTGGCCACGCGAGATACGCCTGAGACATATGTTGCAAATAGCAGCGCTGTGATCTGATGCACTCGTCTTAAAAAAGGCCCACACCAAAGAACTTTTGGAATAACGCGCAGAGACAGCAGCGGCCTGCACATGCGGAGCTCTGCGGTGTGATGCTGTCGGTGTGCTGCCCTTAAGCTGGCCCCTGGAGGGCATCCTGCCTCGTTGGAGATGTGCCTCCTCCTCCTCCTCCTCCTCTCTACTATCAGGCACCCACGTAGAGTCCGTGACCTCATCATCCCCTCCCTCCTCATCACTGTAGCAAACCTGGCAGTATGCTGCAGCTGGGGGAACATGACTGCCAGATTGCTGTCGTCGTTGGGCACCCCCTCTCTCTGGGCTCACGTTACTGCCTTCCTCTAGCTGGGTACCATCGTCGGAGCCTTCAAAACGCTGGGCATCCTCCTGGAGCATGTACCCAACACTGTGGTCAAATACTTTGGGGGACTCCTCAGGAGGACATGGTGGGGCTGGGGAAGGAGCGACTGATGCCATTGAGCCAAGGGAAGAGGCCGCTTTGGCAGCTGCTTTGCCAGACAAAGTACACTGAGCCTGGGAGAGAGAGGATGAGGAGGATGAGGACGGCTTGGTCATCCACTCTACCAAGTCTTCGGCATGTTGCGGCTCAACGCGGCCAGCTACCGAAAAAAAGGACAAGCGTGTCCCACGGCCACGTGCTGATAAGAATGCACCGTGTCCACGACCAGCACTGTTGCCTCTAGACACAGAGCCTGCTTGCCCTCTTTTATTGGCTCGTGACTGTCTGCCTCTCCTTGTTGTCCTTCCAGACATACTATTGGCCTGCAGGGAGATGTAGCTGCACAAAGCTGGGATGTATATATATACTGATTATACTGCAGCTAGCAGAATCAACTGTCTGCCTGTAGTATTATTAGTATGAGAACACCAGCAATTGTCTTCAGTTAGCTTTAGTTGCACACTGTGCAGAGGACACAGTACACTAACTGAAAATACTGCATCTCCCTGCCTGGTATTTGTATGAGAACACCAGCAATTGTATTGAAATAAGCTTTAGGTGCACACTATGCAAAGGGCACTAAAGCAAAATACTGCAGCTCCCTGCCTGTATTTGTATCAGAACACCAGCAATTGTATTAAGGTAAGTTTTAGGTGCACACTGTGCAAAGGACACTAAAGCAAAATACTGCAGCTCCCTGCCTGTATTTGTATCAGAACACCAGCAATTGTATTCAGGTAAGCTTTAGGTGCACACTGTGCAAAGGACACAGTACACTAAGTAAAAATACTGCTGCTAGCACAATCACCTGCCTGCCTTTCAGTATAGAGAATAACAGGAACGAATCTAGCTAAACTGAATACAGTGTGTAAATATATATACAACACCTAGGATGCATATATATCCTCTACACACTGTAACTGAAGCCTTAATTACTCGCCTGCCTGCTCTATCTAACTCAAATTAAATGACACTATCTCTCTCTCTCTCTGTCTTTTACCACCGCCGCAACACACTACACAAGGCTGCCACGCAAGCGGCCTTATATAGTGTGGGGCGTGTACTAAACCCCCTGAGACATAATTGGCCAAAGCCACCCTGGCTTTGGCCAATTATGGCTCTCCGTTTTTTCCACGCTGTGATTGGCCAAAGCATGCGGGTCATAGTGCATGCTTGGCCAATCATCAGCCAGCAATGCACTGCGATGCCGCAGTGAATTATGGGCCGTGACGCGCCACTCGAATTTGGCGCAAACAGTCTATAATGTTCGAAATTTGTAGAACTGCCGAACAGACGATGCTCGAGTCGAACATGGGTTCGACTCGAACTCGAAGCTCATCCCTAATGTAAAGCACTGTAAATTGATAGTGCTATATACGTGCCTGTAATAAATAAATAAAATGAGTCCAGCAATGAAAGGGCTAATGTAGCAGTGTAATCAATTTAAAGAAAAATAATTAAAAGTTTTTTTAATGCATTTAGTAGAAATAACTGATATGTCTAGATATCAGCCTCTTCCAATTCCTTGTATAGCAGCACTCATGCAGGAAAAGGGAGGCCCAGCATCGGGAGCCAATCAGATGTGCTGAATACACATGTCCTTACAGGAGGGAAGAGAAGAGAGATGACCTCTGTTTATCCCTCAATGTCTAGTCAGCAGGCTGGGGTTGTGTGTGTCATTGACCAATCTGCATTGGATGTCAAGTATTTGGAGGAATAGCTAGATCTCTTACAAGGTTCACAAATCATGTAGCTTCTTTCCAAAGCCTCGTACACACGGCCGAGAATCTCGTCAGGAAAAAACCTGTCGTTTTTCCTGACCAGATTCTTGACAAGAATCTTGTCCCGGCCGAGTGTACACACGTACGATTCAAAAGAACCGCTGTTCTTTTGAATGTCACGAACGCGGTGACATCATCGACTACGACGAGCATGCGCTCGTCAGATTCAATGCCGTCGCCGCCATCTTGCTTCACCTTACCTATGCCTTGGAAGCTACCGCGCATGCGTCAAAGTCATTTTGAGCATGCGCGGGTTTCCACGGCGACAGGTAAGTATACACACGCTCGGGTTTCTTGTTGGGAAACAGGCAGACAAGAATCCCGACGAGAAAATAGAGAGAGCAGGTTCTCTATTTTTCTCGTCGAGATTCTGGGCAGTTTTTGACGAGAAACCTGAAAGCCTCGTAAACACGGCCGGTTTTCTCGGCAGGAAAGCCCTCCCGGCAGCTTTCTTGTCGTTTCTTGGCGAGAAAACCGGCCGTGTGTACGAGGCTTTAGAGTTAAAGTGTTACTAAACCCACAACAATAAAATCAGTCTGTATATGCAGTAAAGCATGCTTGTTATACTCACGGTGGAACCTAAGGGGTTAATCCTCTGCATTGTGTAAAAAGGCTGCTTGATCCTGTATGCACAGATCATCCCCTCCCTGCACTGTCTCCCTGGACAAGTCCGGATAAGACAGAGCATTTGGCATCAGGCTGCACATGCTCAGTTTGGTGTGTACTGGTAGAGAGGTTTTTTTTTTTCTTGGGAGAGTACA
Source organism: Rana muscosa (assembly GCA_029206835.1). Taxonomy (NCBI): domain Eukaryota; kingdom Metazoa; phylum Chordata; class Amphibia; order Anura; family Ranidae; genus Rana; species Rana muscosa. The sequence continues at coordinate 96,313,999 of CM055118.1, read as the reverse complement.
TGTGATCAGTAGGGATGGGCGAACGGTTCGGTAAATAGCCGAATAAATGGGTCGTTCAACCGTTTGTTCGGCCCCCCGAACCGGCCACATTGCATTGCGGCACTGAACAGTGCATTGCAAGCCCTGATTGGCTGAAGCAGTGAAAGCTTCAGCCAATCAGGGCACAGAGCACTGTCGGAGTCATGATTGGACACTGGCAACATGACTTTATCCAATCATGGCTCATTCCCGCCCCACAGTATCAAAGTATTCTTTCAATGACAGCCATTTTCAGTGTGATTTTGGCCTGGAGAGAGATAGAACACTACTCTGTTCAGTGCTATTAGTAAGTGTGCTATACTGTGCTATTTTGCTTCAATTGTCAGTGTACAATATTAGTTTAGTGTCAGTCTAGGGATCGTGTGAGTGTAGTGATAGTGAGGAGGACCATCATTCAGCTTTGCATAGTGTGCAGCTAGAGTAGGGACAGCTCAGATACTTTCACTGTAGTGTAGTGAGACTGGGTAATTCCTACATACATTAGTGTAGAATAGGCACAGCTCAGATAGTTTCAGTGTAGTGTAGTGAGACCATGGCAGTAATCTTTACATTAGTGTATAACTAGGTAGGGACAGTTCAGATAGCGTCAGTGTAGTGACGATTGAACACCGTCTATTTGATTGCGTTACTGCCAGTTTAACGCTATTTACTTCTGTGTGTGTTACTGCCAGTTTAACGCCATATCGTTTTGCGTGTGTTACTGCCAGTTTAACGCCATTTACTTCTGTGTGCATTACTGCCAGTTTAACGCCATATCGTTTTGCGTGCGTTACTGCCAGTTTAGCGCCATATTGTTTTGTGTGCGTTACTGCCAGTCTAATGCCATATCGTTTTGTGTGCGTTACTGCCAGTCTAACGCCATCTCGTTTTGCGTGCGTTACTGCCAGTTTAACGCCATATAGTTTTGCATGCATTACTGCCAGTTTAATGCCATATCGTTTTGTGTGCGTTACTGCCAGTTTAACGGCATCTCGTTTTGCGTTTGTTACTGCCAGTTTAACGCCATATAGTTCTTTGTGCGTTACTGCCAGATTAATGCCATATCGTTCTGTGTGCATTACTGCCAGTTTAACCCGGGTATAGTTCATATAGTTCTGTGTGCGTTACTGCCAGTTTAACGCCATATTGTTTTGTGGCCGTTACTGCCAGTTTAACGCCATATCAGTGGCGTACTAAGTGGGGGCCCGGATGCCACACACTGGGGGGGGTGCCAGACTGGCGCCCCCCCCCTCCTCCGGGACTGGAGACAGTGCCGCGGGTTTAGGCAGCGACACCGAGCGGTGACAGAGGACACACATGGAGAGCCCGAGGTAGTGGCTTTGCAGGGGGAGGGGTATTGCGAGCCACACCCGAGCCAGTCAGCACACCCGGGACCCGGTGCAATGATCCCATTCTCTCCTTCTCTCCGTGGTCGCGGCTCTAATCAGATTCTGCAGCGGCTTTCACAGCCGAGCAGAGTGAAGCCGCCTCCCCCTCCTCCTTTATGTCTACACAGTGTTGTGCATGCAGGAGGAGGGGGAGGCGGCTTCACTCTGCTCGGCTGTGACAGCGGCTGCCGAGACTGATCATCAGAGCCGCGTGTCCGCGACCACGGAGAGAAGGAGAGAATGGGATTCTGGCGCCGGGTTCCGGGTGTGCCGACTGGCTCAGGTGAGGCTCACAATACTCCTCCCCCTGCAAAGCCACTACTTCATTCTCTCCATGTGTGGTCTGAGGTAGATCAGTCCAGGGGTGTGCAGTGTGAGAGGAGATCGCAGCAGGGCCGTCATAATGAGCGGGTGCCCCTGCACTTTCCCAGCTTTGTAAGCATCGAATCTGCAGGGGGCCCAGCGGTGTGGGGGAGGGGGGGCTGCTTGTCTCCCCAGTCATCCAATTAGGCAGGGTTGTCGCTCGACAATCTTCAAAGCCTCCCGAGTCCCGAGGAAGCTGGAGTTGGTGGGCGGAGCCGGGGGTGTGGCTGCCTCCTCCACTCCTCCCAAAGGCTCATTCACTGGCTGATCCTGGAGGAGAAAGAGGAGAGCACACAGGAGCCACGAGTGTCTGTATCTGCAGCTACACCGTAAGTAAGCACATTGTCACTCACTGTATACAGCCCTAACCTGCCCCTATAGTGCCCTATACAGCCCTAACATGCCCCTATAGTGCCCTATCCAGCCCTAACCTGCCCCTATAGTACCCCATCCAGCCCTAATCTGCCCCTATAGTACCCTATCCAGCCCTAACCTGCCCCTATAGTACCCTATCCAGCCCTAACCTGCCCCTATAGTACCCTATCCAGTATCCAGCCCTAACCTGCCCCTATAGTACCCTATCTAGCCCTAACCTGCCCCTATAATACCCTATCCAGCCCTAACCTGCCCCTATAGTACCCTATCCAGCCCTAACCTGCCCCTATAGTACCCTATATTGTCCTAACCTGCCCCTATAATACCCCATACTGTCCTAACCTACCCCTATAATACCCCACACCACCCTAGCTTCCCACCATAATACCCTATACTGCTCTGACCTGCCCCTATAATACCCTATACTGCCCTGACCTGCCCCTATACTGCCCTAACCTGCCCCTATAATACCCTATACTGCCCTGACCTGCCCCTATAATACGCTAACCGTCTTAAATTGAGCTGCAGTCGCAGCAAATCACACACTGTTGCTCAAAAGCTCCTGCTCCTTTTTAAGCGACGCACTTCACGCGCTGCGATTTTGTCGGGGGGGGGGGTGCCAGAAATAGGATCCGCCCCGGGTGCCAAATGCCCTAGGTACGCCCCTGAGCCATATAGTTCTGTGGCCACTGTACTTTTGGCGCATTATATTGCAGTATATTATAGTGTATCCGTTGAGTGTGTCTGTGTAGTGTGAGTACTCAAATTAAAGGGCACCAAACACCTCTGTACATTGATAAAAGTGCATTTACGTACAGATTTCAACTTCTTCTTTACATTTGCTTATAAGCACCGCCCCCTCCCTCCCAATAATGCCCGGGAGGACAACAAGGAGAGGCAGACGTTCCCTTGGCACTGTAATGGGCCAGCAACAAATGTGTCCACAGGCAAAGGTGGACGTGGTGGTCAGTCATCAGGCAGGGCATCATTTCCTCTGTTTAGTGAGTTTGCCCGTGCTATCCAGCCACAGCATGCAGAGGAGGTGGTGGACTGCTTACTAAACCTTCCTCATCCTCCTCATCCTCTGTCACGCAAGCAGAGACAAGTGTGCAGTCCCCTGGATAAACCTGCCTCCTTGTCCACATCTATTCCTGCCATAGCCCCAACATCAGTCATTGAGGAGTCAGCTGAGTTATTTGACCACAGCATCAGCCACTTGCCCCTTGATGATGCCCAGCCATTACTGGATTCAGATGTTGGTTCTGAGGTTGAGGATGACAGGAACATGAGCCTAGAGAGAGGGAAGAACACTGGTAGACAAATTGGCATTCATGTTCCTAAAAGCCGCAGTGTATTGCTAAGTTGTCCCCAGGGGTAATGATGAAGATGGAGGAGATGGAGATGCGACTTGGGTGCCAGATAGAGCAGAGGAGGAAACTGAAGGTGAGGCGGCACAACCCCAAGGAGGCCGACATCAAGAAAGAGTAGAGAGCAGCCACCCTATTCCATCACATTCTGTAGCTGTTATCTCCCGACCCACTCCCCAAAGCTCAGCGGTCTGGTCCTTTTTCAGCACATCTGCAGCAGATCGCACTGTTGCTATCTGCAAACTGTGTCTCAGGCACATCAAACTTGGCAAAAACAGGAAACACACTGGAGCAGAGATTCTTGCAGCTCTGCAAGGACAGGTCCAGAGGTGGTTCACACAACGCCAGCTGGAGCCAGGAATGGTGGTGTCTGATAATGGCTTAAACCTCCTGTCCGCCCTTAGACAGGGAAAGTTGACACATGTGCCATGCCTGACACATGTCCTCAATTTGGTGGTGCAGCGTTTCCTAAGTACGTACCCAGGGTTGCAAGATGTACTAAAGCAGGCCAGAAGAGTCTGTAGCCATTTCAGGCAGTTATACACAGCCACTGCTCGGTTGGCTGAAATTCAGCGGAAATTCCACCTGCCCGTAAACTGCCTGATTTGTGACATGCCCACCAGGTGGAACTCAACTTTGGGAATGCTGCAGTGGGCTATACATGCAGCAGAGGGCTGTCAACGAGTACTTGTGTCAGTACGGGCACAACGACAGGCTCAGGCCGCCTCAGCTTTTTTTCCCCACGCCTATGGCTGATCATTAAGGATGCATGCACTGTATTGTCACCATTTGAGGAGGCCACAAGGATAGTGAGCAGTGACAGTGCATGCATCAGTGACACAATCCCTGTTGTGTTCCTGCTGGAGCAGACTCTGCGTGGCATTATGGACAGGGCACTGGAGGCAGAGCAGCAGGAGGAAGAGGAGGACTTCCTTTCCTCTCAAGGCCCACTTTATCCAGACACCATCATTCCTATGTCACTGAACACACAGGAGGAGAGAGGGGAAGAGGATGAGGAGGAGGATTCTGGCACTTTCATAGGCTTCGAAGAAGAGGAAGACGTCAATCTATAAGCAATGGCTTTCTAACCCCAGGACCCTTGGGAGTAGTACGTGGCTGGGAGGAGGAAGTTCCAGATTCTGTCCTCCTGAGTGACCCCAGAGAGTCTGTTTCTCAAGCCTCTGCAAATTTGAGGCGCATGGGCTTCAAAGCCTGCGAAAGGACCCAAGAATATGTGGCATAAAGGTGAAGGATGAATACTGATTGGCAACCCTTCTTAACCACCGTTATAAGGGAAGGTCTCAGAACTCATCCCGTCCCCACAGAGAGTGCAGAGGATAAAATCTCTTGAGGACATACAGTATTAAAGAGGATTTTATTGAACGTTTTTCCTGACTCCAGTAGGTTACAGTATGGTGGAAAACAGTTTTGAGTCTTCCGTTGATCAAGAAAGGAGCGTTGGAGAAGGCGTCCGCCTAAGTGAGGCATTTTGGAATTTTTTTAGTCCTCACCGCCCAGGGCTGTCAGTTTCCACATCCCATCGGCAGCATCTGCATCACATGGTGGACGATTACCTCGGGGCCAAAACTGAGATGGAGAGCTTTCCAGCTGACGATCCACTGGCTTACTGGGTCATTAGAATAGACCACTGGCCAGAACTTGCCCAGTATGCTATTGAGTTGTTGGGCTTCCCTGCATCCAGCGTGCTTTCAGAACGGGTATTCAGTGCTGCAGGAGGTTTCGTTACTGATCATAGAACGCCTCTGTCCACAGAACCCGTGGACCATTTGACTCTTATAAAAATGAATCAGTCCTGGATTACCAGCTATGAAGCCCCTGATGCCGATGTCACTGATTAAGTCTTTTTGGGATGTAGAATCTCTGCAGGACTTCGAGGCTGCCTATCTTTGAGGGTGCTCAATCATTTCATCTGGAAGAATGTTTTTGGTATAGGTTTCATGGGCACAATTAACACCCAAAGACCAATTTTTCAGCACCTGTTTGACAGGTGCATATCATTGCAATTTTTTACAGCAAGGCCAATTCTTGCTTTCATCAAGATTATCTCTATAGGTTTATGGTGGGAAGGCGCCACCAACGCCCAAAGACCAATTTTTCTGCACCTGTTTGACAGGTGCATATCATTGCAATTTTTTACAGCAAGGTGAATTCTTCCTTTCATCAAGAATACCTCTATAGCACAGGTGTCAAACACAAGGCCTGCGGGTCGAATCCGGCCCTCCAGGCCATTTCATGTGGCCCTCTCACCTCTTCTGCAGCTGCCGGAGAGCTCCAGCCCTCCTCTGGTCCTCCTCCAGACCCTTACTTTCTGCTTTCAAGCAATGCATCCAGCTTCTTCCCAGCAGCAGCATAAGGTAAGGGGGTGCACTGTGATGTAAGGGAGAGTGGGAGACTCAACTTCTGATGGTGGGGTGGCTCTTGACTAGGGATGAGCTTCGTGTTCGAGTCGAACATACATTCGACTCGAACATCGGCTGTTCGATCGTTCGACGAAGATCGAACGATTTGGGCCGTTCGCGCCAAATTCGAGTGACGCGAACGGCCCACAATGCACTACGCCATCGCAGTGTCATCCAGGCGCTGTGATTGGCCAAGCATGCACTGTGACCCCGCATGCTTGGCCAATCACAGCGCCGGCAGCGAGGAGAGCAATGATTGGCCACAGGCAGGATGCCTGTGGCCAATTATTGCTGAGGGTGTTTAGTACACGCCCCACACTATAAAAGGCCGCCAGCACGGCGGCCTAGTGTAGTGTGTTCCGGAGCAGGGAAAGAGAAGCATAGGCAGGGACAGTGACATTTTTTTTTCTTGCTTAACCTGGATTCCTTTAGTTTAGGGAAAGAGAAGGATAGGTAGGGAGAGTGTCAGTCTGTTTTACTGTGCTAAACCTTGTTTGTAGGGACAGGGAAGGACAGTGAGGGAAATTCTCATTGTGCTATACTGTGCTAAAGCATTCCTCATCAACCATCTTTAAAAAAAAAAAAAATTATAGGGACAGAAAACTATAGGTAGGGAGAGTGTCAGTGTGTTTTACTGTGCTAAACCTTGTTTGTAGGGACAGGGAAGGACAGTGAGGGAAATTCTCATTGTGCTATACTGTGCTAAAGCATTCCTCATCAACCATCTTTAAAAAAAAAAAAAATTATAGGGACAGAAAACTATAGGTAGGGAGAGTGTCAGTGTGTTTTACTGTGCTAAACCTTGTTTGTAGGGACAGGGAAGGACAGTGAGGGAAATTCTCATTGTGCTATACTGTGCTAAAGCATTCCTCATCAACCATCTTTAAAAAAAAAATTTTTTATAGGGACAGAAAACTATAGGTAGGGAGAGTGTCAGTGTGTTTTACTGTGCTAAACCTTGTTTGTAGGGACAGGGAAGGACAGTGAGGGAAATTCTCATTGTGCTATACTGTGCTAAAGCATTCCTCATCAACCATCTTTAAAAAAACATTTTTTATAGGGACAGAAAACTATAGCCAGGGAGAGTGTCAGTGTGTTTTACTGTGCTAAACCTTGTTTGTAGGGACAGGGAAGGACAGTGAGGGAAATTCTCATTGTGCTATACTGTGCTAAAGCATTCCTCATCAACCATCTTTAAAAAAACATTTTTTATAGGGACAGAAAACTATAGGTAGGGAGAGTGTCAGTGTGTTTTACTGTGCTAAACCTTGTTTGTAGGGACAGGGAAGGACAGTGAGGGAAATTCTCATTGTGCTATACTGTGCTAAAGCATTCCTCATCAACCATCTTTGAAATCCTTGTTTTTTGGACAGTCAGGGAAATTGTCATTGTGCTATTCTGTGCGAAAGCAATCATCCTCAACCATATTTAGAAATCCTTAAGTAAAGGGACAGAGAAGGACACCTGAAGGTAGCCCTTATTGTTTTTTTTCCCATCTCCCTGCAGGCCATCCATTAGAATGTCTGGAAGGCAAACAAGGAGAGGCAGACAGTCAGGAGGCAATAAAAGAGGGCAAGCAGGCTCTGTGTCTGGGGGCAACAGTGCTGGTCGTGGACGCGGTGCATTGTCATCAGCACATGGCCATGGGACACGCTTGTCCTTCTTTTCGGCAGCTGGACATGTTGAGCCACATCATGCCGAAGACTTGGTAGAGTGGATGACCAAGCCCTCCTCCTCCTCCTCATCCTCTCTCACCCAGGCTCAGGGTACTGGCAAAGCAGCTGCCAAAGCGTCCTCTTCCCTGGTATCAATGTCAGACTCATCATCAGTCACTCCTTCCCTAGACCCACCATGTCCTCCTCCTGAGGAGTCCCCCGAACTGTTTGAGCACAGTGTTGGGTACATGCTCCAGGAGGATGCCCAGCGTTTCGAAGGGTCTGATGATGAAACCCAGCTAGAGGAAGGCAGTAGCGTGAGAGCAGACAGAGGGGATGCTCAAGAAGGACACCAATCTGGCAGTCATGTTCCAGCAGCTGCAGCATACTGCCAGATTGGCTCCAGTGATGAGGAGGGAGGGGATGATGAGGTCACTGACTCCACGTGGGTGCCTAATAGGAGAGAGGAGGAGGAGGAGGATGAGGAGGAGGCACATCTCCAACGAGGCAGGATGCCCTTTGGTGGCCAGCGTAAGGGCAGTACACCGACGGAATCACACCGCAGAGCTCCGCCTGTGCAGGGCGCTGCCTCTGCCCGTCATTCAAAAAGTTCTTTGGTGTGGGCCTTTTTTGAGGCTAGTGCATCAGATCGCACAGCTGCTGTTTGCAACATATGTCTCAAGCGTATATCGCGTGGCCAAAACATCAGCCGCTTGGGTACCACATGCCTGACCAGACATATGTTGACCTGCCATGCAGCTCGTTGGCAAGCCTACCTCAAAGACCCACACCAAAGAACAAAGCGGACCTCTCCTTGCACCGCATCAGCTGGGATCTCCAACCCCACTATAACTTCAGTCCTCTCTGAAACATGCACTGAGAGGAATGAAGGTGTAGAATTAGGTGTGTCACAGCCAAGTACTTGCGGCCACTCTGCTAGCAGTACACCGACGTCCGATTCTAGCAGGCAAATTTCCCTGCCCCAGCTGCTGGACCGTCGAAAGAAGTTCACTCCCAGCCATCCACATGGCCAGCGGTTGAATGCTAGCTTGGCTAAATTGCTAGCGCTTCAACTGCTGCCTTTTCAGTTGGTAGACTCGGCCCCCTTCCGTGAGTATGTGCAATGTGCGGTTCCTCAGTGGCAGGTTCCCAAACGCCACTTTTTCTCACGGAAGGCTATTCCGGCTCTCTACCGACATGTGGAAGGCAATGTCTTGGCCTCGCTGGACAGGGCGGTCAGCGGTAAGGTGCATATTACCGCTGACTCATGGTCCAGCAGGCATGGACAGGGACGTTACCTTTCTTTCACGGCACATTGGGTCACTCTTTTGGCAGCTGGGAAGGATGCAGGACAAGGTGCAGTAGTGTTGGAGGTTGTTCCGCCGCCACGCCTCCAAAATGCTACTACTGGTTGTGACACACCTCTCTCCTCCACCCCCTCCTCTTCTTCTTCCCCCATGGCCTCTTCCTGTGCTTTGTCCTCTGAACCAGCGGTGCTCCGTAGGCGTTCAAGGGGCTACGCAAGTACGCAGGCAAAAAGATGCCATGCCGTGCTTGCGCTGGTGTGTTTGGGGGACAGAAGCCACACTGAGGCAGAGGTCCTGTCTGCTCTGCAGGGCCAGGCCGAGAGGTGGTTGACGCCACGCCAGCTTAAGCCAGGAATGGTGGTTTGCGACAATGGCACCAACCTCCTCTCCGCCCTCCGACAGGGACAACTGACCCATGTGCCCTGTGTGGCTCACGTCCTTAACCTGGTGGTGCAGCGGTTCTTGGGCAGGTACCCGGGCTTACAGGATGTCCTGAGGCAGGCCAGGAAAGTCTGTGTGCATTTCCGCAGATCTTATAATGCCAGTGCTCGCCTGGCTGAGCTGCAAAAGGAGTTGAACCTGCCCAAGAACCGCCTTATATGTGACATGCCCACCAGGTGGAACTCAACGTTGGCCATGCTGCAGCGGCTGCACACGCAGCAGAGGGCCATCAATGAGTACCTGTGCGACTACGGCACCAGGACAGGGTCAGGGGAGCTTGTTTTTTTTTCTCCACGCCAGTGGGGCATGATCAGGGATGCATGCACTGTCCTGGCACCATTTGAGGAGGCCACGAGGATGGTGAGCAGTGACAGTGCATGCATCAGTGACACTGTACCTCTTGTCCACCTGTTGGAGCACACGCTGCGTGGAATAATGGACAGGGCACTTGAGGCAGAACAGAGGCAGGAAGAGGAGGACTTCCTTGCCTCTCAAGGCCCCCTTTACCCAGACAGTGTTCCTTCTGTCCCACCCATCGCACAGGAAGAGGATGAGGAGGAGGAGGAGGAGGAGGATTGTGTCAGCATGGAGGTGGAGCCTGGCACTCAGCAGCATCAACAGCAGAAGTCTTTTAGGGATGATTTACAGTCCCAAGAAACCCGTGGACTTGTACGTGGCTGGGAGGAGGTGGCTGCGGATCATGTCGTCCTTAGTGACCCAGAGGACTCCGGACCGAATGCCTCAGCTAACCTACGCTGCATGGCCTCCCTGATCCTGCAAAGTCTGCGGAAGGATCCTCGTATTCTTCGGATCAAGGAGAGGGACCATTAGTGGCTGGCCACTCTCCTTGATCCACGGTACAAGGGTAAGGTTGCGGACCTTATGTTACCGTCGCAGAGGGAGCAGAGGATGAGACAACTCCGGGAGGCCTTGCAGAAAGGTCTGTGCAACGCGTTCCCAGAGACTGGGAGGTTACAAACTCCTGGTCCTGGACAACGAGTTGCTGAGGCTTCGGCCAGTCAAAGAAGGAGCGGTGGGGAAGGTGGCCGTCTGACCGATGCGTTCAGACAATTCTTTAGTCCGCAGCCCCAAAGTATGATCGGTTCCAGCAACCATCGCCAGCGTCTGATAAACATGGTGCAGGAATATCTAGGGGCAAGGTCAGACTTGGACACCTTCCCCACCGAAAATCCTCTGGCTTACTGGGTCTTGAGGATGGATCACTGGCCAGAGCTTGCACAGTATGCAATTGAGCTACTGGCCTGTCCTGCATCCAGCGTTCTTTCGGAACGCACATTCAGTGCTGCTGGAGGATTTGTCACGGATCACAGGGTGCGCCTGTCCACCGACTCGGTTGATCGACTGACTTTCATCAAGATGAACCAGTCTTGGATCACCACCAGCTACCACACACCTGATGCTGATATAACAGACTAATTGATTTTAACATGTCACATCCCTTCAAGACTGATGCTGATGCTGAGTGCCTGTGCTGTTATGTTGACTGGCTATCCTCCTCCTCCGAGTCCTCAATGATACGATTGATGATGATAGCTTGGAAGATCATTTTTGTTTATGGGTGCCGCCACCAGTGCCTAACGCCCAATTTTTCAGCCCCTGTTTAACAGGGGCGTGTAATTACAATTTTTGAAGCAATACTTTGCAACAGGGCTCATTGCTGTGCTCCAAGTACAGTATCTGTGAGGGGTTGCAGTGTTGTGCCACCAGTGCCTAAGGCCCAATTTTTCAGCCCCTGTTCAACAGGGGCATGTAATTACAATTCTTGATCTAATAATTCACAGCAGGGCCCATTGCTGCACCCACCAAGAGTAACTCTGAGGGCTTACAGTGTTGTGGCAACGCCACCACCACCACCACCACGAAAGGCCCAATTTTTCAGCCCCTGTTCAAAAGGGGCATGTAATTACAATTCTTGATCTAATAATTCACAGCAGGGCCCATTCCTGCACCCACCAAGAGCAACTCTGAGGGCTTACAGTGTTGTGGCAACACCACCACCACCACCACGAAAGGCCCAATTTTTCAGCCCCTGTTCAACAGGGGCATGCAATTACAATTCTTGATCTAATAATTCACAGCAGGGCCCATTGCTGCACCCACCAAGAGTAACTGTCAGGGCTTACAGTGTTGTGGCACCAGCACCACCATCAAAGGCCCAATTTTTACTACCACTGTTCAACAATTATATGTAATTACAATTCCTGATATAATAGTTGACAGCAGGGCATTCCAGCACCAACCAAGAGTAACTGTGAGTGCTTACAGTGTTGTGCCAACACCAACAACTAAGGGGCCTATTTCTGCAGAGTATATACGGCAGGTCCCTACTTTCAAACATCCAACTTACAAACGACTCCTACTTGCAAACGCAAGAAGACAACAGGAAGTGAGAGGAAATCTACCCCTAGGAAGGAAAATTCTCTCCTGTAAGAATTAATATGGGAGAAAGGTGTCTCCTCTGTACTGATGCTTTATCACCAATCCTTGTTTCAAGAAAAACACCACATTTCAAAAACAGTTGTCATTGGGACGGAAAGTGAGGTGAAATGTTCTGAACAGGGGCACAGACAGCAAAACAAATGTTACAGGGGTGATAACCCTTACCTATGTTTTCCAAAAAGTTTAAAAATTGATTTTTGGGCTGGAGCTACACTTAAACAATGTACCTGTTCAAAATTACAAACAGATTCTACATAAGAACAAACCTACAGTCCCTGTCTTGTATGCACCGCCTGTATACGGCTGTTCAGAGTATATAGGGCCTTTTTTATTTTATGTGCGGGGTTCCCCTTAATATCCATACAAGACCCAAAGGGGCTGGTAATGGGCTGGGGTAGGGGGGGGGTCATGGGGTAGCTTTGCCATTTTTCTTAAAGATTTTCATCCATATTACCGGGACCAGACATTACATTAAAGCCGCAAGCAGTTTTAAATGGCTTTTTTTTCCTTTAGAAGTGTCATTTTGTGCAGGGACAGTTCTAAACACGGGAAACACGTGGCACTTCACAGGCATACTTTAGACACCCCCCAGGTACGATATTTAACCACTTAACGACCGCCCACCGCCGATTTACGTCGGCAGAATGGCACAGACAGGCAGAATCACGTAGATCTACGTGATCGCCTTTGTGCAGTTGGGGGGTCCATCCGGACCCCCCTTCACTGCAGTGAGCGGCCGTTAAGTGTTCGGGAGCGATCAGGCATGAGGGGGCGGCCGCTCGATTCCGCCCCCCCCCCCTCGCGATCGCTCCCGGCCAATGAAAATGCTTCCTCCGCCATGTGATGTAAACACAGGCTGGAGGAAGTGATGTCATCTCCCTCGCCGCGGTCTTTTCGTTCCCGGCGCCGAGGAGAGAAGACAGAGGTTAGTGCTCCAACAGTCCACTGACACGTAGGTACACATAGGCACACAAATCACCCCCCAGTCACCCCCAGATCACCCCCCAGGTCACCCCAAAGCCCCCAATCACAGTGTCACTGATTGCAGTGATCATTTATTTTACTGATCACTGCATTTAGTGTCATCTGTGATTGTAAAAAGTTGCAGGGCAGTTAGGATTAGGCCCCTTTAGGTCCAGGGTAGCCCCCTAACCCCCCCCTAATAAAGGTTTAACCCCTTGATCACCCCCCAGGTAACCCTTTCACCCCCTAACTTCAGCGTCACTAAGCGATTGTTTTTCCGATCGCTGTATTCGTGTCGCTGGTGTTTTAGATAGGCAGTTATTTTTTTTTAGGTTCGCCGCAGGTTTTTATTAGTGTCAGGTACCCCCATATATTATTTTAACCCCCTGATTGCCCCTAGAGTTAACCCTTTCACCAGTGATCGCCGTATAAGCGTCACTGGTGTCACTGGTTAGCCAGTAAGTTATCTAGTTATTTAGGTAACCCGTCAGGTTTTTATATAGCGTCGGGTACCCCCATATTTAACCTAATAAAGGTTTTAACCCCCTGATTGCCCCTAGTTAACCCTTTCACCAGTGATCACCATATAAAGGTTACAGGTGACGCTGGTTGATTAGTTTGCTTTTTATAGCATCAGGGCACCCGCCGTATATAACCCAATAAAGGTTTAACCCCCCTGATCGCCCGGCGGGTGAGATCAATTAGGTTTTAGCGCCAGAGAGGGTCTGCGTCGCCCCAGGCAGTGTTAGGTTAGTGCCAGTAACGCTAACACCCACGCGCAAAGCATACACCCCCCTTAGTGGTATAGTATCTGATCAGATCTATACTAGCATCCCCAGCGGTTTAGGGTTCCCAAAAACGCAGTGTTAGCGGGATCAGCCCAGATACCTGCTAGCGCCTGCGTTTAGCCCCTCCGCCCAGCCCAGCCCAGCCCAGCCCACCCAAGTGCAGTATCGATCGATCACTGTCACTTACCAAACACAACACACATAACTGCAGCGTTCGCAGAGACAGGCCTGATCCCTGCGATCGCTAACAGTTTTTTTGTAGCGTTTGATATATTTGCTGACGACAGTCAGGTGCTTTTTTTCCTGTGAATCTTACTAGTGTACCCCTAAATTTAGAGCCCAAAATGGCAAGACGAAGGTACACTAGTAAAGAGGCCTACGAGATTCTGAGCATGACAGATAGTGAAGAGGAGGTCACGTATCTGTCAGATTCAGGCTCAGAATATCTTCCCGTAGAAGACAGTGACGTCAGCGGCCCCACGTCAGATAGCTCTGACGACGAAGTTGAGGTCCCTGCTAAGGTCAGGTGTACCCGATCCCGATCTTCTGAGGTTGTTGAGGAGCAAGAACCGCAGGTCTCTCGCATCATGGAGCAGAGTAGTACTAGCGCCGCTATTCCTTCTGGTGAACTGGCAAGCACCAGCGGCCTAGTACAGCCTGGACGTACATCCAGCACTGCAGTAACACTTGGTGACGTGGCGAGTCCCATAAGTGCAGTTCAAGCTGGCGAGGTGGCAAGCACAAGTAGTGTCCCGCTGCCACCAAGAAGACAAAGGCAGGCCCGTCGTGCCCATACTGCCCTTCCTGCAGAATTCGCCTATCCTGATTGGGTCCCCACCACTTCTGCAGAACCCGTACTTCCCCCATTCACTGCCCAACCCGGTATTCAGGTGGAAACAGCTGATTTTATTCCAATTGATTTTTATTCGCTGTTTTTCACGGAAGATCTCTATAGATCTATTGTGGACCAGAGTAATTTATATGCTGGTCAATTTATCGCCGCTAACCCCCAGTTGCCTAAAATTGCCAGAAATTGGAAACCAATTACGGTTTCCGAATTTAAGACCTTTCTGGGCCTTTCCCTCAACATGGGCACACATAAATTTCCGTCATTGCGTGCTTATTGGTCCACGCACCCAATTGACCACATGCCCGTGTTCTCTGCCTCCATGTCCAGGGCACGATACGAGCAGATTTTGCGGTTCATGCACTTCAACGACAATGAACTTTGTCGTCCACGTGGGGACCCTGAATACGACCGGCTCTATAAAATTCGGCCCCTCATAAACCACTTCAACGAACGTTTTGCAGCCTTGTTTACTCCCGATCAAGTTGTCTGCGTTGATGAGTCCCTGATTAAATTTTCTGCCCGCTTGTCTTTCAAGCAGTACCTTCCCAGCAAGCGTGCCAGATACGGGGTCAAGCTCTACAAGTTCTGTGACAGGGCAACAGGCTATGTAGTGAACTTTATGGTTTATGAGGGAAAAGACAGTCAGATTGAGTCGGTCAACTGCCCGGATTACATAGGGAGCGCTGGCAAGATAGTGTGGAACTTGGTGTCACCCTTATTCGGAAAGGGGTACCACTTGTATGTGGACAATTATTACACGAGCGTGCCACTGTTTAGTCACTTGTTTGATCATCAGATTGGAGCATGTGGCACCGTGCGACCTAATCGCCGGGGCTTTCCCCAGCGGCTTGTAGATGCCCGTCTTAGGCTGGGGGAGAGAGCCTGCTTGAAGTGTAATAACTTGCTCGCTATGAAGTGGAGGGACAATAAGAATGTTTTCCTTCTTACCTCCCTTCATGCAGACACGACAGTCCAAATTCGTACGGCGACTGGTGTTGTGGAGAAACCCCTCTGTGTCCACGAATATAACCAAAATATGGGAGGGGTGGACCTAAACGACCATTTGATGGCGCCGTATCTAATTGACCGTAAGGCGAGACGCTGGTACAAAAAAGTGTCTCTATCATTATTCCAATTGGCTTTGCTGAACGCTCATGTGCTATACAGAGCTTCAGGCGGGACGTTATCTCTTCTAAAATTCCAGAATGAGATAGTCACAGAACTCCTGTATCCAGGCGGTTCTGCACCTCACCATCCCCAACCAAATGCAGTAAGCCGGCTGCATGAGAGGCATTATTCGTATGTCCTCCCGAGTACCCCTACCCAAAGCCACCCCCAAAAAAGATGTCGTGTCTGTAGCAAGCGCGGATTTAGGCGTGACACCCGTAGTTTTTGTCCACTCTGTCCTGACAAGCCTGGTCTTTGCCAAGGTGAATGTTTTGAACGCTACCACTCAAAAGTGAAGTTTTAGCGTAGGGTACAGCATTTCACAGACAAGGACACACTTACACAGGGTCTCCCAAGATGCCATTACATTTTGAGAGACCCGAACCATTACAGTTGTAAAGTTACAAAAAAAAGTGTAAAAAAGAAAAAAAAACCGTAAAAAACAAAACACAAAAAAAAATATAAAATAAAAAAACCAAAAATAGTTGTCGTTTTATTGTTCTCTCTCTCTCTCTATTTTCCCTCTATTGTTCTGCTCTTTTTTACTGTATTCTATTCTGCAATGTTTTATCATGCTTGCTTTTCAGGTATGTAATTTTTTGTTTTCAGGTGCGCCATTCAACTGCAGCGCGGAATTATTTATCTTGACAGCAACAGCGTTTGCTCCCACGATACATAAAGCCGTGACTCCAGTGCTGTAGGAGGTGATTTCACCACCACAGTTAAAAAAAAGAGCATATATGCCGAAGCATGGGGGCAGCAGGGGCGGAGGAGCGATTTTGCTCCTAATGCCGCGTACATACGGTCGAAATTCCGACGGAGGCCTGCCCGTGGAAAATTCCGACCGTGTGTACGCGGCATAACTTTTTTGCGGGAGGATGCCCCCATGCTTCGGCATATATATATTTTAGGCACAGGTTGCGTTAAAACATTTTTTTATTTTTTACTAGGTTTTGTTTTGGTATTTGCTTTGCAGGTATGGCATGGTAAGGTCTTACTGTTGTACTGTAATGTTACTTTGTTTTAATGTTAACCACCGTTTGCTTAGCAGGTACGCCATTCAGTTGCAGCGCGGATCTATTTATCTTGACAGCAACAGCGTTTGCTCCCACGATACATAAAGCCGTGACTCCAACGCTGTAGGAGGTGATTTCACCACCACAGTTAAAAAAAAGAGCATATATGCCGAAGCATGGGGGCAGCAGGGGCGGAGGAGCGATTTTGCTCCTAATGCCGCGTATATACGGTCGAAATTCCAACGGAGGCTTGCCTGTGGAAAAGTCCGACCGTGTGTACGCGGCATAACCTTTTATGCCGCGTACATACGGTCGAAATTCCGACGAAGGCTTGACCGTGTGTACGCGGCATAACTTTTTTGCGGGAGGATGCCCCCATGCTTCGGCATATATGCCCATCATTAGAAGTGGGTGGATGAAGGGAGGTATTCTAATGGTGGGCATACCCACCAATCAATCTCTTTTTTTCGTTCAGCCAATAGGCTGTATGAAAAAAAAGATTACAATACATGTCCAACAAGGACCAGCAACGTACTGGTATGTTGCTGGACTTTGAATGTTTATACCAGAATGATGACTGCGGGTTTAGGTATCATCTTGGTATCATTCTTTTCAGCCAGCGGCCGGCTTTCATGTAAAAGCAATTCTAGCAGATAATTAGCCTCTAGACTGCTTTTACAAGCAGTGGGAGGGAATGTCCCCCCCCCCCCCCGGATATAAAAAGCGCCATTGGGAAATTGGGAAAGCATTTTATCACACCGATCTTGGTGTGGTCAGATGCTTTGAGGGCAGAGGAAAGATCTAGGGTCTAACCCCCCAATTTTTTTCAAAAAAAGAGTACCTGTCACTACCTATTGCTATCATAGGGGATATTTACATTCCCTGAGATAACGATAAAAATGGTAAAAAAATAAAATATGGAAGGCACAGTTTAAAAATAAAATAAAAAAGCCAAATAAATAATAAAAAAAAAAAAAAAAAGCACCGCTGTCCCCCCCTGCTCTTGCGCAAAGGCGAACGCAAGCGTCGGTCTAGCGTCTTATGTAAACAGCAATTGCATCATGCATGTGAGGTATCACCGCAAAGGTCAGATCGAGGGCAGTCATTTTAGCAGTAGACCTCCTCTGTAAATCTAACGTGGTAACCTGTAAAGGCTTTTAAATGCTTTTAAAAATGAATGTAGTTTGTCGCCGCTGCGCGTTTGTGCGCAATTTTAAAGCATGTCGTGTTTGGTATCCATGTACTCGGCCTATGATCATCTTTTTTATTTCATCAAACATTTGGGCAATATAGTGTTTTTTAGTGCATTAAAAATAAAAAAAGTGTGTTTTTCCCCCAAAAAATGCGTTTGAAAAATCGCTGCGCAAATACTGTGTGGAAAAAAAAATGCAACACCCACTATTTTAATCTGTAGGGCCTTTGCTTTAAAAAAATATATAATGTTTGGGGGTTCAACATAATTTTCTTGCAAAAAAATTTTTTTTTTCATGTAAACAAAAAGTGTCAGAAAGGGCTTTGTCTTCAAGTGGTTAGAAGAGTGGATGATGTGTGACATAAGCTTCCTAATGTTGTGCATAAAATGCCAGGACAGTTCAAAACCCCCCCAAATGACCCCATTTTGTAAAGTAGACACCTCAAGCTATTTGCTGAGAGGCATGTTGAGCCCATTGAATATTTTTTTTTTTTTGTCCCAAGTGATTGAATAATGACCAAAAAAAAAAAAAAATGTACAAAAAGTTGTCACTAAATTATATATTGCTCAAACATGCCATGGGCATATGTGGAATTACACCCCAAAATACATTCTGTTGCTTCTCCTGAGTACGGGGATACCACATGTGTGGGACTTTTTGGGAGCCTAGTCGCGTACGGGACCCCAAAAACCAAGCACCGCCTTCAGGATTTCTATGGGTGTAAATTTTTGATTTCACTCCTCACTGCCTATCACAGTTTCGGAGGCCATGGAATGCCCAGATGGCACAAAACCCCCCCAAATGACCCCATTTTGGAAAGTAGACACCCCAAGCTATTTGCTGAGAGGTATGTTGAGTATTTTGCAGATCTCGCTTTTTGTCACAAAGTTTTGAAAATGTAAAAAAAGAAAAAAAAAAGAAAAAAAAATGTCTTTCTTAATTTTCAAAAACAAATGAGAGCTGTAAAATACTCACCATGCCTCTCAGCAAATAGCTTGGGGTGTCTACTTTCCAAAATGGGGTCATTTGTGGGGGTTTTGGGCTATTTTGACATTTTATGGCCTTCAAAACTGTGATAGGTAGTGAGGAGTGAAATCAAAAATTTATGCCCTTAGAAACCTTGAAGGCGGTGCTTGGTTTTTGGGGTCCCGTACGTGGCTAGGCTCCCAAAAAGTCCCACACATGTGGTATCCCCGTACTCAGGAGAAGCAGCAGAATGTATTTTGGGGTGTAATTTCACATATGCCCATGGCATGTGTGAGCAATATATCATTTAGTGACAACTTTTGTGCAAAAAAAAAAAAGTTTGTCATATTCCCGCAACCTGTGGCAAAATATAAAATATTCCATGGACTCAACATGCCTCTCAGCAAATAGCTTGGGGTGTCTACTTTCCAAAATGGGGTAATTTGGGGGGGGTTTTGTGCTATTTTGGCATTTTATGGCCTTCGAAACTGTGATAGGTAGTGAGGAGTGAAATCAAAAATTTACGCCCTTAGAAATCCTGAAGGCGGTGCTTGGTTTTTGGGGCCCTGTACGCGGCTAGGCTCCCAAAAAGTCCCACACATGTGGTATCCCCGTACTCAGGAAAAGCAGCAGAATGTATTTTGGGGTGCAATTCCACATATAACCATGGCATGTGTGAGCAATTTATCATTTAGTGACAACTTTTTGTAATTTTTTTTTTTTTTTTGTCATTATTCAATCACTTGGGACAAAAAAAAAAATATTCAATGGGCTCAACATGCCTCTCAGCAATTTCCTTGGGGTGTCTACTTTCCAAAATGGGGTCATTTGGGGGGGTTTTGTACTGCCCTGCCATTTTAGCACCTCAAGAAATGAGATAGGCAGTCATAAATTTAAAGCTGTGTAAATTTCAGAAAATGTACCCTAGTTTGTAAACGCTATAACTTTTGCGCAAACCAATAAATATACGCTTATTGACATTTTTCTTACTAAAGACATGTGGCTGAATACATTTTGGCCTAAATGTATGACTAAAATTGAGTTTATTCGATTTTTCTTATAACAAAAAGTAGAAAATATCATTTTTTTTCAAAATTTTCGGTCTTTTTCTGTTTATATCGCAAAAAATAAAAATCGCAGAGGCAATCAAATACCATTAAAAGAAAGCTCTATTTGTGGGAAGAAAAGGACGCAAATTTCATTTGGGTACAACATTGCATGTCCGCACAATTTACAGTTAAAGCAGCGCAGTGCCGAATCCCAAAAACAGGCCTGGTCCTAATGGCCCGAAATGGTCCGGGGCTTAAGTGGTTAAAGGAATATTTGACTTTTTTTTTTTTCACTTTATGCATCATTAAAATGACTGCTCCCGAAAAACGACCGTTTTTAAAACTTCTTTTTGCATTGATACATGTCCCCTGGTGCAGAACCCGGGTTCCCAAACCCTTTTTAGGACAATAACATGCATAATAGTCGTTATAATTAGCAGTTTAGAATCCGAACGTTCGCATCCATTGTATTTAATAGGGTTCTAATGTTCGTACAAACTTTCGGTCCGTTCGCGGGTTCTGGTGCGAACCGAACCCGGGGGTGTTCGGCTCATCACTACTCTTGACATCTAATGTAAGGGGAGGGGGTGCGCTGGACATCTAATCTTACAGATACAACCGGCCCTTTTGAGGGCAATCATAATGCTGATGCGGCCCACAATGAAATTGAAACTGAGTTTGACACCCTTGCTCTATAGGGTTACGGTGGGAAGGCACCACCGACACCCAAAGACCAATTTTTCTGCACCTGTTTGACAGGTGCATATCATTCCAATTTTTTACAGCAAGGCCAATTCTTGCTTTCATCAAGATTATCTCTATAGGGTTACTGTGGAAAGGCGGCACCGACACCCAAAGACCAATTTTTCTGCACCTGTTTGACAGGTGCATATCATTGCAATTTTTTACAGCAAGGCCAATTGTTGCTTTCATCAAGATTATCTCTTTAGGGTTACGGTGGGAAGGCACCGACACCCAAAGACCAATTTTTCTGCACCTTTCTGACAGGTGCATATCAGTGCAAATTTGTACAGCAAGGCCAATTCTTGCTTTCCTCAAGATTACCTCTAAAGGATTACGGTGGGAAGGCGCCACTGACACCCAAAGACCAATTTTAACGCACCCGTTACTTCTATCCAAAGTCAAAGTGACACCAGAATGTATCCAAAAAATCTCTAATCTTGTTCCCAGTGCACTACATTGTGGCCTCATCATACACACTGGCTCCCCAGCGGTTGCTGAGCAAAATAAAGGCAGCTTGCAGGAAAAAATTCATTTTTATAAATTAAATTATTACTGCAGCATATTCTAGACATGGTACAGATCTGCCACTTTACAGTTAGACTAAAGGGACCCCCCAGGCACTATATTGGAAGGAATTTTTCATTTTTAGGCTTTCACTTTAAATATCAAAAAATCACTGCTCATTTAAAAATGAAGTTTTTCACAAACTTTTTTTTATTGATACATGTCCCCCAGGGCAAGACCCGGACCCCTATAACCATTGTATGCCTAATTACTTGCATTTAAGCCTTCAAAATGGGCCATTTTTGATTTTTGATGTTTCGGTCCGATTGACTTTAATGGGGTTCGTTTTTCGGGTTCGAACTTTTGCGTTGTTCGGAAGTTCTGGTGCGAAACCGAACAGGGGTCTGTTCGGCTTCAGGTGACATGGAGTTGAGATGTGAACCATCTCCATAGAGAATAATAGTTTTTTTTTTTAATTGATGGGCAATGCACAGGGAACGCACGGGTGTCCTGCGATTTGCCGCTATTGCGAATCACGGGCAAGAATCGCGGCGATTCTGCCAACGATTAGGAACGCAGAGATATGAACCAAGCCTAATTATTAACCTCTTGCCGACCAGCAGCCGTCGTTATAAGGCGGCAGGTCGCGCAGCTGTGCAAACCTCCGTAGCTGTACTCGGCCACTTTATTAGGTATAGGGGGCGCGACGCCGGAGCCGATGCGCGTGGTCGGTGGCCGCGATGTCCGCCCGTGACCTGCGATCGCTCCTGAGATAGACAAAACGGGGATCTGTCAATGTAAACAGACAGATCCCTGTTCTGTCAGGAAAGTAGATCTACTGTCCCTAGTGATCAGAAACAGCGATCTCTCTCTACTCCCTGTCAGTCCCCTCGCTCCACAGTTAGAAACACCTCCCTAGAGAACACTTAACCACTTGATCGCCCCCTAGTGTTAACCCCTTCCCTGCCAGTGACATTTATACAGTAATCAGTGGCTATTTATAGCACTGATTGCTGTATAAATGTCAATGTCCCAAAAAAGTGTCAGATTTGTCCGCCGCAATGTCGCAGTCCCGCTAAAAATCACAGATCACCACCATTACTAGTACAAAAAAAAATTATATTAAAAATGCCATAAATCTATCCCGTATTTTGTAGACGTTAAACTTTTGCTCAAACCAATCAATAAACACTTATTGCGATTTTTTATTTTCTTTTGTAGAAGAATCCAAATTGGCCTAAAGTGATAAAGAAATTTGTTTTTTTTATTTTCTTTTTGATATTTATTATAGTAAAAAATATGTTTTTTTTTTCAAAATGGTCGCTCTTTTCTTGTTTATAGCGCAAAAAAAAAACTTGCAGAGGTGATCAAATACCACCAAAAGAATGCTGGGAAAAAAAGGACATAAATTTTGATGGGTACAACGTCGCACGACTGCGTATTTGTCAGTTAAAGCGACGAAGTGCTGTATCGCAAAAAACGGCCTGGTCATTAAGGGGCAAATCCTTCCAGGGCTGAAGTGGTTAAATACACAATGTATTTTTTTTACCCCCCCCCCCCTGGCTGCCTGTTTGAAAGAATCCTGTTTTGAAGGTTTTGAAAAGATCTTTATTATTTACATAGCCACCCAGAGACAGGAAGTGTGTTGTATGCAGTATTACCTGCTGAAAATAAATGAAAGGAAGCTTGAACAAAGGAAACAAATGCAGCCGCCACACCAAGGACTAGTAAGCTGTAATACATTAAATTTTTGGTTTGGGATTTACAAATGTTATCTTCTTCTCTTGCTCTGTTTACAAGTGCCAATCAACCCTGATCTGAAGACTATTAGCATCTATTTAATTTTTCTTTTCTTTCTTTTTGCATTAGAGCAGCCATTTCCTTTATTTCAGAAGATCTCCTGCAGACTATTAGCATCTATTTCATTTTTTTTTTTGCAGATTACTATTTATTTCCACCCGATCTCCTGCAGACTATTAGCATTTATATAATTTTTTTTGCAGATCTCCTACAGACTATAAGTATCTATTTCATTTTCTCATCAGATCTGCAGACTATAAGCATCTATTTCATATTTTTTTTGCAGGTCTCCTGCAAACCATTAGCAGCCATTTCCCTAGTCTAGTCTATTTCTAGTCTATTTTCTATTTCTATTCTAATCTTTTCTAATTGGAATTTGAATTCATTCTATACGAAATTCAAATGTCGGAACATGGTTTATTATAATCTTTTCTATTCGGTTGGAATAATTTCGAATCCAGGTAGAAATATTATCGAATTTGGTTGAAATATTAACGAATGCAGATGAAATATTATCGAATCCGGTAGAAATATCGAATTTGGTTGAAATATTTTCGAATGCGACCGATTTTTCGAATTCCAATTAGAAAAGATTAGAATAGAAATAGAAAATAGACTAGAAAAACAATAGAACAACAGAATAGAATATAGATACTATCTATTTCATTTAAAAAAAAAAAATTGCAGATTACTATTTGTTTCGGATGAGACCTGTAAAAAAAAAAAAAATGAAATAGATGTTAATATACTGCAGGAGATCTGATGGAAATAAATAGTAATCTGCAAAAAATCCGATTGAAATATTATCGAATCCGGTTGAAATTTTTTCGAATTCGGTTGAAATATTTTCGAATCCGGTTGAAATAGTTTCGAATGCGGTTGAAATAATATCAAATCATGTTCAAATAATTTCGAATCGGGTAGAAATATTTTCGAATTCGGTTGAAATATTTTCGAATGCGACCACCGATTTTTCGAATTTGGTCGAAAACTAAAAGAAATCCGAAAACGAATTTAACGAATCTAACTAAACGAAATTAATTAATTAACAAATTAAAACAAAACAAAACAAATTTTTTCCTTTTGCACATGTCTAATATTTAGATTGCCAGGTGAGCCCAATTAAAGGAAAAACTACTAAAGGAGGGTGTTTCACATTAGGCCCCTTTCACACGGGCGGACCGTATGTCAGTTTTTCAGCCATCCGTTTTCGGATGAAAAATGGACATACATGTATCCCTATGGGATAGCGGATGTCAGCGGATGAACGCTGACATCCGATCTTATCCGTGCCCGCAATGCTCCGTTTTTCTGGATAGAAAAATTTATATTTTTCTATCCGTCTGCGGAGCGGATCGGATGAACACGGACAGACGGTCCGTGTTCATCCGATCCCCCATAGGAGAGAGCAGAGATCTGACAGGGCAGTCCCTGCACAGTGTGCGGGGACCGCCCAGTCATCCGCCGGCTCAGCAGGGATCAATGGAGCGATCCCCGCTGAGCAAGCAGAGGTTCACGGGGTTGATCATGACTGATCCGTTCCGTGTGAAAGGGGCCTTATTAAGCAGAGCACTATTTTCAAGCAATATGGAGAAGAAAAAGGATCTCTCAGCTGCCGAAAAGAGTGAAATAGTTCAATGCCTTGGATGAGGTATGAAAACATTAGATATTTCACAAAAACTTAAGCGTGATCATCGCACTTTTAAGAGATTTGTGGCTGATTCAGAGCACAGACGGTTTTTGTGCAGATAAAGGCACATTGAGGAAGATTTCGGCCAGATCCATGCATCGGATCAAGAGAGCGGCTGCTAAAACACCATTACATCGCAGCTAACAGATATTTGAAGCTGCTGGTGCCTCTGGAGTACTACGGACATCAAGGTGTAGAGTCCTCCAGAGTCTTGCAACTGTGCATAAACCTTCCATTCGGCCACCACTAACCAATGCTCATAAGCAGAAACGGCTGCATTGGGCAGAAAAATACATGAAGAATAATTTTCAAATAGTCCTGTTCACTGATGAGTGCCATGCAACCCTGGATGGTCCAGATAGATGGAGTAGTGGATGGTTGGTGGAAGGCCACCCTGTTTCAACAAGGCTGCGAGGTCAGCACGGCGGTGGTAGAGTCATGTTTTGGGCCGGAATCCTGGGAAGAGAGCTGGTCGTCCCCTTTAGGGTCTCCGAAGGTGTAAAGATGACCTCTGCAAAGTATGTGGAGTTCCTGACTGACGGCTTCCTTCCCTGGTACAGAAGGAAGAACTATGCTTTCCGTAATAAAATTTTCTTAATGCATGACAATGCACCATCTCATGCTGCAAAGAATACCTCTGCATCAACGGCTGCTATGGGAATAAAAGGAGAGAAAGTCATGGTGTGGCCTCCATCCTCCCCTGACCTCAATCCCATTGAGAACCTTTGGAGCATCCTCAAGCAAAAGATCTATGAGGGTGGGAGGCAGTTTACATCCAAACAGCAGCTCTGGGAGGCTATTTTGACATCTTGCAAACAAATTCAAGCAGAAACTGTCCAAAAACGTACAAGTTCAATGGATGCAAGACTTGTGAAGCTGCTATCAAATAAGGGGTCCTATGTTAAAATGTAACGTGACCTGTTAAAATGTTTAAAAAGTTAAAATGTTGTTCAAAGTTTGATTGAAATAGCTTTTGATTTCAGTAAATATGCTGCAAACACAACAAATGACAATTTTCAGTTCTTTACAACCTATAAAGTGTTTTGAAACTTACTGTGCATAATAATTTGGAACAGTGCATTGTAAGTTTTTTTTTTATTTTGAAAAAACAAACTATTATCATTAGGAGGTTTGTTCAATAAAATTTGAATTGTACTCTTAATAGTTGATAACATGAGAATAATGCTGACTGTTGTTTACATCAATTATTTAGATAAATGAGAAAAATATCATTGGCATAATAAGTTGGAACAGGGTGTAAACACCTATGTGTGCATGAACACATAGGCTAACATAGAGGTTCTGTAACGGCACCCCAAATATGAAAGGGGGTAACGCCGTTTAGATATCTTCCCTCTCCTGGACACAAATTCACTGCCGATCCTCCACAGCCAGACGACCCCTTCCCATAGGAATTAATCCTTCTGAAAGAACGAGGCGCACTCTGTATCTTTCCAGGATAGACTGACTTTATTTAAAAAAACCATTGTAACTTTTATACACATCCAATACTGCATTAACCTGAATGAACAATGGTCCAGCTCCACCCACATTATAACAAGACCCAATACACATTATTTTGACGTCTGTTAGGAGACAACAGGTTCTAATCCCCTTTCAGTTCAAAAGACTTTACACAATAGAAACATGACGACCTTCAATACACATCTCACAATGAAAGGATTTGTAGCCTGTCTGTCTGAGTACAATACACACAAGTATAGAGTTAATTATCCCTATTCACACTAAAAGGGTCTTCAGACGCCCTTCTAGATTCATTTACATCACAACTGGCAGGTATTACATCTCTCAATTAACCTGTTGAGTTCAGAATAAAATAACCAGTACATATTGTGGACTAATACTATTTCAATTTCAAGCAATCCAAGCCATATTCTTAATGTCCATTGTTTCCTTGCTCACCCTGTGTCCAAAGTGACCCCCCCTGTCACACATCTCCCCTTTCGGCAGGAGACTAACACAGGAGGTGACCCCAGACGGGTTGACTCCGAAGTTAGTCCATAGGTCTAGAGGTCGACCGATATGGGTTTTTCTCTGGCCGATGCCGATATTTAGAAATCGCTGCGGCCGATGGCCGATATATGATGCCGATTTTTTTGGGCCGATATGTTAGGCCGATTTTTTGAGATGAAGGGGAAAAAAAAAACCTAACAGTTGGACCCCTTTCATACTGGGGAGTTTTTCAGGCACTTTTGGGCTAAAAATAGCACTTGTAAAAATGGCTTTAAAACAGCTCCCCTGCAGTCTCATTGTGAAAGCCTGAGTGCTTTCACACTGAGGCGGTGCGCTGGCAGGACGTTAAAAAAAAGTCCTGCAAGCAGCATCTTTGGAGCGGTGTATACCGCTCCTCCATCACTACTGCCCATTGAAATGAATGGGCACTGCTGCTGAAGCGCCTGCAAAGCGATTCTGCAGCGGTGCTACACGGGCGCATTTAACCTCTTCATCGGCCGCTAGCTGGGTTATAAGCGCCCAGCTAGCAGCCGAATATCGCCGCTAAAATGATGGTAAAGCGCAGCTAAAACTAGCTGCATTTTACCGCCAACGCCTGCCCACTCCAGTGTGAAAGCAGCTGAGTTCCGCCAAAAAAAAAAAAAAATATTAAAAGTCATCCGCTACAAATACTGCAGCTGCTGACTTTTAATATATGGACACTTACTTGTCCTGGGCGCCCGCGATGTCGGCACCCAAAGCCGATCTCTCTCTCGGCTCTCGGGTGCTGTCGCCGCCATCTTCGGTAAGGGAATCAGGAAGCAGGCACAAAAACAGGTAATCAAAACTTTGACGGAAAAAAAAAAAGTTTAGTTTTATTTAACATTCATTAAAGTGTATTTTTTCCCCAAAAATTGCGTTTGAAAGACCGCTGCGCAAATACCGTGTGACATAAAATATTGCAACAACCGCCATTTTATTCCCTAGGGTCTCTGCTAAAGAAAATATATAATGTTTGGGGGTTCCAAGTGATTTTCTAGCAGAAAATACAGGATTTTTACTTCTAAGCTACAAGTGTCAGAAAAGATTTAGCCTTTAAATGGTTAAACTGAGAACTTCTACACAAGAGTTCAGTTCATTGATAAGAAGAAACATTGTAACACTTTTCTCTCTCACTTGGCAGGCTGCCCAGAGATGAGTCACTGCACGGGAAACTTCAGGCAACTTGTATTGACTTCTATCAAAGATGTCATTTGCAAGCCGCGCTGAAGTTTTTTTTTTTTTTTTAGATCGGCTTTTTGTTTTCAGAATATTGGCCGATGCCGATTAATTAAAAAGTGCCAAAAATCAGACCAGGGCCAAACACTCCTTCTCCACTGCCGCATAGCTCACTTCCCAGGGTAATAGCTTTCTACTCAGGTATGCGACAGGGTGTTCTCCTCCATCCTCCCCAACTTGGCTCAGCACAGCCCCCAGTCCAAACATGGAAGCATCTGTGTGGACAAGAAAACGTTTGTTAGGTACTGGGGCAGCCAAGACAGGGGCATTTACAAGTGCTTGCTTGAGGGCTAGAAACGCGGTTTCACAAGCTGGAGACCACAGGACCTGCCTAGGTAAATTCTTTTTCGTCAGGTCAGTCAGGGGTTTGGCGATAGCACTATAATTAGGGACAAAACGGCGGTAGTACCCTGCAGTCCCCAAGAAGGATAATGCCTGGGTCTTAGTACGGGGCGTGGGCCAGTTAGCTACTGCCTCTACCTTGGTTGGCTCTGGTCTCTTGTTCCCACGCGGTGTCCCAGGTACTGCACCTCCGC
Source organism: Rana muscosa (assembly GCA_029206835.1). Taxonomy (NCBI): domain Eukaryota; kingdom Metazoa; phylum Chordata; class Amphibia; order Anura; family Ranidae; genus Rana; species Rana muscosa. The sequence goes on along the minus strand of CM055118.1, from coordinate 96,285,708 downwards.
CATACCTAGATGGCACTTGTCTGGTTTCAAGGTCAGGCCTGCGGCCCGAATTTTGTCCAGAACCACCCCTACGTGAACCAGGTGCTCCTCCCAAGACCCACTGTAGATCGCAATGTCATCCAGGTATGCACATGCAAAATCCTGGAAGCCATCGAGGAGCCTATCCACCATACGTTGGAAGGTGGCCGGGGCATTTTTCATCCCAAATGGCATGACCTTAGACTGGTACAGGCCAAATGGGGTAACAAATGCAGACTTGGGGATAGCATCCTCGGCCAGGGGGATCTGCCAATAACCTTTACACAGGTCTATTGTAGTTAAATAACGTCCCCTGGCTATACGATCTAGCAGTTTGTCTACCCTGGGCATCGGGTAGGCATCGGTGGTGGTCTTCTCATTGAGTCGCCTGTAGTCCACGCAGAAACGGGTAGTCCCGTCTTTCTTAGGCACCAGGACTACAGGCGAGGCCCAAGGGCTGTCAGAAGGCTCAATGACTCCTAACTGAATCATCTCCTGTATCTCCTTCCGCATTTCCTCTCGGACTGTTTCAGGGATATGGTAGGGGGGCTGTTGAAGGGGTGCTTGTCCAGGGGTCTCTACCTTATGCACAGCCAGGGTCGTATAGCCCGGTTTTTGGGAGAACGTCGCCTGTTTCTCCCACAGAAGCCGCTTAGCCTGTTCCTTCTTTGTGGGGCTTAACCGGTCTCCTAGCTGTACAAGGCTAATGAGGTCAGTCTGGGGCTCTCTCTCTAGTAAGTCAGGGAGGGGTAAACCTTCTGAGTCGTCCGCAGCAGGGGCACATACTGCAGCAATATCCTCCTGCCGTTCCTGATACTCCTTCAGCATGTTCACATGAAAGGTTCGCTGGATTCTTTCATCTGCACAGCTGGCAATGACATAGGTAGTATCACATACCTGGGCTACTACTTTATACGGGCCCTGCCAAGATGCCTGCATCTTGTCGGTCTTCATAGGCTTGAGCACTAAGACCTTCTGCCCAACCTGGAAGACACGCTGTCGGGCCCCCCGATCGTACCATCTCCTCTGTCTTCCCTGGGCCGCCTGGAGCTTCTCCCTTACCATCAGAGACCGTTGCTCCATGCGGTCCCTGAGTTCCAGAACATAGGGCACTATGGGGGTCCCTTCTTGCTCTGTCTCTCCCTCCCAGTGTCCTCTGATGAGATTGAGGGGTCCACAGGCCCTTCTCCCATAGAGCAACTCGAAGGGCGAGAACCCAGTAGATTCCTGGGGTACCTCTCTGTACGCAAATAACAGGTGAGGCAGGAATCTCTCCCAGTCTCTGCAAGCGTCAGAAAAGGTCCTCAGCATTTGCTTGAGGGTCCCGTTAAAGCGTTCGCAGAGACCATTAGTCTGGGGGTGGTAGGGTGAGCTCAGCAAGGGCTTAATATTGCACACCTTCCACAACTGCTGGGTGAGTACCGCGGTAAACTGGGTTCCCTGGTCAGAGAGAATCTCCTTAGGGAACCCCACTCTGGTAAAAATCTTAACCAGGGCATCAGCTACTGTCTCTGCTTCAATGTTAGATATAGCTACTGCCTCTGGGTAGCGGGTGGCGTAGTCCACCACGGTGAGAATATACTTCTTCCCGGATGGACTAGGCCGGGCCAGGGGACCCACAATGTCAACGGCTATGCGGTAAAAGGGCTCCCCAATAATAGGCATAGACATGAGTTTAGCCTTAGGGTGGTCCCCCCTCTTACCTATCCGATGAGATGTGTCACACGTTTTGCAGTATTGTCGCACATCCTGGCTAAAATTGGGCCAGAAGAAATTCTGTGTAATCCTATGGGCCGTGCGACGGAACCCTAGATGTCCTGCTAGCGGCACATCATGCCCGATTCGCAGAATCTCCAGCTGGTATTTCTTAGGTACCACCAGCTGTCGTTTCTGCGAAGGGGCCTTACTTCTCTGAGATGGCTTAGGGATCCTATACAGTCTATCCCCATCCCATTCAAAAAGCTCCCCATCTATTCCCCTTTCCTGAGTATCTGCCTTAGCCCTATACTTGTCTTCCCGAGTTTCCCTCCCGAATGCTTCTGGGGTATCCCAGCCTAGGCGCGCCTGATCTAAGGTACGTGTCTGGGAGGATAGTCTCACCTGGGTCTCCGCAGCAAGCGGGCCGGTTCCAGCAGTACGTGTCTGGGCACGGGTAGTCACAGGGTTGACTTCATCGGGGCCCATCGGAGCGTAAGCAGAAAGGAGGGGGGCCAAATCATTCCTCAGTAGTACATCCGTGGGCAAGTCCTTCATCACCCCCACATTCACGTGTCCCGAACCAACCCCCCAATCCAGGTGAACACGGGCAACGGGTAGCCCGAAGATGGTACCTCCCGCTACTCTTACGGCTACAGTGTCTCCGGTGTCTTGGCTCTCTGGGATGAGGTTCTTCTGTAGTAGGGTCATGGTAGCGCCGCTATCACGTAAGCCATTGGCTACCGTTCCATTAACCCGGACCGTCTGCCTGTGTTGTTGCCTGTTGTCCCGGTTAGCTGCTTGTATTGGACCAGCCTCGTGCAGGACGCCCCAATGTTCTTCCTCCTCAACGCAGTGGGCCGCAGGCATGGGTGTGCCGGGGCTCCCCCTTGCTGGTTGTCTCCATGACTGGGACTGGATGGCTGGATTCAACGGACAGTCTGGCTTTTTGTGCCCTAGCTGTTTACATCCGAAACACCTGATGGGTTGTGCGTAGTCCTGGGAGTTGAACCTGGGCTGCCGAGCATAAGTGGCCGCTGGGGTTGGTGCTGAAGCTGGGTTAGAGGCTGATAAACTGGGCCGAGATAGTGGATAGCGCTCGCTTCTGCCTGACCTTCGAGAGTCCAGATATTCATTGGCAAAAGTAGCCGCTTGCTGTACAGTCCGTGGTTGCTTATCTCGCACCTAATCCCGTAGTACCGGAGGGGTGTGGTTAAAGAACTGTTCTAAGAGTACTAGCTGGGTGATGTCCTCTATGGTATGAGCGTGGCTTCCTTGGAACCAGCCCTTGAGGTTTCGCTGCAGACGATGTGCCCACTCCACGTATGTTATGTGGGTTTGTTTCCGGGATTCTCGAAACTTAATCCGGCTGGCTTCGGGTGTAATGGCAAATCGGGCAAGCAGAGCTTCTTTTACCCGGTCATAGTCTTTAGCGTCCTCATCCTCCAGGGCCCGATACGCATCCGCCGCTCTGCCCGTTAAATTACTTGCCAGTAAGGCGACCCAATCTTGGGGCAGTACTTCATGTATCTGGCATAGTCTCTCAAAGTCCTGCAGGAACGCTTCAATTTCCTCCTCTCCTTCCTTAAATAGTTTGAACGCCCGAAAGGGCAACTTGCGGAAAGGCGCTGCATCTTTAGGTGTTGTCTCCGATTGCCGTATTTCCGCCATTCTCTGCTCATGTTGCCGCTCTAGTTCTCTCTCTTGCCGCTCCAGTTCTCTCTCTTGTCACTCTAGTCCTTTCGCTTGTCGCTCTCGTTCTTTCTCTTGTCGCTCATCCTGCAGCTGGATGTCTTTAATGGCTTTCTGTATGGCGGTCTCTGATGGGTTAGAACCATATAATGCCAACCGCTCTTGAACTCGTTGCTGAAACAAGTCTTCAACTGACCGGGGTCCTGCATCACCATCCCTCTGGTCCATCTCGGCTCTGAAGTAGGTCTTTCAGCGTGGCTTTCCTGCAGGCTGCATAGCTGGTCATTCACTGTGGTGGTTTGGAGTGTCCCAGGAACTGGAGGGAAAATCCCGCTGCTGCCAACCAATGTAACGGCACCCCAAATATGAAAGGGGGTAACGCCGTTTAGATATCTTCCCTCTCCTGGACACAAATTCACTGCCGATCCTCCACAGCCAGACGACCCCTTCCCATAGGAATTAATCCTTCTGAAAGAATGAGGCGCACTCTGTATCTTTCCAGGATAGACTGACTTTATTATAAAAAAACATTGTAACTTTTATACACATCCAATTCTGCAATAACCTGAATGAACAATGGTCCAGCTCCACCCACAACATAACAAGACCCAATACACATTATTTTGACGTCTGTTAGGAGACAACAGGTTCTAATCCCCTTTCAGTTCAAAAGACTTTACACAATAGAAACATGACGACCTTCAATACACATCTCACAATGAAAGGATTTGTAGCCTGTCTGTCTGAGTACAATACACACAAGTATAGAGTTAATTATCCCTATTCACACTAAAAGGGTCTTCAGACGCCCTTCTAGATTCATTTACATCACAACTGTCAGGTAACACATCTCTCAATTAACCTGTTGAGTTCAGAATAAAACAACCAGTACATATTGTGGACTAATATTACTATTTCAATTTCAAGCAATCCAAGCCATATTCTTAATGTCCATTGTTTCCTGGCTCACCCTGTGTCCAAAGTGACCCCCCCTGTCACAGGTGCCTTTACAGACGCCTGTAAAAGTCGTGTTTTTTTTTAAGCTCAATGTGCACTGGGCCTAAAAAAATGTTAGCTGGAGTTTGGCTTCAATTTGTTTAGTATATCTAAATCTGCTACTGCATCTAACGCTCCGGTCCCCCAGATTAACAATGCTGCCGTCCAAAGGTGCCCGCTGTGCTCCTTCATCCAGAGTGGGGGCACTCTAATACAGGAGGTGTGTTACTGGCCAGATCACCAGGTGAAAACAAAGAGAAAAATCCTAAAAAAAAGAAAACAGATGCAGCCACCACATCTAATGATTGGTAAGTTGCAATATATTACATGTTTGGTTTTGGGTTTAATGCCGCTTTAATAAAAGAATATCTGTCCACTTTAATAGAGTAGGTGCGAAAATATTACTTTTATTCTTCTATTAGGTATTTTAGTTGATGAGATAACTAAACAATCTTTGAGAAGGTTGCCTAATTGTAAAAATTCACATTACGAGAAAAGGGGAAGGCCATATTTACTTCCCTTTCATAGTAACATTCTGACTGTTCGTTTAAATAGCGTGAGAGTGATTTCATGGTGTGTTTACAACATTCCTCAACACTGACAGCAAAATATGTGATGTGAAAGTTTGCTGCAAACTTTGTCAGTCAAATTTCTTAGAAAAACGGCATACTCAAACAATATCTAGGGCTCGTGCACACTGACACATTCAGGCATACACCGCAAGAATTCAGAATATTTTCACCTCCTGAAGTCACAGGTGTTGACATACAGCCGCGAACAGCAGGGGCTGACTGGCAACGTTTGGCCCAGGGGGCAAGTACAACACAGAGGCCCATGGTGAAGCGACTTGGCCCCCCTCCCGCTTTCCCTCTTCCCTGCCTCCCCCCGACCCCACCTGCCACTTTGTCACCCATAGCCTGCCAGGGAATGTTAGAAGTCTGATTGCTGACAGATTACACAGACATCAGAAGTTTAATGCAGTAATGCTTCAGTAATAGACCAGTATATGCTGGGATCTCTCTGATCCCAGCATATACTGGCTACCTGCAGATGATAGGAGTCCAGGGTGAGGATGGGATCAGTGGCAGCAGTGTTTGGGGGGTTGATGGAATCAGTGGCAGTGCTGGGTGGGGATGGAATCAGTGACACTCACTTGCTGTCACCTGTTAGTCAGTGTCCACTCGGATCCCCCTGCCTGCATGCGAGAGAGGGGGGGAGAGAGAAAGTAGGGGTGAGAGAGAGGGGAATTCGAGAGAGAGAGAGTGGGTGAGGGGGGAAGAGGGAGGGGGGATCGAGAGAGAGAGGGGACTTGCAGATTAATTATTACGGGAGCGGCAGTCCTTCAAGATGTTCTTCTGCTGGCTATTGTTAGGGCCTTTTAAGGGTATTGTTGCACTTAACAACAGTTCCAGGTAACCTGCATGCAGTATAGGTAGAGTATAGTCTCGGCAGAGGTGCAAAGTAGATGTAGTTCAGATGCGGTAAATGTTCGATAAAATGCAGTATAATTATATATAGTATATATACAGAATATATTAATCATTATTATTATTATTATTATATATAGTAGTAATTATATACAGTATAATTTATGTATAATGCATGGGTTGGTATAGGTGGAATCAAGGTTTTTAATAAGTGTAATGAGTGCAGCATGGGTGCAGTGTAAATTGGCTACGCTTGGTGTCCTGCTCTCATTTGCTCAGTCCCTGCTAGCAGTATTAGCAATAGACGAATAGCCCTCTCCTCAGTCCCCGAGATGCTCTCTCCCTGAAAACATCCAGTGATTAGCGGTGGGAAGCAGAGGGTAAGTGGACACTCCAGTCTCCCTGTGGCTGCAGTGCAGGTGCTGTGATGTGGGCCATGCTGCGTTGCCCTCGGGTGTCCTCACTTCCAGTCTCAGATCTTTGCTGGTATAGTCCCCCCCGCTGGCAGGTGAACATCCAGACAGATGTGCTGTCTCTCTAATTCCCTCTGTGCCAAGAGGAAGAACTTTCCCAAGCAGTTTAATAAAAATAATTTCTCAACCTTTCCTTCTGCACAGTGCCAAATGTGATCTTTAGTGTAAGGAGTCTATTCATCCCCATTATATTGCAGCCATCTCAAACCTGCTTGGCTTTGGCTTTACTCCTACTGGGCGGAGGAGGACAACGGCGCAGGTGCACTGAGCGTCCCGGTTTTCTGAATGGGACATGCTGGGATTATGCCGGTCCCGCGCGCATGCGGGGGATTGTGCCGGTCCCCCTCGCATGCGCGGGAGTGACGTCATCGCCGCTCTGGCCAGTCACAGCGTCGGAGCGGCGATACACGGAAGGGACTCAAAAGCAAGATGGCGACGGCGGAGGGGAACGAGGAGCGCTTCGTGGGCATTGATCTAAGGTAAGTCATTCATAATGAGCTAGTATGCTATGCATACTATCTCATTATGCCTTTTTCTTGCAGGGTTTTAAAAAAAAAAAAAAAAGAGGGTTTACTTCCTCTTTAACAGGGGCACATACAGCAATACAAACAGGCAGGTATTCGGATCCCTCTCTTCTCTATCCAAAACTAAAAAAAAAAGTTTTGCCTTTAGTTATACTTTAAGGTTACAGGTAGGGTTAGTTGGAGGTTTAGTGTTAGAGTTGCTGCTCCACTGAAAAGCGATCCACACTGAAATCGCTTTTTAAGAGGTGTTTGACAAGCAGTGAGGAGACAACATGCCTGATTTAACCCTGTAATTGCCGTACTACCGGGCTGCAATCACATGCATTGAATACCGTTGTGGTGCAGTTCTGGTTTGGCCCTATAGAACTGCAGTAGTCACATTTGGCTGCGAGACCGCCCAGTGAAGGGGGCATGTTGTATAGCTGTGAGTGGTTGTATATTTAGTATTCATGTGGGTGGTTGGGTTGTGGTAAATCAGCGGCTCAATTGCCTGGTTTTATTGTCTCCCTAACCTCATACGTGGATGAGCCCTTACATGTGAATGTGTAAAAGAGGGTTAATTAGTTGTGGTAACAAGGAGGTTAACTTTTACAGGGATTGTGAGTCATGTGTGAAAGAAAATTAATTAAGGGTTAAAGGAGAAGTAAAATCTTATTTTTTAATTGTACCTACAGGTAAGCCTATAATAAGGCTTACCTGTAGGTACTGTGAATATCTCCTAAACGTATACAGTTTAGGAGATATTCAGAGTGCATGCAGCTGATGACTTCATCGGCGCATGCGTTCTGAAGGCCCGGCTTACTGTGCCAGACCTTCAGAGCCTGTGCCGTAAACGGCCGCTACTGAGGTGTCAACATCGCGGCTCCGGCCACTCACAGCGCCAGAGCCCGCAAACCCAGAAGAAACAGCGGGGAAGATGTCAGCTGTCTCAGCAGTGTGCGGGCGATGCTGGAGAGCTTTGTTCTAAGTTAAGTATTTCATAATGTGCTAGTATGATATGCATACTAGCTCATTATGCCTTTGTCTTACAGGTTTTTTTTTCCTCAGGGTTTACAACCTCTTTAATGTTGGGGTAAAAGCATGGGCATAGCAATAGGGGTTGCAGGGGTCACAGTGGTGGCCCCACTAATGCTCCAGGGGGCCCGGACAGCAAGAAGAACAGGGACAAGTTGGGCGGCGGTGGCATTTACTAGACCCGCTTCTCCCGCCGTCATTCAGCAGCTGCAGGAATATGATCAGGACTAGTAAATGCCACCACTGCCCATCCTTTCCCTGCTCCTCTTGCTGCCTGGGCCCCCTGTGTGCCCCCAAACCCATTGGCGTGCCGTGCAGGCGGGAATTGCTCCATCTGCTAGTGCGGCGGCTGCATCAGGCTTGGTTTTCACAGGCAGTGGGACCTTTTGCTTTTCAATTTGGCCGCCAGCTTCAGGTATCTCCCTTTTCCCCTCATGCCAACCCCCCCTCCCCAGGAGTTCCCTATTCCCCCCTCATGTTGTGGACAGAGCTTTTGGTCGGGAATTCTGACCGTGTATATGCTCCATTAGACTTTTTCCGACGGGAAAACGGCCAAAAACGGCTGGCAAAAGATAGAGAGCTGGTTCTCTTTCCCGACTGACTTTTTCCCGTCGGAAATCCCATGTGTACGGGGCATAAGAAGTTTGGGAAGCTGCATTCCTTGTTCAATTGTGCCTTGACTAGATAAGTCCCATACACTGACAGATAACGACTGCCTGAATTATCTGCCCTTACAATTCTGATTCTCCATCACAGTGGCATTGATCCTTTTATGCATATTGTTGGTCTTACCATCCACCCAGGGTAGATTGGTCCTGTGCAATTACTACATCAAGATTTTTTGCTTTTGATTCACTGTCCAGTGCAGCAGCAGCTGCAGAGAAAGGGACCAGAGAATCTCTGTCCTCAGTGCCTTTCTCCATCTCAAACATGAGACATCAATTGTCTCTTTAGACCCCCAATATTTCTCCAAAACCCCCAAACAGGGCTGCTAAAACAAAAAAATATATACTGTGTATATATAATTGTAAACAATAATAAAAAAGAAGTGTAAAAAATAATTTTAGAAAGTCCACTGCCCTACTGACACATTCTCTGCCTTACTGACATGTCCACTGCTCTACTGACACCAACCTCAGCTGACACCATCCACTGCCCTGCTGACACCATCCACTGCCCTGCTAACACCATCCACTGCTTTACTGACTGACACTGACTTTTAAGGTAGTGTAAGGTTAGATTTTTACAGCAACATTTTGTTATATTATATTTTTCTAAGTTTTCTTTACTATTTAGTTAGTGCAGAACCCTGATGATCTTTGATCTCTTTCATGTTTTTCAGGTAGATCTCCATCTCTCAATGGTTGCCTACCCCAGTTTTACACTGTGTCACTGGGGAAAAGCGCTTGCTGCATCTCCCTACATAGGTAATTCAGTAAACTCAGAGCCAGGCCTGTCCCGGGCCCTCTGAGTTATCTGTTTCACCTACACAGGGTGATGGGACAAGCATGCAGTGGAAACGACGAGTGGTAGTGAGGGGGTCCCAAGTCAACTTTTGCATCGGGGCCCACATTCTTCATGCTACGCCTTTGGGTCAAAGGAAGGATAAGAAAAAAGTTGGGGTTAGAGTAACAGGGGGGTTTAATTTTACAGTTTAGTCAGAGGGTTAATGTTAGGTTTTCAGACTTAGTTGGAGGGACGGTTAGTGTTACAGATACTTCAGGGGAGCTCAGGTACAGTGCAGAAAAAATGCATGCTGCCTTTTTCCTCACTTCTCCACACTGTTGTGGTGTGATTGGGACTCATTGATTTCTAGGTGCCCTTGCGGACACCTACGTTGATCAGTTGCAGAAAAATGCAGGTCTCCACACATAGTGTGAATGAGCCCCAGGATTACAGAGAGGGAAAATTGGAAAATTAGTCCTGAGTTACAGGGAGAGTTAGTGTTAGGTTTACTTGGACAGTTAGCTGAAGAGCTGAAGGGTTAGTGTTAGATTATGGGGGGGCACTCGTCAGTGTTAGGTTAACCCACATTAGCCAGGGGGAAGTGTTAGGGTTACTGGGCAAGGTATGTTGGGTTCACAGGGAGGATTCGTTTTAAGGTAGATTTAGATGTGTGTCTAAATCTCCGTTGCCTCTGAAGTCAGATCCATGCTCAGATCTCGCTCCAGAGGCTACTGACAGGTGGTGAGGAAGTGATACGACGCCTCCTCACCACCTGCTTTCACCCCATTTTTGCCAACAAATTTGCTGCAACCACGTACATTGCACACGGTTTCGGGACCTTTGCGAAGCTTCCCCATTGACTTGAATGTGTAGCGTTCGGCGGGCTTTCCACGGGTCAACTTTGCCACGGGTGTGAAACATCGTGGCTGCGGCATGTGAACATTCTTGTTCCGCTGCCTTTTTGCAGCTTAAGGGGGGGGGGGCGGTTGGCGAGCAGCAAAAACGCAGCTCGATCACGCATTTGTGCCACCCTCCAACCACAAGTCTAAACGAAGCCTTAGTGTTTTTTTCGAAAATTAGTTTGAGGGTTAGTGTTAGGGTATCAGGTAGGGTTTTGCCAGGTTAGTGCTAGGGTTACTGGTAGTTAGAAGGTTAGCATTAGTGTTATTGGAAGGGTTAGCATAAGGGTTTAGTTGCTAGGTTAGAGTGAGTTAGTTTGATGGTGATTGCTAGGATTATTGGGAAGGTTAGCGTTACAAGTACGGGAAGGGTTAGATGACAGGATTACAAGTAGGATTAGTAATTTATCACAATTTTTAGCCTTTTCTTTTGATGTGAAAGGAAGCATGTGTTCTCTGTCTCCTCTCAAATCAATAATACTTATAATAGTGCAATTTTTCAGTGCAGGTTAGAAATGAAAACCTCAATTTGCTTTCTAACCACCTGCTTTCTATTAAGACACCACTCCATAGACGATATTGTTTCACATGCAGATAGTTCTGTTTATAATCAGGAATGTCGATTCTGCCAGCTGCTGATGGGCAGTAGCAAGTACGGTAATCTGTTGCATGTCTTATCCTGGGGATGTTTGTACAGCTTGGCTAAATTGTTCATTTCCTTTTATGATTCTGAATACAATTTTACTGCTTGATTTATGATCAGAAATGGGACCAAAGCTTACCTCTGAAAAATGTTTTTTATAAGCCTGTTGCGTATTTGATAGTAACAAATGCAATGGACAAATGTTGAATTTAAGTGTCTATTGTTACTCTTTAGGTTAGCCCACCTGATTTTTTCTGTTTCTTCTTTTTTCTGTTTTTCTTTTCAGTTTTGTTTCATATCCTTTTTGTACTATTATTTTATTGAATAGCTGATTTTATTATATATTATTGTAAGTAATGTTTTGGCTGTTTCATTAGCTGTTTAAAGCAGGGTTCGACAAACTCCGGGCCCCAGGTCGCCATTGCGAATAGAATTAGCGACCTTGCGCCTGCTGCGGCATAGCTGGGGTATCCTGTGTCTCCGTGCGCCCCCCTCCCCCCGCCACGTGATCACGTCGGGCCGGCCCGGCCGGTAATTGAGGCCACGGCTTTGTGGCCTTCTGCAGGCCTATGCTTCCTTCTGTGATCTGGCGCCATCTTGTGGTGGCCGTTGGTATGACAAGACAACCAGCAATGCTAATGGAGCTTCCCCTGTTTGTTTTCACTGCCATCTCCTTCCCTCTAATTAGAACCCCCAAACATTATATATATTTTTTATTCTAACACCCTAGAGAATAAAATGGCAGTTGTTGCAATACTTTCTGTCACATTGTATTTGCGCAGCGGTCTTACAAGCGCACTTTTTTGGGAAAAATTACACTTTTTTTAATTAAAAAATAAGACAATAGTAAAGTTAGCCCATTTGTTTTTTATATTGTGAAAGATAATGTTACGCCGAGTAACAAAATCGCTTCAAAATTGTGTCCGCTCGTTGAATGGCGACAAACTTTTACCCTTTAAAATCTCCATAGGCGACATTTAAAAAAAATCTACAGGTCGCATGTTTTGAGTTACAGAAAAGGTCTAGGGCTAGAATTTTTGCTCTCGCTCTACCAATCGCGGCGATACCTCACATGTGTGGTTTGAACACCGCTTTCATATGCGGGCGCTACTCACGTATGCGTTCGCTTCTGCGGGCAAGCTCGGGGGGACGGGGCGCATTCATGGCTCCTAACTTTTTTAGCTGGCTCCTATATTCCAAGCAAATTTGTCAAGCCCCACCCATGTAACTATAACAGTGTTTGCTCTTTTTTAAAGACTTTGCACAAGATTTTGGAGTCTGTGGAAATGTGTACCTACCTAGTAAGCCGAAAGAGCATTTGTGAGGTCAGGTGCTGATGTTGAATCAAAAAAGCTGGCTAGTTTAAGGTCAGGGCCACTCAAGTTCCTCCACACCAAACATTCAAACTACATCTTTATTGATCTGGTTTTATACACCTGAACTCAATAATTTGGAGGGGGTTTCCACATACTTTATCCATATAGTGTATAAGAAGTGATAGGTGACTAATAAGAGTTCTGGACTTTGCCTATATCTCAAATATACTTTTGGAGTACTTCTGGTACATATAGGCTTCCTCCTGTGCAAGCGCTACACTTTTTGTTCCCATTTCTCTGCTATTTGTCTTATTGTTGTGTTAGCGGCTTATCTATAAGGGCAGCGCAGAATTATTCTGTATACCATTCCTCCTGTGCAAGCCTAAAGTGTTATTTCACAGTGGTTTCTTCTTGTCTGGTGCATTTGCAAGATGCAAAAATGTAACCATACGTAAAAGGTATAAGTTCTTTCATACAGCAGTGCAAAATTTCTACTCTGTACTTGAGCACAATATTTGGATATAGACTGAAAACCTGTACACACTGGCATATTGAGCATGGAACTGTATTTTAATAATGTTAAAACCACTCACAATTCCATTGGTTAACTACCGTACTTGCTTGTTGTAGTTATATCAGACTTTCCCAATCCTATCAGGCTGAAATGTCTACTATCATCTCAAGAACTTGTGCCCTCAGCTGATGTTTGTAGGGCATTCCCACGAGTCTCCTTTCTGTTTTTCCGCATTTCACTTTTCAAGTGTAACTATGTAAATGCTGCAGAGTTTATCTATAAGAATCATTTACTGTATTTATTGGCGTATAACACTCACTTTTTTACCCTGAAAATAGAGGGTAAACTGTGCCTGCGTGTTATACGCAGGGGGCTGTGGAACGTTTTTTTCCTGAAACTTCCCTCTTAAAGTTAGGGTGCGTGTTATATGCCTGTGCGTGTTATACGCCGATAAATACGGTATTTTTTTATTAGATAGTCTTTTTAAATATTTACTTTTTTCAATATACATTTAAAGTAGATAATAATGTGAATTAATGGTTTAAAAAACAACCAAACAACTAAAGAAAGCATGATCACATCTATGTAACTATAGGGAAAAACTATTCAGTCTCAAGGAGTGTCAAAAGACACGTGGCCACACAATGAGATTGGAGGAGATTGGAGGAGAAACGGTTTAACTTTAAACTGCACAGGGGGTTTTCACTGTCAGGGCAATAAGGATGTGGAACTGTCTTCCACAATTGGTGGTGTTAGCGCGGAGTATGGATATTTTCCAAAGACTCTTGGATGTGCATCTTAAAGAACACAACATACAGGGATATGGCAAATAATTATAGACACTGACACACGTGCATCTACACAGGTTGAACTGGATGGACTTTTGTCTTTATTCAACCTTACCTACTATGTAACTATGTAACATGATTACATGTGAATTTTGTTCAGATGAACAAAAAGGGAGCTTTCACTAGATCTTTCTCTGGACACAAATCATGCCAAAAAGTTCAAATATCAAAGAAACACATGCTAGGAGTTATAATATGTGAACCTCTACCTCTGCTGCTGCTGCTTAAAGTGTTATACACCTGCTCAGTTCCTTACATTATAAACCACAGCGCATTACAACATATACCAAATTACATAAAAATTTAACTGCTGCAAACTTATGAGTCATATTGGACTACACAAAGAAAGAAACTGCCAGTGAAAAAAAAAAGAAATAAATTGTTAACGTGTCCCAAGAATGTTCATTCCACGGTGAACCTTCTTCTTTAAAAGGTGCTCTGTGCTCAAATATTAATCGAAAAAGTGCTGAAGTGCTAAAACAAATTCTTAATGTAAAGTGTGGCACACACCCCTCTCGTGTCCTTACTCACCAGAAAAAATGGACCCTCAGCTGTTAAGCATAAGGGTCTAACACGCTTATTCTGAGGTGAAAGGGTGCTTGGCTAATCTTCTTACTAAATACCCTGTGGACAGATACAATGGGATGTTCAGCTGCCAATGCTGGTGTCGCTTGTAACCAACCAGGATCAATAGAGGGAGAGAACTATCATAGTGTAGTAAATTTGTTTTTTAATTAAAAAGAATAAAATCACACTTACAAACTGGAAAACATGTATCCGCTTTACAAGATGCTGGGCTGCCAATGGTGTATGGACACCTTCTGGGTTTGCCGAAGCTTTGCGTGCATTCCGCGGCTACATGGAACCGGAAATTCCATCAACACGTTTTGCCCCTCCCACACGGCATCTTCAAAGACGCCGTGTGGGGGGCGAAACACGTCTCTCCCTCTATTGATCCTGGTTGGTTACAAGCGGCACCAGCATTAGCAGCTGCACATCCCATTTCATCAGTCCCCAGGGGTATTTAGGAAGAAGATCAAACAAGCACACTTTTACCAGAATAAGTGTGTTAGACCCTTATGCCTAACAGCTGGCAGTCCAGCTGTAAGGACACAAGAGGGGTGTGTGCCACATTTCACCTTATGATGTTTTTTGAGCACTTCAGCACTTTTTTGATTAATATTTGACCATGGAGCACATTTTTAAGAAGACGGTTCATCGTTGAATGAACATCTTGGGACACTAACCATTTCTTTCTCTTTTTTTTTTTCACGGACAGTTTATTTCTATGTGTAGTCCAATATGACTCATAACAGTCAACGCATGACAAAAAAAGTTGCCCAATTAAAAATAAAAATAAAAATTGTATTATTATTTGCATTGCCGTCCAAATTTACAATACCTCTTATATGTGTAATTTAATTCTGTATGTACAGTAGGTGCCGCTGATTTTGTGTCAATCTCGCCTCTTCTAGCGGCGAGATTGACCCCCTACGAGCCCCGTCGTGAGAGCCAGCGCCAAGCTGTCTCGTCATCGGTAAAGGAACATTTTTGTTTTTCCTTTCGCAATGAGCGACACGCATTGCTGACATTGAGGCCGGTAGACGGAGACCCGACGTGGATTCCCGCCAATACCAGGCACTGTGTTTGGTATGAATTCTGAGCGGGAACTCCACGCCAATTTTTAAATAAAAAACCGGCATGGGTTCCCCCTCCAGGAGCATACCAGGCCCTTCGGTCTGGTATGGATTTAAAGCTCCTGGAGGGGGAACCCATGCCGGTTTTTTATTTAAAAATTGGCGTGGAGTTCCCGCTCAGGATTTATACCAAACACAGTGCCTGGTATTGGCGGGAATCCACGTTGGATCCCGTTCAACACAGTGCCGCGTCTCCTTCTCGCTATTGCAGCGAGCGCGAGATGTCGCCACCCTGTCGCCGAGATGTCGGCACCCTGTCGCCGAAAATCTCTGTGATGGGATCGCGATGAATATACAATGTCGGCGGCACCTACTGTAGCTGTTTGGTTGGAAACATGCTGCTTGCAGAAAACTATAGGAGGGGGCGGATACTAGACCAGTCACCCTGCACAAACAGAGAGAGCAACAGAGATTGGTCTTTTTTGTAAGAAGCTCTGGCACAGAAACAAGGTTTAATGCTGGGTAATTGCACATATCTGGAAGAAATACATAGCAAACCAAGTTTCAAGTAACGCCGCGTATACACGGTCGGAATTTCCGACAACATATGTTCGATGTGAGCTTGGTGTCGCAAAATCCGACCATGTGTATGCTCCATTGGACATTTGATGTTGGAATTTCCGAGCTGGTTCTCAAATTTTCCGACAACAAAAGTTGTTGTCGGAAATTTCGACCGCGTGTACACAATTCAACGCACAAAAATTCTACGCATGCTCGGAATCAATTCAACGCATGCTCGGAATCATTGAACTTAATTTTTCTCGGCTCGTCGTAGTGTTGTACGTCACCGCGTTCTTGACGTTCGCAATTTCCTACAACATTTGTGTGACTGTGTGTATGCAAGACAAGTTTGAGCGAACATCCGTCGAAAAAAAATCCACGGTTTTGTTGTCGGAATGTCCGATCGTGTGTACGCGGCAGAAGAATATACTTGCCACTTGTATTTAGGCCATACCTGCTTATCCCAGAGTTCAGCTTTAATCTAAAGTACATAGCACTTAATGGTTTGTCTTTTTTCATTGTTGTTTTCTGTTTTTACTTATTCCAGGGAGTGGATTTCACATTATAAGCTAAAATGACAGATCTCGTGACTCCAACCCCAGCAGAGATCCCTAAACACATACTGGACATTTGGGTCATCATTCTCCTTATTCTAGCCACCATCTTGGTGATGACATCATTGCTTCTCTTCCCGGCTGCAGCCGTCATTATCTACAGAGTACGGACTCATCCCATCCAAAACAGGCAATAGCAAGATGGAGGAGAACTGTAATTATTACCACCGTGGATTTCAGCGTCATAATGTGGACAGAGAACATTCATTGGAAAAGGATGCTGAAAGACAATCGATCTGACCCGTGCAGTGTACTGTGGGCCTCTTTTTGTATTTTACATATGGACGTGAAGGCTTGAGTATCCACAGTGCTGTTTTATTTCATAAACACCATGAAACCACCAAAAGCTATTATATTTACATACATTTTCTTATGTAAGAAAAATGTGCAATAGTAAACTAAGACAAAAATATTAAAATCGTGTAGTAATGTAATTGCATATTTTTTTATAATTATGGTTACTTAATGGGCTCATCCAGTTATGGTGAAGGTAAAACTCAGACAGTTTAGTTTTTGAAGGGGAGAATTCTCTGAATCAGTGTTGTCTTATAATGGTTGAAAACAACATGGGAGTCGGTCTTTTATTACCAAACCTCATACATCACTGTACTTACACTGAAAAGTGAGCATTCCATTGGCTATTCAGACAGGTTATGGTGCGTCAGGCCAGAAGGAGCCAAAAGCCCTCCAATCAATCAGCACAGAAAAACAAAACGTATCTACAGGCCTCACTTTCATCACAAATATCCCAAAAAATATTTGATTCTTCATTTTAGAATAATGGGCAAGGCTATGCAAATAATTTCATAATACCTCTTGGTCAACTGTTTTCAGAAACATTGGCATATAGTACAGTTACAGCCTAATATTATTGAGCCATTTAATCTGCATGGTTCTGAATACATAGCTGGCCAATGGGCATTAAGGAACAATTTGGAACAAGTACTGTATGTATGCGTGTAAAACACAAAAGCTGCTAGCACACCAATAGATATCCTTGACTAAAACTAACAACAAATCAACATAAAAGAGTGCTGCTCTATTACCAGAATAAAACACATCAAATTAATGCAGTGAAAACATACATATCAAAACATAATAAAAATTAGTCCAAGAAACAACCCCAAAGTGTAAATCCACCAGTAATGTAAGTCCACAATCACAAAGAGCTTTAAAAAGATTTGACTTGTAGTGTAATCCTCCAACAGGTGCAGAATTATGATGAACCTCTTCAAACAGTGAAAGACATTACCTCCTCCACCGCATGTTATATAAAACACACTTACCGGAAAGATTTGACACTCTGCATTATAGTCAAATATCACGTTATACAGATTCAATCAGATTAGGGTATGCCATCAAAGTGGTCAAACATTCCCCTCTGACTCTCAGTTATAATCTATTAAAACCAACAGTGCTTATGAAATATAAGCCAGTCCTGAGACCACCTCCAGACTCCCAATAAGTGGTGACGTCACAAACGCTCCGCTTTACGTGTTTTGTCATAAATTACGTCTTCTGGGGCATATGTTTGACATTTCACTGCATTATTTGATGTCATTTAATTTGGCAATAGCACATCATGGAATGATTTGCTTGGCTTCGCTCACAGTCCTAAGATGCAGAATAAACTCCTTGTTTTTGGATTTGTGATGAAAGTAGGAAATAACTTCTGTTTTAGGATACTACTGTAGCAATACCCTCGAAGGGGCCGCTGGTTTAAGATTTTGGGCCTGCCGTTACCTTACTGTTCACTACGTCCGTCTCAGGGGTCTTCCTTGAAGAGTTATTCACAAATGTCTGCACCAGACACTTAGTCTCTTCTTCTCAAGGGTTTTACTAACCTCCCTAGCGGTAATCCCGAGTCAGGCTCGGGGTGATTTTTTTATGCTAAGAGCGGTAACCCCGAGCAAGACTCGGGCTGCATCGCAGTATCCAGGGGAAGTAACTTACCTTGTTCCCTGGATCCTGAGATGTCCTCCCGCAGTGTCTGCAAGCCGTGTCTCGCTCGATCCTCACTGCCGAGTGCCGAGCTCCGTTCCCTGCGACGTTGCGGCGCACAGGGGCGGAGTTCGGCGCCAAATTCAAAAAAGTAAACACATAGTATACATACAGTATACTGTAATCTTACATATTACAGTACTGTATGTAATAATAACACATCCCCTTTGTCTCTAGTGGTCTGTCCAGTTCCCTGCATGCACTTTTATATAATAAAAACTAGGGTTGTCCCGATACCGATACTAGTACTTGTACTCGCGCAAATGCTCCTGATGCTTCACCCGATACTTTTTTTTCTTCTTTCAGTGTAGAGTGGCCGGAGAGGGCGGGAGGAGTCAGTGGCTGGGGAGGGCTGGGGAGTGCGGGCGGAGTCTGGCTGGAGAGGGTGGACAGAGCCTGTGGACGGAGAGTGCAGGCGGAGTTTGGCTGGAGATGGGGCGGGCAGAGTCTTTGAAGGAAATGCGGGCGGAGTCTGGCTGGGGCGGGCGGAGTCTGGCTGGGGAGGGCGGGCACAGTCAGTGGACCGAGTCGGCGGGCGGAGAGCGAGTCCCTCACCTGAAGTTGAATGTGGTAAGCTGGCAGGGGTGCAGGGCGTAGTCGCCTCAGGATCGGTGACCGGTGCTGTCACATTCGGCCACCGTCAGCGGCTGAACGTCCATCTTGGTACACCCTGCACTCGGCTGCAGTAAGCAGCAGCAGACATCTTGTTGCACCCAGCCCGAGCTATATGGGCTGGGTGTAACAAGATGTCTGCTGCTGCTTACTGCAGCCGAGTGCAGAGTGTACCAAGATGGACGTTGCAGCAGTTTTTTTTTTTATAAATCCTGTGTCATTTTTTGCAGCATTTCAGTGCCAGCCACCTATCAGTGCCCACAAGTGCTACCTATCAGTGCAATCAGTGCCATTTACCAGTGCCACCTATCAGGTGGCACTGGTAGATGGCACTAATTGCACTGATAGGTGGCACTTATGGGTACTGATAGGTGGCACTGATTGCACTGAAAGGTGGCACTTTTGGGCACTGATAGATGGCACTGATTGCACTAATGGTGCAATCAGTGCCATCTATCAGTGCCCACAAGTGCCACCTATCAGTGCAATCAGTGCCATCTATCAGTGCCCACAAGTGCCACCTTTCAGTGCTATAAGTGCCACCTTTCAGTGCTATAAGTGCCACCTATCAGTGCCATCTATCAGTGCCCACAAGTGTCATCTATCAGTGCCACCTATCAGGGCCCACAAGTGCCATCTATCAGTGCCCACAAGTGCCATCTATCAGTGCCCACAAATGCCACCTATCAGTGCAATCAGTGCCCACAAGTGCCACCTATTAGTGCTACCAGTGCCCATAAGTGCCACCTATCAGTGCCATCTATCAGTGCCCAGAAGTGCCACCTATCAATGCCATCTACCATTGCCATCTATCAGTGCCCATAAGTGCCACCTATTAGTGCCATCTATCAGTGCCATCCACCTATTAGTGCCCATCAGCGCCAGTCACCAGTCAGTGCCCATAAGTGCCGCCTATCAGTGCCAGCCACCTGTCAGTGCCACCTATCAGTCCCCATCTTTCAAACTGTCACATGACATTGAAAAAAAAGTATCGGTAATCGGTATCGGCGAGTACTTGGAAAAAAGTATCGGTACTTGTACTCGGTCTTAAAAAAGTGATATCGGGACAACCCTAATAAAAACTGTTCTTTCTGCCTGGAAACTGGAGATTGTCCATAGCAACCAAAAAGTGTCCCTTTATGTCAAAAGTGATTTTAGACCAGCTAAAAAACAGCGACAATAAATTACAATCACTCACAGAATTGAGCAATAGCGATTTGTGGGGAAATTCATCATCAAACAAAAAATCTAATGACAGCAACAATTCTGCAACTGAGCAAATTTCAGTGTTTTTGATTTGATTACATTATTGAATAATTTTTATTATAATTACATTACTATTTGTTATAATTATTTATAGTTATTTATTATATTATAATTTATGATTTTGTGTTTCAAACTTTATCATACCCGGGATGTCTACTAGACTCTTGTTTGGTCAGGTTTAAGTAAGTAATTACTAAAAATCACAGGCATACAATACATAACACCAAATTTCCATGCAAAATAATTGTACCGCTTTTGGTACATAATTCCAGACAGAATCATACCGCCAGGGAGGTTAAAGAACTTCCAGACAGAGGGATGGAGGGTTGGGGGAGATTCAGGTACCTTGCTTGCGGATCACGGGTACTTCCTAATCCAGAGGACAACCGTTTTCCACTCTGGATCTAGCAACCATCGGATAGGCCTCTCTTACTGACCTAGCAGCCGGTGCGGTGCTCGGTCAAAAGTCTCTGCCACAGACTTGAAGAATACACATAGTCTCTGCCACAGACTGGAAGAATCACACGCTTGGTAAAGTTCTGAAAGCATAACACACAGTACCAGGATCTTTCAGCCAGGCCGGCAGCACTGTGAGGTCGATTTTTATCCGGATGCGTCCTCCAATTGAGCCCTCAATTGTTCGGTCCCTTCCCGAAGGCAAGGTGACACCGGCCCATCCCCGGATCAGTAGGCCCCAGAAACTCCTGGGCCTACTCTCAGTAATGGAGCCTCAGGCCTACAGGCCCAGAGGCAGAAAACTGCCAAGACATCCCTGAGGCCAGGAGGGCCGTCAGGTCAGGATCGGAAGACCCCTAGAAAACGGTGTCTGTCCCTTAAGTACCCTTTCCCAGAATGCACAGCGGGTGACCACTCCCACTGCGCTGTTTCTGGGAAAGGAATACCCAATGCATCCAGCCTACTGCATTTCCAACCTTGACCTGTGGTGACAACGACACCTACAGTCCGGGGGAAAATGTGCAACCCTGCTGAACTGTAACAGAGACCAATAAATTGGTACAATTATTCTGAGCTGAACTACAGCTCAGACAACTAAATTTACACTAGCGCCTGCCCAATAGGAGCAGGGCGATACACTACTAATGTGTTTCTATTGTTGAGACTCTATGACATGTAACACTTTGAATGATAGATCAGCTATCATCACAATAATTTGGCATAAAGCTTTATGTTTAAAAGAAAACAGAGATGAGAGCAATAGAAAGTCACTATTGCCATTCTTTTTTGGAAAATTCTAATGCACCTCTGGCTTTAGTGCTCTCTGAGAAGAGCAGATTCCTGCATAATCAACCTAGTTCATAGTCAGGAGCGGCACAAAAGTCACCTACACATCACATTGCTGACTGTCAGTAACACAATTCTGGGAATAATAGGCTTCAGCCTGCCATCCTGCCTATCAGTTCAATGCAGCTATTGTCCATGCACATGTGCAGAGATGATGCCAGCACAACTCTCTGCATTACTGTGTGCGAAGGGCTTTGTGGTTACACTTCCTTAGGGCAGGGCAAGAGTTAGGGGGCAAAAAGAGCAATTGCCACCTATAAAACAATATAAAAAATTTATATATAAAATAATAAAAATCTAAAATAATAATAAAATAATATAAAATGTATTATAAAAATTACTTTATTTTATTAAATGTATCTTAAGTAAGATTTTTCTGGCCATCACCTGCAAAACTCTGGACTGGTATATTGTATTATTTTTCAAAAATAAATTCTGGCAGCTCAAGCAAACCAGACATAGAGCCCCGTGACTGCATTTTAAAAATGTGTGACTGTCATTGAGAATGTAAACCAACACTGTGTATAAGTGTCTGCCCGAACCTGAAGTGCCCCGGCCCCCCAAGGCCTAAATCTGGCTCTGCCTCAGGGGGCTTGTCTATGACGCCCTGTAATAGTATGTCTTCAGTCTTCTGTATTATTTAACCGAGATATCAAGTGGCAGAATGGCAATGCTGGAGGGGAGGTGGGAATTTCTACCAAAACTGGGGCTCTATTAAAAAAAAATGACCCAAGTTGGAATATGAAAAAAGCTGTGGACATTTTTCCATGCCTCCTGTCTTGGTGGCAACAAGGAATGTGCTCACTCACATTACTGGTGGTGCAGATGGCTGCTGGAATTCGTTTTTATAAATGAATTTAGAATGCATTTCTGGAAAACGATAAGCAAGTCCATAGAACTTTAAAAGGCTAGGCTGGAAATAAATAAAGTGTTTTAAAGTTTTGATTCTCCTAAAAAAGTATATATTTCTGCCAATCTGTCTGTAAGAATACTGGTGAATCCTTATGTCAGTGCTTACCTCTGCCATGGTATCATCATGACTAAGACATGGGGTACACATAAGATAAAAGAAGTGGAACATTTTTGTTACTTCAAAGCTACTGCGAAGGATGTCCTCACACTACTAAAATTAGTATTTTGAATCCTCTCACATGCAGAAACATGAAACCTAAAGGGCTCTTTCACATGGTTGGCCAGAGGCAGTAAAAAAAGACGGCTCAGCAGCGGTTTTACCTCCACTTTAGCCTCCCAACCAAATGTTAACATTACAGTCTGACAGGGCTGTACACATGCTGCCACCACAAGGCTTTGCTTCATGGCCCCAAGATTTTTAACTCAGGCCACAGAGTTTGACAGGCAGCACGGCCTGTCAACTTGACCATTAAGATCAATGGGGCTGCACTTTAAATGAAGTGTATTTAAAGTAAAAAAAAATCCCCAAACTTCCTTATTAGTTTCAGATAGCATTGTTTTAATTGCTGTCTGTATGCCCACTGGGGAGAATCGATCTCTGTATATGTCCTTGTTATAACTGTCAAAGTGATAGACACTGAAGTAAGATGACATTTTTTGAAATCTTACTAGAACAGAAAACACGGAATTCTTGGAAGGGGACACTTGTTCCTGTTCCCTCATTTAGGACAGTCAATGCGGAACAAATTATTTTCGTTTCCATTGACTTCAATGGGAAAACTCGCTTTGATATGCGAGTACTTTGGATTACGAGCATACTCCTGGAACGGATTATGCTCGTAATCCGAGGTTCTACTGTATTCCTAAATGGTACAATTCAGTTTACCTGCATGTTTGGATTAGTTGGTTTAGTCCTTAGCTAGATCCCTCAATTCTTCTTCTTGTTCCCTTAGTTTGTTTTTAGACTTCATAGTGGGCATAAGGTATAGAAGACCATTTACACTTTGATTTGACCAGTGAACATCCATGTTTTTCATTTTATAAAGTAAAACAACGTTAGAATAAACTGCTGTGACTTATTGGAAAGTTGAGCTGTCTGTGGTGGACACTTATTCAGCAAGTGACCATACTGTCCATTAGTGATGAGCCGAACACCCCCGGGTTCGGTTCGCACCAGAACCCGCGAACGGACCGAAAGTTCGCACGAACATTAGAACCCTATTAAATACAATGGATGCGAACGTTCGGATTCTAAAGTGCTAATTATAACGACTATTATCCATGTTATTGTCCTAAACAGAGTTTGGGAACCCGGGTTCTGCACCAGGGGACATGTATCAATGCAAAAAGAAGTTTTAAAAACGGACGTTTTCCGGGAGCAGTTATTTTAATGATGCATAAAGTGAAAAAAAAAAAGTCAAATATTCCTTTAAATATTGTACCTGGGGGGTGTCTAAAGTATGCCTGTGAAGTGCCACGTGTTTCCCGTGTTTAGAACTGTCCCTGCACAAAATAACATTTCTAAAGGAAAAAAAAGCCATTTAAAACTGCTTGCGGCTTTAATGTAATGTCTGGTCCCGGTAATATGGATGAAAATCTTTAAGAAAAATGGCATAGCTACCCCATCAACCCCCCCCCTACCCCAGCCCATTACCAGCCCCTTTGGGTCTTGTATGGATAATAAGGGGAACCCCGCACACAAAATAAACAGCCGTATACAGGCGGTGCATACAAGACAGGGACTGTAGGTTTGTTCTTATGTAGAATCTGTTTGTAATTTTGAACAGCTACATTGTTTAAGTGTAGCTCCAGGCCAAATACCTATTTTTAAGCTTTTTGGAAAACATAGGGAAGGGTTATCACCCCTGTAACATTTTTTTTGCTGTCTGTGCCCCTGTTCAGAACATTTCACCTCACTTTGCGTCCCAATGACAACTGTTTTTGAAATGTGGTGTTTTTATTGAAACAAGGATTGGTGATAAAGCATCAGTAGAGAGGAGACACATTTCTCCCATATTAATTCTTACAGGAGAGAATTTTCCTTCCAAGGGGTAGATTTCCTCTCACTTCCTGTTGTCTTCTTCCGTTTGCAAGTAGTAGTCGTTTGTAAGTTGGATGTTTGAAAGTAGGGACCTGCCGTATATACTCTGCAGAAATTGGCCCCTTAGGTGTTGGTGTTGGCACAACACTGTAAGCACTCACAGTTACTCTTGGTGGGTGCTGGAACGCCCTGCTGTCAACTATTATATCAGGAATTGTAATAACATATAATTGTTGAACAGTGGTAGTAAAAATTGGGCCTTTGATGGTGGTGCTGGTGCCACAACACTGTAAGGCCTGACAGTTACTCTTGGTGGGCGCAGCAATGGGCCCTGCTGTGAATTATTAGATCAATAATTAGAATTGCATGCCCCTGTTGAACAGGGGCTGAAAAATTGGGCCTTTGGTGGTGGTGGTGGTGGTGGTGGTGTTGACACAACACTGTAAGGCCTGACAGTTACTCTTGGTGGGCGCAGAAATGGGCCCTGCTGTGAATTATTAGATCAATAATTAGAATTGCATGCCCCTGTTGAACATGGGCTGAAAAATTGGGCCTTAGGCACTGGTGGCACAACACTGCAACCCCTCAGCAAATCAGCATCAGGTGTGTGGTAGCTGGTGGTGATCCAAGACTGGTTCATCTTGATGAAAGTCAGTCGATCAACCGAGTCGGTGGACAGGCGCACCCTGTGATCCGTGACAAATCCTCCAGCAGCACTGAATGTGCGTTCTGAAAGAACGCTGGATGCAGGACAGGCCAGTAGCTCAATTGCATACTGTGCAAGCTCTGGCCAGTGATCCATCCTCAAGACCCAGTAAGCCAGAGGATTTTCGGTGGGGAAGGTGTCCAAGTCTGACCTTGCCCCTAGGTATTCCTGCACCATGTATATCAGACGCTGGCGATGGTTGCTGGAAACGATCATACTTTGGGGCTGCGGACTAAAGAATTGTCTGAACGCATCGGTCAGACGGCCACCTTCCCCACCGCTCCTTCTTTGACTGCCCGAAGCCTCAGCAACTCGTTGTCCAGGACCAGGAGTTTGTAACCTCCCAGTCTCTGGGAACGCGTTGCACAGACCTTTCTGCAAGGCCTCCCGGAGTTGTCTCATCCTCTGCTCCCTCTGCGACGGTAACATAAGGTCCACAACCTTACCCTTGTACCGTGGATCAAGGAGAGTGGCCAGCCAGTAATGGTCCCTCTCCTTGATCCGAAGAATACGAGGATCCTTCCGCAGACTTTGCAGGATCAGGGAGGCCATGCAGCGTAGGTTAGCTGAGGCATTCAGTCCGGAGTCCTCTGGGTCACTAAGGACGACATGATCCGCAGCCACCTCCTCCCAGCCACGTACAAGTCCACTGGTTTCTTGGGACTGTAAATTATCCCTAAAAGACTGCTGCTGATGATGCTGAGTGCCAGCCTCCACCTCCATGCTGACACAATCCTCCTCCTCCTCCTCCTCCTCCTCTTCCTGTGCGATGGGTGGGACAGAAGGAACACTGTCAGGGTAAAGGGGGCCTTGAGGGGCAAGGAAGTCCTCCTCTTCCTGCCTCTGTTCTGCCTCAAGTGCCCTGTCCATTATTCCACGCAGCGTGTGCTCCAACAGGTGGACAAGAGGTACAGTGTCACTGATGCATGCACTGTCACTGCTCACCATCCTCGTGGCCTCCTCAAATGGTGCCAGGACAGTGCATGCATCCCTGATCATGCCCCACTGGCGTGGTGAAAAAAACCCGAGCTCCCCTGACCCTGTCCTGGTGCCGTAGTCGCACAGGTACTCATTGATGGCCCTCTGCTGCGTGTGCAGCCGCTGCAGCATGGCCAACGTTGAGTTCCACCTGGTGGGCATGTCACATATAAGGCGGTTCTTGGGCAGGTTCAACTCCTTTTGCAGCTCAGCCAGGCGAGCACTGGCATTATAAGATCTGCGGAAATGAACACAGACTTTCCTGGCCTGCCTCAGGACATCCTGTAAGCCCGGGTACCTGCCCAAGAACCGCTGCACCACCAGGTTAAGGACGTGAGCCATACAGGGCACATGGGTCAGTTGTCCCTGTCGGAGGGCGGAGAGGAGGTTGGTGCCATTGTCGCAAACCACCATTCCTGGCTTAAGCTGGCGTGGCGTCAACCACCTCTCGGCCTGCCCCTGCAGAGCAGACAGGACCTCTGCCCCAGTGTGGCTCCTGTCCCCCAAACACACCAGCGCAAGCACGGCATGGCATCTTTTTGCCTGCGTACTTGCGTAGCCCCTTGAACGCCTACGGAGCACCGCTGGTTCCGAGGACAAACCACAGGAAGAGGCCATGGAGGAAGAAGAAGAGGAGGGGGTGGAGGAGAGAGGTGTGTCACAACCAGTAGTAGCATTTTGGAGGCGTGGCGGTGGAACAACCTCCAACACTACTGCACCTTGTCCTGCATCCTTCCCAGCTGCCAAAAGAGTGACCCAATGGGCCGTGAAAGAAAGGTAACGTCCCTGTCCATGCCTGCTGGACCATGAGTCAGCGGTAATATGCACCTTACCGCTGACCGCCCTGTCCAGCGAGGCCAAGACATTGCCTTCCACATGCCTGTAGATAGCCGGAATCGCCTGCTAGCAGAGTGGCCGCAAGTACTTGGCTGTGACACACCTAATTCTACACCTTCATTCCTCTCAGAGCAGGTTTCAGAGAGGTCTGAAGGTATAGTGGGGTTGGAGATCCCAGCTGATGCGGTGCAAGAAGAGGTCAGCTTTGTTCTTTGGTGTGGGTCTTTAAGGTAGGCTTGCCAACGAGCTGCATGGCAGGTCAACATATGTCTGATCAAGCATGTGGTGCCCAAGCGGCTGATGTTTTGGCCACGCGATATACGCTTGAGACATATGTTGCAAACAGCAGCTGTGCGATCTGATGCACTCGCCTCAAAAAAGGCCCACACCAAAGAACTTTTTGAATGATGGGCAGAGGCAGCGCCCTGCACAGGCGGAGCTCTGCGGTGTGATTCCGTCGGTGTGCTGCCCATACGCTGGCCACCCAAGGGCATCCTGCCTCGTTGGAGATGTGCCTCCTCCTCATCCTCCTCCTCCTCCTCTCTCCTATTAGGCACCCACGTGGAGTCAGTGACCTCATCATCCCCTCCCTCCTCATCACTGGAGCCAATCTGGCAGTATGCTGCAGCTGCTGGAGCATGACTGCCAGATTGGTGTCCTTCTTGAGCATCCCCTCTCTCTGCTCTCACGCTACTGCCTTCCTCTATCTGGGTATCATCATCAGATCCTTCGAAACGCTGGGCATCCTCCTGGAGCATGTACCCAACACTGTGCTCAAACAGTTCGGGGGACTCCTCAGGAGGAGGACATGGTGGGTCTAGGGAAGGATTGACTAATGAAGATAATGATACCAGAGAAGAGGACGCTTTGGCAGCTGCTTTGCCAGTACCCTGAGCCTGGGTGAGAGAGGATGAGGAGGATGAGGTGGGCTTGGTCATCCACTCTACCAAGTCTTCGGCATGATGTGGCTCAACATGTCCAGCTGCCGAAAAGAAGGACAAGCGTGTCCCATGGCCATGTGCTGATGACAATGCACCGCGTCCACGACCAGCACTGTTGCCCCCAGACACAGAGCCTGCTTGCCCTCTTTTTTTGTCTCCTGACTGTCTGCCTCTCCTTGTTTGCCTTCCAGACATTTTAATGGATGGCCTGCAGGGAGATGGGAAAAACAGCAATAAGGGCTACCTTCAGGTGTATACTGTGCAGGAGGCTTAGCAACAATGACACTGACACTGTCCCCTGCCTATCCTTCTCTGTCCCTAAACACAAGGATTTGCAATATGCTTCAGCAAGATTGGTTTAGCACAGAATAGCACACTGACAGTTTCACTCACTGTCCTTCTCTGTCCCTACAAACAAGATTTAGCACAGAATAGCAGACTGATAGTTTCCACGAGTGTCCTTCTCTGTCCCTAAACTCAAGGATTTCAAATATGGTTCAGCAAGATTGGTTTAGAACAGAATAGCACACTGTCAGTTTCACTCACTGTCCTACTCTGTCCCTACAAACTAGATTTAGCACAGAATAGCACACTGAGAGTTTCCACGAGTGTCCTTCTCTGTCCCTAAACTCAAGGATTTCAAATATGGTTCAGCAAGATTGGTTTAGAACAGAATAGCACACTGACACTTTCCCTCACTGTCCTACTCTGTCCCTACAAACAAGATTTAGCACAGAAAAGCACACTGATAGTTTCCACGAGTGTCCTTCTCTGTCCCTAAACTCAAGGATTTCAAATATGGTTCAGCAAGATTGGTTTAGAACAGAATAGCACACTGTCAGTTTCACTCACTGTCCTACTCTGTCCCTACAAACTAGATTTAGCACAGAATAGCACACTGAGAGTTTACACGAGTGTCCTTCTCTGTCCCTAAACTCAAAGATTTCAAATATGGTTCAGCAAGATTGGTTTAGAACAGAATAGCACACTGACACTTTCCCTCACTGTCCTACTCTGTCCCTACAAACAAGATTTAGCACAGAATAGCACACTGATAGTTTCCACGAGTGTCCTTCTCTGTCCCTAAACTCAAGGATTTCAAATATGGTTCAGCAAGATTGGTTTAGAACAGAACAGCACACTGTCAGTTTCACTCACTGTCCTACTCTGTCCCTACAAACAAGATTTAGCACAGAATAGCACACTGACACTTTCCCTCACTGTACCTCTCAGTCCCTAAACTCAAGGATTTCAAATATGGTTCAGCAAGATTGGTTTAGAACAGAATAGCACACTGACACTTTCCCTCACTGTCCTACTCTGTCCCTACAAACAAGATTTAGCACAGAATAGCACACTGACACTTTCCCTCACTGTACCTCTCTGTCCCTAAACTCAAGGATTTCAAATATGGTTCAGCAAGATTGGTTTAGAACAGAATAGCACACTGTCAGTTTCACTCACTGTCCTACTCTGTCCCTACAAACAAGATTTAGCACAGAATAGCACACTGACACTTTCCCTCACTGTACCTCTCAGTCCCTAAACTCAAGGATTTCAAATATGGTTCAGCAAGATTAGTTTAGAACAGAATAGCACACTGTCAGTTTCACTCACTGTCCTACTCTGTCCCTACAAACAAGATTTAGCACAGAATAGCACACTGACACTTTCCCTCACTGTACCTCTCAGTCCCTAAACTCAAGGATTTCAAATATGGTTCAGCAAGATTGGTTTAGAACAGAATAGCACACTGTCAGTTTGACTCACTGTCCGACTCTGTCCCTACAAACAAGATTTAGCACAGAATAGCACACTGACACTTTCCCTCACTGTACCTCTCTGTCCCTAAACTCAAGGATTTCAAATATGGTTCAGCAAGATTGGTTTAGAACAGAATAGCACACTGTCAGTTTCACTCACTGTCCTACTCTGTCCCTACAAACAAGATTTAGCACAGAATAGCACACTGACACTTTCCCTCACTGTACCTCTCAGTCCCTAAACTCAAGGATTTCAAATATGGTTCAGCAAGATTAGTTTAGAACAGAATAGCACACTGTCAGTTTCACTCACTGTCCTACTCTGTCCCTACAAACAAGATTTAGCACAGAATAGCACACTGACACTTTCCCTCACTGTACCTCTCAGTCCCTAAACTCAAGGATTTCAAATATGGTTCAGCAAGATTGGTTTAGAACAGAATAGCACACTGTCAGTTTGACTCACTGTCCGACTCTGTCCCTACAAACAAGATTTAGCACAGAATAGCACACTGACACTTTCCCTCACTGTACCTCTCTGTCCCTAAACTCAAGGATTTCAAATATGGTTCAGCAAGATTGGTTTAGAACAGAATAGCACACTGTCAGTTTCACTCACTGTCCTACTCTGTCCCTACAAACAAGATTTAGCACAGAATAGCACACTGACACTTTCCCTCACTGTACCTCTCAGTCCCTAAACTCAAGGATTTCAAATATGGTTCAGCAAGATTAGTTTAGAACAGAATAGCACACTGTCAGTTTCACTCACTGTCCTACTCTGTCCCTACAAACAAGATTTAGCACAGAATAGCACACTGACACTTTCCCTCACTGTACCTCTCAGTCCCTAAACTCAAGGATTTCAAATATGGTTCAGCAAGATTGGTTTAGAACAGAATAGCACACTGTCAGTTTCACTCACTGTCCTACTCTGTCCCTACAAACAAGATTTAGCACAGAATAGCACACTGACAGTTTCACTCACTGTCCTTCTCTGTCCCTACAAACAAGATTTAGCACAGAATAGCAGACTGATAGTTTCCACGAGTGTCCTTCTCTGTCCCTAAACTCAAGGATTTCAAATATGGTTCTGCAAGATTGGTTTAGAACAGAATAGCACACTGTCAGTTTCACTCACTGTCCTACTCTGTCCCTACAAACTAGATTTAGCACAGAATAGCACACTGAGAGTTTCCACGAGTGTCCTTCTCTGTCCCTAAACTCAAGGATTTCAAATATGGTTCAGCAAGATTGGTTTAGAACAGAATAGCACACTGACACTTTCCCTCACTGTCCTACTCTGTCCCTACAAACAAGATTTAGCACAGAAAAGCACACTGATAGTTTCCACGAGTGTCCTTCTCTGTCCCTAAACTCAAGGATTTCAAATATGGTTCAGCAAGATTGGTTTAGAACAGAATAGCACACTGTCAGTTTCACTCACTGTCCTACTCTGTCCCTACAAACTAGATTTAGCACAGAATAGCACACTGAGAGTTTACACGAGTGTCCTTCTCTGTCCCTAAACTCAAAGATTTCAAATATGGTTCAGCAAGATTGGTTTAGAACAGAATAGCACACTGACACTTTCCCTCACTGTCCTACTCTGTCCCTACAAACAAGATTTAGCACAGAATAGCACACTGATAGTTTCCACGAGTGTCCTTCTCTGTCCCTAAACTCAAGGATTTCAAATATGGTTCAGCAAGATTGGTTTAGAACAGAATAGCACACTGTCAGTTTCACTCACTGTCCTACTCTGTCCCTACAAACAAGATTTAGCACAGAATAGCACACTGACACTTTCCCTCACTGTACCTCTCAGTCCCTAAACTCAAGGATTTCAAATATGGTTCAGCAAGATTGGTTTAGAACAGAATAGCACACTGACACTTTCCCTCACTGTCCTACTCTGTCCCTACAAACAAGATTTAGCACAGAATAGCACACTGACACTTTCCCTCACTGTACCTCTCTGTCCCTAAACTCAAGGATTTCAAATATGGTTCAGCAAGATTGGTTTAGAACAGAATAGCACACTGTCAGTTTCACTCACTGTCCTACTCTGTCCCTACAAACAAGATTTAGCACAGAATAGCACACTGACACTTTCCCTCACTGCACCTCTCAGTCCCTAAACTCAAGGATTTCAAATATGGTTCAGCAAGATTAGTTTAGAACAGAATAGCACACTGTCAGTTTCACTCACTGTCCTACTCTGTCCCTACAAACAAGATTTAGCACAGAATAGCACACTGACACTTTCCCTCACTGTACCTCTCAGTCCCTAAACTCAAGGATTTCAAATATGGTTCAGCAAGATTGGTTTAGAACAGAATAGCACACTGTCAGTTTGACTCACTGTCCGACTCTGTCCCTACAAACAAGATTTAGCACAGAATAGCACACTGACACTTTCCCTCACTGTACCTCTCTGTCCCTAAACTCAAGGATTTCAAATATGGTTCAGCAAGATTGGTTTAGAACAGAATAGCACACTGTCAGTTTCACTCACTGTCCTACTCTGTCCCTACAAACAAGATTTAGCACAGAATAGCACACTGACACTTTCCCTCACTGTACCTCTCAGTCCCTAAACTCAAGGATTTCAAATATGGTTCAGCAAGATTAGTTTAGAACAGAATAGCACACTGTCAGTTTCACTCACTGTCCTACTCTGTCCCTACAAACAAGATTTAGCACAGAATAGCACACTGACACTTTCCCTCACTGTACCTCTCAGTCCCTAAACTCAAGGATTTCAAATATGGTTCAGCAAGATTGGTTTAGAACAGAATAGCACACTGTCAGTTTCACTCTCTGTCCTACTCTGTCCCTACAAACAAGATTTAGCACAGAATAGCACACTGACACTTTCCCTCACTGTACCTCTCTGTCCCTAAACTCAAGGATTTCAAATATGGTTCAGCAAGATTGGTTTAGAACAGAATAGCACACTGACACTTTCCCTCACTGTACCTCTCTGTCCCTACAAACAAGGTTTAGCACAGAATAACACACTGACACTCTCCCTACCTATCCTTATTTGTCCCTAAACACAAGGAATCCAGGATTAGTAAAGGAAAAAAATATGACACTGTCCCTGCCTATGCTTCTCTTTCCCTGCTCCGGAACACACTACACAAGGCCGCCGCGCTGGCGGCCTTTTATAGTGTGGGGCGTGTACTAAACCCCCTCAAGAATAATTGGCCACAGGCATCCTGCCTGTGGCCAATCATTGCTCTCCTCGCTGCCGGCGCTGTGATTGGCCAAGCATGCGGGGTCACAGTGCATGCTTGGCCAATTACAGCGCCTGGATGACACTGCGATGGCGTAGTGCATTGTGGGCCGTTCGCGTCACTCGAATTTGGCGCGAACGGCCCAAATCGTTCGATATTCGTCGAACGATCGAACAGCCGATGTTCGAGTCGAACGTATGTTCGACTCGAACACGAAGCTCATCCCTACTGTCCATATGGGCTAAGGTCTAAAGGAGGTATGTCAATGCATAAAGTGTTGTTTGAAACAGAACAGTCAGCTTTTAGCAATAGCAACTAAAAAGCAATAAAGAAACGGGATCATGAAAGATACAAATTAAAAAAGATGGAGCACTAGAAACGCAGCTAGTGCGATATGGAAATAGTTCCAAGGTCCAGGTGTGCCAGTAGGCAAAGTTCATTCACTGCTGAGACCAGACCAGGGTTCAGGGGTTCTGGTCTGTATCAGTGTGGACAGCCAGCTGTAGATAGCCTAAGCGAATCTGTGGATATGGGTGAGAGAGAGAGAGAGAGGAGCGGCGCCACTCTGAGTGCAGGATGTCAGTTAAAATTCAATGTTTATTAAAAGTAAGATCAACTCACATTTTGGTGAGATATAATGTGCATTACACCAGTAGCTTGGGCTCCTGTAGTCCAGCCGGGCAGTGTGGTGGTCAGCAGTTCCCGGCGGCTCTTTTGGTTCCCCAGGCTCCAAGGCTGAAGACGGGCATATCTCTGGTGTAGAAGACCATTTACACTTTGATTTGACCAGTGAACATCCATGTTTTTAATTTTATAAAGTAAAACAACATTAGATTAAACTGCTGTGACTTATTGGAGCGTTGAGCTGTCTGTGGAAGGCACTTATTCAGCAAATGACCATACTGTCCATATGGGCCAAGGTCTAAAGGAGGTAGGTCAATGCATAAAGCGTTGTTTGAAACTGAACAGTCAGCTGATAGCAATAGCAACTGACAAGCAATAAACAAACAGGATTATGAAAGATACACCTTTGTAACTGTGTGGCAAACATTTTAGGCCTTTTTTAAATAATATGTGTATTTTAACATGCCTTAGTGCCTTTATTATATGCAGGCAAATTAAGCAAGTTTGTGTTCATAATCTTTTACGTTTTCCAGGCTATCTTTAAAAGCTTTGCTGGAAACCTTAGGAAATAAGCACAAGACAGTCCAAAAAAATGATATATGTTCCCTCCTTGCCCTTGCTAATCTTTTCAGAGTAAAAAATACTCACCTTCCAACACAGAAGCCTTTGTTCATTGCCTAGAAAATCAGTGATCAGTTTCCCTTTTTATTGTAAGGCGCTGCGAATAATGGTGGCGCTAAATAAATCCTGTATTACAGAATAATACAAATAATATTTAGGCTCCTCCTCCTTCCCGTTACCTCTCCCCCCTGGTCGTGGATTAAAATGGAGAGTTTGGAAATTTTATCACTGAATGCTAAAGGACTAAACACCCCAGAAAAAAGGAAGATGCTCCTTCATGATATGCAGCGTCTTGAAATAGACGTGGCATTTATACAGGAGACACATTTTAGAGATGACAAAACCCAGATTTTGAAAAACCGTCTCTTTCCAACAGTATATCATTCGACCAATCAAATAGCCAAATCAAAAGGGGTCTCTATACTTCTATCAGGAAGAATATCGTGGACATATATAGACTCAATAAGAGACCCAGCGGGACGTTATTTGTATGTGAAGGGGAAAGTAGGAGATATAGGGGTTACATTAGCAACATTATATGCCCCCAATGAGTATCAAGAGGTCTTCTTGGACAAGGCGATTAAACGCCTGATAAGATTCAAAGAGGGACAACTGATTCTAGGGGGAGACCTGAATATAGCGTTGGTTCCCAAAGAGGACACCTCTTTGGGAGTATCATCAATTCCCCTTAGTGTGCGGAATCGAGTGGTCCATATTTTACATAAAAAACAGTTGATAGATGTGTGGCGGCTCCTTCACCCTAAAGAAAAAGACTTTACGTTTTCTCCCCACCACACAAAATATATTCTCAGATAGACTTTTTCCTTGTTCCACACGCCCAATTACATTCAGTTAAAAAGACTAAAATAGGCTCGATTACGTGGTCAGACCATGCACCTATCTTTCTGACCTATGCGCTACAGGATCCCTCTCGAACCAGACCTAATAAATGGAGACTAAATGAAAGCCTTTTGCAAGATAGGGAGGTCCGTGAAGACGTGATCAAAGAATTAATTTTCTATTTTAAAACAAATGACACCCCTGACTGCGATCCAGGAATAATTTGGGCAGCACACAAAGCGGTCATCCGAGGGGTGTTGATTAAACATGGTGCTAGGATTAAAAAGAAACGTACAGAAGAGCTAAAACATCTATTAGAGGAGCTATCTATATTGGAGTCTAAAAATAAAAGGACACGCTCAATATCGCTGGAGAGAGATCTGATTAATAAACGTACACAAGTTACAGACCTCTTGTATTATAAGGCTAAAGCATCGCTACAGATAGGTAAAAAGCTTGTATATGAGTCGGGAGGTAAATGCGGGAAACTGTTGGCCAGAACCTTGCAGGAACAGAAATTAAGCAACTATATACCTCACATTGTCTCCCCGAATAAACAGAAGGCAACGAAACCATTAGAGATAGTGCGAGAATTTCAAGAATTTTATCATATACTCTATAATTTAGAAAATAAATCACCTACGCAGGAGCAAATTGACCATTATCTTCAGACGTCATCTATGCCCAAAATCTCAGAAATAGATAGGGACCAGCTGGAGACCCCTATAACTAGGGAAGAATTGGAGGAAGCTGTAGGTCAAATGAAACTGGGGAAAGCCCCAGGACCTGACGGCTTTACAGCCCAGTATTATAAAATGCTATTCCCTTATATATCTGAGTATATGATCAAATTATTTAATGGCTTAGGGTCTACAGCAACCTTCACGAAAGATACTTTATTAGCACATATTGTAGTTATACCTAAAGAAGGGAAAGACCCAGCTTCCTGTGGAAGTTATCGCCCAATCTCTTTACTAAATGTGGATATTAAACTTTTTACCAAGATTCTGGCGAATAGGATCCAGCAATATGTCCCGAATCTGATACATCTAGATCAGGTGGGATTTGTCCCCACAAGAGAAGCTAGGGATAATACCACGCAAGCTATCAACTTGTTACAGATAGCTAATAAAACAGAGACGCAATGTGTATTCCTTAATACGGATGCAGAGAAAGCCTTTGACAGGGTGAATTGGAAGTTTATGTGGGCAGTTCTTCAGCATGCAGGGTTCGGCAATAGGATATTACAGTGGATTTCTTCCATTTATTCCTGTCCAACGGCACAGGTACGTGCGAATGGAATATTATCTGACCCTTTCCCTATTACAAACGGGACACGACAGGGATGCCCCCTGTCCCCACTCCTATTCGCCCTGTCACTGGAACCATTTCTCTGCACATTGCGACTTAACCAGGATATCTCAGGGATTCAAATTGCACATATCCAATGTAAAATTTCGGCATACGCGGATGACATGTTGTTTACCCTTAGCAACCCCTTGATTACGATCCCGATTCTGATGAGGGAATTTGAGAAATATGGGGCACTCTCGAATCTGCGTATCAATTTTAAAAAATCTGAAGCGATGGGGGTTAACCTATATTATGCATCTATATTGCAGCTGAAACAAAACTTTAAATTTAAATGGACAGATAGAGCTATAACATACTTAGGCACTCTACTACCCAGAATTATTACAAAGACTTATGAATTAAACTTTCCTCCGCTACTGCAGAGGGTTAAGATCTTATTAGACAAGTGGAACCTGGGTTTCCATACCTGGATAGCATGCTGTAATATTATTAAGATGAGCATTCTTCCTAAATTTCTCTATCTATTCCAGGCACTACCAATACATATCCCTTCAAGTTTTTTGAAACAGTCTCAGAAGCTGATATTCGAATTTATATGGGCACACAAACAACCCAGGATACAACGGAAACAACTAATGTATATTAAGAGGCAGGGTGGACTAGCCGTACCGGATATAAAGAAGTATTATCATGCAGTACACCTGAATAGAGTTATTGATTGGAATAGACATACAGATACAAAACTCTGGGTACAAATTGAAAATGCCCAGTCTTCAGTGCCTTTGAGTAGAACACCATGGTGTTATGCAGCAATGCCGAAGGAGGTGAGGGAAAACCCAGTGATAGGCAATACGGCCAGATTATGTTCGAATCTGTTTTCTACCATGGGTATAATACCCACGACCTCCCCTTTATATCCGGTATTAGGCAACCCCCTCTTCCAGCCAGGATATGAGGATATTGCATTTCGACACTTAGTAAGTAGGGGGTATACCCAAGTATCTAATTATATCCATACAGGAACATGGTTCACAATAAGGGAATTGATGGAACAAGGAAATATCTTTTGACTAAAATTTTGGAGTGCTCTACAGATTGCTCACTTTCTTGGTACTCTCCCGAGTCCAGGACAGTATGATAGACCCCTTACCATATTTGAGAAATTATGTAGTGAGAAGGGAACAATAACGCACACATTATCAGTAAGCTATGGACTGCTAATTACACAGTTAGACTCCTACCCTTTGGAATGCGTTCAGGAATGGGAAAGGGAAATTGGTAGGACCTTTGACATGGAGCAGTGCCAGAGGATGTTTAGGTTTACACACGAAACATCAATATGTGGTAGAATACAAGAGACCAATTACAAGATCCTCTCTAGATGGTATAGAACACCAGAGAGACTGGAGAAAATGTTTCCTGAGATCTCAGATCGGTGCTGGAGATGCCAGGAAGATAAGGGTACTATGCTACACATCTGGGGTTGCCCCAGGCTAAGGCACTACTGGTTGGGGATTAAACAGATTCTTCAATTCTGCACAGATCAAATAATACCAGATGATCCGGCGTTTTTTCTCTTACACATTAATCAGATACCTGAGAAGGTATACAAAGAATCATGCATTCCCTATCTATTAGACGCGGCGAAGGCATGCATACCTTTAAAGTGGAAATCAACGTCACCACCGTCGATAGAGATGTGGATTGGTAGAGTGAGGGAGGTGAGTAAGCTAGAAGGCATGGTTCTCTCCTCACACCAACAGCAGGAGAGGTACTCCGAGACTTGGTCTACATGGAACGCCTTTCTGGTGTCGGAGGAGGGGAGAACGCTTTTAGAGAATAGAATAATAGAGGAGAGGTTTAACGAATCCTTGGTTTACCCACTGTTGTAAGCGGAATGAAGTGAGGAGGGGAAGACCACCATTCATTTTTTTTTTTGACGGCCGGGGAAGGAGAGAATGTGGGAAGAACCCCTCTTTCCCTTTTTTTTTTTCTCTTTTCTTTCCTCTTCCCCCAGTGAAATAAGTGATATGGAATTTAGATTGATACCTAGGGGTTGTTTTTTTATTTTTATTGTAACACATGTTTGTATTGAAAAAGATAAATAAATAAATAATACGAAAAAAAATAAAAATATTTAGGTTTCCATAGAGATGCGTGGGGTGCTGCGTCCTCTTCAGCTTGCTGCATGCACACTGTAGCCCCACGCCCAATTACATTCAGTTAAAAAGACTAAAATAGGCTCGATTACGTGGTCAGACCATGCACCTATCTTTCTGACCTATGCGCTACAGGATCCCTCTCGAACCAGACCTAATAAATGGAGACTAAATGAAAGCCTTTTGCAAGATAGGGAGGTCCGTGAAGACGTGATCAAAGAATTAATTTTCTATTTTAAAACAAATGACACCCCTGACTGCGATCCAGGAATAATTTGGGCAGCACACAAAGCGGTCATCCGAGGGGTGTTGATTAAACATGGTGCTAGGATTAAAAAGAAACGTACAGAAGAGCTAAAACATCTATTAGAGGAGCTATCTATATTGGAGTCTAAAAATAAAAGGACACGCTCAATATCGCTGGAGAGAGATCTGATTAATAAACGTACACAAGTTACAGACCTCTTTGTATTATAAGGCTAAAGCATCGCTACAGATAGGTAAAAAGCTTGTATATGAGTCGGGAGGTAAATGCGGGAAACTGTTGGCCAGAACCTTGCAGGAACAGAAATTAAGCAACTATATACCTCACATTGTCTCCCCGAATAAACAGAAGGCAACGAAACCATTAGAGATAGTGCGAGAATTTCAAGAATTTTATCATATACTCTATAATTTAGAAAATAAATCACCTACGCAGGAGCAAATTGACCATTATCTTCAGACGTCATCTATGCCCAAAATCTCAGAAATAGATAGGGACCAGCTGGAGACCCCTATAACTAGGGAAGAATTGGAGGAAGCTGTAGGTCAAATGAAACTGGGGAAAGCCCCAGGACCTGACGGCTTTACAGCCCAGTATTATAAAATGCTATTCCCTTATATATCTGAGTATATGATCAAATTATTTAATGGCTTAGGGTCTACAGCAACCTTCACGAAAGATACTTTATTAGCACATATTGTAGTTATACCTAAAGAAGGGAAAGACCCAGCTTCCTGTGGAAGTTATCGCCCAATCTCTTTACTAAATGTGGATATTAAACTTTTTACCAAGATTCTGGCGAATAGGATCCAGCAATATGTCCCGAATCTGATACATCTAGATCAGGTGGGATTTGTCCCCACAAGAGAAGCTAGGGATAATACCACGCAAGCTATCAACTTGTTACAGATAGCTAATAAAACAGAGACGCAATGTGTATTCCTTAATACGGATGCAGAGAAAGCCTTTGACAGGGTGAATTGGAAGTTTATGTGGGCAGTTCTTCAGCATGCAGGGTTCGGCAATAGGATATTACAGTGGATTTCTTCCATTTATTCCTGTCCAACGGCACAGGTACGTGCGAATGGAATATTATCTGACCCTTTCCCTATTACAAACGGGACACGACAGGGATGCCCCCTGTCCCCACTCCTATTCGCCCTGTCACTGGAACCATTTCTCTGCACATTGCGACTTAACCAGGATATCTCAGGGATTCAAATTGCACATATCCAATGTAAAATTTCGGCATACGCGGATGACATGTTGTTTACCCTTAGCAACCCCTTGATTACGATCCCGATTCTGATGAGGGAATTTGAGAAATATGGGGCACTCTCGAATCTGCGTATCAATTTTAAAAAATCTGAAGCGATGGGGGTTAACCTATATTATGCATCTATATTGCAGCTGAAACAAAACTTTAAATTTAAATGGACAGATAGAGCTATAACATACTTAGGCACTCTACTACCCAGAATTATTACAAAGACTTATGAATTAAACTTTCCTCCGCTACTGCAGAGGGTTAAGGTCTTATTAGACAAGTGGAACCTGGGTTTCCATACCTGGATAGCACGCTGTAATATTATTAAGATGAGCATTCTTCCTAAATTTCTCTATCTATTCCAGGCACTACCAATACATATCCCTTCAAGTTTTTTGAAACAGTCTCAGAAGCTGATATTCGAATTTATATGGGCACACAAACAACCCAGGATACAACGGAAACAACTAATGTATATTAAGAGGCAGGGTGGACTAGCCGTACCGGATATAAAGAAGTATTATCATGCAGTACACCTGAATAGAGTTATTGATTGGAATAGACATACAGATACAAAACTCTGGGTACAAATTGAAAATGCCCAGTCTTCAGTGCCTTTGAGTAGAACACCATGGTGTTATGCAGCAATGCCGAAGGAGGTGAGGGAAAACCCAGTGATAGGCAATACGGCCAGATTATGTTCGAATCTGTTTTCTACCATGGGTATAATACCCACGACCTCCCCTTTATATCCGGTATTAGGCAACCCCCTCTTCCAGCCAGGATATGAGGATATTGCATTTCGACACTTAGTAAGTAGGGGGTATACCCAAGTATCTAATTATATCCATACAGGAACATGGTTCACAATAAGGGAATTGATGGAACAAGGAAATATCTTTTGACTAAAATTTTGGAGTGCTCTACAGATTGCTCACTTTCTTGGTACTCTCCCGAGTCCAGGACAGTATGATAGACCCCTTACCATATTTGAGAAATTATGTAGTGAGAAGGGAACAATAACGCACACATTATCAGTAAGCTATGGACTGCTAATTACACAGTTAGACTCCTACCCTTTGGAATGCGTTCAGGAATGGGAAAGGGAAATTGGTAGGACCTTTGACATGGAGCAGTGCCAGAGGATGTTTAGGTTTACACACGAAACATCAATATGTGGTAGAATACAAGAGACCAATTACAAGATCCTCTCTAGATGGTATAGAACACCAGAGAGACTGGAGAAAATGTTTCCTGAGATCTCAGATCGGTGCTGGAGATGCCAGGAAGATAAGGGTACTATGCTACACATCTGGGGTTGCCCCAGGCTAAGGCACTACTGGTTGGGGATTAAACAGATTCTTCAATTCTGCACAGATCAAATAATACCAGATGATCCGGCGTTTTTTCTCTTACACATTAATCAGATACCTGAGAAGGTATACAAAGAATCATGCATTCCCTATCTATTAGACGCGGCGAAGGCATGCATACCTTTAAAGTGGAAATCAACGTCACCACCGTCGATAGAGATGTGGATTGGTAGAGTGAGGGAGGTGAGTAAGCTAGAAGGCATGGTTCTCTCCTCACACCAACAGCAGGAGAGGTACTCCGAGACTTGGTCTACATGGAACGCCTTTCTGGTGTCGGAGGAGGGGAGAACGCTTTTAGAGAATAGAATAATAGAGGAGAGGTTTAACGAATCCTTGGTTTACCCACTGTTGTAAGCGGAATGAAGTGAGGAGGGGAAGACCACCATTCATTTTTTTTTTGACGGCCGGGGAAGGAGAGAATGTGGGAAGAACCCCTCTTTCCCTTTTTTTTTTTCTCTTTTCTTTCCTCTTCCCCCAGTGAAATAAGTGATATGGAATTTAGATTGATACCTAGGGGTTGTTTTTTTATTTTTATTGTAACACATGTTTGTATTGAAAAAGATAAATAAATAAATAATACGGAAAAAAAAAAAAATATTTAGGTTTCCATAGAGATGCGTGGGGTGCTGCGTCCTCTTCAGCTTGCTGCATGCACACTGTAGCCCCAGGTTGATGGGAATCAATTACAGCCTGTAGGGCTACAAGATCAATGCTCACAGTGTAAGAGGACTTAGAGCTGGCACTTCTATGGCGTTGCTGACTTGCCGGGCAGCACACAACAGCCTCTGCATTGGGAGGTAACTTTTTGTTTACACTAAAATTACTATAGAGGGCCAGGAGAGAACACATTTATTTATTATGTCTATTGTTCTCATTGTAGCAGGGATGCCCTACTGTAAGGAAGCTACATTTGAATATTTGACAGTTTGTAAAAATTACAGTGGATGCAGACTAAAATAAAAAGTACTGTAATGCCGTGTACACGCGATCGGTTTTACCAATGAAAACAGTCCGATGGACTTTTCTCATCGGACAAACCGATCGTGTATGGGCCCCATCGGTCTTTTTTCCATCGGTGAGAAAAAATAGAACATGTTTTAAATTTATCCGATGGGGAAAAAAAACAATAGCAAATTCCGATCATCTGTGTGGAACTCCATCGGACAAAAAACCCACGCATGCTCAGAATCAAGTCGACGCATGCTCAGAAGCATTGAACTTAATCTTTCTTGGCTTGTCGGAGTGTTTTACATCACGGCGTTTGGGACGGTCGAATTTTTGACTGATGGTGTGTAGGCAATACTGATGGAAGTCAGCTTCATCGGATTTCCGATGGAAAAATCCGATCGTGTGTACAGGGCTTTAGTGTTGATAACTTTAAATTACTAAAACACTGTGATAAATGTTGTATCCATTTTTTTAAGCAAAAGTGGAATTTTTCTTTAAATATGTGAACTCCAGACTCTCAGTTTTTATAATACTTTATCAGATCAGCCTAAAAATCTTGAACTGCTTCCCAACAAGAAAGAAAAACCCACTTTCATACCTCTGCATAAACTCTAATGCAGCGTACACACGATCATTTTTCACGTCGTGAAAAATGAAATTTTTTGTTTTCAACAAGAAAAACGACCGTGTGTGGTCTTTTTGTCATTTTTCACGACGTGAAAAACGGCATTAAAAACGACGAGAAAAATTAGAACATGTTCTAATTTTTCTCGTCGTTTTTCCTGATATTTCTTCCGCGGCAGTGTTTCCCATAGGGAAACACTGCCGCGGAGCCCATAGACCACGGATATGCAATTAGCGGACCTCCAGCTGTTGCAAAACTACAAGTCCCATCATGCCTCTGCCTCTGGGTGTCATGCTTGCTGCTGTCAGGGTCTGGCTATGCCTCATGGGACTTGTAGTTTGGCAACAGCTGGAGGTCCGCTAATTGCATATCCCTGCCATAGACGATCGTTTTTCTCGTGATTTTAAAAAATGACGAGAAAAATGACCGTGTGTGGGGAACAAGCTGTTCCCTCGTTTAAAATGTCATTATTCACGGCGGTTTTTTAACCGCCGTGAATAATGATCGTGTGTACGCGGCATAACTATAGAGTTTTATTTTCTACTATGTGGAGTTATAAATTTTTAGCCGGACGCCCATCGGCTTGTAAAGTACCAGCTGCCTTCCCCACCGGAGTGGAGCTGCGTGCGAGGAGCGCCGGGCTTTGGGAATTAGAGCCGGCTCCTCTCCTCACTGCCGCTGTGTTGCTGTTACAAAATCCCCCAAGGGAGAGGAATGCAGCCAGTTTTTTTCTCTCACTGCTGACTGTGCCGTGGTTGTGTGTTGTCTCCTCGCTCCTGCCCCCCCTCCTCCTGGCAGTGCAGATTGGATCCAATCATAGAGCAGGAGAGTAGGAGCCAATAGGGACATCCGAGAGGACTGGCTGTGCAGATGCCAAGGATCATGGGAGGTGTAGTTGTAGTGGGACCCCCGAAAGGGCCGCTGACTAGTGACGCTGAAATAATTAAAGTACAGTCACAAAGATGAAGATGACAATCAGAGTTCTTCTCCTAATTGTGTTGAGGCTGCCAACACACACTTTTGTAACTGAGGTGGGGTGAAGGGTATGGGATACTCCAATAAATGCAGATTTAAAGAAGAGGACACTAACTTCACTGTCCTAAAAATACAGCGCACTTTGTTCCCTGAGACTGGAGGGGAAAGGCCAGATAAGGGGTAGCTGAGCATTCTATACCTACATTGGTTCTTATCCCCTTGCAGCAACAATGTCATCTGGATCAGCAAACAGTCTTTTACTCATGAGGCCAGGGGATTGCCGCCCAGTGAAGTGATAGTAGATTTT
This sequence comes from Rana muscosa, assembly GCA_029206835.1. Lineage (NCBI taxonomy): Eukaryota > Metazoa > Chordata > Amphibia > Anura > Ranidae > Rana > Rana muscosa. Next base: position 96,241,472 of record CM055118.1, on the reverse strand, counting down.
GACCCCATACACACTATAAAACTTTTGTTGTCTGATTTCCTTTAGATTTACCAAAACATCTAGTGCAAGGGCCTGCATGATTGAATACAAATGGAAACTCTTCAGGTTTGACCTCATATTATATGGATTTAGTAAATCTAAAGGAAAAAATCTAAAGAAAATTGTATAGTGTGTACCTAGCTTAAGGCCCCTTTCACACCAGCAGACTAAAAACTGACAGGCAGACCCGATCAGACCATCCATTTCCCTCTGTGGAGCAGCAGATGTCAACAGACATGTGTCTGTTGACATCCGATCTGATCCTATCCACTAAAAATAGGCAGTCTGTTTCCATCCGACTGCCCATAGAAGAAAGCAGGCTTTGTCTGTGTCTACTCTGCATAAGCACACATGAACCTGTCATTCTCCTGCTCAGCTGGGATCAGTGGACAGATTCCCCCCTGAGCAGGCGCCAGGCACGTCTGCCCGTCTAAAAGGGACCTAAAGGGTGAAGTCCCAGGTGTGTTTCTGTAGTTACAGGTAGGGCTCTGCCACAGCCACAGCCAGGATCCAAATTAACTAGTGTCACAACTTTTAGAGATGCAGTTTTCCCAGATGGTGAATCTCTTAGCCCAGATGTGTAGGTTTGTGCCCTGAAAAGGCAGGCTAGGCCCCAATGAGGCTTCTGGGCGTAGAAGCATAAATAGTCCAAAAGCAGCTCATCAGGCCTCAGTTTGAGACAAGGGAACTAGCACATGGCTTTCCCAAATATTTGTCCTTTCCCCCATCATGCTCCAGTGGCTTGAACCTCCTAATTGGATGACCAGGAGGAAACAAATATTCATAACTCAGCTAAACAAGAATCCTATTACTATGGCCAGTGGACTGATGAATCCTACTGGTGATAATGAGAATCACCAACCTTCTGAGTTTAGGGAGAAACCAAATGAAACCAAATGTGCACCTACACAAAATAAACTGGGTTAACTACCACAAGCGCTGCACCATACATGGAATTATATAGTGTGTTACTCATGCTGCTGGCGTTATATGCATAGCTGATGCAGTTATAGAAACTTGAGTTGCACCTGTTATAGTTCCATTTAACTTTACTATAGTCTTTTAAGTGTAAAGAATAGAAAACAGAACAGCTGCTATCACTAAAAGCTTATCCGTGCCTAAAAACAGGGGGGTAGTGATGCGCTGTCCTTAATATATGAAGTAAATCCTGTGGGTATTCAAAGTGTGTTCAAAAATGGTACATATATGTAACGTACCTTAGGTGTGAGCCTGACGTGCGGAGAGAGACCTCCCGTACAACCCCGGCTCGGAGACCACTGGAGTGGGGACAGTGGTGGTAAGAGCACGGTGAGGTAAGGGTGCTTGTCTGATCCTCACTGCTTGGAGTGGTGGAGCCGAGTGGAGACTGGAAAGGCTGGTACAGGAAGCAGCGGATGCAGGTCAGCAGGTTGCAGAGCAGAGAATGCAGGTCAGCAGGTGCAGCTTGCAGAGCAGAGGATGCAGGTCAGCAGGTGCTGGTTTGCAGAGCAGAGGATGCAGGTCAGCGGGTGCAGCTTGCAGAGCAGAGGATGCAGGTCAGCGTGTGCAGCTTGCAGAGGATGAAGGTCAGTTTGTGCAGATTGCAGAGCAGAGGATGTAGGTCAGCGTGTGCAGCTTTGCAGAGCAGAGGATGCAGGTCAGCTGGTGCAGGTTTTGCAGAGTCATACACATCAAGGTAAACATCATAAGTGGCAGGCAGAGTGTATTCAAAGTCCAGGCTGTGATTTGGCAACAGACAGACAGGCAGATAACTGAACAGGGTCAAAGAGCCGAGGTCAGGACTGGAGACAGAAGTGTGGTCAGAAAGCCGGGTCAAACACAGGAACAGGATACAGGCAGAGAATCAGGAACTCAGGGAACAGAAGCAGATCAGACCGCAAGGGGCAACATCTCTGGAGTGTCTTTTATAGGCCGTTGGGCGTCAAAGTGTGTCTAACGTGCGCGCATGCGCATATGCGTGCGCAAAGTCCGCGATTCGCACATGCACATAGGCGCACGCCTTCTGATGCACCCAGTACGTCCCTGACAATATATGTAAATAAAACTATTAATCATAAAAATAAATATGCTCCAAAATTATTAGTGCTACACAGTCAGTAGTGCATATGCTTCCCAAATCATAGCTCATACCGTTAAATAGAATTAATCTTATATAGTGAATAAAGTGCTAGTAGTTAATAAATGAATAAACAAGTGTCTTAAGGCTGAACACTGAATCAAAAATACAATGATTCTTATGTGGTAAATAAAGTGCTATACGTGCATAGATGAATGGAAAAACAGGTGTCTCAAGGCTGGACACTAAATCAAAATGAACATAGAATTATTGTGATATTAAAATGTACACAAATCTTCACAGAAAGTGTCTATTTGGAAAAGTTCTTGGTGATCGAGATGGGTGGCTTGAAATATCCCATCACCAGTGTCTTAAAAAGCATATAATTAGGTGACTTAGCCCCTTCTTCCTGTGTCACCTCTGTGCTCTCTGGCCTCTCACCTTATATATGCTTTAAACCAGCATGTCATCTTATCTCCCAAGTGTGGTATATAGATATCAGCTAGCCTCTAAGGGCCCTCTGCTTCAGCGATTCCCAAAGTGCTGTGTATCATAGGGGGTACTGGGTCTCTATTGGTCCTGCAGGGACATTCCTTTGCAATAGGCTCCCAAATAAGTGTATAAGAGAAAGAGGAACACTCTCGTAGTGTGATAAAGTTTTTAAGAATATTTATTAAAAATTGTAAACAGCATACACTCACATTTAAAAAGCTGTGTAACGGCAAAAATTCCACGAGTGCCAAACTCGTTCCTATGCGGCGTCACTTCCGGTACTCCTCCACTGCCTACGTGTATCGTCACGGTCACGTGACTTCATCAGGGGATTCTATATGCTTTTTCAGTATGACGGCAGCTGGTGAGAAAGCGGTTAAACTTGAATTCCCACAAATCCCTACACACATAGGAGGAGAGGTGATTATTTTTCTGGGCAAACTGAGGGAGATTGAGGTCAGTCCAGAGAGAAGAGTGAAGGGTACAGACCTACTGCCAGGGTCTGTACCCCACATCCAAGGAACCAGAGCTGCCGGAGAAGAGCTAAGAGGGCCTGTTGCTGTGCCTGTTTATCCATATCTGAGGGAGAGGACAGACCTGCATCTGAATCTGCCAGAGCTGCCTTCAGAGACTGAGTTTGAGGGAGAGAGTTGCTGTGCCTCCAGGATCGGAGCTGAGAGACTGTGGCCTGTGTAATGATTGGGGACCCGACTTCTGGAACCTGCTGACCGCCAAGCCATTGGGACCAGAGTTGTCACCTGCCAGGAAATGATGAGCTGCACTACACATCCTACACTCTTGCCACACATGGTTAACGCTATAGAGACTGCTCTTACCCAGCTGTTTATCTACATTCACCACTAACACTCTTGAAGGGACAGTGTATCACCTAAAGAAGACCCAAGCCCCCCCCCAGAAGCTGGCCAACTTTAACTAGTAGGCACCAGGTACTTTCCGCCAACTTCAAGGGGATATCCAATACAGTAGTAATATGTACTGTCACCCGCTGCTGGGGTTATATGCATAGCTGATGCAGTTATAGAAACTTTAGTTGCACCTGTTATAGTTCCATTTAACTTTACTATAGTCTTTTAAGTGCCAGTTAGTTGGTTATTGACCGTTCTCCCTTTATACTGCTATTAAGCCTATATAATTATCTGTTCATTGATTTATGCCTCATTTAGTTGCATTGCCCTAATACATTTAATTAATTTACCTCCAAATTGCTTGTGGTCTATTTCTGTGCATTATTATAGAGTGGTGGCTTACCAAGGCCTGGTTCACACCTATGCAGGTTGCAGTTGATGCATATTCCATGTGCATTTTGCGTTTTTCAATACACGTTTGTAATCCATTGAAGTCTATGGAACTAAAAACACAACCTGCTGGTCCCTGGCCCTTTCCATAAAATGCACAGATGTACGTGATCCATAGCAAACCATGTTAAATGGACCAAGTGTGTCAGTGGGGACCGAGCAGTTAAGAGAGTCGTGACAGAACAGAGGACCCACCAACGTCAGCGGCTCCTGTGGGTGTAAGTGCTTATATATATATATATATATATATATATATATATATATATATATATATAGCAATACCCCCGTAGGAGCTGCTGTTTGTTTGATTTGGGTCTACGTCCTGCCTATCAACCCCTGGAAGTGGCTCAAACCTTCCCTTAGCACAACTGATATGAATAAGGATTGTGAGACCTATTGAGTATTAGGAGACACAATCCTGCATGCATCACACAATAACCTGTAAATGTTATTACCTTTGCTGGTCACTAGTCCTTCTAAGTGACAGAGATACTGCACACAAGTTATATGCTTAATCAAAGGTACCTTTACTCAGTATAAAAGGGAAGGGTAAAGAATCACATTAATACACACAGTTGACTCTGCATGCGCATTGCAGAGTCAATAAATCAATAAGGATGGGTATCACTGAGATTAGGTAATAACAGGAAACAACATCAGCTATATATATGTACATGTATCTATATGTGTCTCTGCACGGCTAACTTATTGCTCGCGAGCTCCCCCTTTGTTGCAATACCTTGCACGTGTTCAGTCCCTATAATAGGTAAGCAAGGCCTATCTGAGTCCCGCTCAAAGTTCCTTTCTCAAATGGAGTCTTCGCTAGCCACCGTTGGTGCACAAGTTAAAATTGTAATCCACAGGGTTTCAACAAGATGCTGTAATTATCCACAATATTCCTGAGTACTCGTGTGCCTGCCACGCACTAATGGCGGATGCGCCAATCTCTAATCACATAGTCTCCAGTAAGATACACTAGGCCGCAAGCTGTGGCATGATAGGTGAAGTGTGGCTGGCACTAACTAAGTCAATTTCCTCTAAGGTAGTAGTCAATTCTGGGCAGGTGCCCTTCCCACCAAACAGGCCCGACTTTCGGATAGTCTCCTCTGGCTTGTCCCGGTCACTCGATCTCCACGCTTCTGCTTCAGCTGCAGTCTCCGGCCTCAGTCACTAACAGCGTACAGTGATGGTGATGGACGACTCCGGTCTCTGCTGGGCAATCACAGGACGCCATGGACAATCCTCTGCTGGAAATCACTCAGGGCACTCACGTAATTTAGGCCCAGGCTTCTGGCCTAACACTCAGGAAGCAGGCCTCCGTGCCAGCTTCCTGCTTGGTTGAGAGCTGGATCCAGAGAGAGAGAAGATGGCCCCTCCCCTGGTTTAATTAGTCTGCCTAGAAGGCTTTTCGGTGTTGCAATGCACCTTGGTAACACAGATGCACTCTGGGTAATGTAGTCTGTCTTCTACTAAAAATAACAAAGTCTTTTCTCCTTGCTGCTATTTGTTCCAGGGTGCATTAACTATAACATATGCATTAGTTGTATTGTAACACTTATACCACCGGAGGGAGCTGGATTCCTTCTTTTAAATGTCAAATCCTACATAGCATATCGGAATTCCACTACACATTCCCCCCGCTTAAAGTCTTTGGTCCCCAAAGAGGACAACAGTATGTGACCTAACACATACTTTGGCAATATCTGCGGAGAAATTTATTAGTTTATGCATGACAATAAACAACTTGCCTTTTCATAAGCAGGATTTAAACTTAAACAGCTCATATCATAACACAGAGCTGACAGAGGAACCTCCCACCAATTATCACAGGGAGGGAGGTTGTCCTGTCTACAGACTACCGAGCCCTGGGTGTCTGTTTCAGATGTGCCAGGGAGTGAGCTGGGGTTGTCTTCCACTGAATCTGGAGTGGAAGAGCTAGACTGATTAATGGTTCTCTTAGAAGTGATGATGGCCTCCTCAGAGCATTCACCCAATTGGTCGTACGTCAATCTTTTCGGAGGGTGAATTACTCTTCTTTCCCTCTGCTCCTTAGGTATCATATTCTCAAGGACATTGGGGCTGGCTGTTTCTAGAAGCTCTTCATGGGCTTCCTCATCTAGCTCAGGCATGTTGGGCTCCACAACTTCAGGAGCTTCCGGTTCTCCTTCAGACAGAGACAACGACCCTTCTTCTGGGTCTTCCATTGACAAAGAGTCCGAGTCATCAGCTACCTCCTCAATGAGAATGTTTGAAGGCACAAATTCAGGAGCTTCTGCCCAAAGAGTTCCATTGTCAACTGTTTTGGATGAGGCTTGGGTGGTGGTCATGGGTTCTGGCAATTGGGATGACCACAACCAGTCAGATTCTGCTTCTTCATCCTCTTGACCTTCATTGTCAGAGTCTCCATCTCCCACATCTGGAGGCACTGTTTGAGATCTGGTGATGGGTCTGAAACCTTGAGAAGTTGAAGGGGTTTCCTGTGAGTCAGATGCAGGAGGCATGCGAACTGCTTCGGAGAGGGGCAACAAGTGATTCCTGTGCCAGCTCTTTAACGGTCCCACACTTCCTTCTGGCCTAATCTGGTACACTGGAAGGTCTGGCAGATTCTTGCAGATAACATAAGGTTGGGATTTCCAACGGTCAAACAACTTCTGTTTTCCCGGAATTCCCAAGTTCCTCAACAGCACTCTATCTCCTGGCTGCAAGTCTTGAATTCTGACTCTTAGATCAAAGTTTCTTTTATTTCTCAGCCCCCGTTGGTCAGATGCTGCTTGGGCCTTTTCAAAAGCTGTTTTCAGACTCTTTCTCAATCGGTCTACATACCCCTTGTGGGATGCTACGGAGGTATGATCCAACAATATGCCAAAGGCCAAGTCCACTGGCAACCGAGCCTCCCGCCTGAACATCAAACGGTATGGGGAATACCCGGTGACATCACTGGCAGTGCTATTGTAAGCATGTACTATGGCAGCTACATGCTTGCTCCAATGCTGCTTTTTCTCTGAACTCAGAGTCCCCAACATATCCAAGGGAGTCCGTTAAACCGTTCAGGCTGAGCATCTCCTTGTGGGTGATAAGGGGTTGTCCTGGTCTTCTGGATGCCTAACAGGTCTAATAACTTCTTTATTAACCTGCTTTCAAAGTCTCTGCCCTGATCTGAATGAAGGCGTTGGGGTAGACCATAGTGCACAAAGAGTTTTTCTACCAGTACTTTGGCTACTGTTGAGGCCTTCTGGTCTTTTGTTGGGAATGCTTGAGTGTATCTGGTAAAGTGATCTGTTATCACCAAGACATTCCCTTGACCACTCAGATCAGGCTCCAGGCAAAGGAAGTCAATGCACACCAGTTCCATAGGTCTCTGACTTTGCAGATGGCCCATTGGGGCTGCTTGACGTGGCAAGGTCTTCCTTTGAATGCATCGGACACAGGAATGGCAATATCCTTCCACTTCAGCCCGCATGCAGGGCCAATAGAACCTATCCCTTACAAGGTGAAAAGTCAGTTCGGGCCCTAGGTGACCATGGTTGTCATGGAGGGCAGCCAGGACCGCTTCCTGATATTTGGCTGGTAGAAACAGCTGCCACTTCTCTTCTGAGTCGCCAGAGGGGCCCCTTCGGTAGACCACCCCTTGACGTATGTGTAGCCGATCCCACTCCCTGCGCAACAATCGGGCTTCTCTTGGGGAGTCTGTTTCAAGCATCTCGGGACCCTGGCTTTCCAGGGCCTTCATCAGGAGTTTCCCTAAAGGGTCTTCTTCTTGCTCCTTTCTCAAATCCCTTTTTGAAGCTTGGGCAAGCCCTCCCCTTCGACCTGGATCACACTGCATGGCACTTCGGTACTCCAACAGCTGAGACCCCAATTTCTTCGGCTCTTGACCCACCTCTGGCTTGAAGTTCTGCCCCTGGTATAGGGCTCGCACTCCCTCTGGGTCTAGTTGGGCCCATTCTTCGTTAGGGTCGGTGGGGGCATGAGACCTCCTGGACAGTGCATCCGCATCCCTATTTCCCACTCCGGGTCGGTACTTCAAGCTGAAGGTGAAGCTTGAAAGGGCAGCCAACCACTGGTGTCCAGTTGCATCCAACTTGGCAGTGGTCAGAAGGTAGGTGAGCAGGTTATTATCTGTCTTCACCACAAACTCTGCCCCATATAGGTAGTCTCTCAGTTTGTCTACCACTGCCCACTTCAAGGCCAGGAATTCAAGCTTGTGGGTGGGGGAATTCTTCACAGCAGGTATCAGACTCCTACTCACATATGCGACGGGTCTTAGGTAACCATCATGTTCCTGGTACAGTACCCCACCCAGCCCATCTCGGCTGGCATCGACATGTAACTCGTAAGGTTTCATGGGGTCTGCATAGGCCAACACAGGGGCAGTGGTCAGGCTCTTCTTCAGTTGGATGAATGCCTCTTTACACTTCATTGTCCACTGGTCATGAATCGACTCTTTGGGCTTTCGGGATCCCATGGTGGGTTTCACTGGTTTGACCAGCTCTGGAACATTATCTTCCCCTTCGTTTCTGAGTAACTCGTTCAGGGGTCTGGCAATCTTGGCGAATCCTTCTACAAATCTTCTGTAGTAAGAACAGAACCCCAGGAATGACCGAAGCTCAGTCACGTTGGTAGGCCTCGGCCAAGAGGTGACAGCATCCAGCTTCTCTGGGTCCGTGGCCACCCCTTCTGCAGAAACGATGTGGCCCAGGTAATGGACTGAGGACTGGTAAAATTTACACTTCTCTGGGGAGAGTTTCAGGCCCTCTTCACTGAGCCTCTTCAGGACCTTCTCCAGTCTCTCTTCATGCTCTTCTAGGGACACAATGACGTCGTCCAAATACACCAGTACCTCTATTAGATTCATGTCCCCGACTGTTCTCTCCATCAGCCTTTGGAAAGTGGCGGGGGCTCCTGATAACCCTTGAGGCATACGGTTGAACTCAAAGAACCCCACAGGGGTGATGAATGCGGCCTTCTCCCGATCCTCAGGGTTAGGGATGAGCCGAACACCCCCGGGTTCGGTTAGCACCAGAACCCGCGAACGGACCGAAAGTTCGCACGAACGTTAGAACCCTATTAAATACAATGGATGCGAATGTTCGAAATCTAAAGTGCTAATTATAATGACTAATATGCATGTTATTGTCCTAAAAAGGGTTTGGGAACCCGGGTTCTGCACCAGGGGACATGTATCAATGCAAAAATAAGTTTTAAAAACTGCCGTTTTTCGGGAGCAGTCATTTTAATGATGCATAAAGTGAAAAAAAAAAAGTCAAATATTCCTTTAAATATCGTACCTGGGGGGTGTCTAAAGTATGCCTGTGAAGTGGCACGTGTTTCCCGTGTTTAGAACTGTCCCTGCACAAAATGACATTTCTAAAGGAAAAAAAGCCATTTAAACTGCTTGCGGCTTTAATGTAATGTCTGGTCCCGGTAATATGGATGAAAATCTTTGAGAAAAATGGCATAGACCAGGAGTTTGTAACCTCCCAGTCTCTGGGAACGCGTTGCACAGACCTTTCTGCAAGGCCTCCCGGAGTTGTCTCATCATCTGCTCCCTCTGCGATGGTAAGATAAGGTCCGCAACCTTAGCCTTGTACCGTGGATCAAGGAGAGTGGCCAGCCAGTAATGGTCCCTCTCCTTGATCCGAAGAATACGAGGATCCTTCCGCAGACTTTGCAGGATCAGGGAGGCCATGCAGCGTAGGTTAGCTGAGGCATTAGGTCCGGAGTCCTCTGGGTCACTAAGGACGACATGATCCGCAGCCACCTCCTCCCAGCCACGTACAAGTCCACGGGTTTGTTGGGACTGTAAATCATCCCTAAAAGACTGCTGCTGTTGATGCTGCTGAGTGCCAGGCTCCACCTCCATGCTGACACAATCCTCCTCCTCCTCCTCGTCCTCTTCCTGTAGGATGGGTGGGACAGAAGGAACACTGTCTGGGTAAAGGGGGCCTTGAGAGGCAAGGAAGTCCTCCTCTTCCTGCCTCTGTTCTGCCTCAAGTGCCCTGTCCATTATTCCACGCAGTGTGTAATCCAACAGGTGGACAAGAGGTACAGTGTCACTGATGCATGCACTGTCACTGCTCACCATCCTCGTGGCCTCCTCAAATGGTGCCAGGACAGTGCATGCATCCCTGATCATGCCCCACTGGCGTGGTGAAAAAAACCAGAGCTCCCCTGACCCTGTCCTGGTGCCGTAGTCGCACAGGTACTCATTGATGTCCCTCTGCTGCATGTGCAGCCGCTGCAGCATGGCCAACGTTGAGTTCCACCTGGTGGGCATGTCACATATAAGGCGGTTCTTGGGAAGGCTCAACTCCTTTTGCAGCTCAGCCAGCCGAGCACTGGCATTATATGATCTGCGGAAATGCACACAGACTTTCCTGGCCTGCCTCAGGACATCCTGTAAGCCCGGGTACCTGCCCAAGAACTGCTGCACCACCAGGTTAAGGTCGTGAGCCACACAGGGCACATGGGTCAGTTGTCCCTGTCGGAGGGCGGAGAGGAGGTTGGTGCCATTGTCGCAAACCACCATTCCTGCCTTAAGCCGGCGTGGCGTCATTCACCTCTCGGCCTGCCCCTGCAGAGCAGACAGAACCTCTGCCACAGTGTGGCTCCTGTCCCCCAAACACACCAGCGCAAGCACGGCATGGCATCTGTTTGCCTGCATACTTGCGTAGCCCCTTGAATGCCTACGGAGCACCGCTGGTTCCGAGGACAAAGCACAGGAAGAGGCCATGGAGGAAGAAGAAGAGGAGGGGGTGGAGTTGAGAGGTGTGTCACAACCAGTAGTAGCATTTTGGAGGCGTGGCGGCGGAACAACCTCCAACACTACTGCACCTTGTCCTGCATCCTTCCCAGCTGCCAAAAGAGTGACCCAATGGGCCGTGAAAGAAAGGTAACGTCCCTGTCCATGCCTGCTGAACCATGAGTCAGCGGTAATATGCACCTTACCGCTGACCGCCCTGTCCACCGAGGCCAAGACATTGCCTTCCACATGCCGGTAGAGAGCCGGAATCGCCTTCCGTGAGAAAAAGTGGCGTTTGGGAACCTGCCACTGAGGAACCGCACATTGCACAAACTCACGGAAGGGGGCCGAGTCTACCAACTGAAAAGGCAGCAGTTGAAGCGCTAGCAATTTAGCCAAGCTAACATTCAACCGCTGGGCATGTGGATGGCTGGGAGTGAACTTCTTTCGACGGTCCAGCAGCTCGGGCAGGGAAATTTGCCTGCTAGAATCGGACGTCGGTGTACTGCTAGCAGAGTGCTCGCAAGTACTTGGCTGTGACACACCTAATTCTACACCTTCATTCCTCTCAGTGCAGGTTTCAGAGAGGACTGAAGGTATAGTGGGGTTGGAGATCCCAGCTGATGCGGTGCAAGGAGAGGTCCGCTTTGTTCTTTGGTGTGGGTCTTTAAGGTAGGCTTGCCAACGAGCTGCATGGCAGGTCAACATATGTCTGGTCAAGCATGTGGTGCCCAAGCGGGTGATGTTTTGGCCACGCGATATACGCTTGAGACATATGTTGCAAACAGCAGCTGTGCGATCTGATGCACTCGACTCAAAAAAGGCCCACACCAAAGAACTTTTGGAATAATGGGCAGAGGCAGCGCCCTGCACAGGCGGAGCTCTGCGGTGTGATTCAGTCGGTGTGCTGCCCTTACGCTGCCCCCCCGAGGGCATCCTGCCTCGTTGGAGATGTGCCTCCTCCTCATCCTCCTCCTCCTCTCTCCTATTAGGCACCCACGTGGAGTCAGTGACCTCATCATCCCCTCCCTCCTCATCACTGGAGCCAATCTGGCAGTATGCTGCAGCTGCTGGAACATGACTGCCAGATTGGTGTCCTTCTTGAGCATCCCCTCTCTCTGCTCTCACGCTACTGCCTTCCTCTAGCTGGGTATCATCATCAGACCCTTCGAAATGCTGGGCATCCTCCTGGAGCATGTACCCAACACTGTGCTCAAACAGTTCGGGGGACTCCTCAGGAGGACATGGTGGGTCTAGGGAAGGAGTGACTGATGATGACATTGATACCAGGGAAGAGGACGCTTTGGCAGCTGCTTTGCCAGTACCCTGAGCCTGGGTGAGAGAGGATGAGGGGGATGAGGAGGGCTTGGTCATCCACTCTACCAAGTCTTCGGCATGATGCGGCTCAACACGTCCAGCTGCCGAAAAGAAGGACAAGCGTGTCCCATGGCCACGTGCTGATGACGATGCACTGGGTCCACGACCAGCACTGTTGTCTCTAGACACAGAGCCTGCTTGCCCTCTTTTATTGGCTCCTGACTGTCTGCCTCTCCTTGTTTGCCTTCCAGACATTCTAATGGCCTGCAGGGAGATGGGAAAACCAGCAATAAGGGGTAGCTTCAGGTGTATATTTTGCAGGAAGCACACAACGCCCGCTGTAAGTGCTGCAGATGACTGCCTGTGTTACACAACAGGAAAAAACAGCAATAAGGGCTAGCTTCAGGTGTTTATTTTGCAGGAAGCACACTACGCCCGCTGTAAGTGCTGCAAATGCCTGTTAGTGTAACACAAAAGAAAAAAGCTTGAGCAATAAGGGCTAGCTTCAGGTGTATAATGTGCAGGAGGCACACTACGCCCGCTGTAAGTGCTACAAATGCCTGTTAGTGTAACACACCAGGAAAACACAGCAATAAGGGCTAGCTTCAGGTGTATATTTAGCAGGAAGCACACTACGCCCGCTGTAAGTGCTGCAAATGCCTGTTAGTGTAACACACCAGGAAAACACAGCAATACGGGCTAGCTTCAGGTGTGTAATGTGCAGGAGGCACACTACGCCTGCTTTAAGTGCTGCAGATGCCTGCCTGTGTTACGCAACAGGAAAACACAGCAATCAGGGCTAGCTTCAGGTGTATATTTTGCAGGAATCACACTACGCCTGCTTTAAGTGCTGCAGATGCCTGTTAGTGTAACACAAAAGAAAAAAAACTACGAGCAATAAGGGCTAGCTTCAGGTGTATAATGTGCAGGAATCACACTACGCCTGCTTTAAGTGCTGCAGATGCCTGCCTGTGTTACGCAACAGGAAAACACAGCAATAAGGGCTAGCTTCAGGTGTATATTTTTCAGGAATCACACTACGCCTGCTTTAAGTGCTGCAGATGCCTGTTAGTGTAACACAAAAGAAAAAAAAACTACGAGCAATAAGGGCTAGCTTCAGGTGTATATTTTGCAGGAATCACACTACGCCTGCTATAAGTGCTGCAGATGCCTGCCTGTGTTACGCAACAGGAAAACACAGCAATAAGGGCTAGCTTCAGGTGTATATTTTGCAGGAATCACACTACGCCTGCTTTAAGTGCTGCAGATGCCTGTTAGTGTAACACAAAAGAAAAAAAACTACGAGCAATAAGGGCTAGCTTCAGGTGTATAATGTGCAGGAATCACACTACGCCTGCTTTAAGTGCTGCAGATGCCTGCCTGTGTTACGCAACAGGAAAACACAGCAATAAGGGCTAGCTTCAGGTGTATATTTAGCAGGAAGCACACTACGCCCGCTGTAAGTGCTGCAAATGGCTGTTAGTGTAACACACCAGGAAAACACAGCAATACGGGCTAGCTTCAGGTGTATATTTTGCAGAAATCACACTACGCCTCCTTTAAGTGCTGCAGATGCCTGCCTGTGTTACGCAACAGGAAAACACAGCAATAAGGGCTAGCTTCGGTTGTATACTGTGCAGGAGGCTTAGCAAAAATATCACTGACACTGTCCCTACCTATCCTTCTCTCTCCCTGCACACAAGGTTTAGCAGAATATCACTGACACTGTCCCTACCTATCCTTCTCTCTCCCTACACACAATATCACTGACACTGTCCCTACCTATCCTTCTCTCTCCCTACACACAATATCACTGACACTGTCCCTACCTATCCTTCTCTCTCCCTACACACAATATCACTGACAATGTCCCTACCTATCCTTCTCTCTCCCTACACACAATTTCTCTAACATGTCCCTGCCTATGTACGTATTTCCCTGCGCCGGCCCGGAACACACTACACAAGGCCGCCACGCTGGCGGCCTTTTATAGTGTGGGGCGTGTACTAAACCCCCCTGAGCTATAATTGGCCACAGGCATCCTGCCTGTGGCCAATTATGGCTCTCCTCGCTGCCGGCGCTGTGATTGGCCAAGCATGCGGGGTCACAGTGCATGCTTGGCCAATCACAGCGCCGGGATTTTGGGCCATTCGCGTCACTCGAATTTGGCGCGAACGACCCAAAACGTTCGATCTTCGTCGAACGATCAAACACACGATGTTCGAGTCGAACGTATGTTCGACCCGAACGCGGAGCTCATCCCTACTCAGGGTGCATGGGGATTTGGTAATATCCACTTTTTAGATCCATTACACTGAACCACTTGGCCCCTGACAGACTCTGCAGGGCGTCTTTAATTCAGGGAGTGGTGTATTGATCCAGGATGGTCCTTCTGTTTAGTGTTCTGTAGTCGATACACAGTCTCAGCGACTCGTTCTTCTTTCGGACTACCACTATTGGAGAAGCGTAAGGGCTCCTGGATTCTCGAAAATAATCCCCGTCCTCTTCAGCTCTGCCAACTGTTCCCGCAAGTCTTCTAAGTCACCCAGTGGGACCCGTCGAACTCTCTAAAGGGCTTATCTCCTTGTAGGCGTATCTTGTGAGTGGCACTCCTTGCGCACCCCACATCAAACTCATCTTTAGAGAAGATCTTCTTCCATCAAGTTGAGCTTTGGCCCTTTTTCTCCATTCTGGTGGGAGGGCTGTGTCTTCAGAACAGAGCTTCTCTTTGGTGACTTCACCCTTTTCTTCTTTCTTCAATTCAGACGGGGCAACAGGGGTGGCTGGATTCACCTGGCCCAACAGCATTCTGGCCGACACCTTCACTGGTGTATTAGCAGTGTTCCTTATACTCACTGAAACCCTCCCATGGCTTTTCTGTAGGGCCTTCAATGGGATCACTTCGGGGATTACTTCAATCCCTTTCTGTCATTCCTGTGGGCCTGGTTCGAAGACAATGAAGGGGCCTGGCTTTTTCCATGTGAGCTTGACAGAAGCCCTCAGGCAAGTCACCTCTCCTGGTTGTAATACCTTCTCCGTCTTGTCCAGCTTCCAGATCTTGCCGACCCCCTCAGCCGGGGCCTTCTGCTCCAGTACCAGGCGCTGGTAGGCTTGCCTTAACATGGGGTGGACTCTTGTGGTCGGGGCTTCCTCCTGTTGGGCCAACGGTGTCAGCAGTCGCCTGACCAGATCAGTGTTGGTCCCTATGATGAGTGAGCTCTTGCTGGCCCCTGGTGGGCGAGGGCACACTACTGCCAGAGTATCGAAGGTCTCTGTTTCCCCGGCCACTGAGGGATAAAAAGTCAACTTGATTGGCAGGTAACCATCATAGGGAAAGCTCTGAGTTCCAATACCCCATATTTTCAGTTCCTCTAATTTCTCTAGGGGCAGATGTTTAAGATGTTTATCATAGAAATCCCTATACAGAAGAGTCACTTGAGCCCCAGTGTCAAGAAGAACCTTGGTGTAGATCCCTTCTACTTGTATGGAGACTACTGGAGAAGGCCCCACAAACTTGGCAGGGAACTCCTTCAACACAGACTTCTTGCTTGGTTCCGTTACCTGTACCCTCACTCCTTTTTTCCTTGAGTTTCCTGTGGGTCTCAGTCCCTTCTGGGTCTGGTGTGCACTGGCCTTCCGTTCATCAGCAGCCCGAGTTGTGGGATGGGGGCCAATTGGCAGAGGTTTAGGTCCCTGACTCTGATGTTTCTGATCATTGGACTTCTTGAAGGAGTTTGTGGAAACTGGTGGGCGCCCGGTTGACTCCTTCACCGGGGCCCTCTGAAGTTTCCGCCGGCTTGCGGTATCTGGATGCAACTTCATCTGGGCTGGGACACACTGCTCTAACATGCCCGATTCCCCCACAATTGAAGCATGTTATCAATCTCTTAGGCTTCTGTACTAGTTCCGTATTGGAGCTAGGAGTTTTTTTTGGTTCCTCTGACGTGTTCTTGTTGTGTAGCACAGAGGCCTGGCTAGTCAGCATGGACACCATATCTACTAGTTGTGACACCTGGGTCTTTAGGAGTTCAACTTCTGAATCACCTTCTTCTGCACTTAACATTCTGACTCGGGCAGTTGGTTTGGTTTGTCTTCCAACATGGCCTCCTCCTCCCTGACTATCCGGATCAAGTCAGGGTATTCCAGGCTGCTCCCGTCCTGCTGGGACGGGAGGTCCCGGGTTCAAATACCGGACAAGCCCCCACGTGTAGCACTACCCCCGTAGGAGCTGCTGTTTGTTTGATTTAGGTCTACGTCCTGCCTATCAACCCCTGGAAGTGGCTCAAACCTTCCCTTAGCACAACTGATATGAATAAGGATTGTGAGACCTATTGAGTATTAGGAGACACAATCCTGCATGCATCAGACAATAACCTGTAAATGTTATTTCCTTTGCTAGTCACTAGTCCTTCTAAGTGACAGAGATACTCCACACAAGTTATATGCTTAATCAAAGGTACCTTTACTCAGTATAAAAGGGAAGGGTAAAGACTCACATTAATACACACAGTTGACTCTGCATGCGCATTGCAGAGTCAATAAATCAATAAGGATGGGTATCACTGAGATTAGGTAATAACAGGAAACAACATCAGCTATATATATGTACATGTATCTATATGTGTCTCTGCACGGCTAACTGATTGCTCGCGAGCTCCCCCTTTGTTGCAATACCTTGCACGTGTTCAGTCCCTATAATAGGTAAGCAAGGCCTATCTGAGTCCCGCTCAAAGTTCCTTTCTCAAATGGAGTCTTCGCTAGCCACCGTTGGTGCACAATTTAAATTGTAATCCACAGGGTTTCAACAAGATGCTGTAATTATCCACAATATTCCTGAGTACTCATGTGCCTGCCACCCACTAATGGCGGATGCGCCAATCTCTAATCACATAGTCTCCAGTAACATACACTAGGCCGCAAGCTGTGGCGTGATAGGTGAAGTGTGGCTGGCACTAACTAAGTCACTTTCCTCTAAGGTAGTAGTCAATTCTGGGCAGGTGCCCTTCTCACCAAACAGGCCGGACTTTCGGATAGTCTCCTCTGGCTTGTCCCGGTCACTCGATCTCCACGCTTCTGCTTCAGCTGCAGTCTCCGGCCTCCGTCACTAACAGCGTACAGTGATGGTGATGGATGACTCTGGTCTCTGCTGGGCAATCACAGGACGCCGTGGATGATCCTCTGCTGGAAATCACTCAGGGCACTCACGTAATTTAGGCCCAGGCTTCTGGCCTAACACTCAGGAAGCAGGTCTCCGTGCCAGCTTCCTGCTTGGTTGAGAGATGGATCCAGAGAGAGAGAAGATGGCCCCTCCCCTGGTTTAAGTAGTCTGTCCAGAAGGCTTTGCGGTGTTGCAATGCACCCTGGTAACACAGATGCACTCTGGGTAATGTAGTCTGTCTTCTACTAAAAGTAACAAAGTCTTTTCTCCTTGCTGCTATTTGTTCCAGGGTGCATTAACTATAACATATGCATTAGTTGTATTGTAACACTTATACCACCGGAAGGAGCTGGATTCCCTCTTTTAAATGTCAAAACCTACATAGCATATCGGAATCCCGCTACATATATATATGTAGTATTTCACAAAAGTGAGTACACCCTCACATTTTTGTAAATATTTTGAACAGGAAGAGAGGCCGCTCAGGTGTGGCTATCTTCGAGTGTAATGATGCTCACAGACACCCCGGGTGCAGGCAATGCATATGCAAAGCAAAAGAAATTAAATCTTCTGGACAGCCGCACTCCGAATAAAAATAATTACCTTTATTGTAAATCCTCCACAACACTACAAGTCACAGCACACCTGATCAAGCTGACGCGTTTCACACTATACTAGCTAAGCTATGAGTAAACACTAGTATAGTGTGAAACGCGTGGCATGGAGTTCACCAGAGCTTCACAGGTTGCCACTGGAGTCCTCTTCCGCTCCTCCATGACGACATCACAAAGCTGGTGTATGTTAGAGTCCTTGCGCTCCTCCACCTTCCGTTTGAGGATGCCCCTTAGATGCTCAATAGGGTTTAGGTCTGGAGACATGCTTGGCCAGTCCATCACCTTTACCCTCAGTTTCTTTAGCAAGGCAGTGGTCGTCTTGGAGGTGTGTTTGGGGTCGTTATCATGTTGGAATACTGCCCTGCGGCCCAGTCTCCGAAGGGAGGGGATCATGCTCAGATTCAGTATGTCACAGTACATGCTGGCATTCATTGTTCCCTCAATGAACTGTAGCTCCCTAGTGCCGGCAGCATTCATGCAGCCCTAGACCAAGACACTCCCACCACCATGCTTGACTGTAGGTAAGACACACTTGTCTTTGTACGCCTCACCTGGTTGCCGCCACACACACTTGACACCTTCTGGGACAACAGCCATGCAGAACAATTTGATGCAGTGTGCAACATATGGTCTGAGCACTGACAGGCTGACCCCCCATCCCTTCAACCTCTGCAGTAATGCTGGCAGCACTCATATGTCTATTTCCCAAAGACAACCTCTGGATATGACGCTGAGCACATGCACTCAACTTATTTGGTCAACTATGGCGAGGCATGTTCTGAGTGGAACAAAAAAGGTGTCCACTACCCCCACCTATAACTGGCCATTGCAGCAAGTAGCATTGGAAGGAAACATATAATATAAACAAGGCCAAGGATAAATCCAAGGAAAGATCCAAGCTTACTCACTGACCAGACCGCTGACAACCGAATCAACCTATCTAACAGTATGCGTTAAAACAGGTGTTTAGGGGGGCGTGGTTTCGGCATGCTGTAGAGCGGTCGCACTTCTCCTGAGCTCCGGCGCCGACCCAGCTAAAAGCACCTGAACCGACACTGCGACATCGTTTACACCCGAAACAAGGATGCGGAGGAAGCTGGGCAAGCCCACACCCAAAAAAGGCACCTCGGCGGGCTTGATAAAGCGCTATTTAGCATCGGAACCGGACGCCATGGAAGACCTGGATGGCCTGGGCCGATCACCGCTTGGCGCGCACTCGGGAGCAGGCTCCGCCTCCCGCAACAGGCCTGGACTCAGGCGTTGTTCCCCTGACTCGCTGGCCGGATCGGAGGGTGAAGAGAGCTCCCCCAGACACTCGGGAGTTGCCGCTCTGGTAAGCGATCTCCCCACTAAGACGGACCTGGCCTCCCTGCTACTGAGCATAGAGAAGGTCATTAAAAAGGAGGTCTCCGCTGTGCGCGCGGACCTCTCCCATGTACTTGAACGGGTGGAGGAGACTGAGCAGCGCTTAGACTGCCACGCGACCGCCATTAGGGCCTTGCAGGCTTCCTCCCGCCAACTCGCCATAGCCCACAGACTGGCTCTATATAAGATGGAGGACCAGGAAAACCGCAGCAGACGCCATAACATTAGAATCAGAGGTCTCCCCGAGGCTACCGGGGATGATGACCTTCTGCCCTCCGTCCGCGGCATCTTTAATAGTCTCCTGGGCCTACCGCCGGATAACCCGCTGAAAATCGATAGAGTGCACAGGGCCTTGAGGCCTCGCAACTTATCCACCGACACCCCACGGGACGTAATCTGCAGGGTCCACCACTACCCGGAAAAAGAGCTGATTATGAAAAAGGCTAGAGATGCCACCCCAATAGACTTTGATGGCGCCATGCTCTCCCTCTACCCGGACCTTGCCAGGGAAACACTGGAGAGGCGCAGGGCCCTCCGGCCACTAACGGAAATCCTCAGGGCTGCAAACATCAAATATAGATGGGGCTTTCCTGCTGCTCTAATAGCCAACAAGGAAGGTAAAACGGCGGTGCTTCGTTTCCCAGAGGATCTGGAAAAGTTTTGTGCGGACATGACCATTCCTCCCCCAGAGCTTCCTGGATGGCAGGATGTCATTCCCCCTTTAACTGGCAGCGCGGGGCCAATGTGGCAGAAGGCGGACCGCAAGCTTCGCTCGTCTGTTCCGGGCTCCTCGCCACACACTGGCTGAGCCCTGTGCTTCTCGATCGTGTCCACACTCTCGTATGAGAATGGTTTGCCTCGTTTTGGCTGTTCACCCACCTGTTTGTTTTTACCTTCAAAAAAAAGAGGAACAGTTCGTTCAGGCCTACCTAACGTATAGCCTCTAGTTGGACGGGCAGGGTGAGGCAATGAGGGGACCTGGTTCTCTCTTCTCGGGCTATGGCCTGATGGTGCAGTTCGGTTCTATTTTATTTTATTGTACTTTATACTACTTTTTGATTTTTCTTTTTCATAAGGATATATTGGATATTTTACATGTTTGCTGGGGTTGGCGCCGGGGCATCGGGACACTGCTAAGACCTCTGTTGGGACCGGTGTCCGGATGCCCGGGCCTCTCCGCCCCCTCCTTGGCGGGAGCTGTGGTGCCCTGCGCCTCCGCGCGCCTGTCCCCTTGTGGGGCGGGTGGGCGGGTGTGTTGGGCCTCATGCGTGGCCTGCTTGAGCACGGCAGTTCTATGCGTGCATCTTTAACCAGCCTGATGGGTTGGTCTTTCTTATGTCTGTTTTGTGTTACTAACTTCTCTTCTTTTCTTCCTTTTTCGTTTCTCGCCTTCTCTCATACCTATCTATCCCCACCCCTCCCCTGTACTCGATATCTCCTGCCTCGGATCCGAACACCTGTGAGGAATGTGATCGCGGCTCCCCTCTTCAGCTCTCCATGGCTACGGTAAACCTACTCTCATTTAATGTACGGGGCTTACATTCCCCCGGTAAGAGACACAACCTTTATAGGGAGCTTGGTCGCCTGCGGGGGGACGTGATCTTCCTGCAGGAGACCCACCTTACTCATACGACCTCGGTAAAGTTATTTTCACAACAATACCCCACGTGGTATTATAGCCTCTCGGATATACACAAAGCCAAGGGGGTGGCCATTGGGTTCCGCAGGGGAGCCGCGTTTACATTAGATTCCATGTTAAGTGACCCGTTGGGACGTTTTCTGTTTCTGAGGGGCACCCTGGGCAGTATGCCATGCACTCTGGCGACCCTATATGCTCCTAATCGCAACCAGGCGAGCTTTATTGCTTCCACACTCGGGAAATTACAAGACTTCTCGCGGGGCTGCATCCTCCTAGCGGGTGATTTCAATATTCCCCTGGAACCAGTCATTGACACTTCCAGGGGGAGCTCTAGTATTCCACATAAACAATTGCATTATGTTCGCAAGAAGCTTCACGAAGCGCAACTTATTGACACCTGGAGGACCATGCACCCGCGAGAAAGGGACTTTACCCACTTTTCACAGGTTCACCTAACCTATTCTAGAATTGACCTTTGGTTTATTGATCATCGACACCTACCGTTACTGGTGAGGTCGTCCATTGAGTCTTCACCTATCTCCGACCATATGCCCATTACACTTACTATCAAGGTCTTATCCCTCCCCCTCAAATCCACCAACTGGAAGTTGAACGAGGAACTCATTGCAGATGAGATTGATAGAAAAGCGATAGAGGAGGCTATCTCCTTATATTTTAAAGAAAACTCTCACCCAGACATTTCCCCGGGTACATTGTGGGAAGCCCATAAGGCTTACATACGTGGCAGGCTGATGGAATTAGGATCCAGAAAGAAAAGGGAACGCACATTCCAGCAAACTAAATTGCTCACTGAAATTAAACACCTCAAACAGAGCCACAAAATCAGACACTCACAAGACTTATTCCATGCCTTAACGGAAAAAAGAGAGGAGTTGAAGTCCGTTATGCACTTAGAGCAAAAACAACAGGCTCGTTTAGTTGCCCAAGGTTACTATGAATGGGGAAACAAACCGAGTAAATTATTAGCCCGCTCCTTGCAGCAGAGGAAATCTGCTTCCTTTATTGCAAAAATCAAAACCCCTTCAAATATTATGATACACGATACTCCCTCCATTGCCAAAGAGTTTCGGGAGTTTTACCAGCAATTATATAATGTACCACATTCTATTACAGACTTGGATAGGAAAAGGGACCTTATCAAGGAGTATCTGGGGCGGGCAAACCTCCCCAAGTTAGCGCCTGAGGTCTTGACTTCCTTGGAGGGTGAGCTTACCACCGGAGAGCTGCACTCAGCTTTAAAAAGCATGACAGGTGGCAAGGCTCCGGGACCGGACGGATTCACGGTAGCATATTACCGCGCCTATGCAGGTTTACTTATGCCTCGCTTAGCCGCCTATGCCAATGTGACCTCTACCGGTGGTGAGCTCCGACCCGAGACTATCCATGCCCACATTACAGTTATCCCAAAGCCTGAAAAGGACCCTAGTTTATGTGGTAGCTACCGCCCCATTTCCCTGTTGAATATCGACGCGAAAATTTATGCCAAAGCCATTGCGAACAGACTTCTTCCCCTGATCCCGAAGTGGATATCCAGAGACCAGACGGGCTTTAACCCTCTCTCTGATCGCGCACGCACGGGGATCCTCCCGGCCCACCCTTCTGCTGTCCACGGATGCTGAGAAGGCGTTTGATAGGGTGGACTGGGAGTTTCTAATGGCAACTTTGGCCTATTTGGGTATTAACACTCCCCTTTTGTCTCAAATTTCGGCGCTGTACAACAACCCCACGGCTCAATTACGCATTAATGGCACATTGGGCGACCCTTTCACCTTACACAATGGCACACGCCAGGGCTGCCCCCTTTCTCCTATTCTATTTGCCCTTTCCTTGGAGCCATTCCTCTCTATTGTAAGACATAACCCGAACATACATGGAATAGTCACAGGTCCCGTAGAACATAAATACGCTGCCTATGCGGATGATATCTTATTTTATATTCAGCAACCCCTGATTTCCCTCCCGAACCTTTTGTCGGAGTTCTCCCAATATAGTGTTATCTCCAATTTCAAGATTAACATGACAAAGTCTGAAATACTGAATATATCCGTCCCGATACACACAGCCTCGCACCTCTCACAAGCGTTCCCCTTTAATTGGCAACTGAAGAAAATGAAATATTTAGGTATCTATCTAACGCCAAATCTGACAGCCTTATTCAGAGTAAACTACATCCCATTGCTAAACACCATTAGAACTGACATACAGAGATGGTCACAACTCGCTCATTCCTGGATGGGGAGAATAGGGGTGATCAAGATGAATATACTGCCCAGGGTGCTATTCATGTTTCAGATGATTCCATTTGGTGTCCCGGTCGGCTTCTTCGCTAAACTTACCTCCATTGTCGGTAGATATGTGTGGAACAGGAGGCGGCCCAGACTTGCTAGATCTCTTATGATTAGGCAAAAGGGAAGGGGTGGTTTAGCCCTACCAGACTTCAGATTATATTTCCGTGCGACAATCCTGACCAGGCTCTCGGATCTGAAATACCACAAATCTACTAAACTTTGGGCAGCCCTGGAGACAGAGCTCAGTGGCTCGGATATCTCCTCACAAATGTGGATCCCGAGGAAGTTTAGAAGCCTCTCGGCTACTACATCTCCACTGACTCACTCTTCTTTAATGGCTTGGGACTATATATGTAAAGCTCACAAATGGGAATACAACTCACCCTTACTTCCTTTGAGCGGACACAATTATTTTCCCCCTGGAAACATTACACCGGGGGTTTACCCCTGGAACCTAGGAACTGGGACTCTCCTACACCAGGTCACTTTCTCCGGGAACATCTTACCCTTGTCTACACTTCTCCCTAATACACTCGTTACCAACATGGATCATTGGAGGTATCGTCAACTAACAGCATTTGTTCATTCTCTACCGAAACCCCTGAGAGCATTTACTGAGCTGACCCCACTGGAATTAGCATTCTCCGAGGACCGGCCGGTGGAGAAACCTACTTCCTACTTTTACCGCACTCTAGTGGATCTGTCCTCCACCAAAGACCCTTCATTTATCCATAACTGGGAGCTAGACCTACAAAAAGACTTAACCAGCTCCCAAAAGAGCGACATCCTAGCACTAGCCCACATCTCCTCTGGAGCTTCACATATGGCAGAGGTGAATTACAAGCTCCTTACGAGATGGCATTACTCACCCGTAATTTTACACAAGACCTTCTCTCACATGTCCTCCCTGTGTTGGAGGGACTGCGGGGAGAGGGCGACTCATGCCCATATCTGGTGGCTATGCCCACGCATACGCCCATTCTGGTTGACGGTACTTCACTGGATCGGAGAGATCCAGGGGTGGGAGACCCCTAATGATCCTTGGGTTGTTTTGTTCCACTGTACAGGCGGGCCAGTAGGACCATATAAAAGATCAATAACGCCACACCTTCTTAACGCTGCAAAGGCTCTTATTCCACGCTTTTGGAAGAAAAAAAACATCCCCTCACTACGCCTCTGGCTGGTGAAAGTAGACGAAATCTATCACATGGAGGACATGACCCTCTCTCTCAGGGGTAAATCTGATCTCGCAAAAAAGATATGGTCCTGCTGGATTGCTTTTAAATATACCGCCGCATATGCGGAAATTATGTCTCAGCCGGTATAACGGCGCTTTGTACATTGTACTAACTGTATCAGATACTATATTTGTTCAGATGTGATTGGACCGTGGCAGGTCCCCCCCCATCCCCACCCCTCCCTCTTTTCCTTCCACACCTTTCATTTCTTTTACCCCCCCCTGTGTTCTTTCTTTCTCTGTTCTTCCTTCATCTTATTATGTTATATTGTTAAGGTGATACGCTTTGACCGTTGAATTTTATGATGAAGAAGCCACTCTCTTCCAATCCGCGATGTAGCATCCCTACACAGGAATGTGGGGGTTTGTGATTTGTATGTATGTCAATGCCCAACGATGTTACTGGAGGCGAGTGGCTGTATTGTATAATGATGTACCGCCTTTTCTCAATAAAAACGAATTAAACAAAAAAAAAAAACAGGTGTTTAGTCTGCACACATTTGCAAATACATGCGTAAGCCACAGAGCCTCGCCACAGCACCCTGGTATCTGTGGTACTATCACTAGCTTATGAGTTACTCCACAATGGAAGCACATGCATTCTGATGGATAGGTGGAGGGCAGGTGAACTGAAGGGAGCCCACCCCTTCTTAAAGGTACTGGGGCACACTAAAGACCCAGCAAATTGCACAATGGCTGCAAAGGTGTCAGTGCATTGCTTGACCAATATAACAGTAAAACAAAAAAGGTATCCACTACCCTCACCTATAACTGGCCATTGCAGCAAGTAGCATTGGAAGGCAACATATGATATAAACAAGGCCAATGATAAATCGAAGGAAAGATCCAAGCTTACTCACTGACCAGACCGCTGACAACCGAATCAACCTATCTAACAGTATGAGTGGAACCTGTCCTGTTAAACCGCTGTATGGTCTTGGCCACCGTGCTGCAGCTCAGTTTTAGGGTTTTGGCAATCTTCTTATAGCCTAGGCCATCTTTATATAGAGCAACAATTCTTTTTTTTCAGATCCTCACAGTTCTTTGCTATGAGGTGCCATGTTGAACTTCCAGTGACCAGTATGAGAGAGTGAGAGCGATAACACCAAATTTAACACACCTGATCCCCATTCACACCCGAGACCTTGTAACACTAACGAGTCACATGACACCAGGGAGGGACAATGACTAATTAGGCCCAATTTGGACATTTTCACTTGAGGGGTGTACTCATTTTTGTTGCCAGCGGTTTAGACAATAATGGCTGTGTTAACCTATTTTGAGGGGACAGCAAATTTACACTGTTATACAAGCCGTACACTCACTACTTTACATTGTAGCAAAGTGTAATTTCTTCAGTGTTGTCATATGAAAAGATATAATAAAATATTTACAAAAATGTGAGGGGTGTATTCACTTTTGTGAGATAATATATATATATATATATATATATATATATATATATAGGTATAATAGATATATATTTATACAGTACATATATATATATATATATATATATATATATATATATATATATATATACACATACATATATATATATATATATATATATATATATATATATATATATATACACACATGCATACACACACAGTATTTCCTCCTGCTGGCCACCAATGTAAGGAGGTTGATTACCAGTGGGAAAATAATTGCCTCCTTTTATTGGTGGTAAGAGGGTAGAAGAGTGTCCTTTTATTGCCCATAAGACTTCTTTTGTTAAATAGCTATAGGTATACTGTCCAACTTCCTTTCTTTCAATTTCCAATTTTCCTTTCTTTCATGACCGGAATGGCTCTCTCTGTAGCACTAACGTTTCTAGGCTCATTTTGTCTGCTTTCTGGAACCAGAACTATGGAAACTGTGCCCAAGAAAGTCAATGAAGACAAAGGACTCGTCACTAGTATTGCCTGTAAGCTGACCTTTTCCCAATTATTGACTTAAAATGCCTTGCTCCACACTGTCTCTGTATGGAGGCAGCAATTTTAGCAGAGGCAGGACTTTGCATACTTCTATCAGGCCTGCCACCCTGATGACTGGTGATATGAATGGTGATGGAGAAATAATCAAGCAGCAACAGGTGAGGTTCAGAAAGCACAGATCCCAAGAAAGAATGAAGCAGAAGGAGGTCTTGCATTGCAGGTCCTCAGATATAGCTTCCTCGCCAGCAAAGAGAACAGTGAGCAGCACAGTAGTGACATCACCAAATTTCAACAGTCAGAGACGCAGTGCTTTAGATAATCACACACAGCAGATGTCTGGCAAAATTGTTGTCAGCATGATATTGTTCTAGCACGATGGAGTTCTAATTTTATTCCACTGCATCCAAAACCCCCAGAAAATTGTGTTAAGACATATACTTTAACCAATTGACCTCTGGAAGGTTTTACCACCTTCATGACCAGAGCATTTTTTGCAATTCAGCACTGCGCTTTTTTAACTGGCAATTGCACGGTCATTCAACACTGTACGCAAATTACATTTTCATAATTTTTTCACACAAATAAGGCTTTATGTTGGTGGAATTTGATAACCAGTTTTTTTATTTATTTTTTGTGATACAAGGGAAAAAAGGCAAAAAAAATTGAAAAAAACCCTAATATTTTCTACTTTCTGTTATTGAACAAATCCAATAAAAAAAAAATGTCCTCATAAATTTAGGCTAAAATGTATTCTGCTACATATCTTCTTTGGTAAAAAAAAACAAACAAAAAAACCCACTATAAGTGTATAATAATTGGTTTGTGCGCATGTTATAGCGTCTACAAACTATGGTATACGGTATATACTGGAATTTACACATCTACAGACGCTATACTGTAATGACGGTGATCAGCGTGATATAGTGTGACTGTGTAAGGGTGGCGGGCCATCTGGGGCTAACAGACACTATCTCAGAGGGTTACTAATTGACACTGACGCCACTAGTGACACTAATACAGTGATAATACTGTACGAATGACACTGGCTGGAAAGTTGTTAACATCTAGGTGCAATCAAAGGGTTAACTGTGTGCCCAACAATGTGTAATGTGTCCTGCTTTTACTTTACTATCTGCCTGTTTTTTCTCTCTTGATTTGCAGGGAGAAGAAACAGACAGATCTCTCTTCACAGTACACAGAGTTCTGTGTTTTTGCAAACACAGAACTCTGTGTGTGATTGAAAACAGCCGATCAGCTGACTTCAGCCAAAATCATTGGCTGAAATCAGCTGCCAATTGGACACAGTACGGATTAACAGGATTAAGCACCAAACTGGGAAGCAAGCTGGTGACGTGCGGGTACATTGTCTGGCCTGCCTGTGCCACCCGCAGTAAAACTATAGTGGGCGGGTGGCAAGAAGTTAACATTCTTTTTTTTTAAAATGAAGCACTGGTATAGGTAACCATGTCTGTTATGTAAAAACCTTATTAATGTTTTCTTTTGACCACAGGTAGCACACTAATATTTTCCTAAGGAAGAGGTTTCACACCCACTCACATCACAGGTCTGTCTTCAGCGAGGTTAGTTACATTTACATACAGCATCTTTAGGAAGTATACTTGCTTGCTCTGTAAATACTATTTCTATTGTTGATTATTTTTCTGTTCTTGCTAAAAAAAATCAACTTAGCCAAACATTTTTATGAAATACCCTTTAACCACTTAACGACCGCCCACTGTAAATATACGTCGGCAGAATGGCACCGACAGGCAGAATCACGTACATATACGTGATTGCCTTTGTATAGTTGGGGGGTCCGATCGGACCCCCCTTCTTTACAGTGGGTGGTCGTTTGACCTTCGGGAGCGATCCGGCATGAGGGGACGGACGTTCGATTCCGGCCACCCCCTCTCGATCGCTCCCGGCGAATGAGAGAGCTTCCCCTGCCTGCCAGGCAGGAGGAAGTGATGTCATCTCTCCTGCGGCGCTCACATATACCGAGCGCCGTACAGGAGAAGATGCCAGGTTAGTGCACACAACACTACACTGACACCAGGACACATAGGCACATAAATCGCCCCCCCAGGCCCCCCCAGACCCCCCCAGATCACCCCCCAGGTCACCCCCCAGCCCCCAGTCACAGTGTCACTGATTGCAGTGACCATTTATTTAGTGATCACTGCAATCAGTGACATTTGTGACTGTAAAAGTGTCACTACATTTAGTTTTAGGTCCAGTGTAGCCCCCTAACCCCCCCCTAATAAAGGTTTAACCCCCTGATCACCCCCCAGATAACCCTTTCACCCCCTAGCACCGCCGTCGCTAAGCAATCATTTTTCTGATCGATGTCTTAGCGTCGGTGATGCTGATCGGTAGCCAGTAATTTTTTTTAGGTTCGCCGCAGGTTTTTATAGCGTCGGGTACCCCCATATATTACCTAATAAAGGTTTAACCCTCTTGATCACCCCCCAGGTAACCCTTTCACCCCCTAGCACCGCCGTCGCTATGCGATCATTTTTCTGATCGATGTCTTAGCGTCGGTGATGCTGATCGGTAGCCAGTAATTTTTTTTAGGTTCGCCGCAGGTTTTTATAGCGTCGGGTACCCCCATATATTACCTAATAAAGGTTTAACCCCCTTGATCGCCCCCCAGGTAACCCTTTCACCCCCTATCACCACTGTCACTAAGCGATAATTTTTCTGATCGATGTCTTAGCGTCGGCGATGCTGATCGGTAGCCAGTAATTTTTTTTAGGTTCGCCGCAGGTTTTTATAGCGTCGGGTACCCCCATATATTACCTAATAAAGGTTTAACCCCCTTGATCAACCCCCAGGTAACCCTTTCACCCCCTAGCACCGCCGTCGCTATGCGATCATTTTTCTGATCGATGTCTTAGCGTCG
This sequence comes from Rana muscosa, assembly GCA_029206835.1. Classification (NCBI taxonomy): domain Eukaryota; kingdom Metazoa; phylum Chordata; class Amphibia; order Anura; family Ranidae; genus Rana; species Rana muscosa. The sequence goes on along the minus strand of CM055118.1, from coordinate 96,212,346 downwards.
GTGATGCTGATCGGTAGCCAGTAATTTTTTTTAGGTTTGCCGCAGGTTTTTATAGCGTCAGGTACCCCCATATATTATCTAATAAAGGTTTAACCCCCTGATCGCCCCCCAGGTAACCCTTTCACCCCCTATCACCACTGTCGCTAAGCGATCGTTTTTATGATCGTTGTCTTAGTGTCGGTGATGCCGATAGGTAGCCAGTAATTTTTTTTTAGGTTCGCCGTCAGGTTTTTATATAGCGTCAGGTACCCCCATATATTACCTAATAAAGGTTTTAACCCCCTAATTGCCCCTAGTTAACCCTTTCACCAGTGATCATCATATAAGTGTTACGGGTGATGCTGGTTAGTTAGTTTGCTTTTTATAGTGTCAGGGCACCCGCCGTATATAACCCAATAAAGGTTTAACCCCCTGATCGCCCGGCGGGTGATATCAATTAGGTTTTAGCGTCAGAGAGGGTCTGAGTCACACCCCAGGCAGTGTCAGGTTAGTGCCAGTAGCGCTAACACCCACGCGTGAAGCATACACCCCCCTTAGTGGTATAGTATCTGATCAGCTCAATATCTGATCTGATCAGATCTATACTAGCGTCCCCAGCAGTTTAGGGTTCCCAAAAACGCAGTGTTAGCGGGATCAGCCCAGATACCTGCTAGCACCTGCGTTTTGCCCCTCCGTCCAGCCCAGGCCACCCAAGTGCAGTATCGATCGATCACTGTCACTTGCAAAACACAACACACATAACTGCAGCGTTCGCAGAGACAGGCCTGATCCCTGCGACTCCAGTGCTGTAGGAGGTGATTTCACCACCACAGTTAAAAAAAAAAAGCATATATGCCGAAGCATTGGGGCAGCAGGAGCGGAGGAGCGATTTTGCTCCTAATGCCGCGTACATACGGTCGAAATTCCGACGGAGGCTTGCCCGTGGGAAAGTCTGACCATGTGTACGCGGCATAACTTTTGCGAGAAGATGCCCCCATGCTTCGGCATATATAAATGGTGCATGTATGCCCATCATTAGAAGTGGGTGGATGAAGGGCGGTATTCTAATGGTGGGCATACCCACCGATCAATCTTTTTTTTCGTTCAGCCAACAGGCTGCATGAAAAAAAAGATTACAATACATGTCCAACAAGGACCAGCAACGTACTGGTATGTTGCTGGACTTTGAATGTTTATACCAGATTGATGCCTGCGGGTTTAGGTATCATCTTGGTATCATTCTTTTCAGCCAGCGGCCGGCTTTCATGTAAAAGCAATCCTAGTGGCTAATTAGCCTCTGGACTGCTTTTACAAGCAGTGGGAGGGAATGTCCCCCCCCCCCCCCGGATATAAAAAGCACCATTGGGAAATTGGGAAAGCATTTTATCACACCGATCTTGGTGTGGTCAGATGCTTTGAGGGCAGAGGAAAGATCTAGGGTCCAATAGACCCCAGTTTTTTCAAAAAAGAGTACCTGTCATTACCTATTGCGATCATAGGGGATATTTACATTCCCTGAGATAACAATAAAAGTGATAAAAAAAAAAATATGGAAGCAACAGTTTAAAAATAAAATAAAAAAGCAAAATTAATAAAAAAAAAAAAAAAAAAAAAAAAAGCACCCCTGTCCTGCCCTGCTCTTGCCCAATGGCGAACGCAAGCGTCGGTCTGGCATCATATGTAAACAGAAATTGCACCATGCATGTGAGGTATCACCGCGAAGGTCAGATCGAGGGCAGTAATTTTAGCAGTAGACCTCCTCTGTAAATCTAACCGGGTAACCTGTAAATGCTTTTAAAGGCTTTTAAAAATGTATGTAGTTTGTCGCCAATGCGCGTTTGTGCGAAATTTTAAAGCATGTCGTGTTTGGTATCTATGTACTCGGCCTAAGATCATCTTTTTTATTTCATCAAACATTTGGGCAATATAGTGTGTTTTAGTGCATTAAAATTAAAAAAAGTGTATTTTTTCCCCAAAAAATGCGTTTGAAAAATCGCTGCGCAAATACTGTGTAGAAAAAAAAATGCAACACCCACCATTTTATTCTGTAGGGCCTTTGCTTTAAAAATATATATAATGTTTGGGGGTTCAACATAATTTTCTTGCAAAAAAAAATATGTTTTCATGTAAACAAAAAGTGTCAAAAAGGGCTTTGTCTTCAAGTGGTTAGAAGAGTGGATGTAAGCTTCCTAATGTTGTGTATAAAATGCCAGAACAGTTCAAACCCCCCCAAATGACCCCATTTTGGAAAGTAGACACCACAAGATATATACTGAGAGGCATGTCGAGTCCATGGAATATTTTATATGTTGACACAAGTTGCGGAAAAAATACAATTTTTTTTTTTTGCACAAAGTTGTCACTAAATGATATATTGCTCAAACATGCCATGGGCATATGTGGAATTACACCCCAAAATACATTCTGTTGCTTCTCCTGAGTACGGGGATACCACATGTGTGAGACTTTTTGGGAGCCTAGCCGCGTACGGGACCCCAAAAACCAATCACCGCCTTCAGGCTTTATAAGGGTGTCAATTTTTGATTTCACTTCTCACTGCCTATCACAGTTTCGGAGGCCATGGAATGCCCAGATGGCACAAACCCCCCCAAATGACCCCATTTTGGAAAGTAGACACCCCAAGCTATTTGCTGAGAGGTATTGTGAGTATTTTGCAGATCTCGCTTTTTGTCACAAAGTTTTGAAAATTGAAAAAAAAAAGAAAAAAAAAAATGTTCTTTCTTCATTTTCAAAAACAAATGAGAGCTGTAAAATACTCACCATGCCTCTCAGCAAACAGCTTAGGGTGTCTACTTTCCAAAATGGGGTCATTTGGGGGGGTTTTGTGCTATTTTGGCATTTTATGGCCTTCGAAACTGTGATAGGTAGTGAGGAGTCAAATCAAAAATTTGCGCCCTTAGAAATCCTGAAGGCGGTGCTTGGTTTCCGGGGTCCCGTACGTGGCTAGGCTCCTAAAAAGTCCCACACATGTGGTATGCCCGTACTCAGGAGAAGCAGCAGAATGTATTTTGGGGTGCAATTCCACATATAACCATGGCATGTGTGAGCAATATATCATTTAGTGACAACTTTTTGTAATTTTTTTTTTTTTTTGTCATTATTCAATCACTTGGGACAAAAAAAAAATATTCAATGGGCTCAACATGCCTCTCAGCAATTTCCTTGGGGTGTCTACTTTCTAAAATGGGGTCATTTGTGGGGGTTTTGTGCTATTTTGGCATTTTATGGCCTTCAAAACTGTGATAGGTTGTGAGGAGTGAAATCAAAAATTTGCGCCCTTAGAAATCCTGAAGGCGGTGCTTGGTTTCCGGGGTCCCGTATGTGGCTAGGCTCCTAAAAAGTCCCACACATGTGGTATCCCCGTACTCAGGAGAAGCAGCAAAATGTATTTTGGGGTGCAATTCCACATATAACCATGCCATGTGTGAGCAATATATCATTTAGTGACAACTTTTTGTAATTTTTTTTTTTTTGTCATTATTCAATCACTTGGGACAAAAAAAATAAAATATTCAATGGGCTCAACATGCCTCTCAGCAATTTCCTTGGGGTGTCTACTTTCTAAAATGGGGTCATTTGGGGGGGTTTTGTACTGCCCTGCCATTTTAGCACCTCAAGAAATGAGATAGGCAGTCATAAATTAAAAGCTGTGTAAATTCCAGAAAATGTACCCTAGTTTGTAAACGCTATAACTTTTGCGCAAACCAATAAATATACGCTTATTGACATTTTTTTTAGTAAAGACATGTGGCTGAATACATTTTGGCCTAAATGTATGACTAAAATTGAGTTTATTCGATTTTTCTTATAACAAAAAGTAGAAAATATCATTTTTTTTCAAAATTTTCGGGCTTTTTCCGTTTATATCGCAAAAAATAAAAATCGCAGAGGCAATCAAATACCATTAAAAGAAAGCTCTATTTGTGGGAAGAAAAGGACGCAAATTTCGTTTGGGTACAACATTGCATGTCCGCACAATTTACAGTTAAAGCAGCGCAGTGCAAAATTCTGAATTCACCTCTGGTCCTCTAGCTACCAAATGGTCCGGGGCTTAAGTGGTTAAATTGATGATGAAGGAAAAATGAAGTCCGAATAGCAGTACTAGTGTAGAAATCACAATTATTTAGAAAGCTGGCAAACAGGGTAAAAGTATCCAGGAAATAGCAGCAGAGGAGCGGGGTGACCCGCTGACATGTTTTGTAACATTTCTGATGTTCATGATAGAGTTCATCTGTCGTAGAAGGCATTGTATGCTGCACAGCATCTGCATTATTATATAATATCCACATAAAAGACTATTTCATTTTTTCATTGGTGGATGTCAAAGAAATAAATCATCCACCTGTAATACTGTATATATATCTTCAAGACTCATTAAGTTAGATACCCTTGGCAGTGTTCCTTAAAGTACATTTGGCCTTATTAACCACTTAAGGACCGGACCAATACGGACCATAATGGCCAGAGGTGATTTCACAATTTGGCACTGCGCTGCTTTAACTGGAAATTGTGCGGTCATGCAATGTTGTACTCAAACGAAATTTGCGTCCTTTCCTTCCCACAAATAGAGCTTTCTTTTAATGGTATTTGATTGCCTCTGCGATTTTTTTTTTTTTTGCGATATAAACGGAAAAAGACCGAAAATTTAGAAAAAAAAATATATTTTCTACTTTTTGTTATAAGAAAAATCGAATAAACTCAATTTTAGTCATACATTTAGGCCAAAATGTATTCAGCCACATGTCTTTAGTAAAAAAAAATGTCAATAAGCGTATATTTATTGGTTTGCGCAAAAGTTATAGCGTCTACAAACTAGGGTACATTTTCTGGAATTTACACAGCTTTTAATTTATGACTGCCTATCTCATTTCTTGAGGTGCTAAAATGGCAGGGCAGTACAAAACCCCCCCAAATGACCCAATTTTGGAAAGTAGACACCCCAAGGAAATTGCTGAGAGGCATGTTGAGCCCATTGAATATTTTTTTTTTTGTCCCAAGTGATTGAATAATGACAAAAAAAAAAAAAAATTACAAAAAGTTGTCACTAAATGATATATTGCTCACACATGCCATGGTTATATGTGGAATTTCACCCCAAAATCCATTCTGCTGCTTCTCCTGAGTACGGGGATACCACATGTGTGGGACTTTTTAGGAGCCTAGCCACATACGGGACCCCGGAAACCAAGCACCGCCTTCAGGATTTCTAAGGGTGCAATTTTTTGATTTCACTCCTCACTACCTATCACAGTTTCGAAGGCCATAAAATGCCAAAATAGCACAAACCCCCCCCCCCCCCCAAATGACCCCATTTTGGAAAGTAGACACCCCAAGAAAATTGCTGAGAGGCATGTTGAGCCCATTGAATTTTTTATTTTTTGTCCCAAGTGATTGAATAATGACAAAAAAAAAAAATTTTACAAAAAGTTGTCACTAAATGATATATTGCTCACACATGCCATGGTTATATGTGGAATTACACCCCAAAATACATTTTGCTGCTTCTCCTGAGTACGGGGATACCACATGTGTGGGACTTTTTAGGAGCCTAGCTGCGTACGGGACCCTGAAAACCAAGCACCGCCTTCAGGATTTCTAAGGGCACAAATTTTTGATTTCACTCCTCACTACCTATCACAGTTTCGAAGGCCATAAAATGCCAAAATAGCACAAAACCCCCCCAAATGACCCTATTTTGGAAAGTAGACACCCCAAGCTATTTGCTGAGAGGCATGGAGAGGCATGGTGAGTACATGGATACCAAACACGACATGCTTTAAAATTTCGCACAAACGCGCAGTGGCGACAAACTACATACATTTTTAAAAGCCTTTAAAAGCCTTTACAGGTTACCACATTATATTTACAGAGGAGGTCTACTACTAAAATAACTGCCCTTGATCTGACCTTCGTGGTGATACCTCACATGCATGATGCAATTGCTGTTTACATATGACGCCAGACCAACGCTTGCGTTCGCCTTTGCGCAAGAGCAGGGTGGGACAGGGGGCTTTTTTTTTCTTTTTTTTTTTAACTATTAATTTTCCTTTTTTATTTTATTTTTAAACTGTTCCTTCCATATTTTTTTTTTTTATTATTATTTTTTATTGTTATCTCGGGGAATGTAAATATCCCCTATGATAGCAATAGGTAGTGACAGGTACTCTTTTTTTGAAAAAAATGGGGTCTATTAGACCCTAGATCTTTCCTCTGCCCTCAAAGCATCTGACCACACCAAGATCGGTGTGATAAAATGCTTTCCCAATTTCCCAATGGCGCTTTTTATATCCGGGGGGGGACATTACCTCCCACAGCTTGTAAAAGCAGTCCAGAGGCTAATTAGCCGCTAGGATTGCTTTTACATGAAAGCTGGCCGCTGGCTGAAAAGAATGATACCAAGATGATACCTAAACCCGCAGGCATCATTCTGGTATAACCATTCAAAGTCCAGCAACATACCAGTACGTTGCTGGTCCTTGTTGGACATGTATTGTAATCTTTTTTTTCATGCAGCCTGTTGGCTGAATGAAAAAAAGAGATTGATCGGTGGGTATGCCCACCATTAGAATACCTCCCTTTATTCACCCACTTCTAATGATGGGCATACATGCACCATTTATATATGCCGAAGCATGGGGGCATCATCCCGCAAAAGTTATGCCGCGAACACACGGTCGGACTTTTCCACGGGCAAGCCTCCGTCGGAATTTCGACCGTATGTACGCGGCATTAGGAGCAAAATTGCTCCTCCGCCCCTGCTGCCCCCATGCTTCGGCATATATGCTCTTTTTTTAACTGTGGTGGTGAAATCACCTCCTACAGCACTGGAGTCGCAGGGATCAGGCCTGTCTCTGCGAACGCTGCAGTTATGTGTGTTGTGTTTTGTAAGTGACAGTGATCGATCGATACTGCACTTGGGTGGCCTGGGCTGGACGGAGGGGCAAAACGCAGGTGCTAGCAGGTATCTGGGCTGATCCCGCTAACACTGCATTTTTGGGAACCCTAAACCGCTGGGGACACTAGTATAGATCTGATCAGATACTATACCACTAAGGGAGGTGTATGCTTCAGGCGTGGGTGTTAGCGCTTCTGGCACTAACCTGACGCTGCCTGGGGCGACGCAGACCCTCTCTGACGCTAAAACCTAATTGATATCACCCGCTGGCCGATCAGGGGGTTAAACCTTTATTGGGTTATATATGGCGGGTGCCCTGACACTATAAAAAGCAAACTAACTAACCAGCGTCACCCGTAACACTTATACGGTGATCACTGGTGAAAGGGTTAACTAGGGGCAATCAGGGGGTTAAAACCTTTATTAGGTAATATATGGGGGTACCTGACGCTATAAAAACCTGGCGGCGAACCTAAAAAAATAACTGACTACCTAGCGGCACCAGCATAACTAATACAGCGATCAGAAAAATGATCGCTTAGTGACACTGGCAAAAGGGGGTGAAAGGGTTACCTGGGGGGCGATCAAGGGGTTAAACCTTTATTAGGTAATATATGGGGGTACCTGACGCTATAAAAACCTGGCGGCGAACATAAAAAAATAACTGACTACCTAGCGGCATCCAGTAATGTATTTAGGATTTGTGCTGCCCTAGGCCTGACTAAACTCGTGCACCCCCTAAATTATATATGACCCACCCCTTCCTGTCAAGGCCACACGCCTTTCTGTTTAAGACCCGCCCTGAAATTTTTGAGTGGGGACACTAGTTCTGAGGGCCTGGGGGGGGGGGGGGGCAATGGATTCCCTTAATTTGCATAGATTTCCTCTCACTTCCTGTTTGGAATAAACTGGCAGGGGCTATAACCCTCCCTTACTCTAAGCACAAATTTCTGATAATTTTATGGAGGGGACTAAGAAGATATAACCATGCCAATGGTGCAGCAGAAAACATATAGCACAGTGAGGATGAGGAAGGTTTGTGGTCCAGGATGATAGGACATTCAAAATTAGAATCAGCACCCCCCCCCCCCCCCCCACAGTTGTGTAATTCCGGAAGCAGTGCAAGTGCAGCCGCTTTATGGGGGCGCTAGACTAATTTGCCTCTCGGCCCAGTCCGCCCCATAAGACTGGCGCTACACTAACAGTGTAGCGCAAGCCGGCAGGACTCTTTCCGTGCTGCCCCCCTGCAAAGTGCTGCCCTAGGCCTGGGCCTTGTTGGCCTAGGCTAGGATACAGCGTTGGCGGCATCACCGACACTAATACAGAGATCAGAAAAACGATTGCTTAGTGACAGTGGTGCTAGGGGCTGAAAGGGTTACCTGGGGGGCGATCAAGGGGTTAAACATTTATTAGGTAATATATATGGGGGTACCTGACGTTATAAAAACCTGGCGGCGAACATAAAAAATAACTGACTACCTAGCGGCATCACCGACACTAATACACCGATCAGAAAAACGATTGCTTAGTGACAGTGGTGCTAGGGGCTGAAAGGGTTACCTGGAGGGCGATCAAGGGGTTGAACCTTTATTAGGTAATATATATGGGGGTACCTGATGTTATAAAAACCTGGCGGCGAACATAAAAAAAATAACTGACTGGCTAGCGGCATCACCGCCACTAATACACCGATCAGAAAAACGATCGATTAGTGACAGTGGTGCTAGGTGCTGAAAGGGTTACCTGGGGGGTGATCAAGGGGTTAAACCTTTATTAGGGGGGTTGGGGGGCTACCCTGGACCTAAGGGACCTAACACTAACTGCCCTGACACTTTTACAGTTATAAATGTCACTGGGGAGTGATCTGGGGGGTGATCTGGGGGTGACTGGGGGGGCGATCGTGTGCCTATGTGTCCTGGTGTCAGTGTACTGCTTGTGCACTAACCTTGATGTCTTCTCTCCACAGCGCTCCGGTATATGTGGGCGCCGCAGGAGAGATGACATCACTTCCTGCTGCTTCCTCTCTGCCTGTGTTTACATTACACAAGCAGAGGAAGCATTTGATTCGCCGGGAGCGATCGCAAGGGGGTGGCCAGAAACCAATGGCCGCCCCCTCATCACGGATTGCTCCCAGAGCGATCCCGACCGCTCACTGTACCGGAGGGGGGTCCGATCGGACCCCCCACCCATACAAAGGCAGGCACGTACAGGTACGTGATTGTGCCTCCAGGTGCCATTCTGCCGACGTATATGTACAGTGAGCGGTCGTTACGTGGTTAAAGCGGAGGTCCACCGGATTTTTTTTTTTTAAAAGCCAGCAGCTACAAATACTGCAGCTGCTGACTTTTAAAAAATGGACACTTACCTGTCCAGCGAGCCTGCGATGTCAGCAGACAACGCTGAGCAATCGCTTGGTCCTCGGATGCTTCTGCTGCCATCCTCGGTGAGGGAATCAGGAAGTGAAGCCTTGCGGCTTCACTGCCAGGTTCCCTACTGCGCATGCGCGAGTATCGCGAAGCGCCGTCACTGGTCCCCGCTCTCTCCTGGGAACAGTGTGTTTCCCAGAAGACAGCAGGGGGTGACGTGAAGGGGCGGGACTCCTACGGGAGTCAGAACCCAGAAGTGGTGCAAATACGTGTTTTATACAGGTATCTGCACCCCCCTCCCCCCTGAAAGGTGCCAAATGTGACACCAGAGGGGGGGAGGGTTCCGAAAAGCGGATGTTCACTTTTTGTGTGAACGTCCGCTTTATTAGGTCAAGCTTTCATATCCTGTTATCCACTGGTTAACATAAATTAACGTCTGAAGTCGGAGAGGTTAAAATAGGTCAGCTTTTAGATGCTGTGTTCCTGTTAGAAAGCTTTTCTTCTACTGCCTATTGTTAGCCAAATGTGGACAGTGGTAGCAGTTGACATAGTTTCTTACCCTTACTTACGCTATCCAGATTTTAAAGTGTATCTCTAAACCCAAAATTAGTAATATAATATACTTTGGCTTACCAGACCTTAGGTGTAATGGCTGCAATATTTTTTTATTTATTTTTTTAAGGTATTTTCTTTATTTTTATCTGGTAGTCTTAGCATACTTAATTCCATACGTTGACAATGCTCGCTCACTGAACTATATCTATAGGGAAGCAGGGTAGTCACCCTAGGCTGCTTGTCTAAATTTGATTACAAACACCTCCCCTCTCCTCATCTCTATTACATAGAGGGGAGATGTTTCTGCAGAGAGTGGATGAGTGGATGTCAGTCTGGAGGCATGGGCATTCCTAGGCAGACTATATTTGCATGCAGACTGCCCTGGGAAACACTCACATGTGGTGCTGACACTCCATGATTAAAAGGATTGAAATCCAATGATTCTAAGGGGAGATCTGGGGAAAGCCATGCTGGGGATTTAAAGGCAAGATCAGGGGTCCCCAAACCCCGGGCCGTGGACTGACGCTGGTCCGTGGCCTGCTGGGAGCCAGGCCACGCAACCTGCACTGAGAACCTCCGACCAACAGAGAGTGCTTGCTGGTCTTCTTCTAGCACCACTGCTTCTATTCCCCTCTGTGGAAAGTGGAGGGACGAGAGCCATGTCAGGGACAGGATCTCCTAGTAGTAGTGAGAACAACAGCCCACAACACCCCAACTACACCACACAACCACAACACCCCCCCTCTTCCAGTTGACAAGCTGCAAACTCCCCTCACCCCCCCCCCCCCTCCAGGTGACAAGCTGCACCCCCCCCCCCCCCGTGCGATAGGCTGTAACCACCACAAAGATGCCTGCCAAACCCCCGCCTTGGCCCCCCCCGGTCTGTGGAGTGGGTTTACTTCTGAGCGGCCGGTCCCTGGTTCCAGGGAGGTTGGGGAACGCTGGGCTAGATAATGCAGTAAGTCCACATCCAGAAAGTCCATCCAGTAAGTCCAGGAAATTAGTCAGGCTCCATCTGATTAGCAGCAGTTACCAATGTACTACTATAAGAAGCTCATAGGGTGAAACCAAGAGTAAGCAATTTCAGTACAGCGGGGAGCCTGTACAACTGTGCAAGACTGAAGGGAAAATTGGGGTTAACCTTCAAACATGTTTTGGGCAGAGTTCGACTTTAATACAAACCACAACTCTTTTCATATATGCACATTCCACATCCAAAGTTTTTCTGAAATATTATTTTTAATGGCAGACTTTGTTATAGGCAGGAAATTTTAACAACGTCTGCTTTCCCGACCCCTCAGAGAATTTTGTGTGCAATTTCCACATAAGCTAATTCTTGGAACGTAGAGGTTTCTGCTTTCAATTAGTGACCTTTCCTTGTACATAAGGCTCACAGGGGGCTTTACTTACAAAGAATTCTCAGACTTCAACACTTTGCGCTACAAATTAACAACACAGATGGAACTTAAGAAAATCACAGCGGAGTGCATATAGACAGCTAGGAGCATTAAAAAGGGAAAGCACATCAAGTGTGTTATTTAAAAAATTACACATTATTTGAAAAAGCCTCAATAAGGACCTAATGGGCTTTTTCAAGCCTAACAAGATTTAAAGTGCAACTGAAGGCAAAAATTAACCACTTCAGCCCCCGGAAGATTTGGCTGCTCAATGACCAAGCCATTTTTTGCGATTCGGCACTGCAGCGTTTTAACTGACAATTGCGCGGTCGTGCGACGCTGTGCAATAAGCGTATATTGATTGGTTTGCGCAAAAGTTATAGCGTCTACAAAATAGGGGATAGATTTATGGCATTTTTATTATTATTATTTGTTTTACTAGTAATGGCAGTGGTCAGCGATTTTTATCGGGACTCCGACATTATTGCGGACACATCGAACACTTTTGACACATTTTTGGGACCATTGGCATTTATACAGCGATCAGTGCTATAAAAATGCACTGATTACTGTGTAAATGACAATGGCAGGGTTTAACTGTGTTCCCTAGTGTGTGTTCTAACTGTAAGGGGGATGGAACTGACTGGAGGAATTGACAGATCGTGGTTCCTAGCTTGTAGGAACTCACGATCTGCCTTTCCTCTCCTCAAAGAACAGGGGTGTGTGTGTTTATACACACACGTCACTGTTCTGCCCCTCGGCATTGCGCGCCTGCTATCCCACTTAAAGGGACTGACGTACAGCTACGACAGTTCGCGGGATCGTGCCAACCTGCCACAGTATAATGACGGCGGCTGGTCGGCAAGTGGTTAAACAGGCATCTTCCACAATAAAATACAATAAAAAATTATAAAATACCTGCTTGTTTGCAATCCCTGCAGAGTGTACACTGAACTGCC